>OY821742.1:15846245-16505689 GCA_963682055.1 Primula veris
GTGAAAAGGACTCGGAGGAAATTTGCACATCCTCCCGAGGAGCAACTCGTGGTGTGGCCTTGGGGCCGACATACTCTTCCTCTTTGCGGGAAAGAGGCGTGTAGTCGGGGCCGGACACCTTTCTACCCGACCAAGTTATGGTCTTCTTGGTAGTATGGAATTTTATATACATTTGGGCTAGATAAACGGTGTCCCAAATGTATTTTTCCTTATTCTTGAAAGGAGTTCCACCAGGAGCGAGGTGGAGGTCCTTTAAGATTGTGGAAATTAGGGCACCGTAAGGTAGCCCATTTTTGAATTTGGTTTTTAGCGAATCCATCTTAAAGAAGATAAGCGTCGCAAAGTCAATTTTTACTTAATGATGGATGCACCCTAATAGGAAGATGTACTCGTTGGTAACATCGGTGAAATTGGATGAGTGAGGGAGGACGATGTGGGAAAGGATATGGTAGGCCATTTTATTATGAAAAATAAGGCCGTAAGCCTTATTTGAGCGGTTGTTATGGTTGGGATGGAAAAGCTCCTCTTTGAGATCGTTAAAGCTATCGATCTCGAGCATTTCACAAAGTTCATCACTTTGCTCGTACACTCCGTCATCATCGAGGTGTAGAAGAGTTTGTAAACGGTCTATACCGTAAACAAAGGGTTGGCCATTGAAAGAGGAACGCAAACGGATTGCGTCACCTCGACCCTTATCAACGAATAGGTTCGCATAAAATTCATAAACGTTTTCATGAAAAAATGGCTCTTTTAAGGTAAGAATAGTTTCGAGTTTTTGAAATTGAAGATGTTGCATAAGAATTGGAAAACGTTCAAGGAAGAGAGGCATGTCGATTGTAAAGTTTGACAAGATACCTCTTTTAGTGATGGTCGATGGATAGGTAGGAGGGAATGAGCCGGAAGAAGGAAGCGAAGGGGCACCGATGCCCGATCGTGGAGCGCAGGGAACACGCAGGCGGTGAGGGGATGGAGGCACGAACTCGTCCTCACTTTCGTCGATGAGGGATGGTTGAGCTTTCTTTGAACGAACCATATTGTTGGATTAAATAAGGATTTGGGAAAAAATTAGGGTTTTTTGAAGAATTGGGTTTTTGAAAAAATAGGGTTTTTTGAAGAATTGGGTTTTTGAAAAAATAGGGTTTTTAAGAAAAGGAATCAATCGATTGTTGATTATAAGGATAATAAGGGGATTAGGGTATATATATTTGAGTTATTGGGATTTTTTGGAAAATTTTGATGAAGGGGGCGAATTTGAGAGAGAGAGAGAGGGTTGAAATGTGGTGAATGAAGAAAAAGAAATTAGGGTTTTAATGTTAAAAACAGTAAAACAGAAAAATGATCGGTCGTTTTGGAATTTCGACCGGTCGTTTTGGGTGAAAATTGTTTCAGAGACCACATTAAAAAAACAAGCGGTCGTTTTTCAGAACGATCGGTTGTCTGAAAAAAAACGACCGGCCATTTTATACAGTCGACCGGTCGACTGGTTACAGTTATAGAACAGGAATTTTTTGCACTTTTCGACACTAATTTGGCAAAAAAAATATATAAAATCAATCAAATATATATAAAATCATTCAAATAGATATAAAATGTACAAGTCACACATCAAACATGCCTAACTCTCGTCGAATAAAACAAAATTGTTCCTCGTTAAGGGGTTTTGTAAAAATATCGGCCAATTGCCTATCAGTACTAATATATTCAAGTATAATATCCCCTTTTTGAACATGATCCCTTAGAAAATGATGTCGTAAATTTATATGTTTAGTACGAGAGTGTTGGATCAGATTTTTTGAAAGATTTATAGCACTAGTATTATCACACAAAATAGGCAAACTGTCAAAAGATAATTCAAAATCATTCAATTGTTGACGCATCCAAAGGATTTGCGCACAACAACTACCCGCGGCAACGTATTCCGCCTCCACCGTAGAAAGTGCAACCGAATTTTGTTTCTTGCTATACCAAGAAACTAAAGCGTTTCCTAAAAAATGGCAAGTGCCACTAGTACTTTTTCTATCTAAGCGACAACCGGCAAAGTCGGCGTCGGAATAGCCAAGCAAGTCAAAAGTAGTATCATGTGGATAAAACAATCCTAAATTACATGTACCTACAAGATATCTAAATATGCGCTTAACGGCTATAACATGCGATTCCTTAGGACAAGATTGATACCTAGCACACAAGCAAACACTAAACATGATATCGGGTCTACTTACGGTTAAATATAAGAGAGATCCAATCATACCTCTATATAGCTTTTGGTCCACACTTTTACCCGATTCATGCTTATCTAGTTTTGTTGCCGGACTCATTGGAGTTCCTAGCGACTTTGCATCGCTCATGTTGAACCTTTTGAGCAAGTCCTTTGTGTATTTGGCTTGATTTACGAAAATTCCGTCCTTAGTTTGTTTGATTTGCAATCCAAGGAAGTAGGTAAGTTCACCCATCATGCTCATCTCGAATTCGCCTTGCATACAATTAGAAAACTCCTCGCACATGCGAGCATTAGTAGCACCGAAAATAATATCATCAACATAAATTTGAATTAAAAGCATGTCTTTTCCATCTTTTTTTAATAAAAAGAGTAGTATCCAAAGTACCACGAGAAAAACCTTTTGCAATAAAAAAGTTACTAAGTCTTTCATACCAAGCCCGGGGTGCTTGTTTTAAACCATAAACAGCTTTTTCAAGTTTGTAAACATGATCGGGAAACTCATGATTTTCAAAACCGGGTGGTTGTTTTACATAAACTTCCTCATTTATAAAACCGTTTAAAAATGCACTTTTAACATCCATTTGAAAAAATTTAAAGCGTTTAAAAGAAGCATAAGCAAGCAACATCCTAATGGCTTCTAGTCTAGCTACGGGTGCGTAAGTCTCATCGAAATCGATGCCTTCTTCTTGGTTATACCCTTGAGCAACTAGTCTAGCCTTATTTCTAATGACTACCCCGGATTCATCCATCTTATTACGAAATATCCATTTTGTACCTATGATGGTTTTCTCACGCGGTCTAGGAACTAAAGTCCATACGTTACTACGCTCGAATTGATTTAATTCGTCATGCATAGATAACACCCAACTCTCATCGAGTTCCGCTTCATGAATGTTCTTAGGCTCTAATTGAGATAAGAATGCTAGATGATTAACTAAATTTCTCAATGAAGAACGTGTATGCACTCTTTCTCCCGGGTTACCCAAGATTAATTCTTGCAGATGGTGATTGGCAAACCTCCATTCTTGAGGCAAATTCTCATGAATGTGTATACTAGATTCTAGGTCCGTTTGAAGTCTCTCTATAGTGACTTCTTCAACAACGAGTTCAACCTTTATACTAGGCGTAATCTCTAAGCTAGATGTAACATGATTAGAAGAAGATGCATTATGAAAAATATCATCATCAATATTATGAACGATTGATGGCTTATCAATAGTCGGTAAATTCTCATCAAACGAGACATGTACCGATTCTTCCACCAACAAGGTTCTTTTATTAAAAATTCTATACGCTTTACTCGATATAGCATATCCGATAAAAATTCCTTCATCGGACTTAGCATCGAATTTTCCTAAATTATCCTTACCATTATTATGAACATAGCATTTGCAACCAAATGCACGTAAATGAGAAATATTTGGCTTTCGCTCATTCCATAATTCGTAAGGTGTCTTTTTCAATATGGGCCTAATTAAGGCTCTATTTAAAATGTAACAAGCGGAATTTACGGATTCGGCCCAAAAATACTTTGGCAAATTATTTTCACAAAGCATGGTCCGTGCCATTTCCTCTAGGGTTCTATTCTTCCTCTCTACTACCCCATTTTGTTGGGGAGTACGAGGGGCCGAAAAATTATGATCAATACCATTTTCATCACAATAAGTTTGAAATGGAGTATTTTCAAATTCCTTACCATTATCGGTTCGGCTACTTTTCATCATATAACCCTTTCGTATTTGGAGCTTTTTGCAAATAATAGAGAATTCTCTAAATGCTTCATGCTTATGAGTTAAAAACAAAACCCAAGTAAAACGACTAAAATCGTCAACCATGACGAATGCATATGCACGCCCTCTAAGACTAAGTGTTCGGGAGGGACCAACTAAGTCCATATGAATGAGCTCCAAACAACGAGTAGTAGAAATAATATTTTAAGACTTAAAAGAAATCTTCGTTTGTTTGCCTAATTGGCAAGCGTGACAAAGTTTGTCCTTTTTATAAGGAGCTTTTGGTAAACCTATTACCAAATATTTTCTAGAAAGTTTAGCGAGTAAATCAAGACTAGCATGACCAAGTCTTCTATGCCACAACCAACCATTGTCGTTGATAGTAACAAGACACTTGACCTCATTATCCACCGAACTATTCAAATCAATCATATATACATTATTTTGTCTTTGACCCATGAGAATAGTTTTATTTTCCGAAATACAATGAATGATGCAATGCGATTTTTGAAAAATGACTTTGTGACCCAAATCGCAAAGTTGACTTATACTAAGAAAGTTATGTTTAAGACCATCAACAAGCAATACATTATCAATAATAACATTTGATAGTTTAGAAATACTACCAATACCAATGATTTTACCCTTGCTATTATCCCCAAAGGTCACAAAGCCTCCGTCTTTAGGTGCAAGAGTAGTAAATTTCGTTTTGTCTCCCGTCATATGTCTTGAGCATCCATTATCCAAGAACCATGTCCTCGTTAATTTTTGACCTCAAGCATACCTACAAAACAAAACGATCATTGGTACCCTAATCCATTTTTGGGTCCTTGATGGTTAGTGTCTCGACCCTTTGAAATCCAAACCAAGTCATTTCTATTTAATTTATATTTATAAGGGCAATAGACATAATCCTCAAAGTGATCACAACGGTTACAAGTAAGACATTTAACGTGCACACTTGGTTTAACAAAACGATTATAAACTAAGTTATTTTTATGCAAGTTGTTTTTACGAGAGTAACTTGGTTGTCTATTTTCATTTTTCGTCATTTGTTTGGTGAATAGATTTTTATGCTTTGCCGTTAGAAGTGGGTTGTACTCTACACCGGTTTTATCATATGCGCCTTGTTGAGAAGCTAATATAGTACTTAACATTTTACTTCCTTTAGTGAATTTAGCGAGAGTAAGTTCGGCGCTATCCGCCTTAAGTTTACATGAACTAAGGTCTTTTACTAACTTATCATTTTTCATGGTAAGTTAGGCATTTTTAGAGGTGAGTGAGTCATTTTTTATTGCTAAGTTTTCAAGTTCGTCTTGTAAAGTAATTAACATTTTTCTAAAGGATTTGTTTTTACCTCTAGCTTTTTCTAAAGAAGCTAACACATCATTTATGTCAAAACACTCATCACTAGAAAGAGAAGAGTTAGAGGAGTGGAAGCTTATATCCTCGGTTTCGTCGTCTCTAGCCATGAGACATAGGTTTGCGACTTCTTCATTGTCGCTATCAGAGCTATCATCATCGCTCCCCCATGCGGCCATGAATGACTTCTTGTATTCATTTTTCTTTTCGAACTTGTCCTTTTTCTTTAAGGGACATTCAATTTGCATATGGTCGGGTTTGTGACATTTATAGCAAATGATTTCGTCCTTCTTGTTCGATTTGTTGGAAGGCTCTCCCTTATATTCCTTTTTCCGAAATCGTTGTCCGCCCTTCTTTTTCTAACTTAGGAACTTGTTGTAGCATTTGGCGAAAAGTGCCATTTCATCATCCTCACTAGAGGAATCGTTTTTGCTATCGTTATTCGTTGTACTTTTGAAGGCGATTCCTTTCTTCTTTTTCGAGTCATCCTCTTGTTTTCCAGTTGTCATGTCTAGTTCATGAGTGCTCAAGGATCCTATTAGGTTGTCGAGAGAGAGAGTGTTCATGTCCTTGGCTTCTTGTATGGCCGTCACTTTTGATTCCCATTTTCTCGGAAGACTTCTTAGGATCTTTGTCACCATCTCCTTGCTAGAATACACTTTTTCAAGTCTTTTAAGATCGTTAGTAATTTTAGTAAAATGAGTGTATATAGAAGCAATAGACTCGTCATCATCGACTTTAAAAAGTTCATAATCATGAATAAGCATGCTAATTTTAGAGTCCTTAACTTGACTAGTTCCTTCATGCATAATAGCTAGCTTATCCCACATTTGTTTAGTGGTATCACAACTGGAAATCTTATCATACTCACTAGGCGAGAGCGCACAAGTTATAGAGGTCATAACTCTACAATTAAGAGAAAAAGTATGGCGTTCATCCGTGTCGAGTTCTTCTACGAGTTTATCTAAACCATTTCTCCTAGGCGTTTTATAGCCTTTGCTAATGCTAATCCATTGGTCTATTTCGTAACCACATAGAAATTTTTTCATAAGATCTCTCCAATACGGATAGTTTGTACCGTCAAAGAACGGGGGCCTAGTTATGGATTTTGAGTCGGCGTACGAAGACATATCGGATCTTTAAACTAAAAATTGTTAGATTTTATAAAAAGAAGAGCTAGGCTCTGATACCAATTTTTGGTCCGTAAGTGTCTAAACCTTAGGGGGGGGGGGGGGGGGGGGGGGGGGTGGGGGGGTGTGAATAAGGTTTACGTACGATTTTCGCGGAATAAAAACTAAGAGCTTTTAACTAAGCTAATTAGTAGATTTTATAACTAAACAATTTGTTAAGTATTTAATGCTATTTTAAGCTATGTAAGCAATAAAATTAAGCAATAAATAAGTGTGGAAAATAAAAGTTAAGGGAAAAGAAATAACGCAAGATGTATAGAGGTTCGGCAAAACGCGCCTACTCCTCTCTTCGGTATTCACACTACCGAGTATTTCACTAGAATTTTCTTCCCAAGATTACACCCTAACGAACTAATCCACGGACTAAGCTCCCCTTTACTCTATGAGTATCCCGAATGAAAAGACCTAGAGCTTTTAAGCAACACTCGCTTACAAAGCCTCTACCCGATCACTCGCTCACAAATGAGTTTATAATTCACTCTACAATTTGAATCGAAAGAGTATCGCTCACTACAAATAATATCTTGGTGTTTATAAGATTATAATAATATTACACTCAAGAATTTATATGAATACAAGTGAGAAAATGAAGTATAAGCTTGATGATTATCTTGAAATAATAGCTTGAATTTGTGTGTGAATTGAGGTGTATTCAACAATGAATTTGGGGGCTATTTGAAGGATAATTGGTTTTTTTACCGTTGTATGAAGTGTTATGCTTTTATCCAATGGTTTTCAACAGTTTCCCAATTTTCCAGAATAAGTCAAAAAGCTATTTTTTGAATTCTGCAGAAAACGATCGGTCGTTTTTATCATGAACTCACTGGAACATTTTGGATAAAAAACGATCGGTCGTTTTGGTCATTTCGATCGGTCGTTTTTCAGACGACCTCACTGGAACATTTTGGACCAAAAACGATCGGTCGTTTGTCCAAAACGATCGGTCGTTTTTTCTGGCAGTTTCTCGGTTTTCTCGTTATACTTCGAATGCTCGTAACTTCTTCGTTTTATCTTCGATTATGGTTCCGCTTGAACCGTTGACTTCGTATTTAATAATTCTATCATTTCGAACCTTTAACAAGCTAGATAAATGATTAGTATGCAAAACGAGCTTTTATCATGTTTTACAAATTTTGTTATCATTAAAACAATCGATTAGAAGAACATCGTTCAACAGATCTTATAAGATATTTTAGGCATTTATGTTAACAAATTCTATTTTTTTTTTTTAAGATTCTTTAAATCTGAAAATTAATATTATTTTTTAATTCAAGGGTGTGACAGGTAAGGGTGACCAGTCAGAACCGAGAGTTTATAGCTTTAAAATTCAATCGGCGCCAAAATACTGACTTCTTTTCAAACATGTTTTTTTTAACGTAAGGAAGTGTCGCAAGAGCACGATAGGAGTTGCAATAATTAACAGGTGAATTGCCTAAGTTATTGATCAGAGACGGAATACGGCTTAGATTAAATAGTGTTTTTGACTGCGTTCTCTATTTCTCAAATAATCAACCAATATATTTCTATTTACTAAAACAATTTTCTAAATAACTTGCAAGGGTCGTCAATCCTAACAAGTTTAGATCTAACAAATTATGGCCATGTGTTCGATTAGGAGAGTTTTCCTAACAATATAAATCATGCAATATAAAAGTTGTCAATTCCTAACCATGCAAAATTATATAAAGTTGTACTAACTAAAACAATAGCAATCAAAAGATAAATACTAGAAACAAGAACGAATAAAATGATGATACAGATCAAATAAAAGTACTTAGCTTTGATAGCCTTGACGGTAATATCCAAAATGATAAAAGTATCTCAAAATATATGAAAAGGGAGGATATTTAGAGGGATAGGTGAAAACTGAAAAGCTGTTGTGAATAATGAAAAAAAACGTGTGCTACAACTTTAAAACTTTGATATTTATATGACCTACGAAATTTAACCTAATTATTAAATCAGTCGTAACCAGACCAGTAATAGTGACCGGTCAGGCATGAGCAGTAAGGGTGACTGGACAGGTTGGCTTCCAAAATTTTCTTCAAATCTATCTATTTGGTTTCCGTTTTAGTCAACCTTGCTCTTTTTGGGGGGTCATTTGACTTTTGATTTTTTCACTTTTGGTCATTCAATTGGTTTTCTTGTGTTCTTGTCTCATTTTTGTATTAATTTCATGCAATTTCCTACAAAAATATAGAAATGCAGAAATAAACACGGAAAAAACGGAAAACACTAAATATGACTTAAATAGGCTGAAATGTCAATGACCTAAACACGGAAAACACTGAACAAGATATTAGGTTTTTATAGAAAAGGGAGAAATCATTTAATTTGACTATTATTTTTTCTTAGTACACGCATCTCTGCTCTCCCACCATTGCTTTCTCAAAGTGAATCACTCTTCACTGTTAACTTGGTGTATAAAGAACAAAAGATACGTACACATTACGGGATACTATGACTCTATGAGGATCTATTTTTTGTTAAATTGCTGGTTGAACCCACTATTTTATTAACAATAAATGGTCGTAACGACTTATTACAGCTTAAATCGACTATTTAAACTTGGATGAAATAAAAGCTTACGATAAAATAAGGTTTTTGAGAAGCCTGATACATATATTTTTAAGTGGCTGAAAGATTATGATAAAAAAAATAATAGCCAAGTTTTCTTTTATTTTTTTTATTGTTGTAGGGTTTTTTTCAATTCTTAAAGCTTATAAGAAGAATGGGGACTAGTAACATATTTAGTGTTTAAAAGTTACGACAAAAAAACAAGAGCTAAGTTTTCTTTTGAGTTTCTAATTATTGCAGGGTTTCTTTCGATTGTTAAAGCTTGTAAAAATAATGCCACTAGTAACATTTGGTAATTCATTCTGATGGGTTGTGATCAGTGTCCAGAAACTAATATTATGCACATAAAAAATCATTGGTATATTCAATTTAAACACTGGTGAAGGTCTGAAGGACAGTGTTGCCGTTTTGGCATCATTCAATTGTCTGACCGAAATTAACAGCTAGCTAATTGATTAAGGACCCAATACAAATTCTTGGGACACAGTTCTAATTACCAAACCGGATTGAAAACCACATTAATCCACATGTGATGTAAGAGTCCCGGATAAGTATAAAAATACTGCAAAAAGGGAACGAAGAAAGAAATTGAATCAACCTCTTTTTTCATTTCTTGGGCAAAAATCATTTCTTACATATGGTGACACAAGTTTGCTCGACGCATACATTGTAAATCACAAACAAGTATAAAATTCCCCAACCTCCCACTACAAAATAATATTGATTTTGTGAGAGTCAAATCCTATCACAAAGCTGTCACAAATTCACTTTTCTGTCACAAATTCGTCACAAAACCCGTAGCTAATAGGCTCGTCCCAAAAAAGGCATCATAATTTCCGTAGGTATTTGTACATTTTTTTGTAGTGTCCTACTTGTCAAAAATACAAGTTTGCTTTACAGGTAAGAATTGGAGAAGCCAATCTTGCAAAATTAAATTTCCCAAGTCTTAAATCAGATTTATTCAATAACTAGAGTGACAATGTGGTAAAAAGCTATGGTAGCACTGTTTTTAACTGAATCTTATAGAGGGGCTTCTCTTCAAGTTTGGTAAATAAGTTTAGAAAAAGGTTTTGTTAGTTGTGGTTAATAAAGCTTTTGAGTTGTAACTTGTAAAATTAAGCCAGTAAAGAAACTAATTGATTTTTGTTTATCTTTTTCCTTTCTTGTTATCCTTGATATTACTATAAGAAGAAATGCATAATTCAGGCCAGTTTTAGCTTTTATGTACTGTTTTTGGTGTTTGAAGTTGATATGGTGCTAACTGAAAGTTTCCATTCGCACCCCTTGGTATGAAAAGGTCCGATTATTCACAGCTAGTCAGAATAGGCATATCCCTTCTTTTGTGTCTCTTCATTTCCTATAAATAAGACCCTACTATTCTTTCATCCCATTTATGATTTTTGACATGTCAATATCAGAATATCTCTCTCTTTCTAGAATTTCGTGTTATCTCTCTAGCATTTAGTGCATTAGGTTCCAATAGTATTTATTATAGCCATTTTAAGTTTACGAAGGAAAAACTCTTGCTATTTCATGGTTCGTTTGTAGGAAAGTGTGCTTCCGCTAATCATATATCAGGCATAGTCGTATTATCCTGGGCGATCGACGTCCATTAACCTAGAAGTCAGGCGGTAGGGGACGAATTAGATTTTAAGGAGAGATGGTCTTGCCATCGACTCCACATTGATTAATTCTTCATCAATGATTCGACATTGGGAGTTCATTCTTCATTGACTGTTCTAAGGACAATTCAGGTACACACTTTCCAATGCATTCTTTATCCTATGTCATGTAATATATATTGTAATTATTGCATGTGTCGTTTTAATTTATCGCATGATAATTATCTATTGTTCGTATATAATTATTTAGAACCGTTGTTATACCGGTTTTTTTCTAGGATATAGTTCGTACCAGATTAAGACTAGATTTCGAACATTTATAATATAGGAGACCTTTGTTTTCTTCAGATTAATCACTCTTTGCAATGATATGGGGCACTGAGAAATCATATTAAGATCTAGGGCTTTACCATCTCCACCCCAACTAGCCAAAAGATTTGATGCTCCATTTGCCTCTCGAAAAACATGTTGCATTTGAATCTTCTTCGTCTTCAAAATTAAGTTACTTTATCCCATACATCTATTAATTTCCAGGGAACCCTATAATCTCCTTTAGTCATGTTAACTAGACAGAATCAGATTCCACAATGAAATTATCATGTATAATAATTTCAAGCCCTTTAAGAAGAACTTGTGCCTCTGATTTAAAGGCAGACTTACTTTGGATAGGATTAGAGAATACATGGACAAATTCCGCACTATGATCTCGCATAATTCCCCCTTGATTTCTATTTTTTCTAAAGAACTCACCAATATTCAACTTTCAATAGCCCACTAGAGGAAAATCCCAAATAATAATTTTACTCACTTTATTTTTGAAAAATAAGATATCTTAGTAGCAAATTATCACCAATATTTATATCATTAATTGCAGTGTCATCACAGCAAATATCCTTATTGACAGTAATATCGCCCTTGCCAACCTTACAGAATATTTGTTTTTCAACATCTTCTCTTACTTTTAACATTCTACACCAAGTATTAGTGCCATTCTTTATAATCACCTTGTTAGGATGTATTTTGTGTTGTAATATTTAGCCCTCATGTAGTCAGACCATAAAGTCTTTTTTAATCTAAATTCCCACCATAACTTGTAAGAAAAAGCAGTAGTGATATGTTCAAAACTTCTCAAATCTAAACCCCCTTCTTCATAAGGTTTACAAATTTAACCCTAATTGGTCCATGCCTTTCGTTCTTCCCTTCCATACTTCTCCGAAAGTAATTATCCATAATAGAATCCATTTTCTTTATAATATGCTTAGAAGGATCTAAAGCTGAGAGAATATAAATAGGCATAGATTGTAAGACATATTTAATCATATAAGCTTCCCTCCCATACTTAGCCATTGAAAATTTCAAGTATTTATCTTATCTCTACTTTTGTTCACCATGTCTTGACAATAAAGACACTTTTTAGGACCTACAAATAATTTACACTCAAAGTACACAAAATAAGCCTTTTTGCAGTTAATGCCAAACTTTTCTTTTATTGGAGTTAATCATACTTTTAGAACACTAAACAAAGCTCTTCCCACCATTTATTTCTTGACCAGTGTTTTCATTGTACATATTTAAAATTATGTTCACTTTCTTGACTGAATTGAGATCAACAGAACTAAATATTATTAAATCACTAGCAAAAGCTAAATGAGAAATAATAGGGCTACATGTAGGATATTTAAAAAAATTCCAACATTTTTGATGAGGTAAAACATTTAGATTTCTAGACAGGACTTCTGTACAAAGGATAAACAAGCTAGAAGATAGAGGATTAATTTGTCCCAATTTTCTTGTTGGTCTAAAGAAGCTAGAAGGGGAACCATTCACCATGAATGGGACAAATTTTGCTGAGATAAGTCTTCAAACTTAGTCAATGAACTTCTCAATAAAACCCATCTTCCTTAAACGTGTAGTGAGAAAATGCCAAGACACATTATCATACGCTTTCCTCATATCTAATTTAATAGCAATATTTTTGCCAATCTTTTTATTATTCAAAGACGAGAAAAACTCTTCAGCTAGAAGAATATTAGCAATAATGTCTCCATTTTTAACAAAACCACTTTTATTCTTGGTAAAACAGAAGCTAGTCTAGAAGCCATTATCTTGTTACCAAATGTAGAAATACTAATTGGCTGTATTCAGAGAAATTTTGGGGATTATCATTCTTTGGAATGAGAGCAATAAGAGTAGTAGTCATAGTTTTTGAAATATTTTCTCCCATGAAAAAATGAATAATAGCTTGAAGAATATTTTCACTTATTATGTCCCAACAAGTGACAAAAAATTGCCTATTAAAACTGAAAAATATGTTTGCCTAATGTTCCGACTGCAGTTACGTGTTTCAGTTACAACTGAATTTTGTTTCAGTTACAACTGAAGAGTTCTTACAGACGTTTAATTACAAAGTTCGATGTGCTCACCACATCTACGTCTCCGAGGCACTCACCCAGTATTTATTGATATTGTCAAACTTACAATAGTGAACTCAAGTCTTAGAATACACAATGAATCTCTCATTAGTATTTTCCTATCAAACTATTGCTACCTAACACTTCTCAATATCTAATGACATCACGTCACGAATTTCTTCCAAAGAATAATATTTTCTCTCTAATATTTTGTGGGTCTCTCTCTCTATTTGCTGTATAATCTATTATGTAGACACACAAAATATTAGAGTCTAATTGACTTTATTTATAGCCTTACAAAGAATCATAATCTTGATCAAATAGGAAGTATTTCCTTTTTCTCTTTTTCATTTTTTGACTAAGATTTTTCTTTCCTTTTCGAGTCTCTTCTAATTCAACAAGGAAACCTCTTCATTCTCTTTAATCTAATCTTTTGAGATTGCCCAAAATATTCTTGACTTGCTGGTCACGTTTGTGGACCATCTAGAAATCTTTGACTTGATTGTCAAGTAATCTATCCGTCAGTTTCAGTTATAACTGAAATTATAACTTCAACCTATATCTAACCATAAGTTAACGAACGTGTTATACATTAATTGTTAACATAATAAGAGTTCAATATAAGTTAACTCAATATATTTTTAGCAATACGATGACAAACAAATATATGCAATAGACTTGTACTTTGTAGCTAACAATCTCCCCCTTTGTCATTATTTTGGCAAAAACATTGAGTTGTAAAACTTTTGAAAAACAAACTCCCCCATAAGGTTATCAACACAGTTAAACCAGAAAATCAATTATTTAAGCACAAAGCTTATCAAAGCTCCCCCTGCAAGACAAATCTCATAAATATATAAAGCAGTTTCACACTTTTAAGCATATAAGATCAGAAAGATAAACCTTTAAAGTATTATCAAAACAAGCAATCAATAAGAGCAGACATTCTCAAAAATAGAAATATAAACAATCATCCTCAAAGTCAAGCTCATTGCTCTCTCACAACTCATCAATCTATTCCTCCCTTTTGTCATAATATTGACAAGGTTAGAATGCACCACACTCATCATAATGCAACTGGTGTTTTAACTCGTTCATGTTGCTTATCTTCTTTACCTGCATACTTAGCGATATCTTGGCCTACAATTATACTATTGTTATCACTACCAAATAAATCAGTGTTACACAAGCTAACAATACTTGCAACATGCTTAGAACAACCACTATCAAAGCAACACAAATCATGTGTAATAGCTTTAAAAGAATTAATTGTAGCTTTATTGCATCTAATTAAATCATTATTGTTTTTGACAACCCAAACCTGCTTAAAAATTGATTTAGGAACTTGATTAAGACCTTTTTTGTTTTCAGAAAACCTTTTAAAATAATTTCTTTGTAAGTGACCAGGTTTATTACAAAAATAACATCGCTTCAAATAATTTCCAGTTGCAGCTTTAGTTAAAACTAAGAACAATCTGTTCTTAATTGCACTTTCAGTTACAACTGAACACCTCCTAGTACTTACAGTGGGTTGTAAGGTTGCTTCGCTTGTTTTGGCCTTCACGAACATGGTATTTCCACTTCCATTAGCTTCAGAATATCCCAATCCAGTATTGTCCTTTGTATACCTTTGATATGAAATCAGTTCGTCTAAATTTTCAGTCCCATTGTTGAGAAGTTTTATACTCTTTTGAGTCTTTTCAATTTGAACATCTTTCTCTTTAAATCCATTCTTTAACCCCAAATTTTCAACTTTCAACTCTTTAACCCTTTTAGACACAGCTGAAAACCTCTTAAACAACCTCAGATATTGCTCTTCTAGTGTATGAATAGTAATAGCTTCATCATCACAACTATCAGATCCAGAATAATAACTTTCCTCAATTTCAGATTCAGTTACAACTGAGTTTGCAACTGAGGTAATTTTCGAGTTGGTCGCACTTTTGTCCATGAAATTTGTGAGGTATTTTGGATTTTCTTCTACATCATCACTTTCAAAATCATTAAAGGTAGATGCCATACATGCCTTGTAACTTTTTAGATTGTTGGCGCATTCATTCTCGTCGTGACCAAATCCTTTGCATTCTTTACATCGAATCCAATTAAGTTGCGATCCTCTTGATTTCATATCCCTTGGTGACCAATTCTCTTCTTATTGCAACTCAAATTCATTTAGTTTTTCTTTATGTATACTTTTGTAAATTTTCTTCGCAAACTCAATAAATCTTTCATCATTAATTTCATCTTCAGTTGCAACCGAACCCTCCTTTGCTTGAAAAATAATACCAATATTTTTTATTTTTGGTGCGGGAAACTTCATCTCGTATGTTCTAAGATTGACCATAAGATCCTCCATCTTCATATTTTTGACATTCTTATATTCTTCAATGGCAATCACCTTTATTTCGAACATTTGAGATAAGGATCTTAACGTTTTCTTCACCAAATTGGACTCAGGAATTTTTTCTCCAAGAGAATGAGATTCAGTAGCAATATCACATAAATTAGAATAGAATTCCTCTATGGTTTTGTGCTCCTCCATCTTTAGATTTTCGAATTTTGTGGTGAGTTATTGAAGTCCTGAAGCTCTGACTTTTGTTGTGCCTTCATACGTAGTCTTTAATATATCCCAAGCTTCTTTAGCAACTTCGCACATGGAGATTATCTTAAATAAATCTGGATGAACACCACTAAATATAACATGAAGAGCCTTGGCGTTCTTATTAGATTTTGCCTCTTCTTCGTTAGACCATGTGTCTTCAGGCAAAAGGCATTCTTCACGGTCACCATTAGTTACCGTAGATGCTTCCCAGGCCTTTAAAATCGATTTTCATGCCTTTTCATTTTGTGACTTGATGAACTCTCTCATCATCACCTTCCATGTGCTATAATTTGAATTTCCTTCAAGCAACGGTGCCTTGTTGAACGATCCACCACTCTTTAATAACTCCATATATTCAGAACACAGGATCCTTACCAATTAAAGTTAGGTAAGAAGATCTGATACCAATTGATAAATATGTTTGCCTAATGTTCCGAGTGCAGTTATGCGTTTCAGTTACAATTGAGTTTTGTTTCAGTTACAATTGAAGAGTTCTTACAGAATAGTAAATAGCACACGATGTTTAATTACGAAGTTCGATGTGCTCACAACATCTACGTCTCTGAGGCACTCACCCAGTATTTATTGATATTGTCAAGCTTACAATAGTAGACTCAAGTCTTACAATACGCAATGAATCCCTCACTAGTATTTGCATATCAAACTATTGCTCCTACGTAACACCTCTCAATATCTAATGACACCCCGTCATGAATTTCTCTCAAAGAATAATATTTTCTCTCTAATATTTTGTGGGACTCTCTCTCTATTTGCTGTATAATCTATGATGTAGAGATACAAAATATTAGAGTCTAATTGGCTTTATTTATAGCCTTACAAAGAATCCCAGTCTTGATCAAACAGAAAGTATTTCCTTTTTATCTTTTTCCTTCTTTGACTAAGATTATTCTTTCCTCTTCAAGTCTTCTAATTGAACAAGTAAACCTCTTCTAATCCCAATCTTGAGAATCATGTAGAACGAATTGCTCCTGGCTGGAGTCAAACACGATGCAAAACAACCCAACCGGTGCGACAAGATTTAAACATTGTTCGATTGTTTTTTCATTTTCGGCTTCACTCCCTGGTTCCATTAAGAACGAGCGGATAGAAGTGTTTGGATGGTGTCAAAGTTTTTATTTAATTACTTAATTAAATAATTAATTATTAAATTTGTTTATGAATTTATTTATTAAAATTTAATTAATTCCGAATTATCTATTAATATTAATTAAAAATATTTTAATTCCGAAAATTAATCAAAATTTTAATATTCTGTAATCTTATCTTTCCTTTTAAGATTTGGTTTATATATTAAGATAAGATTGTAAGTGAATCTTTTGTATCCAAATCAGTTTGAAAAAGATTTTTTTGAAGATTTGGAGATAAGATTAATCTTATCAAATACAATATTTAAATATACCTTTAACAACTTTGAGATCTTATAAGATATTTTCAGAATTTATATTAACAAATTCTAGTTTTTCTTTTTTTAAAGATTCTTTAAATCTGAAAATTAATATTTTTTTAATTCAATGGTGTGACAGGTAAGGGAGACTTGAGAGTTTATAGATTTGTAAAAATTTGGGTAGAAACAGGTAATAAAACATGAAGTGTCCCCCGCAGAAAACAAGCAGAAATAGAATTCAATCTTCGCCATTGTCCCCGGCAGCGGCGCCAAAATACTGACTGCTTTTCAAACATGTTTTTTTTTCACGTAAGGAAGTGTCGCAAGAGCACGATAGCAGTTGCAATAAATAACGGATGAATTACCCAAGTTATTGATCAGAGACGGTATATGGTTTAGATTAAATAGTGTTTTCGACCGCGTTCTCTATTTATCAAATAACCAACCAATATATTTCTACTTACTACACCAATTTACTAAATAACATGTGAGGGTCCTCAATCCTAACAAGTTTAGATCTAGCAAATTATGGCCATGTGTTCGATTAGGAGAGTTTCCTAATAATATAAATCATGCAATTTAAAAGTTGTCAATTCCTAACCATGCAAAAGTATATAAAGTTGTACTAATTAAAACAATATCAATCAAAAGATAAATACTAGAAACAAGAATGAATAAAATGATAATACAGATTACATAACAGTACTTAGGTTTGATAGCCTTGACGGTAATATCCAAAATGATAAAAGTATCTCAAAATATATGAAAAGGGAGAATATTTAGAGACATAGGTGAAAAATGAAAATCAGTTGTGAATAATGAAAAAAGCGTGTGTTACAACTTTAAAACTTTGATATTTATATGTCCTACGAAATTTAACCAAATTATTAAATCAGTCGTAACCTGATCGGGAACAGTGACCGATCAGGCATGAGCGGTAAGGGTGACCGGTCAGGTCTGCTTCCAGAGTTTTCTTCAAATCTATCTCTTTGGTTTCCATTTTGGTCAACCTTGCTCATTTTGGGGGGTCTTTTGACTTTTTGTCATTCAATTGGTTTTCTTGTGTTCTTTTTTCATTTTTTTTTTTAATTTCATGCAATTTCCTACAAAAATATAGAAATACGAAAATAAACCCGGAAAAAACGGAATACACTAAACATGACCTAAATAGGCTGAACTATGCTAATTAATATCATATTAACCAATAAAAACTATCATTTCGTGGTCCAATCATTATTACATGAATTTCCCCATAAAATTATATATTTAGAAAGGAAAAGATGAGCCAAGAAAGAGAAGACGATGAGTTTTCTTTTATGGCATGGAATGGGAACAACCCATTAAATTGTGGTAGCGATTTATATGACACATGTGAGTTGTGTGGTATGGATTATATGATAGAAAGAAACTCTGTTAGTCCACTTTGGGAGAAACAAAATGATTAGGAACCAACGATTTTAAGGTTTTCAAAGTTGATTTATACTGGAAAATTTTCTTTTTGTTATGAGTGATCCCTTAGCACGGGAATTTTGATTCTTTGTTTTTTCTAGACCGACTAAGCAGTCTTGTTGTTAGACATGGGAAACGCAACCGTTTCTATTCTCGTCACTTGTATTAAATGCAGTCATGCGCCATAGTTAAGCGAACCTAACAAGTACATCTCACCCGGTCACATTTTTCAGAGCAGAATAGTTACAAATAAGTAGCGGATTTTAAGCGCACCTGACCCTTTAGAATTCTCAATCCAAATGGAAAACTACAATCAAATATCCTATAAAAATCGAATACCATTAAAGAGGGTTGTTGAATACAATAAGTTACCTTTGATGTTCAGTAAAATCAAATCAAGTTCATCGTATCATTATTAAAAATACATAAGATTATATATACATGCAAGTGACGCAATTCATAAACAAATAGGCTTAGACTAACATAACGACGTAGATTGAAAGCACTGCAACCATAACTTAAAACATTCAAATGAACAAGACATTAGGTTTTTATAGGAAAAAGAGAAATCATTTAAATTGACTATTATTTTTTCTTAGTAAATGCATCTCTGCTCTCCCACCATTACTTTCTCAAAGTAAATCACTGTTAACTTGGTGTATAAAGAACTAAAGATACATATACAATACGGGATACTATGACTCTATGAGGATCTATTTTTTGTTAAATTGCTGGTTGAACCCACTATTTTATTAATTAAATGGTCGTAACGACTTATTACAGCTTAAATCGTCTATGAAAACTTGGATGAAATAAAAGCTTACGATAAAATAAGGTTTTTGAGAAGCCTGATACATATATTTTTAACTGGCTAAAAGATTACGATAAAAAAAATAAAAGCCAAGTTTTCTTTAGATTTTTTTATTGTTGTAGGCTTTTTTTCAATTCTTAAAGCTTATAAGAAGAATGGCGACTAGTAACATATTTAGTGGCTAAAAGTTACGACAAAAAAACAAGAGCTAAGTTTTCTTTTGAGTTTCTAATTATTGCAGGGTTTCTTTCGATTGTGAAACCTTGTAAAAATAATGCCACTAGTAACATTTGGTAATTCATTCTGATGGGTTGTGATCAGTATTCAGAAACTAATATTATGCGCATATAAAATCATTGGTATATTCAATTTAAACACTGGTGAAGGTCTGAAGGATAGTGTTGCCGTTTTGGCATCATTCAATTGTCTGACCGAAATTAACAGCTAATTGATTAAGGACCCAATACAAATTCTTGGTTTTGAGTTTTTTTGACTTTCCGGCTTTTCTCCACTTTTTCGAACTTTTTTTTTTATTTTTTTGTGATTTTGGATTTTTTGATTTTTCTTGGTTTTTTAATAATTTTTTTTTACTATTTTTCGAGTTTTTTTACGGATTTCCGACTTTTTTGAACGTTTTTTCATTGTTTTGTGATTTTTGATTTTTTTTTATTTTTAGGGTTTATTTTTGATTTTTTACCGATTTTTGGTTTTTCTGGGTTTCCGATTTTTTTTTGTGTTTTTAGATTTTTCTTGGTTTTTTTTACCATTTTTTCGTGGTTTATTCGGGTTTCCTACTTTTTTAAAGGTTTTTTTAAAATTTTTTTAGTTTTTTTTTATTATTTTAAAATTCTGATATTTTTGAATTTATACTAAAATGAGACATTTTAGAAAATTAAGGGCTAGATTTATACAAATTACAAAGAATAGGACCAAAATAAAAAGTGAAACTAATTTCCATCCAATTAATTTAATGGCGGTACCTGAATTTTGAACATTATGATAGTTCAGTACCTCAATTATAATAGAGTGATAGTATGGTACCTAAATCATTAAACACAGGTAGTACAGTACACTAATCGTATTTTTTTTTTTTCCAAATAACGTGTATGTAGTATAATCTTTTTCACAGCTGAAAGCAGAGAAATATTTGCAGATTGTGACTTGCAAGTGTAACTTATGGATGTGTCATGTGATACTTCTCAATATTTAGTGAATCAATTTAATTATTTTTGGTGCTGATGTACTTTCAAGATTTCAAATTACTTAATTTTAAAGGTAGTTTATTTTGTTTCTGTTGGATACGTTGTAAATAAACACAATAATTTATACGGAAAAGAAATGAACAAATAAACAGAAAATGGTTTCCTCAAATATATAAATATCAATTACAATCTTCAAAATTAAGAGTATGCAAATGATACCGAAATGGACTAAAGTCCGAGACGAGGTAACTTGCAAGCAGTTTCCCTTAAACGATATTTGCCCCGCCACCTCTGCTTCTGGCTAAATGGGGCACTTCGTTCCCAAGGTACAACGTCTATCACATGTGACTCGGCGGAAACGGCACCGAGCTACGGTCGGATCGTTGGTGGTGCGGTACTCTCTCTCTATATTTATGCATGTGTATATGTGTGTTAATGTGTGTATATGCCATGTATAAAACTTGTCTTGGAAAGATTGATATATGCATGTTTTTTTACCAAAAAACATATGAAGAGTTACATGCCAATAATGCCATAAATGGGGGGCAATTGACATTGTAAGTTACACAATTAAATTGCATTCACTTACAAAAACCGTTTCGGTTTTCCAACAATCCGCCACATGAATGCAATCAACTGACATGCAACGTGCATCCTAAATGCAATCGAGAGAACCACGAGAATTCACTGCATAAGGACAGGTAGCGCACATCTTGAACCTGCCATAGTGATGTAAAATCTGATATGCTACTATTGGGTAGCCTTAAAGCCTTGAACCCTTTAGCGTTTGTGCATACCAGGGTAATACTCACACAGTGTCCTCTCTACACCACTTACTAAGCCCTTTTCTTGTTGTCCATGTTTGGCCCTGGACTGCCTTGGCAAATTCAACCGAGTGCTCTAGCGATTTAGCCCTAGCTTATCACATAGTATCGGCCATACACACTCGTTATAGGTGATTTTCAAGTCAAATGTGTCCTGACTCACCCCACTCGATCTTCGAGATACTTGATTCATTAAGAGCCTCATGCTCACCCTTAAAATGATACAGGTCTATCACTCTTTCATCATAGAAATGGGCTGAGAACGTATGTTCTCGAGTGCTTTATTCGGTAACCCGCACAATTCAGTTTCCCATTGAACCCGAGACTGAAGTTTCCAGTTCAGGTTGGGTTACCTATGCGAAGGTTTCCAATTTATTGGGCTTCAAACCCCATTTCCCTCGATGATGCTCCAACTCCTCCACGAGTCAAGCATTTTGTATATGAATCCGCATTATTATCCTTAGACCTTGCAAAGTCTAGGAATACCATAATTTTTGCTAGCAATTCCTCTTACGGATTTGTGTCTCTGACGAATATGTCATGACTTTGTCGGGACTTTGCATTATACAAATTATTCTGATCCTGTTTAATAACTGACTGGCTGCAGCAGTACACGTTTATTGCGAGAATAGATTTTGGCCATTTGGAATACCTCCCAAGACTTCTCAACCAATCTGCCTCTTCTGTAGGTTGATTCAACGTTATGAATTCTAACTCTACAATTTCTCCAACTATGCAGGTCTATTTTGTAGACCTCCATAAGACTGCAACCTCTTTAAGTACAAACATATCCACTAATGGACCTTGTACTGTTAAAGTTTGAGATACACTTGGTATCTAAATACCCTCCAAACATTTTGGATATCTCGTGTAATGCAGTTCATGATTGGCAGTATACCTCATGTATCTGAGAAGCCTCATTGGCAAACCTACTGAGTCTGCTCACTGAGTTGGCTATAACTGGTCTAGTGCAGTTCTTGATGCACAAGAGACTACCTATGATAAGTTAGGTGTTTGTTTTAGTCCATATAACGACTTAACAAGTTTTCGCACCTTGGCTTACTTTACACGGAACCACGACCCAATGAGTTGTTCCTAATTCTCTAGATCTCCATTTATAAAACATATGTTCTCATTAATTAATGATGCGTCCTTTTTATAGAGATTAGAGTATAGACATTAAAATTATCAAAACCGTCAGTTTACTTAAAGTAATTGACTTTATTTCTCACGTGCCTATCAACCTCATTGTTGATGGCATCTTCCCATATACACATTATATGGAAAACATTGATTATTTCAATGTCGTCGATTCACCTTCACTCATGAAGGTCAAGGGACAAAGGAAGTTTCATTACTTGCCCTTTTACCATGCCGATGCACTTCATCTTCCTTAAAAGATTCACTTTCCACATTTTTCCAGCACCGTTTGAGTGTTCACTTCTCTTGGGTAGCGTAATGCTTTGAACCCTCAACGTATTGGTCACACTCGCCAGGCGTTAGAGTTTTACGAAAAACTTCTCTTTTTTGAAAATATGCTTCTCGGACATAGAACAATGTTCTATATGCACTTTAAAGTCATATGCCTTATGCATTAGAAACCGATCAGCACTATATTTTGTGCTTATCCGATGAACACACAATCTACCGTTTTCGATCCTATTCAAGTCCTTCAAGGAACAAGATTGAGACCTTTCTTAGGTAGTACCAAACTTTCACGAACTTATAGTCAGACACCATGCCTTCTATAATTTTGACTGTTTGGTCCAACTTCCTAAGAGGTAGTTTGTTCAACACATATTGCGGAAAGCTCACTTCCCGTACAAATTCAGAGTTTAATCCTGAATTTATCAACATGATATTCATCGTATAAGAACTACATTTTTGCTCGAGAGCATAATAAGTCGTTCTTTAACGATTGGTGTCATTCCATCAACACAATTATGTGAACGGTGTCTCATATTCACCATTTCAATCACACTGATCATGTATTTATATCCATGTGAATATACCATTTCGGAACTAGTTAGACAATATCTAACACTTCCAAAAATAGTCTATCATTTAATGATTAACACTTAATCATTGGATTAAAGTTGGTAGATTAACACAACAGAACACACATGATTAAACATGTTTTCTGACAAGCTTTAATCCTCAACAATAGAATTCACGTATTCATTCTTACTTGAATGAATATCTCGACTGATTTGTTGTTACTTCTCATCAAGTAGACATATCAGTGTTTAGTACAACCATCAATAAATTGAGGAAATACCTTTTAAACGCTTTTTGGTTTTACACGCATCTCAAATGCATTAACCATTAGGTTATGTACTCCGTTCAAAACTTCGAACTGAAGACTTAGCAATACATTGCTTCAAACACAAACTCATATCTGTGTTTCAATTTAAATAATAGATTTAGAAAAATAAAACATTTAAACTTTTATATTTTCATCACCTACTATATCATGTCAAATCAGTGACTTGGTTGAATAATTCAACATGTCATTATTGACCACAAGAGTATCGACTAAAATGCTCATTTTGAACAAATAGTCACTCATGTATTGCCACAAACAAGCAAACTTATCACAATTTGATCCTAGTGTTTTGGCAACTGAAAGGCTACTTCCCTTTAGGTTTCAAAAACCACTAGTCATGATTCAGATTTGTATGCTTGCACTTATTAGTGGATTTTCAAACGTTTAAAACGTTTCCACACATTAACGCCCCCACAGTTCGTGCATTCCCTTTGTCCTCACTCAGAACATGCACACCGTTATAGAGAAACTTAATCGGTTTCAAGATGGTAAATGAACAATATCATTTATTTTAGACGTTTTAAATCCATACCAATAAACCGTTAGATATTCTCCCACTCGCCCGCAGACATTATGGGGTACGTTTAGATTCTCTATGTACTGGATCAACGGGTTACCCCCACATTTGTGGTTCCCTTAGGGTTCTCCCCCAATAATAGTAATATAATATTACTAAATTACTATTCTCAATAATAGCAAGCTCAACATATTCACAATATGTTTTACTAACAAATTAATAATATGTTATTTCAACAAATTATTAAATGTTTTTCCAACAAATAAATAAGATGTTAATTTCAACAAATTATTAAATGTTCTTTCAGCAAATTAATAAGATATTATTTCAACAAATAATAAAATAACCGATACTTGTTTATTCTTAAATAAACCCAACGGCTATTTATAATTTGTCCAATTATCAAATTATTTGCTCTTGGATGAACAAAGTTTGTTACTAAATAACCTTTCATCCAAATATGTAACCGACTCGTCAATGCAATTCGTAGGTATCTAATAAAGCTTTCCATAAATGCAAACAACGACTGTCGTTACAATACTTTATAACTCTCCAAATTAAATTACGATTAATCACAATTAATAAGAAGTTATAAACACTCGTCATTAATCTCATTAATGATTACCGTTACAAATTTTGTAACCCTCCAAATTAAATTGCAATAAATCACAATTAATACGGATACCATCCATTATATCACCACATTAGTGGATTTAACAATGGTGATTTCGAATTTGTAACCCCCGTCATTAATATGCACTGATGCAAAATTAATAGGAGTTACACCGTCACCCACAATGTTCTGGTCAGTTTCAGCACACACTGTGTTCCGGACATTTCCCGCAGGAAACTGTTTGTTATCTCAAATAACAAACACGCACAATCTAATTTCGGAAAATGAAACAAATTAAAACTCCTCTTTCGCAAACATCAACTTTCTATAACCATGCATGGTTTCAAGAAACTGATTTTGCAAGAGTATTCTAGTTCATTCCCGAAAAAGATTATTAAATTCTGAAAGATTTATTCAGCCGTAAACACCAGATAAATCTGATTTTACATAGAACAATCTCAGAATTCAACCAGTTCTGTCGTAAGCCCCAAATTCTGAAAATCAGAAAATGGTTTTACAAGAACTATTTCGAAACCAGTTCTGTCGTAATCCCCAATTTAATGGCTTTTACTAGAACTGTTTTGAATAATCACCAATCCTCCAATTCCATGGTAGAGATCCATGTCTACACAAATACTCATTGGAAATTGTTAGTACTTTATTAACATGAAAAAAATAAACATGTATAAATCAACTAACAATATAGTTAATTTAGTCTCTAACCAAATTATTTCTCATAAATAAAAATTCTAGAACTCTAGAAAATATATTTAGCACAAACTACTAATTCAATAAGCTCAAACGACATGTACACAAACTTATACACGACACATCCATAAACGGTATGTCAAATCAAATTAGCAGCTCACAACTTCTAACAAATAAATAACCATTATGCATTAAATATGGCCTTGTACCACAATCCATACACAAACTTCTTACTGAACCATATAAGAGTAACGACAAATACCATATATGTTAACAACAAATAATTACTATTACCTCAATTGCAACATTCAACCGTTACTAACGAGCATTTACCACTATTTAATATATAAGTAAATATATTAACGTAATATATGGCCATAATAATTAACAAAGCAAAGCAATATGAAAACTGACTAATATATTCTAAGCTTACAACATACATTCCAGAATTATAGGAAATTCAATTAGGTGCACAACACCACTGGCAGATACTAATATAGCCAGTTAGCTCATATAAGTACTAAGATAATCTAACACATGTATATTCCTACAACTTGCAAAGATGGGATTCCACCACGTACAAACATGTATATATCTAGCATAATCAAATCTATAACCATTACGGACCAACTGATTCATGCATCCGACGAACACGTTACTAAAACATCTTTAACACATGTCAACATTAACATATACTCAAAATATTTAATGTAACACCAAACACTATAACTCGTATTACATACTCATAGTCATAAACAATTAAAAAACCAATATACCTACTGGAATTAAAATTTCAGCCATGACTCATATAATATGTATTTATATATATAATACAAATTAATTGCATGCAATCCTCTTGGCCAATTCCACTATAAATGCAGCAATCACTATTCCATACGTTTCAACATGCAAAGAATAAAAACAGAAAAACCATTTTGAATTAGGCGCACATGGTTTAAAGACAATTTCATCCAACTATGTTGGATACACACATTAATCTATGTTTCATCAGAATTACCATAAGAATTTAATGATCCAGCAATACAACAACGAATTACAAGGTCCCTAGCTACCAGTACCACCCATTCTTTTATGAATCACAGATAATGCCTATATGATTTTTTCTGCTGAAAACCAAAAGTACAACTTTTAACGTAAGCAACCAAATGCGTCGACAGTTGGAAGGAAAAAACAAGCAAATGAGTTTCCTGTATAATTTAGCACATCTACAATCAACTGATATTTTATAAAAAATATATCTAAAATGATAATTACTTATCATACTCCCAAGAAACTGTCTCGGGGATAATGCCAAAAAACAAATTTCTCAAAATTCAAACGATGATAACATATTATCAAAACGCATTCAACATGCTCATATGCGAACAATAATATATATCATAAACATACATACAATACGGTTAAAAACCTAAAAATTGGAATTTCACAAAAATCCCAAACAAGGTAAAACAACGAAAACCGCTTTCGACAATTCAACCGAAAACACCAAATTCTTAAAACCAAGTTTTGTTAGAAAATGATTTTCCAAAGAATTGTCTTAGCCACGAAAATAATTTTTCTGTTTATCCAAACACCAAAATTATTGTATTAACGTACAAAACATAAAAAAAATATCGTTTAAGATTGTTGGGTATGTTGTAAATAAACACAATAATTTCTATGAAAAAGAAATGGACAAATAAACAGAAAATGGTTTCCTCAAATATATAAATATCAATTAAAATCTTCAAAATTAAGAGTATGTAAATGATACCAAAATTGACTAAAGTCCGAGACGAGGTAACTGCAAGCAGTTTCCCTTAAACGATATTTGCCCCGCCACCTCTGCTTCTGGCTAAATGGGGCACTTCGTTCCCAAGGTACAACGTCTATCACATGTGACTCGGCGGAAATGGCACCGAGTCACGGTCGAACCGTTGGTGGTGCGGTACTCTCTCTCTATATGTATGCATGTGTGTATGTGTGTTAGTGTGTGTATATGCCATGTATAAAACTTGTCTTGGAAAGATTGATATATGCATGTTTTTTACCAAAAAACATATGAAGAATTACATGTCAATAATGCCATAAATGGGAAGCAATTAACATTGTAAGTTACACAATTAAATTGCATTCACTTACAAAAACCGTTTCGGTTTTCCAACAGTTTCTTCTTCTCAGTTCTTACTGTTTCTTTTGTTGCAGATCAATACCAGAATATGTTCGAGACAATTTGTGGTACTATAGACAAATGTATATATATGTAGAGTATGTGCAAGATTGCATGTCATAAAGTCTACAGATATCAGCATCCATCTAAAAAGAACCAAGTACGTTGGTGTATGTTTAAACATTCATAATAAGATATTTGTGTGGTTATGACGATTTACTTATTAGTTATTACAGACTACTGCCAAGAAAGAGTGTTTTTGAAGATTATTATAGATTCAAATGTTATAACTTTAAATTTTCAAATTTAACAAGTTCATTCTAAGGACGGAGTGGGGATGAAGACGACACATAAACTGAATATCGAATTTGCCAATTGAAGTTAATTACTCCATATACATAACGTATATTCATTTTCCCTGGATACATTTCATATGGAAATTATACTTGAATCTTGATAACGGGCATCAAGTATTATTTAATAATCTTGATTCATAAATCTTTTCAAAGACATGCAAAAACAGTTAGCACTAGCTGTTTCATTAAATAGTAGTTCCATGAATTACAGGTCAAAGTGTCAAACAGTCAACAATGACAACGTTTTATCTGTGTTCTTTCCCATTTTTATTCAGCTTTGGTTATACGAAAAATTAATTACGTAATCTGTCTTTTTCTAAAAAATATACATTAGTATTATCAGATTAAATTAACTGGCAACTAAGACCAATGATTTTAAAAGCTAATGGCAAAAATGAACATTTTAAGTAGTATTTTTTTTTTCTTTCAAATAGCTGTCCAAGATAGAAAAATAATCAATTTAAATTAAGAGTGAATTTTCCACCTAAAATAATATATTTAGGGAGCAAAAGATGAGCGAAGAGAAAGAAGACGATGAGCTTTCTTTCAAGGGATGGAATGTAAACAGCCCATTGAATTGTGGTAGCGATATATATGACGCATGTGATTTGTGTGGTATGGATCACACTATCGAAAGAAACCCTGTTATTCTGCCTTGGGATCAACAAAATGATCATGAAACAATGATGTTGCCGGACCAAGTTTCTCTCTCCTCTAAGAGGGAATTAGTGAGAGGCTTCAAGCTGGCTAAAACGCCGTCAATGGGCAAATCTGTGATCAAGTTTGTCAAGAAATGGAAGAAGAAACTTGGCCAAGAGGAAAAAGAAGTACCCAAGAAGAAGAAATCTGGTCTTAAAGATGTTTTCAAGAAGATTACTTATTGGGAAAAATAGATTTGTTTATGAGTGATAAACAAAGGTGTCGTTTGTTTGGTTTCTTTGTCAAACCTGTGTCTTTTTAATTTGTTTTTCTTTGAATCAAATTTCTCATTGAGAAATTGATACCTAAATGAGACAGTTTCTGTCTTGTTATGTTAATTAAAGATCTTAATATATGGATTTAAGGTTTCCATAGTTGATTTTGATTCAAAAGTTTTATTTGTTATGATTAATCTCTTAGCAAGGGAATTTTGATTATTTTTGTTTTCTCTAGACCGACGAAACAGTCTTAGTTATTAGACTTGGGAAACGTAACCCTTTGTATTATTATCGCTTGTATTAAACACAACCGTGCTCCCTAATTAAGCTAACCTAACATGTACATCACACTCGGTTTCGTATTGTTATCGCTTGTATTAATTAAATGCAACCGTGTGCCCTAATTAAGCTAACCAAACATGTACATCGATCACACACTCGGTTTCGCCCTGTGGAATAGTTAAATATAAGTAGTGAATTTTAAGTGCACGTGATCCTTTAGGATTCTCTATCCACATGGAAGATCACATTTGAATATCCCCATAAAAAACGACCATCATTCAAGACTGTTGATGAACGCAAGTTACAACTGACGATGTCAAATTATATTAATTCAAGTTCATCATATTATATCATTGATGACTGCAGAACCAGGCTTTTAATTGAGGGGACAAAAAATTAAATATATATCATGTTTTTCATAAGTTTTTTTTGCTAATGATGTTCGTAGTTTTCAATAACACCCATAAATTCCTTATACTGTTTTTTTGTTAATTCCATTTTAATAAATTCAAACCATATAATTTATTTATATTTACAATTTATTCATTTTTGTTCAGCTCTAGTGATAAGAAAATTTAATTACACCATTTTATTTTCTTAAAAATACTTTAGCATTGTTAAAGAAATTTTATTGGCATCTGAGACCAAAGATTTTAAAAACTAGTGGCAAAATGGAAATTTTAAGTAGAAGTGTTTAATTTTGGTTTAAATAGGTGTCCAAGATAGAGAAAAATAATATATAACAGTTAAACTTAGAGTGAATTTTTCCCTAAAAGTATATATTTCGGAAGTAAAAGATGAGTAAAGAAAAATAAGACGATAAGCTTTATTTCAAGGCATTGAATGTGAACACCCCTATTGAATTGCGGTAGCAACATGTGAATTGTGTGGTATGGATCACATGATCGAACAAAACTCTGTTATTCTGCCTTGGGAGCAACAAAATGATTGACGGACCAAGTTTCTCACACCTCTAGGAGGGAGGTGAGAGGCTTCAGGCTGACGAAAACGGCATCAATGGGCAAAAGTGTGATCAAGTTTGTCAAGAAATGGAAGAAGAAACTTGGCCAAGAGAGAAAAGAAGTACCCAAGAAGAGGAAATCTGGTCTTAAAGATGTTTCCAAGAAGATTACTTATTGGGAAAAATTGATCTGCTAATGACTGATAAACAAAGGTGTTGTTTGTTTGGTTCATTTGTCACACTTGTGTCTTTTCAATTTACTTTTCTTTAAATCAAAATTCTCTTCGAGAAATTGATACTTAAATGAGACAGTTTCTGTCTAGTTATGTACAAGATCATAATGTATGGATTGAAGGTTTCCAAAGTTTGATTTTAATTGAAAGATTGTCTTGGTTATTAGTGATCTCTTAACGCGGGATTTTTGATTCTTTGTTTTTTCTAGACAGACTAACATTATGCATATATAAAATCATTGTCATATTCATTTTAAGCACTGATGGAAGATAGAGTTGCTCTTTTTAGCTATTAAATAGTGTGGACAAAATGAACAGCTAATCCATTAAAGATCCAATACAAATGCTCAAGAAAAAGTTTTAATTACCAAACCTTAATGAGAACCATATTAATCAACATAATCATGCAAGAGACGACCCGGATAAGAATACTGCATAAAGGGAATGAAGAAGCAAACTGAAGCAACTTCGTTATTAATTTCTTGTGCATACCATTTCTTACATATGGTAACACAAGTTTGCTCAACGCATACCCAAAACAAAGCTGTTTCACAAGTTTAAATCACAAACAAATCCTCAAACTCCTACTTAGATGAAGCCCCAGTTTGCTTTCCAGGTAAGCTTTTTAAAAGCCAATCCTGCAAAATTGAATTGCCAAGTCTTAAATCAGATTTCTTAAATATCTAAAATCAAGCGGGGTCCAAAGGCACGCTGACATCACTAAATTGTGAATGGCTATAATTTCTATAAAGAAATACAGGTGTTAGGACCTTATTATTAGGGTCGAATAATTCATGTTTTTTGTCATTGTATTGTTAAGCAACACTTAATATTTATTTACTCATATATTCATCTGTGCTATTAATGTCTATAATTTCCATAAGAAAAATGGGTAACCTTGTTAGTAGGGTCTAATAAGAGGAAATTAAGTTTTAGTGTATATTTTCAAAAGTATTTTTCAAAAATTCATACTATAAAATAGTAATTCTTTTTTGGTGTAACTTCGCTCATTCCAAAACTCCTTCTCTCTTACTAAAACCTCCCATCCAACAGCACCATCACCACCATCGGACCTCTGCCTCCCTCCCCCGCCACCGCTGTACTGTCTCCTTGCTAGTGGCAGACCGATGTTGACCACCCGTTGACCAAAAATAAAAAAAACTCAAAAAAAAACTAGAAAAATTAAAAAAAATTAAAAACAAATCCAGAAAATTTTAAAAAAAGGGAAAAGATAAAAAAAAAATCTGTAAAAAATTATTTTTTTAAAAAATTCGATTTTTTTAAGTGATTGAACTTTTATTCGGTCACATTCTTCAAATTTTTCAAGTGAAATGAGCTTTTTTTAATGGTTTTTTTGAAGTGAATGAAATTGTTTGGTCCATTCACTTCAAAATCATGAAGTGAATGGACATTTTTATTATTTGTTTTGTCATTTACTTCAAAAAATTTAAGTGATTGAGTTTTTTGTAATGTATTTTTTGAGGTGAATGAAATTGTTTGGTCCATTCACTTCAAAATCATGAAGTGAATGGACATTTTGTTTGTTTGGTCGTTCACCTCAAATTTTTGAAGTGAATGAACTTTTTTTAATGTTTTTTTGAAGTATAAAAAATTGTTTGGTTCATTCACTTCAAAATCTTGAAGTGAATGGAAATTTTTTTCACTTCAAAGTTTTGAAATGAGTGAGCTTTCTGTAATGTTTTTTTTTGAAGTGAATGAAATCCATTCACTTCAAATTTTTGAAATGAATGGGTATTTTTTCTTTTTTGGTCATTCACTTCAAATTTTTGAAGTCAATGACCTTTTTTTAATGTTTTTTTTTTTTTTCAAGTGAATGAAATTTGTTTAATCCATTCACTTCAAAATCTGATTTTAAAGTGAAAGCACATTTTTTTTTTTGGTTGGACGTTCACTTCAAACTTATGTTTTTGAAGTGAATGGGATTTTTTAAATGATTTTTATGAATTGAATGAAACTTGTTTGGTCCATTCACTTCAAAATCTTAAAGTGAATGGACGTTGTGGACAATATTCTTCTTACTCAGGAATTTATATCAACTCAATAAAAAGACAAGTGGTAAAAACATAGATTTAAAGCTAGACTTGAAAAAAGCTTATGATCGTATTTCTTGGGATTTTCTAACTTCTACACTACGAAAAATGGGTTTTTCTGAGAAGACTATAGACTTAGTATGTAGGATTATTTATGGAAACCAGACTTCTACTTTGGTGAATGGCAGCCCAACTGAGCTTTTTACTCCTAAAAATGGCCTGAGACAGGGGGATGCTCTTTCCTCTAGTCTATTCCTATTGTGTTCTGAAGTTTTAAGTAGAAATCTAAATGACTTGATTAATAATAAAAGATGGTCAGCATTTAAATCTCCTATTGTAAGCTCTATTATCACTCACCTTGCTTTTGCTGATGATTTACTTATTTTTAGTTCAGCAGACCTCCATTCTGTCAGGAAGATAAGGAACACCCTGCAATGTTACAATCAAGATTCTGGTCAAGAAATCAGTCTAGACAAGAGTTTTGTCTATTTCTCAAAAAGCGTGAGTGCAATACAAAAAGAAAATATCTGCAAAGTGCTTACTATAACTAGTAAGAATCCTCCTTTTTCCTACCTTGGTTGCAAATTATATTCTGGGCATAAAAAGTGTATTCTTTTTCATGAACTTATACTAAAAGTGAGAAGTAAGCTGTCTACTTGGAAGGGTAACTGGCTTAATTTGGATGAGAAATTAATATTAATTAGGCATGTTCTGCAATCTATACCTATTTATACATTGGCTGCTATGAATCCTCCAATACAAGTGATTAAAAGAATAGGCCAATTGCTGTCAAATTTTTTCTGGGGTAACAAAGATGGTAAAAATAAGTACCATTGGGTTAGATGGAGCAAAATTTGTACTCCAGTGAAAGAAGGGGGATTAAATGTTAAAAGTTTTCAGGATATTTCTAAAGTTTTTGCAATGAAACTCTGGTGGAAGTTTAAAACAAAAGAATCTTTATGGACCAAATTCTTGAAAGCTAAATACTGTAGGAATAAACAAGCAGAAGACATCCCTATTAAAGGAGGTACTAATACTTGGTGCAGAATACTTCAAGCTAGAGAATTGACTGATAGTAATTCTATTATATATGGTAATGGGGTACAACCTATATGGAAACCTACTAATCTTGGGAATTTTACTATAAATTCAGCTTGAGAAATTTCTAGAGAAGTAGGTACTGTAAATTGGAGAAGTACTTTTATTTGGAATAGAATGGTACCTTTAAAAGTCTCTTGCTTCATGTGGAAGTTATTTAATCAAGCAGTCTCCTTGGATTGCAATCTGCATAAATTTGGCATTAGTATGGCTTCTATGTGTGTTTGCTGTAAAACTTCAGAAGAAACATTCATTCATCTCTTTAGTACTAGTATAGTAGCTAATGAAGTATGTGAATTCTTTGAGAGAAAATGGGGATATTTATTCAGAATAATTCTTTATATGGCAGAATTAACAGTTGGTGGTCTCATATCAAGAAGAAAAAACATTTCTCTGAAAAAAAAAATTGTCAGGTTCTTCCTTCTCTCATTATTTGGCTAATTTGGAAATCCAGATGCTCATGTAAATTGGAGAATATCAAATTGAAGTCCAGTAATATTATTCGAAAAACTGAAGAGTTGATTATTCTGTCTGGTTATAAGGAGAAATGTTTCTCTTATTCTAATTTCAGTGCTAAGAAGAAAATTGATAAGGCCACTATTATCAAGTGGCTTCATCCTCCATCTATGTTTCTGAAACTTAATATAGATGGTTGTTTTAAACAAATAGATTCCAGTAATGGCATTGGAGGCTTAATTAGGGATGAAAATGGCACTTTTGTTAAAGGGTTTTCTAGATCTATAGCCAGTATTTCAGCTCTCTATTCAGAGTTCAAAGCTCTCTATTATGGCCTACTTATTTCACCAAAAAAACAAATTATTATTGAGAGTGATTCACAGGTTTTAATTAAAATTGTAGAAGGTAAACAAAAATGCCCTTGGAAGGTTATTTCTGTTATTTCTTTTGGATCTCGTTGTTTGAGATTTATTTAGTATTGCTACTTGGATTTATTTCTGTGGGGTTTTTCACCTACGTTTCATTAATAAAAGTGGGTTTTCCCCACAAATTATTTAAAAACAAAAAAATTGGACGTTTTTTTTTGTTTGGGCATTCACTTCACGTTTTTGAAGTGAATGAGCTTTTTTTTAAGTGAATGAAATTTGTTTGGATTTTGAATTGAATGAAGTTTTTTTTTTTTGGTCATTCACTTCAATTTTTATCTATAATGTATTTTTTGAAAAGAATGAGCTTTTTTAATATTTTTTTTGAAGTGAATGAAATTGTTTGGTCCATTCACTTAAAAAACTTGAAATGAATGAATATTTGTTTTTTGTTTGGTCATTCACTACAAAATTTTGACGTAAATGAGCTTTTTTTAATGTTCTTTTTAAGTGAATAAAATTTGGTTGATCCATTCACTTAAAAATCTTAAAATGAATGAATATTTGTATGTCTATTTGGTCATTCACTTCAAAATTTTAAAGTAAATGAGCTTTTTTTAATGTTTCTTTAAGGGAATGAAATTTGGTTGATGCATTAACTTCAAAATCTTGAAGTAAATGGACGTTTTTTTTTTTGGTCATTCAATTCAATTTTTTTTGAATTGCATGGTTTTTTTTAATGTAGTTTTTGAAGTGAATGGGTTTTTTTTAATATTTTTTTTAAAGTGAATGAAATTTGTTTGTCCATTACTTCATAATCTTGAAGTGAATGAACATTTATTTTAAATCTTTCTGATTTTTAAATATTTTAAATATATGTTTTTAAATATTTATGTTTTTAATTTTTCTATATTTTATTTTGTGTTTTTATATTTTTGTATATTCACCGTGGTGAATTAGATTATAGCGAAATGAATGAGATAAAACTTACACCAAGAGGGAGTTGGTTTTTTAGACTAGCACCAAAAGGGAATTTCCCCGGTCTAATAATTCCTGAAGGATTTGACAGCATGGTCAAAAGATTATGGTGACATAGTTTGCTGATCAAGGAAGGATCTCTTGAATATTGTGAAGGTGTAAAATATCAGAAAGATTGAATGAAAATTGCTTTGAAAAGATTCATTCAGAAAAAGTCGGTGACTGAAGATTGAGGGATCAATTAATTTAAGTTAAACTTCGAAAGTTTGCTTTGTGATATATTGTGTTACTATATTTGTAAGTAAATATATAATTGCATTGTTTAGCAGTAGGGTTGGTTCATGTATTCAGAACTTGAGTGTTTTACCTTTTAAAATACCTAGTTATTGCAAGATAGATAAAACAATGGCGGGAGACCACCATATCATAGGATAGTTGAGAGTTAAGAGTTATCGTAATATAGGCATAAACTGTGAGGAAGTCATATGTTTTGTAAGTCTCAAATATTTTTTGTAACACTTCTCAATATTCTAATACGAGCAAGTGCTCCGGGTAGATTTGATCGAACTCCGTAATCAAAAGTTGTGTTCATTTATATTTTACAGCCAACGTTTGTGATTCTAAACTTTTAAGTAAAGATCTTGTTTATGTTTCAAGTTAGAACTAAATAAACTGAAATTCAGTTATAACTAAAAGTTGTCCCCTTATGACAGGGTGATCACTTGTCCTCTTATCCTTTTGTAATTTGCATGAATGTGTTCTTTCTGATGCTTGATAATTTCTGCAATAATGATAGGTTCATTTTCCATGATAAGTGTAAAAAGCTTAAGCTTACCCACCTTTGTTTTGCAATGGTGTTAAAAATTATGTGAATGTGTTTAGCAGTGCTCTTAATTTGTTTGCTAAATACTCAGTGTTGTCTATAAATCCTATAAAAAGTAGCCTTTTTGTTTGTGCTATTAATGATAATGAGCTTGAGAGTATTAGAAATTTTTTAGGCTTTAAAGAGGATATCCTTGCTGTCAGGTACTTAGGTGTGCCTCTTTTAACCTCTAAGCTTAAGAACATTCATTGTGAAACCCTTATCCTTAAGATTACTAAAAGAATTACTTATTGGATCAGTAAGTTCCTTTCTTATGCTGGTAGAATTCAAATTATCAAGTCTGTTTTGTATAGTATTAATGTCTTTTGGTGTTCTCATTTTTTACTTCCGGCTTCTATCAATCACAAAATAGAGCAATTTTTTTTTCTAAATTTTTATGGGCTAGTCCTGGAGCTAGAGTGGCTTGGCATGATATTATTTACCCCCTCGATGAAGGTGGGTTGGGTTTTACGAATCTCAAAGTGTGGAATTTTGCTCTGATCTCTAAGCTCTTTTGGAACCCGTGCAATCCTTACTTCTTTGATAAAATTATATAATTGTCGTATGTTAATTTATGTAGGGTGAAACGAATATATGTATTTGTTGAGGAACTATTCACATAATATAATGCATTCAACTAGTTGAATTTTGGTCACGATATCAAACACCAGATTAATTTTTGCTACTATTAATGTAACATTAACCAGATTTAATAAACAAAAATACATTCATATATGATTCCATTAGAGTAAAAGATGAGAAATAATTAATGACGTTATTTATGATTTTTAGGCAAGCTTGAACGACATTTCCTTATTTGACTTAATGGAAAAATGTCTAAATCCTATCCTCCTCGTAACCCTAATTAAATATTGACCTATTTTAGTTTTTCTTTTCTTTGCACATTACACTTTGATTTTTATTAACTTCTCTCTTAATCTATATAATCTCTAAGGTGTATAAAGCAGTAGCAACCTATCATTTCGCTCCATCTGTCTTGTTATTATATGGATATTTTCCGTGACGATTAATGGAGCCTCTTTATTTCTTTTTGGAGAGCAACCATCGCTGATCATGAAAAAACTGGTAAATTTTATTTTTGTTGGTGCACATGTTTTAAATTAAATCACAATTTTGCAACAAAAATACGAATTATGCATATATATGTAAACTGAAAAAGTATTATTGTGTGTTATATTTTGGATTTTATAAATTTACATACATTACATCATGAGTTCCATGCAAGCCTTTCTTTAGCCTTCGTGACTCTAAGATCACATGAAAAATGTTTTGTAAGAAAACATGACTTGAGAAGTCTAAAAGTATTTAATGGAGTACAGTTTCTATGAAAAAAAATGAAATTGTTTCCACATAAAACGAACAGTTTCTTGATTTTGTAATTCACCATGGCTTACGTGTATTTGGCCCTTTTAGGTGTTTAAGATAAGTCCTCGTTTGGTTGCGGAATTCATAGTACCGGGACTATGAATAGTTCATATTCAAAAGACAGAAATTTATCATTCGCAATTAGAATAAATTAACCTTGTTCCTGGAAATATAAATGTAGCAGTTCAAAAATGTATGATAAACAACAATTTAACAATAACAAAAGTCTACAGATCAAACAACAACAAATGAGGAGTAACTAAATAATTTACCCTTTTTACCTTTTGCTTGGTCGAATACAGGGCACGGGGAACCCAATGAAGTATTAATTTTTTCTTAGTCTTCAAATTCAATTTATAGATTTCTCTTTTGGGTATATAAAAGGTGTATGTATGTAAGTATTTGTCATCTGTTAAATTTATTATGTTTAGCATGCACACATAGATGAGTAAAAAGATTTCCGTTGTACCAAAAAATACAGATGAGTAAATAGTGAGACGAGATAGATAAAAGACACCTAACAGTAAGATAAATTTGGTAATTCTTAAATTGAAGGGTAGACAAGAAAATGCAATACCACACCCCCCGGTTTTTCTAACACACCACTTTCGCATCATTTGGAATACATGGGTAATAGTAGTACATCATTACAAAAACAAACCAAACACTACCTTATTAGACCCCCACTGTATTTACTATCCAATCCCACCTTCCTTATACTACAAGGAAAAGAGGCCATAGTTTGTTTTTTTAATAATTGATGAGGAAAACTCACCTTTTATTTTATTATTGAGGAGGCCATAGTACTATTCGAGCGCTTCAAAACGGTATAAGAATTGTCCAAAACCAATAATTGGTGTGACAGATATTGGTCTCGGAAGCGGGGTCATTGAGGGTATTTCGGGATTGGGTTTATTATCCCACATTGGTTAGAAACCGCAACCTAGGGTTCATATACACCCACCTTGAACCAAGTGGGTGGGGCTTGGGCCTCCAACCTTTCCGCGCGCGTTTGGGTGAGTTCTCTCAAGTCCCATCTCGGGTTTGACCTTTGAATCACGTGTCTCTGGTCGGCAAAGCCGACCACAACCTTCGGCTCGGCTCGCTTCAGTGTGGTGTGGACGTGCATGTTCCTAACACACCTACTTTTTTTATATTACAAGTGCGTGTTCCTAATGCACCTAATATTTTCCCAACAGTTGTGTAGAGAGGTCCCAATACTTATAGTAGCCATTCGCACCCCTTGGTATGAAAAGGTCCGATTATTCACACCTGTTCAGAATAGGCACATCCCTTCTTTCGTGTCTCTTCATTTCCTATAAATAGGACCCTACCATTTTTTTATCCCATTTATCATTTTTGACATGTCAAAATCAGAATATCTCTCTCTCTCTAGCATTTCGTGTTATCTCTCTAGCATTTAGTGCATTAGGTTCCTATAATATTTATTATAGCCCTTTTAAGTTACCGAAGAGAAAATCTTTCTATTTCATAGTTCGTTTGTAGGAAAGTGTGCTTCTACTAATCCTACATCAGACATAGTCGCATTATCCTGGGAGATCGACGTCCATTAGCCTAAAAGCCAGGCGGTAGGGGACGAATTAGATCCTAAGGAGAGATGGTCTTGCCATCGACTCGACATTGGATTAATTCTTCATCAATGATTCGACATTGGGAGTTCATTCTTCATTGACTGTTCATTGGGAGTTCAGGTCCACACTTTCCAATGCCCTCTTTATCCTATGTCATGTAATATTGTAGTTATTGCATGTGCAGTTTTAATTTATCGCATGATGATTATCTATTGTTCGTATATAATTATTTAGTACCGTTAATATACCGGGTTTTTTCTAGGACATAGTTCGTACCAGATTAAGACGAGATTTCCAACATTTATAATATACGAGACCTTTGTTTTCTTCAGATCAATTACTCTTTGCAACGATTTGGGGCACTGAGAAATCATATTAAGATCTAGGGCTTTACCATCTCCACCGCAACTAGCCAAAAGATCTGATGCTCCATTTGCTTCTCGAAAAACATGTTGCATTTGAATCTTCTTCGTCCTCAAAATTAAGTTACTTTATCCCATACATCTATTAATTCCCAGGGAACCCTGTAATCTCCTTTAATCATGTTAACTAGACACATAGAATCAGATTCCACAATAAAATTATCATGTATAATAATTTTAAGCCCTTTAAGGCTTGTACCTCTGATTCTAAGGCAGAATTACTTTGGATAGGATTAGAGAATCCATAGAAAAATTCCCCACTATGATCTCGCATAATTCCCCCTTGATTTGTATTTTTGCTAAAGCACTCACCAATATTCAACTTTAGATAGCCCACTAGAGGAAAATCCCAAATAATAATTTTACTCACTTTATTTTTAACCACGGTTTAGATGTTTCCCTTTAAATCAATTTTTTTCCCAAATAACTTGTCATTTTTGAAATAAGTATTAGCCAAGTTAAGGATATTAATACAAATAGAATTTGTATTCATTTTTATACCTTCAAATTTGCTGGCACATCTTGACTTGCATAAACTCCAAATAATAAAAGAGGGTTGGGTCTTTCTTACTTTCCAACGGAGAATTTTTGAATTAGCATTCCACCAGTAGACAAATTTCCCTCTAAGTGAACCATTACAAACTTTAATTCGCGAAAGATCTTCAAAATAATTCCATATTTTAGTAGCTATAGGTCCAGAACAAAATAAATGTTCATAATCTTTAATGACTTTGTTGCAGCATTTCCATCTTGAACCTAATTGAATGCCTAAGGCTTGGATAGAGCAATCCAAAGAAACATCTTGATTATGTAATCTCCAGGCAAACCAAGGCACTTTAAGAACTAAAATTTTATCCCAACATAATGTATGTACCCATATTTTTACTCCTTTGGTTTTAGCTGCTCTCCATGCTGATTTTATAATGAAATTCCCGTGCTCATTATCTTTTTTATATCACTTTATCTTGTTTACCATTAATTGACAAAATAGAAGTGAAAATATACCATTGGTTTGGAGGAATTAAATTTTAATTTTAGCTCAGTTCCACATTCTTTGAAAAATAAGATATCTTAGTAGCAAATTATCACCAATATTTATATCATTAATTGCAAGTGTCACCACGGCAAATATCATTATTGACAGTAATATCGCTCTTACCAACCTTACAGAATATTTGTTTTTCAACTTCTTCTCTTTTAACATTCTACACCCAGTATTAGTACCATTCTTCATAATCACCTTGTTAGGTGTATTTTGTTTTGTAATATTTAGCCCTCATGTAGTCAGACCATAAAGTCTTTTTTAATCTAAATTCCCACCATAACTTGTAAGAAAAAGCAGTAGTGATATGTTCAAAACTTCTCAAATCTAAACCCCCTTCTTCATAAGGTTTACAAATTTAACCCCAATTGGTCCAATGCCTTTCCCTTCCATACTTCTACAAAAGTAATTAGCCAGAATAGAATCCATTTTCTTTATAATTGCTAGAGTTCATGAGAATTTGCTGTTCTGATTTAATGTTTATTTATTTATTTCTCGTTACAAATAAGTCTGTAATTTGTACTAGTCGTTGAATCAGTTTGTTTTCTTCATATTTCTTAGTTACTGTTAGATTACTTTTAGGCCACTAAGGTTGATAGTGCTTCAATATTTTTAGGGATTGTTTGTTATTTTGTTAGACTATATAAAGGCTCAGTGTTGATTAATAAATTATTAGAAATTTTCCCTTTCATTATTTCTATCTCTAAACTACATTTTTTTTTGTATTTGTGTCAACATAAATATCAAAATATATCTTACGGTGTTCTGAATCTTACAGTGGTATCAGAGCTGATTTCTTAAGGGTTGTGACTATCCATTTCAACCCAATTTTAATACGTGTTCTATCCAAACCCTAGTTTCTATCTAAGCACTAAAAAAAAATTTGACCAACACCACCAATTTTTAATCACCTGCTCAATTGTTCAGTGATGAACACTATCATATATGGGTTGTGAAAATGAAATTCTATTTGAAGTCTCAAGGCTTATTGTCTGTGATGGAATCAAATTTGGATCCACCGGCACTTTCTGCAAATCCTTCATTGGCTCAAATATGAGTTCATGAAGAACTTGGAAACAACAAAGCAAGTCTGGGATAAACTGCAAGTTGAATATGAGGGTAGAGAAAGAGTTAAAATTGTACGGGTTCTTACATTGAAAAGAGAGTTTGAACTCATGAAGATGAAGGACAATGAATATGTCATTACTCCAGAAGGATGATGGATATTGTGAACCAGATTCGGCTTCTTGGTGAAACTTTTCCGGATCAGAAGGTTGTCGAAAAGATTATGGTCTCCACACCACAAAGGTTTGAGGCCAAAATCTCTGCAATTGAGGAGTCGGGTGATCTAAAAACACTCTCAATTGCAGAATTGACCAGTAAACTTCAAGATCAAGAGTAGAGAGTCTCTCTAAGGTGTGACAACTCAATTGAAGGGGCTTTTCAAGCAAATCAGAAGGGACATTTTTTCAAGAATCGACCAGACAAGAAGTTCTTTCCGAAGTACAAAGGGAAACATGCCGGACCATAAAAAAGGGCTAGTTTCTTTCCATGTTCTTCTTATAAGAAAACAAATCATTCTGAAATGAATTGTTGGTTCAAAAATAACCCACCTCTCCGGTGCCATTTTTGTAATAAGGTTGGACAGAATAAAAAATAAGCAGACACAAGAGTGACCGAGGAGGATAAGAAACTTGATGAACATTTATTTTTGACCTCATAAGTATATGATGCTAATGATTCTGATATATGGCTAATTGGTAGTGATTGCACAAATCATATGTCAAAATATATCTCCATGTTTTTATCAATCGACAACTGCATCCAACCAAAAGTAAAATTGAAAAATGGTGACGTTGTAAGAGCCTTTTGTTCTTCCCTTCCATACTTCCCCAAAAGTAATTAGACTGAATAGAATCCATTTTCTTTATAATATGCTTAGAAGGATCTAAAGCTGAGAGAATATAAAGAGGCATAGATTGTAAGACATATTTAATCATAATAAGCTTCCCTTCCATACTTAGCCATTGAAAATTTCAAGTATTTAGCTTATCTCTAGTTTTGTTCATCATGTCTTGACAATAAGACACTTTTTAGGACCTGCAAATAATTTACACTCAAAGTACACAAAATGAGGCTTTTTACAGTTAATACCAAAATTTTATTTTATTTGAGTTAATCACACTTTTAGAAAACTAAACAAAGCTCTTCCCACCACTTATTTCTTGACCAGAGTTTTTATTGTATATATTTAAAATTATGTTCACTTTCTTGACTGAATTGAGATAAGCACAACTAAATATTATTAAATCACTAGCAAAAGTTAAATGAGAAATAATAGGGCTAGACGTAGGATATTTAAAAAAATTCCAACCTTTTTGATGAGGTAAAACATTTAGATTTCTAGACAGGACTTATGTACAAAGGATACACAAGCTAGAAGATACAGTATCAGCTTATCTCAATCTTTTTGTTGGTCTAAAGAAGCTAGAAGGGGAACCATTCACCATGAATGGGACAAATTTTGCTGAGATAATTTTTCAAACTTAGTCAATGAATTTCTCAGTACAACCCATCTTCCTTAAACTTGTAGTGAGAAAATTCCAAGACACTTTATCATACGCTTTCTTCATATCTAATTTAATAGCAATATTTTTGCCAATCTTTTTATTATTCAAAGATGAGAAAAACTCTTGAGCTGGAAGAATATTATCAATAATGTCTCCATTTTTAACAAAACCACTTTTATTCTTGGTAAAACAGAAGCAAGTCTAGAAGCCATAATCTTGGAAATACTCTTGTTACCAAATGTAGAAAGACTAATTGGTTTGTATTTAGAGAAATTTTGGGGATTATCATTCTTTGGAATGAGAGCAATAAGAGTAGTAGTTATACCAGGGTAACTGTTTCTACCAAAACTCCAAACAACTTTTTTAACTTCTTCTATTGTAGGCACCATATCAATATTCATATTATCTTGTTCAGAGATAAGATTAGGAATAATCTCATGAAAGTTGATTGTTTATTTGCAGCAAGAACACAAGACAAAAAGGAAACAACTTCATTTTGGAGGTTTTTTCATCTGTAATTTTGTTGCCTTGAGCATCTTTGACAGGTAATTAGACTTTTCTTTCTCCTTTTAATCACCAAATTGTTGAAATATTTAGTATGAGCTTCTTCTTCCATTATCAACTTAAGATTTGCTTTTTGGGGACCAAATTTTTCTTCAATATTAAGAATATAATTCAAGTCAGCAGTAACTTTACTTAAAAATTCTCAATTATTATCAGACTGATCCTCCTCATAGATTTTCTTAACCCTTAGAACCTCATCTGCAGCATTAATTATCTTCTGGAAAATATCACCATAAGTAATTTTGTTCCAATTAATAAGAGCTTTTTTTAACACTTTTGAAATTAGTCATAAAGGAAACCATAGCATTTCCTTTTTTGTGAGAACACCAAAAAATATGCCAGCCGACGAAGCCTTCATGGCCACCCATTCAGTCGGGAGAGATCCCTCATAAGTCATAAGGAAATTAACATTCGGTCCAGAGAGGATCCCCAGGTGAAACTCCGGCACAAGTAAAAGACCGGCAATGTGCTTCAAAAACCTCTTTATTTATCACGTCCGAGACAGTAGCCAAATGCCATCCCAAAAGTTCCTTTTCCTTGGCCCTTACTTGGGCTATTTTTTGATTCACCTTCTCGTATTCGGCTTTAGCACCCGAAAAATACTCCATCTGGAATGGACGTTCTTTCTTCATATATTCAAGATTAGCTCAGCTCAATCACATCCTCCTCTCTAGAGTCGGCACGTTGGGTTTGAGCTCTGACTTCATCCCTTGTCAATGAAAGAATGAATTTCATCTCTCTCAAATGAGTCTTCATTGTATGAAACTTCTTGTTGGATAAACTTATAGCATGCTTAAGGGTCACAAAGTTCTGTTAAAAAAAGAATTAAAAAAATTGGGTAATTCCATAAAAGAAGCAACGGATGGAAAGTAATGAAAAATGCTCATTTCAATTCCCTTATGGATAACATAGGATATCTAGGATTATTTTTGTCTTTAGTGTTATCGTGTCATTTGACATGTTGCCTTGGTTTGTGGCAAAATTTATAGTCAGGTTTTTTTTTTTTACCATATGACAAATGAGAGACTAAATTTCAATCCATTCGTAAGGAAAAAAAACCTTTTATTTTTCTCATTTAGTTGTTTATGCTTAGCGGGTGGATGGTTACACTATATAGAAATAGAAATTATCTACTACAAATTAATGCAAAAGCAGTCAAGAAAATGTCAGCTAATCATAAATTTCTTTAAAAAAAGTACAAGAGGTTTACCTCGAAGGCCAACTGGAGAGACCTCCTCGACATCGCCAACTCAGCATCCTCACTCTCCATTTCACGATCAAGCTCTTCAATATCATCTAACATCAAGGGCGTAAGAGCCCTCACTGCGCGATAAGCCCCATCATCGCTATGAAGCAATGTGCTATGCCTATTCTTTGCTATATTATTTTCCGTATCCTCATAACTAACCTTGCGCCGGTCAGCAAGTCTATCAGCTAAACTCAAGCCTGCCTTATTAGGCCTTGTAGGAACATCAAGGGTCTGATTCGGCAGATATTTCTGCTTGCCGAGAGTAACATGGTTGGAAACGATGTATGCTTTGAAAAAGAGAATTTCAGTATACTCATTATTTCATTTCTAATGAGCATTCGAGAAAACTACAAATCATGAGTGGTTGATTTTTAGTTTTCTCGAAAGCTCATGAGAAATGAAATCATGAGTATACTAAAATTCTCTTTTTTAAAGAATACATCAATTTCCAAAGACGTTACTCTCAGAAAGCGGAAATCCTTACCGGCTCAATCTCTTGACGTGCCTACAAGGCCTAGGAAGGCAGTTTGGAGTTTGGCTGATACATTTGTTAGTGAGCGCAATATTAGGTATGAAGATAATGTTGTTCCAAAGGATATGCGTAGCACTTTGCTTCGTAATGATGATGGGGCTTATCGTGCAATGAGGTCTCTTGCGCCCTCGATTTTGGATGATATTGAAGAACTCAATTGTGAAATGGACAATGAGGATTTTCAGTTGACGATGTTGAGGAGGTGTCTCCAGTTGGCCTTGGAGCTAAGCCTCTTGTCTTTTTTTTAAAGAAATTTCTGATTAGTTGACATTTGCTGAACTTTTTTTTAGGTTGAGTTGTCGTAGAAAATTTATATCATCCACCTGGTAGGCATGACTGACTAAATGAGAATAAAAAGTTTTTTCCTAATGGTAAAAAAAAAAAAACTAACTATATATTTTGTTACAAACCGAGACAACAAGTCAAATGGAACGAAAATACTAAAAATAAGAATTGTCCTGGATATAATCTCTCTAAGGGAATTGCGGCTACTGAAGCGCCAAAAAGATCATTTTTAATTTTTTTTTCTACGTTGCTTCTTTTATGGATTACCCAATTTTTTAAATTTATTCTTTGGCAAAACTTTGTGACCCTTAAGTGTGCTACAAGTTTATCCAACAAGAAATTTCATACTATGAAGACACAATTGAGAGAGACGGAATTCACGCTTTCATCGACAAGGGAGGAAGTCAGGGCTCAGACCCTACGTGCCGACTCAAGAGAGGAGCATGTGATTGAGCTGAAGGCTAAGCTTGGGGATATGGAAAAGGATTGTGCATTTCTTATGGAGAGTTTGTCAGCTTCGAAAGCCGGATACGAGAAGGTGAATTAAGAAATAGCCCAAGTGAAGGCTTCGTCGGCTGGCATTTCTGCTGGACATTCGGTACATGCATACAGCATGTATATTCATAGGTTGTTTATAAGGGTTTTTTGTTTGTCTTTGTTCAACTTATTATTTGTCTTTGTTCAATTAACACGGTAACCATCAGAGTGGCCTCGTTTTTGTTTTGATTTTGGCTCTAAATTTCTATAATATATACACTTGTGAGCAAGGACGGAAGAAGTTCAAATCGGAGGGGATAATTTTTGTATGTTTTTTTCATACTCTATGTATATTTTTATTATATTATGGGAAACCCCTAAGATTTTAACATTTTAATAGTTTAATCAAAATACATATTTTTTTTTTTTTTTTCGTTAATTTTTTTTCAAAGTGGGAGGGGCTACAATTCCTGACCGTCTCTACCTAGTTTCTTTCGTGACTGTCAAGTTTTTCATTTGTCCGATCTCAATTGAAAATTCTTTTGCCCTTTGTTTTAGCCTTTAGTTGTATTTTCTTCTTCTTTTTGAGCTTTTTGGTTACAACTCATCTTTGTTCTTCTATTACCATATAAGCACATTGTATAAACAATGATATTTCTATACGTACTGTATAAACAATGATATTTCTATACGAATTGTATAAACAACTCATCATTTACACATAAACTCCCATTCTGCATGTGTACGTACATCACAAAATCATTCTAACAATCAAACTCATCTTAGAACCAAATAATAGCATCTAGTCTCTCAAACAATTTTCTCAAGTTTCTCTTAATACTTAGAAATGAAAAACATGGAAAAGATAAAATAAAAGTGTCATTCATCAAAACCAAGATGATGAATGGATTTCTTCATAATTATCATTCATTTTATGCCTCATCGAAACGCTTAAACGTCCCGTGTGTATCACTGATGCTTAACATTGCAAGTATTCTCTGAATTTGAATCTAGACAATTGACTAGTTTTGTCATTTGAACCCAAATAAGCATCCTCGTTTGTTTCCGAGAGTCCATAACAAGTCAAATTCACTCTCCACCTCTCATCAAATTCCAAGCAAATACACATGAATATTCACTACATATATACAAGCACTCCTACCGTGTAGTAAAAAAACAATGTATGTATTTTAAGAATATTTTGTAAGGGACATCTTTCAATATTTACTCGTTCTACATGCATCCCAAAATTGTACAGCTTAACCATTATTTCCACCCCATAAAAATGGTAACAATATCAATCAAATAGGTATGTACACCCGGCATTTGTATCATAATGTTCGTAAATACATGTGTACCTACCCAGATCCAATTCTACCTAGACTATTACAAGGTTCGCTCTGATACCAACTGTATTCTATATATATTTTTCATAGTTAAATACATATATCTCTATCCATTACTATTTATATTTTTGTATAAAAACCAGGTTATTAGATGAATTTTCCCTCTAAAAGTATATATTTAGGAAGCGAAAGATGAGTGAAGAAAGAGAAGATATGATATTTCTTTCAGGCATGTAATGTGAACAACCCATTGAATTGCGGTAGAAATTTATATGACACATTTGAGTTGTGTAGTATGGATCACATGATCAAAAGAAACTACGTTAGTCTTCCTTGGAAGCAACAAAATGATCATGAACCAATTGGAACGATCTCAAGGTTTCCAAGTTGATTTTGACTGATAAACTTATTGTTATGAGTGATCTCTTAGACTGGCGACTAAACAGTGTTTTTGTTAGACGCGGGAAATACACCCTTTTCTATTCTTGTCACTTGTATTAAATGCAACCATACATCTTAATTAAGCTAACCTAACATGTACATCTCACCAGGTCATATTTTTCTGCGCGGAATTGTTACGAATAAGTAGTGGATTTTAAGCGCACATGACCCTTTAGGATTCTCAATCCAAATAGAAAACCACAATGAAATATCCATATATATGAAAAAGGAATATCATTAAAGAAGAAACAAATTGTTAAATTCAAGTTACCTTTGATGTTCGGTTAAATCACTTCAAGTTCATCTTATCATTATTAACAAAATATAACACCATACACATGAAAGTGATACAATTCATAGACATATATGCTTAGACTAACATAATACGTAAATTAAATGCACTGCAACTATAACTTAAAATATTTAAATGAACAAGACATTACTTATTTATTTATTTATTTATTTTGTAAACTAAGCATATATTACCACCAAACCAAATAGTAACATAATTAACTTACTGCACAAGCGCATTAAGCTTTAGAAAGCAAAATACATCAACAAAATAAACATTATTTAAAGATTAAAATAAAAGAAGGAAAAGGGAGAAAAAAAGGAAAATTGTTACAGTCTAAAAAAACTCTCTTGCTCTTGCTAAATATAAAAAGTCTTGCTAATATAGTGGGAGGTTGATGAGGTTGATAATATAGTGGAACTTCACCCTCTTGTGATAATATTTGAATATTCCGGCCAAAATACTAATTAGAATGAAAACTGTAGATGTAGTATTGACCTCTTTAATAAGCATGCTAATACTCTTAGTAATGACACCGCAGCTATCACTTTTTTTGATGTAAAATACCCTCAAAAACTTGCAAGAAACATTCGCTTTCATGAAAACTCCAACTTTTAATCCTTCATTATTGTTTTTATCTTTGCATTTGTCACGAACTTTCTTCATGACTTGAGGCCTTCTTCGTCCTACTGAATTGAAAGGGTCAATAGGGCACCTGCACAAGCAAACGAAAAAACAGCATTACTAATTTTTTAAGAAAAAGAGAAATCTTTTAATTTTACTTTTAGGTGTTACTTGACACATACCCTAAAGAAAGCCAAAAATACAAGTTTAAATCACACGCAAGTTTAAAATTCATCAACCTCATACTTGTCAGAAATACAAGTTTGCTTTCTAGGTAAGCGTTTGAGAAGCCAATCCTGCAAAATTGAATTGCCCAAGTCTTAAATCAGATTTATTTAATTACTAAGCTCAAGTGGGGTGTGGAAAAATAGGAATAAAAATAACTTTAAAAACTCATTCTTTACAACGATAATAACACACCGCAAATAAAACTTGACATATTCATGGTTTAAAGGTACCCCACTAGACGTCACTAAAATTCACCTACCTAAATCATTCCACAAAATTGTCTTTTCAATCTTTATTTGTGACCGCTATAACCAATTCTAGTTCCTGAAATAAACTAGAGAATAACCATCTGTAATCATTGTTACCATCCGTAATCATTGCACTAGTAAATAGGAAAGAGATAAATATGGCGATTTAGAGGGAAAAAGATGGCGAGGAAGCAACCAAGTATAAAATCCTTCGTTGATGTCATGAATAATAAAAAAGGAGTCTGCAATCCTATAAAAGAAGTCAAAAAATATAAAGGAAAAGCTTCAATAATGTTTACACATTAAGAGGTAAAAGATTTATCAGAGACTTTCATGTCATGCCCCAAAATCCATAGAACACGGATATCGAGTCATGACCCTTTTAAAACAAAGAAAAGTGAAACCTGTTGGTACGAAATTAAAAATTTTAAAAAGAAAACACTAACGAGCTAATGGAACAATTAAACAATAAATAAAAGTGTTTGCCAAACGCGGCTACAAGACGAGATAGTTTTGACAAATTTATAAAAGAAAATAAACGAATGTAAATTGCCCGTAGGCTACAACCTCAAAAGTGCTATAAGTAAAAATAAAGCGAAAGCCCCAAACCCATATGACACATTGCGATAGCTCCTATCCAAATGTGCCAACCTATAATGTACCTGAATGACAAAATTGTAACGGTGAGTCCCACGCGCCTAACTAGACGGGACGGCACCACAAATACCGTCACTCCATCCCATAAATGCAAGAGCTCACTAATCCTACGACTAAGATATCCGACGTATAAAAGAAATATAATGACATTCTACAACCACGATAAATTAAATAAATTAAATACAAATCAACAGCATACATGGACCTCTCACGCCACCTACCCCAGTCCGTAAGGTAGGTCATTCCCTATCCCTTCGGCCGTCTTCTGTCCCCGGAATTAGGGAGAGACAGAGACCATTGCAAGATAAAAGTAGATTTATAGTGCGCACTTGGACCTCTAACGCCACTCGCCCCGGTCCGTAAGACGAGTCATTTCCTATCCCCTTCCCTATTGTTGAAACCGAATTATTCGCCATATCCCAAGTCCGCTTCTTCTCTTCCCTCGGAGCATTTCCGGTTTTCGATTTCTCTAAAATTCTCTTGTTATGGAGTAGAGATCCCTCCACAGCTTGAGCCGATTTTACCAACTCATTATAGTTGACATGGCGAGCCGATGCCAATTGCAAAGAGATGGTCGGGTTCAGCCCCTTCATGAATCTCCTACATTTTTCTGCACCCCCTAGAACCGAGTCTGGTGCATACCTCGAGAGTGAGGTAAACTTTAGCTGGTATGCTTGAACGGTCATACCCCCTTGATATAGTTCATCGAACCGCCTCCTCATTTCATCCTTATAAGAGTCGGGAAGAAACTGTCGATTGAACAATTCGATGAATTCATACCAGTCGATGTTGGTTAAGTCGTAAGTATCCACGATCCCTAACCACCACTTCTGTGCTTCGCCCTTTAGGTGAAACTGGTCCATATTCACCCGTTGTTCCCCATTAACTATCCCCGCTGCCGATAGGTATTTCTCCATTTCGTCCACCCATCCCTCAGCTATGGATGGTTCACCTATCCCATCGAAAGTCGGAGTCCCCCAATCGGGTGAAGTTAAGCAATCCATTGTTGCTTGAACTCCCAGCTTGTGCATTCTGCACCATCATTTGCACCACCTTCTGAAGGTCGGTCATCACTTGATTAGCATTAACCGTTTCCGGTTCAGGTGCAAAAGTCTCTTCTTCCACATTCACTTCCTCATATTCATTCTCAACCTCGGGTTGCTCAGGTGGTGGGGCATTAGTGTTACCTCTCCCCCCACGACCTCTAGCAGCCCTTCCCCCTCTAGTTGCTCCATGCCCACTTGGAGCTCTTCTTCCTCTTCCATTAGTCCTACCTCGGGTGGCCGCACCGCTTGATGGTGATGCGCCCCCACGTGTAGCTGGTCTCCTTCCACTAGTCCTTGTGGTAATAGCCATTACTACAACAGATTAAACCAACACTTTAGTTGTCTTACCCGACACTACTATCCATACATGTATAATCATACATGATAAAAGCTCGTTCTACAAATTAATCACTTAATCCAGCTTCCTAAGGTTCAATAACTGATTTTTACGAATTCTCAATTTCGATGATATAACGCTTTGATTTTTCCAAAAATAAAAAATGAAAATTCCGACACCAGAAAGATAGAGTACTGAAAAACGAAGCCAACGCTTCAAGCGGAATCAGAATCGGAGTTAAAATGAAGAAGTTACGAGCGTTTGAAGTATAGCAGAAAAACCGTAAAATTACCAGAATTCGACCGGTCGTTTGGTCAACCGACCGATCGTTTTTTGGTCCAGTAGGGTCTGAAAAAATTCTGAAGAATTTCGACCGATCGTTTGGGAAACGACCGATCGTTTTTTGGTCCAGTAGCGTCTGAAAAAATTCTGAAGAATTTCGATCGGTCGTTTCATGGGGTGCCTATTTCGATAGTATCGGATCGAGACGCAAGGTTTGTGTCGAGGTTCTGGGGTGCATTACAAAATGCCTTAGGGACCAAGTTGACAATGAGTACGGCGTTCCATCCCCAAACGGATGGACAATCGGAGCGAACTATCCAAGTGTTAGAGGATATGTTGCGCGCGTGTGTGAACGACTTTAAGGGAGGTTGGGAGAGCCATCTACCCTTAGTTGAGTTTGCATATAATAATAGCTTTCAAGCTAGTATTGGCATGGCACCTTTCGAGGCTTTATACGGCGGCCGTGTAGGTCTCCCGTGTGTTGGACCGAGGTGGGAGAAGCGGAAATGCTAGGACCGCAATTGATTCAAGAAACGACCGAAAAGATTAAGTTAATTCGGCAAAGGCTTGAGACGGCTCGAAGTAGGCAAAAGAGTTATGCTGATAAGAGGAGGAGACCTTTGGAGTTCGAAAAGGGGGATCAAGTATTTTTGCGAGTTTCGCCCAGGAAGGGGATTATGAGGTTTGGCTCTAAAGGAAAGTTAAGCCCGAGATTTATCGGACCATTTGAGATCGTGGACCGAGTTGGAGAAGTTGCATACCGGTTGGACTTGCCATCAAAGTTGGCGGGGGTCCACCCGGTGTTCCATGTGTCAATGTTGAAAAAGTATCATCACGACCCTTCACACGTGGTGGACTTTGAGGACATTGAGGTTAGTGCGGATGTGACCTACGAAGTGGGACCTATGAGGATTATCGATGTGCAAGAGAAGGAACTTCGAGGAAATACTATTAGACTGGTAAAGGTGGTTTGGAAACACCACGGGGCCGAGGAGGCAACTTGGGAACGCGAGGATGAGATGAAGAGGAAATATCCTAATCTCGACTTTTCTTTAGGTACTTTTCTTTAGATGCTTCCTAATTCCGGGGACAGAAGACGGCAGTGGGGATAGGGAATGACTCGTCTTACGGACTGGGGCGAGTGGCATGAGAGGTCCAAGTGCGCACTTTAAATCTACTTTTATGTTAGCAATGGTCTCTGTCTCTTCCTAATTCCGGGGACAGAAGACGGCCGAGGGGATAGGGAATGACCTAACTTACGGACTGGGATAGGTGGCATGAGAGGTCCATGTTTGTTATAGATTTGTGTTGACGTTATTTAATTTATTTAATTCATCCCGTTATAGAATGTTATTATATTTCTTTTTATACGTCGATTATCGTAGTTGTAGAAATTGTGAGCTCTTGCATTTAAGGGATGGAGTGACGGTATTTGTGGTGCCGTCCCGTCTAGTTATGTGCGTGGGACTCACCGTTACAATTTTGTTGTTCAGGTACATTATAGGTTGAGGCGTTTGGTTAGGATCTCTAGCAAGGTATCACATGGGTTCGGGGCTTCTTTCGGTTGCTTTTATTTCATTTTTACTTAGACTTTTTTTGAGGTTGTAGCCTACGGGCAAATTCATTCGTTTGTTAACTTTTAGATTTTACAAATCTTGTCTTGTAGCTGCGTTTGGCAAACTTTTTATTTATCCGTTAATTGTTCCTTTAGCTTGCAAATGTTTTCTTTTAAAAATTTTAATTTCGTACCAACAGGTTCTCTTTTCTTTGTTTTAAAAAGGTCATGCCTCGATATCCGTGTTCTATGGAAATTGGGACGTGACATTTCAAGTACATGTTAGTGGATAAATTCTCTCATGGAAGACTAGAAATTGAAAATATTAAGAGCTTTTTTATGTTCTCCGGGGCTAAAAGATGAGTACACAATGGGCATATACTTCTTAGATTTTTTCATGAAGATGATTACTTTAGAATATGGTTTAAAGAAAGATGGGTAATCTTTGGATTTTCAATGAGAGTTTTTAAATGAACTTAAAACTTTAAACCAGGTTTTGAACCCTCTATTACGCCTGTTTGGATCAGTTTGGATATGCTACCCATACATCTGTACAATAAAGTTATCATCTTTTCTATATCTAGGGTCTTTGGCAATCCACTTAAGGTGGATGAAACTACTAGCAATTTATCCAGACCAAATCCAGCTAGGGTCTGCATTGAAGTAGATTTAAAGAAATAACTTATAAAAAGGGTTTGAGTCGGATATGAAGATGAAGGTGACCAAGAGGGATTTTGGCAAGAATGCATATATGAGCAGCTTCCAAAGTATTTCATTTCCTGTAATAGAATTGGACACAATTATTATGAATGCAAGGTATTTGATGTAATGCATAACAAAGATAATAATAAGGGGAAATGGAGGAAGTCAGTAAGAGTGGTATATTACACAACAAAGTAAATTATAAAATTGGTAACCACAACAATAATTGGCAAGCTAAAAAGGCAAGACCACCAAAACAAAGAACATGTCTTAGTTGAGAAATGGGTAAACATACAAAAATTGAACCAATCAAGACCTGCAATTTCAAAGAAAACGCCCAATATGGAATACAATAGTGGCATAATAGATGGGAAAAAAGGTAAAATACCTATAGATGTGCAAAGAGTTTTAGATGTTTCTGCGCAAAATGGAGTAGTCACTAAGGAGAACATAACAACTTCAAACAATTTTGCAGCATTACATGACCTAGAGGATCTAGAAGAAAATGAAAATCAATCTAGCCTAATCCCATTTTATGGATTAGAAAACTCAAAAGAAAAGGAGCAAATGTCAGATCCATTTTCGGTACTCAAGATCAATAGAACAACACCTAATTTTGAGGGTAATTACACTCAGGTAGTACCACTTAATATCATCATTAGAAATCCGAATACTCTGGAATTAATTCATTTGGAGAGGGATACCGAGAACTAGAGAATGTATGCCATAAATATGAATACTCAACAGATAACTCAAACAACAATGATATTGGGGCATCAACAGTAATCTACCAATTTCTCAAAAATATATAAATTTGGAAGGAGGTGAATTAACTGTAAATTCATACTCTTCTAATTGGGAAACAGAGGTGGACAAAAAAGAAGAAAAAAAGAGAAAAATAGCAAAATGGAAAGGTATGAAATTATCCATCAATGAAAGGAAAATCAAATCAAACAGATATAACATGAGCAACAAGACCAGATCTAATAAAAATTATTACGATCCTTACGATTGTGGTAGTTGTTATGATTATGGTAGTTGTTAGTATCAAGCTCTAGCTATAAATTAATATAGATTCCAGTTTACAAGTTTTTTTCTAATTACGCTTTTTAAGAAGGTTTATAAGAATTAGTGAGAATTAAGAGGATGACCGTTACATGGTTTGGAGATCCAAGATTGGGTGTGATCACTGAAAAGATCACAGAAATTTGAGAGATTTGGCAATCTAATGGCTCTGTTATTATTTGGATAAATTGGGGATTTCTCTCTTTCACTAATATAGACATAGCGGTGGTATATAGAAAAGAAGAATGAAGAAGAAGAATACAGAAGATCACTATCATGTCCCAAAATCCAAAAAACGGACATCAACGCATGACCTTTTGAACAAAAGGAAAAAGAACCTGTTGGTACAAAATTTAACTTTTAAAGAAAATCAACTTGCGAGATAAAGGAACAATTAAACGGATGAAATAGGAATGTTTGCCAAACACGGCTACAAGACAAGATGGTTTTAACAGATTTATATAAAAAAAATACCAAACAAATGTAATTTGCCCGTAGGCTACAACCTCAAAAATAGTCTAATTAAAAAGAAAGCGTCTGAAAGAAGCCCCGAACCCATGCGATACACCACTAATGCTCCTATCCAAATGTCTCAATCTAAGTTGTACCTGAAAGACAAAACTATAACGGTGAGTCCCACGCACATACATAGACGAGGCGACACCACACAGGATACCGTCACTCCATCCAATAAATGCAAGAACTCACAAACAACAACTACAATAACAACGTATCAAAAGAAATGTAATAGCATCATACAACGAAATAAATTAAGTAACTCCAACATACATCTATTACGCACATGGACCTCTCACGTCACCTACTCCAGTCCGTAAGGTAGGTCATTCCATATACCCCTCGGCTCGTCTTATGCCCCCGCTATAGGGAGAGACATAGACCATTGCCAACATATAAATATTTAAAGTGCGCACTTGGACCTCTCACGCCACTCGTCCCAGTCCGTAAGACGAGTCATTCCCTATACCCCTCGGCTCGTCTTATGGCTCCGGTATAGGGAGAGACATATACCATTGCCAATAAATAAAACTTAATGCCTCGGCCAATAATATTATACTATTCAATTATCACAATTCCCAATAAAATCACATTCTCAAAGTACTAGCATTCCCAAATGTCACTTTAATGCAATTCAACAAAAGACATAAGTATAGTTACTAGAATCACAACTAGCCAAACAAGTCCAAAAACATAAAATCTCATTTAGGCATTTTAACAAACACCTTGTATGCATAAACTACAACTCATTTTTATTCAACATAAATTTACCCAATTTCATCAACAATTATAATAATACATAACAACTCATAACAACACACAAACCCATCTATATTCTCATTAATTCGAAATTCATATGTCTAAATTCCCAAATCTCAAATTCAAATAAGTGAACCAAAAGAGCAACACATAAAACCCAATTACAATTTAATAGAATATAACTGAGATAAAAGAAAAACCCCCAAATTTTAAAAGAACACAATATCTAACCCTAACATACAACCCCGTCCAGTCGCAATGGATAACCCCCGTTACCTTAGTTCGTAGAGGAGATGCTTCCGGTAAAAACTCGCTAATGGTGGCTTCTTCTTCTTTTTCCTAAGCTTTAGAACCTCTCTTTTCTCTCTTTTCTCTCTTTTAGGTTTTCTGTTTTGAAAAGTGGGATGAAAGTTGTTTTACGTGAAACTGTTTTGAGAGAGTTTGGGGAAGCGAACTACTTGATCCCTAAAGTTATAAAAGTTAACTCATAAACAAAACTATTATTTTATTGCTCCAAAATAACAAATCTTTATAAACAAAGCTATTGGGTCTTTTTTATTTATAAAATTAGTAACAAGTTTTAAAAATAAAGTTTTTCGGAAGAGTTTCCGTTTTTGGCTAAAAATTGTATAAAACGTTTTTGGATAAATTTAATCGCAAATAAAACCATTTATAAAAATCCGGGATGTTACAACACACCCTCCTTAAAAGAATTTCGTCCCGAAATTCCATTTCCTCTCTAAAGAACTACCCCCAGAAATGATCAACTTTTATAAATAACACCATAAGAATTTAAAAGTACAAGTCGTGTCATAATCCAAGAAATAAAATACACATGGTCCACAACTCGTTATACTCCACCATCCATAACTCAAGTAAATGAAAAACATGTAAGAATCTAAAATAAAGTAACCACCTATATACAATATCTAATAAAAAAAAAGGCAATAATGTAAAACAATCAGTTACAAAATAAAAGATAATAAAGTAAACTAAGATGATATGCTTCCATCTCAACAACTCCAAAACGTCTACAAAACTCAAAATACGGGTCTTTCTAGTTTACTAAACTCTAATAAAATAAACTATGACTCTAGGCGTTACAACCCTTCCACGATAAAGAAATTTCGTCGCGAAATTAGAAAGCATCTAAGAAAAAGTACCTAAAGAAAAGACGAGGTCAGGATACTTCCTCTTCATTTCATTCTCGCATTCCCAAGTTGCCTCCTCGGCCGCATGGTGTTTCCAAACCACCTTTACCAATCTAATTGTTTTTCCTCGAAATTTCTTCTCTTGCACATCGATAATCCTCATAGGTCCCACCTCGTAGGTCACATCCGCACTAACCTCAATGTCCTCAAAGTCCACCACATGTGAAGGGTCGTGATGGTACTTTTTCAACATTGACACATGGAACACCGGGTGAACCCCCGCCAACTTTGGTGGCAAGTCCAACCGGTATGCAACTTCTCCAACTCGGTCCATGATCTCAAATGGTCCGATAAATCTCGGGCTTAACTTCCCTTTAGAGCCAAACCTCATAATCCTCTTCCTTGGCGAAACTCGCAAAAATACTCGATCCCCCTTTTCGAACTCCAAAGGTCTCCTCCTCTTATATGTATAACTCTTTTGCCTACTCCGAGCCGTCTGAAGCTTTTGTCGAATTAGATTAATATTTTTTGTCGTTTCTCGAATCAATTGCAGTCCTAGCATTCCCGCTTCTCCCATTATTATTATTTTTAAAGCCAAATTTTGACTATATAAAGTTAAGTCAATTTATATTCATACCATATAAGTTTTGGTAATAGATTATAAGCTAAATCACATATATATAACGTTCATATTATGTGAAATTTTGTTTGCCCATAGGCACAAAATTTTAACCGATGAATGTTAAATAATTGTTGGTGTATGCGTAAGTATCAATTATAGGTATTGATGCTCTAATGTCAATATTCATATTATCGTTTGATTAAAATTAAATATTGCTTTTGATAAAATCTAATGAATATTTAGCTTAACCGCGACACCTAATAACATTGAACTAATAATCATATTATTCGATTAAAATTAAATGTATGTTTTAATCTATATTTTTAATGAGTATTTGTGATAATGAATAATTTGCCTCAACATTATATGTTTAGAATTTGGTTGCCCACAGGTACTGAGCTTCGGAGACGATTGTTTGATGATAAACGTTATGTTTTGCATCATTAGTACCTTAATTATGGTTGCTAAATTATGTTTGCGTCCAGTATTGATATAAGCCGGTATGCATAAAAGAACTGATTTTATGTATATTTATTTTTGGTTGCCCATAGGTCCAAAAATATTATGATACAAATAACTATTGGTTTTTTATCATTGTTTAATTATTCTTTATAACTTGGTTACCCACAGTTCCAGTTATTTTGATTAAGTAAACATTATGAATGATTTCTGGTTTAACATAAAGATGGAAAATATAGGATATCCACAGATACCATATTTTTCCTAGTTAAACAAATATTATGGACGAATTTAAATTTAACATTAAGAATAAAAATATAGTTCAAATAAAAATGCTATATTTTTATAGTTAATTTTTCAAAATGGTCCATTTTATTGACTTATTCCATTATTTATAAATTGTCTTGCAAACTGATATGTTTGATTTAAATATGTTGTTAAAATACAAGTTGTTTTATGTGTACATAGACTGGTCTTAAGTTCTACCAATCTGATATGGTTATTGGTGTGTATTATTAGTAAAGTTGACTTTGGATACCCACAGGTAACAAATTTACTTGATAAAAGTATACCATCACTTAACTTAATAAATAAAAATAGAAAATAATGAAAATGTTATTTAGTGTTACATGATGATTTATTCATAAGAAAACAGTGATTGTTTAATATTTTGAGAGGAGAAATATGGTGATACTAGTTGATCGATATATTCTTTTAATATGATTATATTCATTAAATCTTAAAGTACAAATTCGTGAGCTTTTACTAAATTTTTGCCTTATTGTTCATATTTTCTTTATAGGTTGCATATTAGTTTGCTAGCAAACGAAAAGGTTTTAGTTGAAACTAATTTTATGTTGTTAGATCCAAAAGAAAATTAATGTTTTTCAATCACATTATGTACATGTAGATCCATACTTTCCAATAATTATAGTTGATGGAATTTTATCGAGATTTTATTAAACAAAAAAGGAGTTTTGGTCATCGATGAAGTTACGGTAACATTAGTGGGAGAATTAAGATTATTCAGTACACCCATTATTAATGTTTTTACTAACTCCTATTAAAGAATTAATGTATAGTAACACACACTATCAAGTTATATGTTAATTACACAAAGTTTTAGAGTAATGGGTAAACAAGTGGGAGATAATTACTCGTTTCACTATTAATGTATTATTTAACCATATGCTTCTATAGTAAGGGTAAGATCAGTGTGAGTAGTTAATAATTTTAAAATAAACTCATTCTTGAGATTTTTTTGATCTACCATTTTCGTCGACTTCAAATAAAAACGTTAACTTGTTTTGTGTTCATAACCTATTATTTTGACGTAACCACTAGTTTAGTGGGAGCAAACGTTTGTTATAGTTACAAGACTCATAATAAATTATAAACAGATTTTTAAATGATAAAAGATTTTAAAAGAGTTTTACAACTCATTAATAGCATTGCAAACCGGTTCTTATGTGTTGGAACTATTAGTTGTAATTGAAACACATATAATTATAGGCAACGCTCAAATAATTAATATTCATGGTGGATCATTTTTTGTGTGCATAATATTAAATATGCATAATTAATATTTTATGTTTGCAAGAATATAAATATTTTATGCTCACTTATTATTAGTGTGATACATAGAAAGAAAATGTGATAACTAAATATTTCACAATGGCTCATTACTCATTAAATTACGAGTCTTATATATGACGCTAATATATGCTATAATGTCTTATTGCTCAATAAAAGCATGGAGAAATTACAAGTTACATTTCTCACTAAAGTATTGTGCAATTTATGTTTTATTGCTCAATAAAGGTATATAAAATCATAAGCTACATTTCTCAATAAAGTATTGTACAATTTACATCTTATTGCTCAATATAAGATTGGAGAAATTTTATAACGTAAGTGATTGAATGCATTATCACATTTTTAATGTATCATCAAGAAAAGTTATATAATGCTTTGAGTACAAAACAAATAATAATAGTTTCCAATTATTTCAGGACTTAGATTATGTCGAGCTTATAGCTGAGTCACTAAAAATAAACGTTTGCAATTATTCTTGACAAGTAGCATTCAAATGGTGTTGAGTTCACTTGATGTAAATGCTAAGTTTTTGAGACTAATTTCAGAAACAATACTATCAATAAACACATAATGATCGTATATATCTTAACGATGTCTAAACAAGACAATTAACATTTTGTTAACATCACGTGTCTTGATTTGATTGTAGATAATAATATGATATTACATAATGATAGTTGTTTATTTGATAAGTAAATATCTCATCAGTTATTGTTTCTATTGTTTCTATTGTCCACTTAAGTACGTACAATAATGAAAAGTTATGGACTTTTAATGGAACTGTCTTTTCTTAAGACATTTTCGGACCATTACGATTATACTCGCCGTATAAGCTTTATTGAATAAATTGGTTTCGTCGTAGTACAGGGAAGGAACCATGATCTCAAGTAGTATGGAACCGCCCTCACTCTCATCATCGATTTGTTTAGTAAAGTGTCTCATAAATCTATTTGCGCACTGATGATTGATTATGAAAATATGATATGGACCAAGTGGGAGAATATAAGAATTATTTATAATTCTTATATAAATATTAATTCATTAAAAATAGAATAAATATTTCTCATTATGGTGGTCCATATACATTCCATGAGTTATGTAATTTATGATTTAGACATAAATTTGTGAGTTAAGAAACTCTACATTTCCACCATAATGATCGGTTGAGATTGATGCTACCTTGGTGGACGGTAGAGATCGAAAGTACGTGAAAAGTCTCGGGTACTCCTCCTACCTATATAAAGGACACAATACCATCTCAATTTGTGTCAAATACATAAAAGTATATACAACACATAAAGTAGTGTAGTGATAGGCGAAGGAGGAGAAACTCAAGTCTCCACCCCGACGATCTATCTTCGTCCTCCGAACTCAACTCTCAAGTATCGAGCTCATCATACTTTCGTATAAAAGGTATGTATTTCGACACACCCATTATACTTTATCGTGTATGTTCATCATGTAGAAAAAGATTCTAGATAGTTATGTTAATAACGTGTATAACATAATATATATAAGTTGTAATAAACTTACACTCCATCCTTAGTTTCTCCGGGTTTGCACTAAAATTTACCGCACCGAACTTCAATGATAGGAAAAGAAAAAAAATTAAATGCAATTTTAGGATAAATCTCAACCTCCAAATCTTAAAGATTAAAAAATATGAAGTTTCTGATCAATTCTATCAGTAGATATGTTTGTGGACAATTTAAGATTTTAAAAAATATGATATGCATATATATTTTTCTTAAACGCATCAGTTTACAAGATTTTGTTGAAGTTTTGAGTTTTCTTAAACAAAGTGTTAGATATACAACTTGATATAAAAAGTTATGAATTGATATAAATAAGGGTTAGCATAGTTCTATTGTACCCCTTTTATTAGAATTCTCCTTAGATGTATAAATGTGATTGATTTGATAGGATGCAGCTTGAGGCTGCTACCTGGTAGTCAGCCAAATCTTACTAAAAACATGTCTTTTAAGTGTATTTTCTAACAATATTCTCCTATATTTTGTAATCTGTGAGACAACTTGGTTCTCATCAATTTACCACATAATCACAAAATTATTATTTGGAATTTCATCAAACAATTAATAACTTTTGACTAATTCATAATACAAATTCAATTTTTGTACTCTAATCTTAATTAAGGTGCTGCTATAGCATTTTTGTTGTTGGTCATTATACATAAAAGAAGCAAAATTCAACAACCATCAGTACTACATCATCATTAATCAACCCACGCCTTCTTTCGGAGCATCATTCAAGAGAATTTCTTACAAATGTGTCAGAATAGAGTATGACCATTTCGGAGGGAGAGATCCTTGTTTCGCCTTTGTACCTATCCAATGGGCTGCTTCATTAGTTGTTTTTCGGTAATAACTTACGTGAAAATAGTCGAACGATTCCTCCAAATTTTTAATCTCAGCACATATGTTAGAGATGCGCCAATTCAATTTTTTGTTGGAGTTAATAGAATCGACTACTATTTTTGCGTCTGACTCAATAATATCATATCTAGGCCGAGTGTTTTCGCTAGTGAGACAGATTTATGTAGAGCTATGCCTTCTCTTTCTAATGGGAAAGAGCAATGTTGTCTTAAGGAGTAGTTGAGTAGAGTGTTTCCCATATGATCTTTAACAACAATTCCGACATAGGCAATTTTATTTTCCGAATCAAACGCACAATCACAGTTAAATTTCGTGGTACCCATAAGCGAGACCATTGTTCAATATTTTTGGTGTGCGGTGATCTTAATTAAATCGGATAACTTTTCTCACATAGCAATGACTCACACTCAACATGAGTAAGAAAAAATTTAGTAAAATTGATCATATGTAGTCGTGTCTTTGGTTGGGCTTGTCCGAGATTGAACTTGCCATCATAAGCCTAAATTCACCCAGCGGCAGGAGTGAACTAAGTATTGTACTTGAAACATGTCGAGTTTACATGAAAACAGTGTTAAGTGAGGCAAACAATATGGTCGATGTCAAATCACTAATTTTAGTAAAAGTTCGTCAAAATACATGATAAAAAAAAAGGATAAAGGGGTGTTGTGGCCCTGTAGTTGTCTCATCCTGCTTAGGAAATATCATCATAATAAAGATATAAGTCATGAGCTCATTGTTATGGAGCTCACAATCATGAAGTCATGATCTCACTGTTGGTGTCATTACGGTACGTATTACCCTGGGATTCTGTCAACGACGAGTTTGCCGAGAATACGAAAGAAAAAGAAAGACTGACATCTTAGAGGATATCAGGTAACAAATGAGATTAGTGATTTTTGGTTTAACAAGCTGAGGTCACCAAAGTGCCACTTTATGTGTATTATTATCCAATACTATCAAGAACTCATTTATGGGCTTGGGGGAATTCCGTTCCTCTAAAGTTTAGTTTCGTTTTATGGTTAGTTTTTTTCAGATGGATTGTCGACCATAAATACGCTTAAAGGTTTAATTTTTTGGGTATAAATGGATGTCAGCTACATCTAAAAAAGCTTAAAAAGCAGAGAATATTGATCATTTGCTGTTTGGATGCAAATTCTCTAAGTGAGTTTATTGGTTGAAATGTGCTAGGTCCGATTCTTACGGTTCGTGTAGTTTTTGGTCGGAATAGGTAGTGTGAGCAACTGACATTTTCAAAGGAAAATAGGCTTCCGCCTGTTCAGGGAAACCGCTAGTCGACCGCTACTACGTGTAGGATATATTGGTTTTGGAGAGAATGAAATTTAAATTTGTCCAAGGGGAAATTTGAGGAATTTTTAAATTTCTGAAAAGATGGATTTATTATCATTTAACCGTATTTACTGATTAAGCTCCAAACATGTGGATATCAATTGTTAAAAACCCGTTTTCTGTTATAACTTGTACGGTTCCCGCCCTTTCGGACAGAGGCGTTGCTTGTTATTAATTCAATGATCAATTTAGTCTTAAGAAAAAGATAGAAAAGAATAAGTTGTTCAAGATCACGCGTGAATTTAGGCAAACAATATGGTCGATGTCAAATCACTAATTCAATGGTAAACAATGTTAGATAAATATCTTCCATCATTTGAAACTTTAATGTAATGGTGTACATAGTTTTGCAGTACAATGTCTCACAACAGGTTATATATACATTATGTGTAACAGTACAATGTTATTTTAAATTGTTTTATCTTACAAAAAAGGTAAGATATGTAAAAAATAATAGACCGCTAGAAAAAATGTAATATAAGCACTAATCATAATTTGTTTTTTCACCAACAAGAATAAATCGTTGGGGGACTTCCAAAAAAAAAAACCCCACAATTAATTATAAAAAACCCCTCAATTGTGCACTTGTTATATATGTCATTAATGTTCACTCTATTTACAAAAATGCTCTTATTCAACCTAAAACACACATCTTCTCCCTCTAGAAAAGAATATTGAAAATTGAAAATTGAAAATAAATCAACAAAAAAATTCCAGAAATTAAAAAAACAAAAAATATATATGATTTTTTTTTTAAAATTCAATAAAAATATAAATATAAAAAAATCTAGAAAAAACAAGAAAAAACACAAAAAAAGTGATGAGTTTGAAAAAAAGGGACTGAACTTGAAAAAAAGGGTACGTATGAGCTCCCTAAAAAGAGTATAGACCCCAACAAAAAGAATTATGAGCTTTCTTTCAAGGGCATTTTACCTTGTCTTAAATTTCAAACATATTTGTACTCTGATGAGATTGATTTCTACAGGTTTTGTCATATTTGTAGAGTGCAAAAAGGGTATTACTAAAAGGCCTAATTTTGATCTAATAAAAGAATAGAAACATCTTTTCAATAGAAAAAGAAAACACAGAGCAACGATTGACAAGGAGAATAACAAAGCTTCATATAGCGAAAGGGTATTAACAAATGGCATAATTTTGATCTGATAAATAAATAAATATAACACGACAAAAATGAAGGAGGAGAATAATAAAGGTTCATAGAACAAAAGGGCAAAATTTGATATGATAAATGAATATGCATAACAAAAATTGACAGAGTATAACAAAGCTATATAGTGATAGAAAAACAGTTTGCACAGTGAAAAAAACATGCTAAGATTATTAGATTTATTATGTACGTATATTATCAAAATAAATTCTGTTTTACCGTATAGGTTTAGATCATACTGAATAACAGAAGGGAACAGATGACGGCTGTGATGTAATAGATTCGTCTCAACTTATCTATCTTATTCCTGAACTAGCACATTGCTCCTTGAAAGATGGTGGACTCTTTCTCTCTCTAGGCAATCTCGAAAATATAGTTATGAAAAACTTATTCTGCCAATAAAAGGGGCATGCTATATGTAGTCTAAGATAGAGACTTGTAACCTGATTAGCATAGAGCTCATTAAAAATATTTTGTGCTATCATATCTCCTTAAAACCCGATATATACACAATCAATTTAAATCGTGATTTATTCCACTAAAGATCGCGACTGATCTGTCTACCATAATCCGAATATCTAATTCGTTCCAATTGTCAAACATGTTCCTTATCTCCCTATGTAAATATTAATCAGATACTCATTTATTAAATTAAATCACTTACTGATTTCTTATTTAATAAACGTATTATCCCTAAGTCTGTCCGCTTAACTTATTTGTCGTGTCATATTATAAATACACCTGCAGGGTTTACACGAACACAACTTATAAGCTTCCTTAAGGGAGTATCATCAATCCCTTATGGAACGTGGATTACTTTTATTACTAATAAACACTGATACGAATAATGATGCCATTCAACTCATTAAGTTTATTGATTCGTGACGAATCTCACCATGTATGAATCAAAATGACAAACACATCCATACATGTCTAAATAGAAATATAGGAATTAAGAGCATAAACAATAACCATGACCACGGGTTATAATCATTTTGTCTAGTCAGTCTCCAAATGATTATTTCGTAACAGTTCTGTTTAATACACAGAAAGTGCACTAGTAAATGGAGTTGGAATTTATCCGTTCCCTGTAATCAAGACAGACCTATTAAAACCACGTACTATAACTCTACGATGGTGTGTCTATTTCCATCTAAAATTGTAAACATATAACTTATATTTTATTAGAACTGACAGTCTAATCTTTCGTGTGTAAGTTGTACTCTACACACTAGACCATCTACTAAATAGAATAATAGACACTTATTTAGTCATTCAAACAATAATGATAAATAACAATTGCTCATATTTTTCTCATAAAATAGATCAATTCATAACATTCTCAAATATAAATCCAAAAACAAGTATGTCTTTTATATATTTCTAACAATCTCCCACTATTGACTTAAAGCCATGCTGGCATACATCTCACTCCCATGTTCTCCACATGCCTACTAAAAGTATTCGCCGGAAGAATTTTAATGAATGGATCTGCTAGGTTGTTTGCCGATGCAATCTTAGTCACCACCACATCTCCTCTTTCTATGATCTCTTGTATAACGTGATACTTCCTCTGGATGTACTTAGCCTTCTTGTGTGTTCTAGGTTCCTTCGCATTCACAACTGCCCCACTATTATCACAATAAAGTGTAACATGCAATTGTACAAAAGGTACCACACCAAGATCCAAAAGAAAGTTCTGGAGCCACACAGCCTCTTTAGCTTCCTTATTGGCAGCCACATACACGACTTCCATAGTTGAATCAGCAAATGAATCTTGCTTGATGCTTCTCCAACTAATGGCTCCACTTCCTAATGTGAACACATTTCCAGAAGTTGATTTTCTGGAATCCATATCTGAGTCTGTATACCCAGTAGGCACTAGACTATCCGCATCGTAAACCAACATGTAATCTCTAGTTCTTTTCATATACTTGATTATATGTTTTACTGTAGTCCAAGGTTCCTGCCCGGGATTAGACTGAAATTTGCTAACCATGCCAACAGCAAAGCAGATATCAGGTCTAATACACAGCATTGCATACATCAAGCTTCCTACTGACGAAACATAAGAAACTGCCTTCATCTTATCTATCTCAGTCTGAGTTGTAGGACACTGATTGCTTGATAAATGTATTCCATATCAGAAAGGTAAGAAACCTTTCTTGGAATCCTGCATGCTGTAACGGGCGACAATATCATCGATATAGGATGCCTGAGATAAGTCTATCATTTTACATTTCTGATCACATATAAGTTTGATCCCGAGAATGTGACCGGCTTCTCCCAAATCCTTCATATCAAATTGTTGAGATAACCATACTCTGACCGCCAATAATACTCCTACATCGTTTTCGATTGCTAGTATATCGTCAACATATAGTATTAAAAACACATTAACACCTCAATCATATTTCATGTAAACACATGACTCATCATAACTCTGATTAAAACCATAAGACTTAATGGCTTGGTCAAAGCGATTATTCCAAGACATTGATGTTTGCTTAAGCCCATAAATGGACCTCTAAAGCTTGAACACTAAATGCTCTTGGTCCTTTGCTATGAATCCATCTGGTTGCACCATATAGATGCATTCCTCAAGACTCCATTAAGGAAAGTTGTCCAAACATTCATTTTCCAAATTTCATAATCGAAATGAGCCGCAATGGACAAGAGAATCCGGATAGACTTTTCAATGGCTACCGGTGAGAAGGTTTCCTCATAATCGATCCCTTCTTTCTGAGTAAACCCTTTCTCAACAAGACTTACTTTAAATGTTTCCACCTTACCGTCTAATCCTCTCTTTATCTTATAGATCCACTTGCATCCGATGAGTTTTATCCCCTCAGGTGGTTTTACAAGCTCACAGACCTAATTAGAGTACATAGACCCCATCTCAGCATTCATTGCCTTTTGCCAGAGTTCTGCATTTTTATCCTAAAGTGAATTTCTGTAGTTAACTGGTTCGGTATCCAACCCTTCCGAGATCCTCTCGAAAGATTCTCCCAAGAGTGTATACCTTACCGGAGGGTTTATAGTCATCCCACTACGATGAGGTATACTTGCATTATCTAATGGTACTAGCTCTGTATCTTGTACTATTTCTTGTTTTGTGGGTAACTTAGAAATCTGCTCACGCAAGTTCACTCTCATCTCCTCTAAAAGAATCCTACTTTTGGGTTTGTGGTTCATAATAAAGTCCTCTTCTAATAATCGGGCATTAGTGCTAAACATGACCTTCTGATCCTTAGGACAATAGAATAAACCACCTTTCGTTCCTTTAGGGTACCCAACAAATAAACAAACATCTGTTCTAGACTCTAATTAGTCAGTCTTTACCTTCAGCACATGTGCCAGACTACCCCATAGTCGAATATGTCTTAAACTAGGCTTACGCCCAGTCCACAATTATGTGGGTGTAGTTGGTACTGATTTCAAAGGTACCAAGTTAAGAACATATTCAGCCGTTTCTAATGCATGTCCCCAAAATGAATCCGGTAAATCTGAGTAACTTATCATTAATCTAACCATATCCATAAGAGTTCTATTTCTCCTCTCTACTATACCATTTTGTTGTGGCATACCAGGTGCAGACAACTGAGATGTGATAACTTCCACTGATAAGTATTCCAAGAATTCTCCAAAGAGGTATTCGCCACCACGATCAGATCATAGTGTCTTGATACATTTTTCATGACGCCTCTCCATTTCTGCCTTAAATGTCTTGAATTTCTCAAAACATTCAGACTTGCAGCGCATCAAATAAATGTACCCATATCTAGAGTAATCATCAATAAATATGACAAATACTCATAACCTCCTCTAGCTTGGATATTCAAGGGTCCACACAAATCAGAATGAATTACTCCTAACGTTTCAATAGCCCTATTGTCTTTGGCTGAAAATGGCCGCTTTGTCATCTTATCTTCTAAACACGATTCACATACTAGGAGTGCCTCTACTTCCAATGAACCTAAAAACTCATCTTTAACTAGTCTTGTAATTCTATTTAGATTAATATGACATAAGCACAAATGCCAAAGATAAGTTTCATTCATTTTCGAAGAAATTTTCTTCTTTCATGGTCTACGATTAATAATGTTATGAGATTCCCTTAGTTGCATAGTACGTAAGTCATCATTAATAATAAATAAACCATTCACCAATGTACCAAAACAAATAACAAGTTTATCCATTTTAATAATAACTAAATCATTAAAATAAACGGAATATCCGTTTTTAACAAGACTAGAAACAGAAATCAAATTCCTTCTAATTGAAGGCCCATAAAAAACGTCTTTCAAAATTAAAAGCTTATTACTACGAAATGAAATACTAATGCTTCCAACTGCAACTACCGGCACTCTCGTGCCATCTCCAAGAAATACGCAAATATCCCCATCACTAAGCTTCCTGGTTGTCTGAAACACCTGTAATGAATTGCAAATATGATTAGTGGCTCCCGTATCAATACACCAAGAGGTGTCAGATAACACCGCTAAACATGTTTCAACCATAAGTGAATAAGACTTACTTTGTTTCTTAGGACACTATGATTTCCAATGTCCAGTTTGCTTGCATTTGAAACACTTGCCCTTGAGCTTCTTTACCACACCAACTTGTCCCTGTTGAGGTACAATAGCTTCCTGAACCTTTTTCTGCTTCTTCTTACCTTTCAGTTTAGAAGCAAAACCTTTCTCAGTAGCATACACAACCACATGCTTCTTGATAAGCCCCTCAGCTGCTTGAAATTCTTTAAGGAGTTGTGCCAACATATGATGAAGATTATTCATGTTATGGTTCAGGCAAAACTTCTTAAAAGAATCTAGCAGTGACTGGAGTATGAGATCGACCTGGGTTTCCCTATCAATTTCAGCTCCTAGGATCTCTAGTTCATTAAGAAGATTAATCATCTTAAGAACATGACCCTGTATTGGGGTGCCTTCATCCATAATTGTGTTCACGAGTTCCTTAATCGCTGTCTGCCTTGCGGCGTGACTTTGGTTCCCAAACATCTCCCTGAGATTGGCAAACATATCAAAAGTCGTGGCCATAGGTTGATACTGATGTTGCAGCACATTTGACATAGATGCCAAAATGTAGCACCGTGCCATCTCATCAGCCTTCATCCACTTACGATAGTCCTGTATCTCCTCCTCAGTTGCATATAAGGGTGGAATCTTGAGGCAAATCTGAGTGAGAACAAACTTGTATTCCTCAGCAGTTGGTACAATGTCCAAATATCTTTTCCAATCAATATACTTAGGTCCAACCAATTTTTTTTTTCCTTAAGAATAACCATAAGTGGGCTGAGAGACATTTTTAAATCCTGAGAATAAAACATGTAACAAATACAAATGAGTAATTTTAACATTTTAATTTTTAATCTTTAAAATAAAGTCCCTCAACTTATATTTTAATAAAATTAGCCAACAGCTTTATACACCATAAATTAGCATGCTTCGATGGGAAAGTTATCATACTATTTAAATTTTTATAGGCAGATTCATTAATCTATTAATTATGTTATCTAAACAATAAAGCTTGTTAAACACAATTAAATAGTGGCGTCGCTTTGGTCCTATACATGATTAACAAATAAAATTCATTTTATTATCTAGTTATTATGTATAAATTACTATTGAATAGAATATCAATCATATAAATATCTATTACCATGTTCTCCCATAACATATATGGCAAAATAAATATTTAACACATATACAAGATATGATCATGCAAGATAACAACAATATATTTTAAACATGTCATCAATTAAGATAAACACAAACATAAATCTAGTTATCATGATCAAGAAGATTTTCAAGAATCTTCACCAAATCTTGTATTGCCTCCAGGACTCCATGTCTTGCCTACGACGCGGATCGACCTGGGTTCAACATGAACCATATTCCATGCAATATTCTGTGTAAAAATTTGTATCTACCCATATCCAGTCCTCCTGACAATGGGTTCAACAAATCACATAATTGCTACCGCAATAACATCATTCATCCTATACTGATATGATATAGCGTATACAAAATCAAAGAAAAACATATTTTACAACCCAGCTACATTATAAAACAAAACAAAAGTAAAACATGCCTCATTTACACCTTGGAGAAACACATGTATCTTTAAACAGTAAAAACTTGCATGCCTCCAAACGGAAAAACAACATGCATATTATACAGTTATCAAAACATTCATATAAACACATATATGATAATGATAACTAGATGAACTCTTATCTACAAAACAGAGTTATCAAACCTACCATCTATTCCATAACATGCATAAATCTCAGTTTTAATGTGGAGAACATGGTCAGATAACAACGTACACAGTATAATCTTCGGCTCTGATACCAATTGATAGAAAAATAGTTTACACAGCGGAAAAAACATGCCTAGATTCTTAGGTTTAGTTTGTACGTATATTATCAAAGTAAATCATGTTTTACCATATATGTTTAGATCATACCGAATATCATAAGGGAACAGATGGCGGCTGTGATGGAACAGATTCGCCTCAACTCTTCTACCTTATTCCTGAACTAACACCTTGCTCTTTGAAAGAGGGTGGGATCTTTCTCTCTCTAGGCAATCTCGAAAATATAGTTATGAAAAACTTATTCTGCCAATAAAAGGGGCGTGCTATATGTAGGCTAAGGTAGGGACTTGTAGGCTGATTAGGATAGAGCTCCTTAAAAAGATTCCGTGCTATCATATCTCCTTAAAACCTAAGATATACACAATCAATTTAAATCGTGATTTATTCCACTAAAGATCGCGACTGATCTCTCTACCATAATCCGAATATCTAATTCTTCCAATTGTCAAACATGTTCATTATCTCCCCATGTAAAGATTAATCAGATACTCCTTTATTAAATTAAATCACTGTCTGATTTTTTATTTAATAAACATATTATCCCTAAGCATGTCTGCTTAACTTATTTGTCGTGTCGGATTATAAATGCACCTGCAGGGTTTATACGAACAAAACATATAAGCTTTCTCAAGAGAATATCGACAATCCCTTATGGGACATGGATGTCTTTTATTACTAATAAACACTGATACGAATAATGATGCCATCCAACTCATTAATTTTATTGACTCGTGACGAATCTCACCATGTATGAATCAAAATGACAAACACATCCATACATGTCTAAATAGAAATATAAGAATTAAGAGCATAAACAATAAACATGACCACTAGTTATAAATCATTTTGTCTAGTCAGTCTCCAAATGATTATTTCGTAACAGTTCTGTTTAATCCACACAAAGTGCACTAGTAAATGGAGTTGGAATTTATCCATTCCATGTAGTCAAGACAGACCTAATAAAGCCACGTACTACACCTCTACTGATGGTGTGTCCATTTCCATCTAAAATTGTAAACATATAACTTATATTTTATTAGAACTGACAGTCTAATCTTCCGTGTGTAAATTGTACTCTACACACTAGACCATCTACTAAATAGAATAATAGACACTTATTTTGTCATTCAAACAATAATGATAAATAATAATTTCTCATATTATTCTAATAAAATAGATCAATTCATAACATTGTCAAATATAAATCCAAAAATAAGCATGTTTTTTAGTATATTTCTAACACATAGAGCAAAAGGGTATTAACAAAATGCGTAACAATAAATGAATGTAAAAACATAACAAAAATTGACAAGGAGAATAACAAAGCTTCGTAAAACAAAAGGGTATTATCAAAGACCTGATTTTGATATGATAAGTGAATAGAAACACATAACAAAAATTTAGAAGAGGGATAATAAAGCTTATTATAACAAAAGGGTATTAACAAAAGGCCTAATTTTGACCTGATAAATGAATAGACAACAAAATTTGACAAGGAGAATAACAAAGCTTCATAGAGCAAACGGGCATTAACAAAAGGCCTAATTTTTTATCTACTAAATGAATATAAACACATAAAAAAAAAACAATAGAGAATGAGAATAACAAAGCTTATATACTAAAAGGATATAAACAAAAGGACTAATTTTGATGTGATAAAAGAATGCAAACACATAACAAAAGTTGACAAGGAGAATAATAACTCTTATTACAATAAAACAAAAGTCCTACTTTTTATCTGATAAATGAATAAGAACACGTAACAAAAACAGATAAGAATAATAATAAAGCTTATTATGACAAAACAAAAGGCCTAATTTTGATCTGATAAATGAATAAGAACACACAACAAAAACTGAGAAGGGGAATAACAAAGCTTATCATAACAAAAGCCCTAATTTTGATCTAAATGCTTCATATAGCAAAAGGGTATTAACAAAAGGACTAATTTTGATCTAATAAAAGAATGCACATAACAAAAATTGACAAGGAGAATAATAAATCTTATTATAAAAAATGGCCAATAAGAACACATAACAAAAATGGAGAACACAGAGAAAAAGAGTACTAAGCAAAAGGTATACCCACTAGGAATAGCCTAGTGGGCTAGAGCCCGCACTATTATGTAGCAGGTGCATGGTTCAATTCTTGTTAACGGGGGTAGGTGTGAAATCACTTGATCACTTTTAATAAAATTAAAAAAAAAAGGTATTATCAAAAGGGCAAATTTTTGTAACAATGTAAACACATAACAAAAATTGACACGGGGAGTAATAACGGCTAGGTAAATGTCCAATAATTCACACTTTTCAAATTTAATAACTAAAATGTCATACATAATATCACTATTACCATTTAGTCACACTTTCTAAAAAATATAAATAGACCTAAAATTAAATTTTTCTCTCACACAGCGCATCTCTCTCTGCGAACTACTCTCTCTCTCTCTAAAAGTCTGAAACTATCCCGCTCTCTCTCTCTATGTTACGAACCACCGCCCCTTGCACCGCCTGAGCTCTGCCACACCACCGGATTTTTTCCCCTCCACCGGAGTTCTGCCAGTCCGTTGAAGATCTGCATCCACCTTACATGTGATAGTGGTGGGTTATTTGACCGTCACGTTATATGTATATGTGTATATATGTGTATATTTATTCATGTGTATGTATAGTGGAATAGTTGGATTATATAGAAATCCAGATGTTCATGCAAGTTTGAGAATATCAAAATGAGGTCTTGCAATATAATTCGAAAGTCTGAAGAGTTGAATATTCAGTCTGGTTATAGGGAAAAAGATTTCTCTTATTCTAACCACAGTGGTAAGAACGAAAATTAATAAAGATACCATTATTTAGTGGCTTCATCCACCAAATGGGTATATGAATCTTAATATAGATGGTTGTTACAAACAAACAGAGGTAACTAATGGTATTGGTGGTTTAGTTAGAGATGAAATGGGCACTTTTGTCAAAGGGTTTTCTAGATCAATTACCAGTGATTCAGCTATCTATTCAGAGTTCAAAGCTCTTTACTATGGTATACAAATCTCCCCAAAACAAAATCTAATTATTGAGAGCGACTCAATACATTTAATAAATATTGTAAAAGATAAACAAAAATTCCCTTGCAAAATTATAGATTTATTAAATCAAATTCAAGATCTATTAAAGGATGGTGAGTACCTGTTCAAGCATGTGGCGCGAGAGGGCAACAAAGTTACTGATCTTCTTACAAATTGGGAGGGTAACATCATTTCTTCTTGTCTTGATGATTTCCCTCATTATTGAAAGGGGTTATTTTCACTGAATCAAAAGGCTTCTCTAACCTAAGGTTTCAATGAGCTATAATGGAGATTGGGTTTGGAAATATGAGAGTCAGATCTCTCTCTTAGTATTATTTTTTCAGGAGAAATGAAGCGGTGCAAGTGGATAGATGTTATTACATCAATATTCAATTTCAGTCCTTTAAGTTTCCCTTGCCAGTCTATTGGAACCTGCCTAGAAGTTTCTGGAATTTAATTTTCAACTGGAGGTAGTAGTTTTCTATTATTTCATTTGTGTCTCACTGTTTGAGATACTTTCTGTATTTATACTCGGTTTTCTTTCTGTGGGGTTTTTCACCCACGTTTTTCATTAATAAAATGTGGGTTTTTCCCACCAATTATATATAAAAAAAGATATACAATAATGAGTTATGGTATAACTATATGTAGCCAGGTTTGTATAGATAACGATGATGGTGTCATAATATAAACAGATTTAGTATGTATGGTTTTATATGTATATTTGTGAAGTTTGTAGAGTGGGTTAGTCATATGGTTTGAATCTTTATAATGTTTTATATTTTAATTGGTAATTATGTTTTATTATGTGATCTTATTTTACTTGTTTGGCTATAATTACATAATTTATGGTTAAGTTATGCTTGCACGAACTTGTGAGCCAAATGCGATCGGTAAAATGATTTATTCACCCATCAAGTTATAGTTGTACAAATTAAGTTATGTTTTATTGACCCTTATATACTTGTTATACATTTTTATCGACTAATATCCACTTTTATGCATATTTTTATTTTTTTATATTCACTGTTTATGCACTCGTATGCACTTTTTATGCACTAGTAAGGTCCAAATTAGATGAAAAAAGCAAAAAATTTCTATTTGTCGGTTACGACTCGAGGGTAAAAGGCTATAAATTATATAATCCGGAAAATGAAAAATTTATTATTAGTCGAGATGTTGAGTTTGATGAAGAGAGAACATGGGATTGGGACAAAAAGGAAGACGACTACTGTTTTTTTCTTTATTATGGCGATGAAGAAGAAGAGCAAATCGAAATGGAAGAAGAGTTAGGTACTCCACCTCCATCACCACAATCACAAGTCCAACCACAATTCCCAATTGACGAAAGTTCTAGCGAAAGAACGTCACGTTTCCGCACTATGCAAGAGTTATATGAGGTAACAGAAAATGTTGATAATGTTACTCTATTTTGTCTCTTTGCGGGTTGTGAACCGATAGGTTATGGAGAGGAGATGGAAAATAAAAATTGGAGAAAAGCTATGGATGAGGAAATGGATTCGATAATAAAAAATGATACGTGAGAGTTAAATGGGTTTATAAAGAGAAAAAAATGCCAAAGGAGAAATCGAAAAATATAAAGCAAGGTTGGTCGCAAAAGGATACAACCAAAAGACCGCCATCGATTTTGATGAGTTATTTGCTCCCGTAGCTCGTCTAGAAACTATTAGATTTTTAATTTAATTGGCCGCCCAAAATAATTGGAAAATAAACCAAATAGATGTAAAATCGGTGTTTTTAAATGGAAATTTAGAAGAATAAGTTTATTTGCAACAACCACCGGGTTATGAGATTATGGGATTTGAAATTAAAGTTTTAAAATTGAAAAAAACGCTTTACGGTTTGAAACAAGCCCCAAGAGCTTGGAATACTAGAATTGATAAGTATTTTCAAGAAAATAATTTTATAAGGTGTCCCCATGAGCATTCACTTTATGTGAAAATGGATAAAAATGGTGATGTGTTGATTGTTTGCCTATATGTTGATGATTTGATTTTTACGGGAAATAATCCGAAGTTATTTGAGGATTTTAAAAGAGTAATGAGTCGTGAATTTGAAATGACGGATATTGGTCTTATGTCGTATTATCTTGGAATTGAGGTGAAACAAAATAAAAATGGAATTTTTATTTCGCAAGAAGGGTATGCAAAAAATATCCTTAAAAAGTTTAAAATGGATGGGTGTAAGTCGATAAATATCCCGGTAGATTGTGCTACAAAATTATCAAAATATTTTGAGTATGAAAGTGTGGATCCGACGTTTTTTAAGAGTCTTGTTGGAAGTTTACGATATTTAACTGTTACTCGACCGGGTATTTTATATGGAGTTGGTCTTATTTTCCGTTATATGGAAGCTCCAACTTTGTCGCATTGGAATGCCGCAAAACGAATCTTCCGTTATATAAAAGGTACGATGGATTTTGTATTAAATTACTCATTTTCTAATAATTTTGAGTTGATCGGCTATAGTGATAGCGATTGGGGAGGCGATATTGATGATCGTAAAAGTACAAGTGGCTTTGTTTTTTATATGTGAGATACAACTTTTACTTGAAATTCGAAAAAACAACCAATTGTGACACTATTTACATGTGAAGCCAAATATATTGCTGCTAATTCTTGTATTTGTGATGCGATTTGGTTACAAAATTTGTTGAAAGAATTGTAGATGCCACAAAATGAAGTTACGAAAGTGTTTGTTGATAATAAGTCCGCGATTGCCCTTGCGAAAAATCTAGTGTTTCATGATCAAAGTAAGCATATCGATACGCGTTATCATTTTATTAGCGAGTGTATTGAAAATAAGGATGATGAAGTAAAGTACGCGAAGTCACAAGATCAATTGGCGGATATTTTTACGAAGGCTGTCAAGTACGAAGATTTTCAAAAAATGAGGATTATGCTCGGAGTTACCAAACAAGAATAAGGGGAAATGTTGAAAAAAAAGTAAATTGTATGGTATTAATTTTGTGGTATTATTATTATTTAATATTTACATTTTATAAGTTTTTAGAGATCATGGATTTAGCATTTATATTTTATAAGTTTTTTAGAGATCATGGGTTATTGGGATTAAAACTATGTAACCTTTCATTTTCTACATTCATGTTGAGTTTAATATAAATAAGTGATGTTTTAACCTTTATAAGACACACCAAAATAATAAAATGTCATTTTTCTTTTCTTGTGTTTTTTCTTTCATTTTGTTACTAATTTTCAGACCTCCTTTTATATTCTTCCAATTCCAACACCTAGGACATTACCTTTATTTTGACTTTTTGGATTATTTCGACTTTTTTTTGTGTGATTTTGGATATTTTTTATACCATTTTGATTTTTTCGTATTATCATCTTACTTTTACTTTCTTTTTTGGATATTTGTATCATTTTTTATTTTTTAGTATGTTTTCTGATTTTTAGTATTTTTTTTCCCATTTCTTTCAATCTTTTTAATTAATTAACTGCAATTGGCCTAAAAAGTTAATAGTTTGAGAGAAGGGTTTAAAACTTAATATAGTTTTAAAAGTGGCAGCGGTCCAAAAGTTCCCATAAATAACCTCGACAATTGGCCTATTCATCATTGAGCAGACTTTTTTTATTTGGAAAAATGATACTCCAACCGTTAATGTTTCGAGCATATTTCATTAATTATGTGAGTTTTTTTATTTAGTTTAGTATTTGAAGATTTTCTGCATTACTTAACTTTTAAATTTGCAGAAATTGTGAGTTGTTAAGTTACTATAAATGGTTGGACCAAATCTAATTTATCTTTTTAAAGAGCATACAAAAAGGCATACCACCGCATATGCAATTTCTGAAATGCTTACCATCATGTATGCACATTCTGAAATGCATACCAATTGGTATTTAATGCATACTAACATGACTGTACTTTTTGAAATGAATAACAACTGTTATGTGGTTTGGCAAGAGCATATCTATACCTTTGCACATTCCTAAGTGCATATCAACTTTTGTTCAGTGCATACCAATATAGCATCATGCATATCAGTTGGTGTTAAGTGTATATGTATGCACATTTTAAAGTGAAAAAGTATGCAATTTTTAAAGTGGACACTAATTGGTATGCGGTTGGCAAGAACATACCTATAGATATGTATTTTTTGAAGCACATATTTTAAGTTATGCAATTCAAAAAAACCAGATTAACTAGAAAAATTATATGTATTGTAGTGAAAAAGAGTATACATTTTAATTGTATACTTCTTTTTGCATGTTCAAAATTTTTGGATAATCATTTTGCAACCAAATATTTGAATTCAAAATATTAAAAATAATATAATTGTTTTTTATCAAGCGGATACGAACTTGTATACACTTTCTCAAGCGCAAACCAATAAGTATGCTAGTACGCACTTTTTATCTACATCAGGGTTGTGGTGTGTTTTTCATATTTGGAATATATCTGCTAGAATGTTCCGATAACTCTACTTTCGCTTCTTCTTTTTTAAATTTGTTTTTTTTTTTTTAAATTTGTTTTTTGGGTTAATTGAAGCATTAACAAAGCTCTGATTAGCCCATCGGAGCAAAATGGATCCCGCTAGACACCCGAGAAGCTCACTATAGCTCCGGGAAGCTCACCGGAGGGTCACACATCTTCCCGGAGCTCGGAACAGCCCGGTGGAGCTTGGAGCTCGTTGGAGCCTTGTTGTGGCTCTCGACAACCCGCCGGAGTTCCAAATAGTTTTTAGGAGATCTGTATATCTCTTCGGAGTTGTGGGTGGTTGTTTAGAGCATTTTCGGAACTCTAATAAGCTCACCGAAGCCTTTTCGGGGCTCTCCACAGCCCGGAGAAACTCCGAATAGTTTTCAGGAGCTCCGGTAAGCTGGATGGAGCTCTGCCAAAGTTACGCCGATAGTGGATCAGGGATGATGGTGGTTGGAGGTGAAAGTAGTGTGTGTTGGGGTAGGGTTTTGAATTTTGTTAGGTAATTGTACATTTTGGAAAAAAATGATAGGATATTTAGATTTTGGTAATAAGGTTTGACACAATGTAGTTTTTGGGAATTTGCCAACTTTGAGACATTAATTTGTAAAAAAAATTCTGATACTGTGATAATGTGATAGTTGTACCATATTGTTTCATTAATTGTAGAACATGTCTATAGTTATTGCCATATTTAGTTGTACTTCTACATTAACATGTGTCCCGGACACATGTTAGCTTAACTGAATACAGAAAGGTACGAGACCAGAAACATGCCTTTCGGACGAAAAATTATGGTTTATCTTTCCAGAACATCAAAATCACATCAATGATGCAAGATATATGTTAGGGAGGGCCTTGATAACTCCTTTAAATAACAATGTTGATAAGATAAACGAAAGAGTGATAAGTCGATTTAGTGGACATGAAAAAATGTATCATTCATTTGATAAAGTGGACAATGACACGTACAACACTTATCAACAAGAATTTCTGAACTCGATTTCACCTGGTGGAATGCCACCGCACGTTCTTCCTTTGAAAATAGGTGCCCCGGTTATTCTTTTAAGAAATATGGATCCTGCCATTGAATTATGTAATGGTACACGTTTGATTTGTCGTTCTTTAAACCAAAACTTCATTGATGATGAAATTTTAGGACCCCATCGTCGAACACGAAATATTATTTATCGCCGTCCAATACAACCTCCAGATACTGTCAAACTCCCCTTTAAAATGATTCGAGTTCAATTTCCAATTCGGCTGAGTGATTCATCATGCTCAAACATGAGCCGCCGTTGCTTTAACGATAAATAAAGTACAAGGACAAACTATTCCACATGTTGGTATTTATCTGCTTAATCATTTGTTTGGTCATGACTAGGGATGACAATTTCGCGGGTTTTAATCCCGACTCATCGCGGGTCGGCTAAAAGTACAATTCTATTCGAATCGGGTCGGGCTTAAATTGATAAAAATGCAAGTTAAAAAAATGTAACTTAAAAAGTGCAAGTTAACACTCTCCATTTTTTATCTCTCTCATACACATTAAACCCTCTTTTCTGTAGTTTAAATTGCTAAAAGTGCAAGTTAAAAAGTGAAATTTAAGACTCTTTCTCTCCTCTTTCTCAAATATACATTAAACTCTCTCCGCTATAATAATACATAACATACATTTCGGTGGGTTTTAAAAAAAAATTTATATACAATTAATTTATTAATTAATGAAACGATATTTATGTTAAATATGAATAAAATTTATTCATGTTAATTAATAATTAAGATCTTAATGTTAAAGTGTATTTAATGTCAAGTTAGTATTTTTAGATTATATTTCTAAATCAAATGAGTTTTTACTCTACCTAATAAATTTTCTTTGAAATTTTTGATATTTATGAGATTTATTTTTTAAAAGGTGAAAAAAAGTATTTTGAAAAACCCGGTCAAATAGGTCGGGTCAAATGGGTAAAGTGTGAGTTTGAAACCGGCGAAATTGCCATCTAGTCATGACCAACTATATGTGGCGTTGTCTAGAGGTGTGTCACTGTGCCTAGCTAAAAGTTAGATTTATGGATAAAAAATTTATTTTTGTTTTTAATATATTATTTTTGTCCCGAAAAATTATCATTTTAGAGACAAAATTTGATTGGGTGTAAAAATATTATCATTAATTTTAAAGTTTGTTGTACGGGGTTGTGATCCACGCACAGAGGAGATGCGCACAAAGAATGTTGTTTATCCCGAAGTATACTACAAAGTCGTTAACAAAGGTAAACTATTAGTTAAACATAAAATTGAAATTCATATTCGTTGTTCTAGTTGCAGCTTTGCAGTTAGGTTCCAAGTGATGTTGCAAGCACAGTTGGAACCAAGTGTATTAATGGACAGAACAGTTTATTTAAATGTACTTGAAGTAAATCACACGTACATTTAACAACGGAGTTCACCCAACTGGGCTACGTTTTCGGGGCACTTACCCAGATTATGATATTATAAAAAACTTACAATATAGGATTCAAGTTTTAATGAAAAACTTTTAGACTCACTCTATGTTTTTCTGCCTATTTCTATATTGCTCATACTCTATAACTATCACTTAAAGATCAATGACATCCCACCATTGTTTTCTTTTTAAATCTCACTGTGTATTCTCTCAGGAATGAATTCTTTATAATTTAGAACACACATTTTTTTACAAGCTAAGTTATCAACTATTTATTCAAGTAAAAACAATCCTCTAGCTTGAAGATTTTTTATGATTGTTTTGACTTGTTTGATTGGCTTCAATCTTTCCATGTATGACCAAACTCTTCAGCGTGGATTGACTCCAATCATCATTGGTTAATACCTGTTTAATAACAAGCTTGGAAATAGGAGTTAGTCTTTTTTCCTATAACAAGGAAACATATAAAGATAATATTTTTTAGAGATAATATCTTTTCATATACATATGAAACACTTAACTCCAAATTTCATTCAATCTTAAATGTATCATACTGATTTTGATAAAGAACAAAGATTGAAACAAGTGATAAAAATTTGCATAAGAATAGAGATATAGATTTACCTATCTAAAGGAAACATAACTTTATAAACTAATCTCTTTATATCTTTTAGGAAACATCTTTCCTTACCACTTTGATATTCTCAATATAAACGAACTAAACCTTTAAGAGCATATGAGAATATATCCTGCATACTTTAAAATAAATAATTACCATTAAAGAATAGTTATGCAGATTTACAGAAATAGACAGAATCCTGCAGAACAGCAGGTTGGAACTGTGGTTGCAACTGAGGTTGCAACATTACTTGAAACCACCAACGCTGTCTTAGCAGGTTGTAACTGAGGTTGCAACATTGCTTGAAACCTAACAACACTGTCTTATGTAGGTTGTAACTGAGGTTGCAACATTACTTGAAACTAACAATACTGACTTAGTTCTTAACAAACAGTTAGGATTATTTAGTGCAAACCAATAGACAACAAATAGAATTTAGACCAGAAATCTGGTCCTCACAAAAATACTACATATGAATTTTTACTTTTATGAAACACCTCTTTTGCTTAGCAAATATATACACATTCAGTTTATATTTAATTTCGCTACCTGTATCTTTGTTTTCTATGTTATGATTTTCTTTGTTGTTAACATTAAATGTTGAAAATGAGATTTGAGCAGTTTTGCTGTAAGATTACTAATTGTACATTTTCAATACTTTACATTTTGATTTAAAAAGTTTTCCTTTGCTGAACAGGTCCATTTGGGAACTTGAACAACAGGCTAAAAGAAAATTGTGAAATTTTTTATGTCCAAAAATTAGGTATGTCTTTTTCGATTGGTTGTTGTTTCAAATCACAATTATGCAATGAATATTTACTAATTTCTAACATTTTTAAACAGGTTTGCCCTCATTTCGCGAATTTAAATAGCCACCCGCGTCTGCTGATTTGAAAGATATTGAAAGATAAACCTACTTCATTATTGTTTTCTATTTTAAATGTTATTTTAAAAAGAAAACTATAATGCACTTTGTTTAGAGGTTGTTTTAGCTTTAGATTGAAATGTTTCAAATGTTTTATAACAATGTGGATACATTGTGAAGTTGTTAAATTTGTCACTATCTACGTACCATTTTTTAATGACGAGTTATTTTTTTGGCAGAAATGTATTTCCGAAATCGATTTCATGAGCTGTCATCATAATAAAAAATAATCCTGCCATGTTTACCAAAGAAAAGTACATGTCATTCTATTGCTTTATTAAGCTTTATACAAATCAATTTGATCCGGAATAGTTTCAATATATGTTAAACGTTAATATATTTCTATTTCTAATGAAATAGATCGATTAACGAGTTTTATAAAAATACGTGTCGCACACGTAACACGTAAGACATAATTACTAATATATATTATACTATAATAATAAGCAAACTATAGAAAGGTTAAATCTACCAAATTTTACTCATTTCCCAAAATGCCCTAAATTTTTTTTAATAATTACCAATTTACACCAATTTAATTAATATTTTTTCTTCACTCTATTTTTTTTTTTTTTTTTGGGAAAACCCACTTTTTATTTATTAATAGTGGAAAAGAATAAAAAAGTGGGAAAAAAACCGTACAAAAACAAAAGAGTCAGGACATTAGCATCAGAAACGAAATTACAAGGACTAAAACTCCCTAAATTAAAACTTGAACTAACAGAAATCAAAGAGAGTTGAAAAATAGAAAACTGTTGCAAATTTGGGGTCCTGCTCGTGATATTAAACTGAGAATTAGGACCGTCCACTCTCTCTAAATCTTTCCAAAAATATCCAGGTAAAGAAAGAATAAGTGCGATCTCCCCCTTCTTCGTCTTTTTCAGCAAACCTTTTCGTTTCTATCATTAAAACCGCATGTAAGGCATCTCATTCTTCTCTAATTCCACAATATTCTTCAATTTTTGTGGAAAGTTTTCTATTTTTTCTTCTGAGATCTTTCTTCCTTGTAAGCTCCCCCAATTGGCGAGTAGATCCGCACCACTGTTAGTCTCTCTAGCTGCAAATCGGATCAGATAAGTGTCTACTCTCAGAATCTCCTCTATTTGATTCACAATATTGCGAATTTTTTCGGGACATATAGTTTTTTTATTGAGAATATTCACAAGCATTTGACAATCCATTTCTATAATAATATTCGCGATGTCTGTAATTTTTATCCCCATTAATAAATCTTTAGCCTCGGCTTCAATGCTCATACTGTAGTCACTTGTATCATAGAACCCTAAAATAAAATCTTCATAGTGATTTCTGAGAATTCCCCCAATACCAATCAAAGAGCTAAATGATTTATAACAACCATTTGTATTTAACTTGATTCTGTCCCTTGGAGGAAAATCTCACTTGACTATTTTAGGATGTTTTCTTTTTATTGTGCCTTGTAACATATGTAAATCACACCATCTCCGATTACTAGAAATTTTTTTATCTTTAACTGAGTAGAATTGGATCAAATAAATAATCTCGATTATAATATCATGTACTGTCATGTTTTTGTTGTCATACTTACTAAGCACATCTTGCTTTTCTTAAGGCCCACATGATATAAAAGGTAAAATTTTGCTAATTTTATTCTTCAAAGCTAATTTACTTTTATAGAGCCACCAAGTGATAAATCTACCCCTAACATAGGTATTATAGTAATGTGCCCCCAAATAATTACCAAAATACTACCAAACTTTTCAAGCCAGATCACTTGAGCTCAATAAATGTTCTATGTTTTCTTCATGTTTAGCGCAACATTCACATTTAGATGCCAATTGAACTTATTTTTTCTAAATATTAGAATCAACATGAACTGCTCTGTGAAAAACTTTCCAACTGAAACATGAGATTTTCAAATGGATGAGGTTACTACAACACATCTCATAGAGCCGATTAGTAGCATGTTTTTCTCTTATAACATTCCACGCATACTTGAAAGAGGAAACACCGTTTTTATTGTCTTTCCAAATAGCTAAATCTTCTTTTATACCATCATTAATATACTTTTTATCAAATAAGTTGATGTGATAGCTGGGAATTCTATTTTCAATTTCTTCTTTATTCCAGTCTCCATTATTGATTAGAATAGAAATCAAACACTTATCATCTATGTTCTTATCTTTGATAGTTTCTTCTCCATGCCAATTATCGAGGTTTACTGAAATCTGACCATTTCTGCTCTTCAGTGATATCCCTAACTTTAAGCCTCCTTGCCCAGGTATTATCTCCTTTACAAACTACTATTGTACTAGCGTGTTTGTTCTTACAATATCTGGATTTCATAAATTTGGTCCAAAGAGATGATTGAGTGCTGAATTTCCACCAAATTTTCATAGCAAAAGTATCTGCAATACTTTTAAATCTCCTCATACCTAAACCACCTTCACTAGTTGGTCTGCAAATTTTATTCCAACTAACCCAATGAAGTTTGTTTTTGCCTTCATTATTGCCCCATAGGAAATTAGCTAAAATACTATCAATCTTCTTTATAACCAATTTTGGGCGGTTCATAGCTACCATAGTATAAATAGGAATGGATTGTAAGACATATTTGATAAGAATAAGTTTACCTCCTATATTTAAGTGCTCTGTCTTCCAAGTTGATAATTTGCTTCTCACTTTTAGAATCAGCTCATGATATAAAATGCACTTCTTGTGTCTTCACTCTATTTTCCCATTACTAATATACCCAAATTTAATTAACAACTCGTTTTAACCCGTATAATTTCAATAAATGATACCATATGTGAATAATGTGTTCATAATAAAATATTTCAAGATTTATGTCATCAGACGCCGCGCACGCAACGCGTGGACTATTGCTAGTTTGCTATTAGTATATCTATATACACACTAAAAATAGTGTTGATATAGTGATGGTCAAATACTGTTACAAATTGAAAAAACCGTCACAAATCATCTAAATTAACTGTCACAAAGTCACAAAACAGTTCGTCGCAAAATTAGTAGTCCCTATTACTGTATCCTCCCCTGTTCCAGTCATGAAATAGATGAAATAAATCAAAAATTGGATTTTGATTAAGAATGAAATCTTATTGGAACTGTCCATATCCGGTTCATACTTCAGAACCATATCACATTTCGGATTTGATGAAATATGATATATCTTAGTATTGAGGATGATACCAAAGATCTTTATTTGTTTATAAACTCTCCTGGTGGATGGGTAATACCTGGAGTAGCTATTTATGATACTATGCAATTTGTTCGACCAGATGTACATACAATATGCATGGGATTAGCTGCTTCAATGGGATATTTTATCCTGGTTGGAGGGGAAATTACCAAATAACTCGGTATATCTACTATATGACCATTAACGACAATATGTCATGGTTAACTAATTGGTGAGATCCTAGAATAGTTGAAGCCATACCCAATCGAAAAAGTATGTTATCCAAACGCATTTAAAGTAATTGTAATAAAACCTGACCGGTTGATCCCTTGGCTTTTCCGGCAATACGAACGTATTTAAGTAATTGCGATTTTTTTAGCGTATAATATAAATTGCGAAGCATGGCATATATATATATATGTAAGTATAAAACCACGTTACATAAACACAACATAAACACAACACAAGCTTAAATATTTTATTTAAAACTCACATCGGGTATATTGAACACCATGCCACAACATACCTTATTTGTACTAAGAAACTCACATGCACACAAATGTAATAAAGTCGCAACACTAACTTCAGCTTACTGATTTTGGATCGTTTAATTACTCAAGTGAGCAAGCAGAATCATTTATTTGTATATATAACATGATCTTTCAAGCATGACAAGGTCTAGTTTTGAGTAGTCTCAACGACATCAGTTTTGCACGGAGGGTGATAGCAGTAATGTCCGTGTCCTCCATGTCCACCGTGTCCACCGTGTCCTCCGTGTCCACCATGTCCGTGTCCATATCCACCGTGACCATAACCCTCTACATGACCTTATTTATGGTAACAAGAAAAGCGTGTTAGAACATAAAACAAGGTCATGGAAGTATTGATGAGTACTTAGAAATTCATGCATAAAATAGTTCTATAATGTAAGGCATATTGGTTGAAGCTTTTAAGCTCATCCATTTTTAATAATTTTAGAGATGTAATGACTTAACATTTATTCTCTGAAGTTATTTTGTGGTAAAATTGTTCAAATAAGATGTATATGACTTAGATTTATTCTCTGAAGCTATTTTTGTTGTAAAATTATTTATATATCATTTACATCATTCGCTTTTTTAATTGTAACTCATTACAAGCATGGATCCGTGTCAAGGTACTGTCTAGATTTTAAAGGACGCCATATATTTTTGGAAAACTTAATGTTCAGTAGACACTTTTGGACTAAAAAAACAGAATTTGTTTTTTTTTCAAGAAGTAGTACTTGTTAATGTAGCATCATTAAACATCGACGATAAACAGAAAGAGAAAAAAAGATGCAACAACATTGAGCATTTGTACCAAATCTTCAAACAACTTTTAACCCCATCTTTTGAAAATTAAGTTAAACTCTACTAAATTAATGATCGATATTTTCTATTTTCTTTATTATATTTCCATTTCATAGTTCCCATATGTCCATACCATCAGAAAACAAAGCAATATATAGTAATCGATTCATAAACAAATAAAAGTGTGTTTTTGAAACATGCTTGTTAATACTCTATACAAAATATCTATTATGTGAGAATATGTGTATAATGACAGAAAATACTCACTTTCTTCACTTAGCTCTCTAGCTGCAACATCAGAGGAGATAACTAGAAATAAAGCTAACACAAACCCTAGAACCAGAAAGCTTTTGGAGTATGCCATTTCTTATTTTACTTTTCTGAAATATAATATGCTTTATGTGTAGGCTGATGAATATCAAAGAGGGATCCTCTCTATTTATAGCGGGATGTGAGAGTAGAGAATAGAGTTGGATAAGTATATCTATTGGTGACTCAATAAGCACTAGAGGGCCTAGTCCACTAGAAAATGTGACACTTATTAGTATGAATAATACTAATGGTCCCAGGCGGGGGGAGCAATAATGCGGATGTAATTGTATGTGAATATATTTTAAGTTTAGAAACATTCTCAAGAATTATATTCCCCTTCATAAATGAAGTTACTTAAGATTATAACTTGGGACATGATCAATGAAACATGAGCTTTTGAGCTATTACTCATTTATTTTTTTCGTATATTTTCTAATATATTACTAAGTTCTTCCATTAATTAAATTTTTTACTGTTGTTAGTAAATAATGAATGTTTTTTTTCTTTTCTTGAAAGGTGATAGATTAAATATTGTTTGCCTTTTATTATATTAAGTTGAAATCTATGCCGGTTTGTCATCGAAGCTATGTAAATTAGTCATGGAATTGGTTTGAAATTAGAACCTACGACTTTACAATACGATTTTACATTCTGATCTGAATCCCGACTCCATATACCCTTTTATTGATTCTAAGTAGAAACCTGATTTTAACAACCTTGGTTTGATCACTAATTTCTCTAAAATTCAGATGAAGTGAACTGTAACACGATTCGCTCATATCCCTTATAAATGCCATATAATGGAAAATAAGGGGAATAATCATAAATGGTGATACGTCAGATTATTTTAGCGAGAAGTCGATGAAAGAAAGTAGCTTAATTATATTATTAATGGACTTAGGAGGTCCTCCAAGAACAAAATTATCACTTGTAAATATCAATAAGTAATTAAATCATATGAGTTCACAAACAAAAATGCCGTCAATAATTACCATATTTGGCGATCCAACACCTATAGTTGGTTGTCTTATTTCCTGTGTTCCTAAATCAGCCATAGAAGGTCAGAACCTCGGAACATTGATCTTGGGAAATAATTTATACTTTTAATTATTGAAATTTGAACACTACTAGTTCCTTGAATGTGAAATTTGAGGATAAGTCCAACATACAAATAAAATAACTTGCTTTTGACACGAGCACGACTAGTCTAAAGCTGTATACTCAAAGGATTTTTCTTCTATAAAAGGAACAAAATTGTATTCTTTTATTTAAAATAATTATCATGACTGTAGAAATGAAAGCATTGAGAGCAAATTGTATATCTCCAAATTATGGTGATCGCTTCTGTATATGATCTATGTCTTAAACCGACATATATTGAGACCAGTAATTCACTTGAAAATGTGACGCTTGGTAACATAATATTTAGTGAAAGATTTGTGAGTTAAAAGAGTCAATCAAACTTTCGCGGTGGGAAATTGTTTAATATAACTTTTGTCCTAAAATATTGCCTAAATTATTGTCGTCTCTAGTATTTTAGAGTCTGATTTGAACTTAAAAATGTGACATTAGAATGTGACCTTAAAAATATATTTATTAAGTTAGTACACGTGATGTTAAAACATGATTTTCTTTTTTCTGAAATATATACATGTTCATTATTTTTAAAGCTCTTAGAACAATTGATTGAATGATCAATTAACAATAGATTTGCAAAGGGCGTTCAAATAAGCTGACACTATTTGATACACGCTCTTGTAGAGACACGTTGAGGACGTTTAATCAATGTAAATCGATCCGATCAATGACCCTCGGTGAGGAACTGCAAGAATGTGCGTCAAATAATCTATTCTTATAACATCACCTTTTTAAAAAAGTGTGTGAGACCTATTAAAGAAAAAGTATTCTTGCATTCAAAAAGAAAAACGAAAAAAAACTATTAGGTAAAAATCTGAATATATGGACCTGTCTACGAACATGCAATAAATTGCGAGATTAGTAAAAAGGTAAAATAAAATAAAATTACAAGCTTTTGTTTCGAAAAAAATGTTTACCTCTATTTGTTCAATATATGTGTTACTTCAATTTTACTAGAATGACACAATTATGAACCCAAATTAAAAAACTAAATTTAGCAAAGTAAAATTTATTTTTGAAAATTACTATTATAACCACTAAATATTAGTACAAGTTTAATTTACATTGTGAGATAACGCCATTCTTAAAAAAATAATAGAACTATATAACCAAGTAATATTGTCAAAATTGAAGCATCGATAAAAAGCTTCGAAGATGTCAATAAGTGAATGAAATATTGATTTTATAAAAATAAATAAATAATTTAAGACTTATCTCTTTTGTTTGCCATGCATGCATTTGTCTGCATGGGACCCCGAGATTAAATGTTTCCTGGAAGGTTACGTAAAAGAACCAATCAATTACAAGTAAAAAAAACTCGTGGTCTATACACGTGGATGGTTGCTTATTTTACAAATTTGTTTTGTTGTGATAGTCTCATCATGAGTAGTGAATTGGAGTCTCAAAATAAGCAATGATAAGAATAAAAAACCTCCCACTTTAACATTGTAATGTTATAAACTAAGATATATAGTCATGGAGTAAATTTATAACTTTTGCATTTGGAAAATAAAAAGGCTTTTGCAGCATATGTGAACAAAATTACCTATTAAAAAAGGGTGATAATATAGCCAATTTTTGTTGCCACACACACATGCAGCAGGTACTCAAAGAGAAAAATATGCATCCATATATCTCGAAAAATTAACATTCATTGAAGAGCACTCAAGGCGTCTTATAAATGAAAGTATGGTAAAAAAAAATTATATACCTATATTCACTGCACTTTATGAGTAAAATTGTAACTTTTGCATTTGGAAAATTAAAAGGCTTTTGCAGCCTTGTCAACAAAATTAGGTATTCAAAAGAGTGATAATATAGTGACTATTTGTTGACACACACATGCAGGCACTCAATTAAGAGAAAAACCGTATCATTATATCTCAATAAACATTCATCGAATGATAAATGTGTGATAAAAAATGTGTAATAACTACAAGAAATTTTAACATAAAATTTTTATACCTATATCAATGCACTTTATAAACCAAAAAATAAATTCTAATTTTTTTCTCGCCATAACGCTTATAAATGCATGTGCCCATGAGCACAAATGTTGATATTTTGTTTTATGTTAAAATTTCTTGTAGTTATTAACATGCATTAAATTAGGAAATCCTAACCCGAAATTTATACATATTCCATGACTTCTTCCTAGCATTTAGATAATTTAGGGAGAATTACAGATAGTTACATAGCAATTAAATTAATTACAACTATTTTAAAGCTATTTTTGGGATGGTGGGCTTAGATAGAGCTTACTATACTAGCAAAGCTTTTTGTTGGTTTTGGGTATGGGTTCATAAGTTGTGCGTTGTGGGTGTGTTTGTCGTTCCTCGGAGGAGGAATCATCCTATCGGCTAGGGTTATTCACCCTAGATGTCTCTCTCTACATTTCGTCACTTTGTCTCTCTAGTATATAGGGTTCCATCATACTAATTTAATTAAATATATACAGGAACAAAAAAAAAAAAAAAATATTTTATTTACACTAAATTAGATATTTCACTAGAAGAAAAAGTTAATATAGCAACAGTTTATGTTTTGAAAACTGATGGTAAAGTGAGTGTTGTTAAATTTTATGTTGCTAAACTGTTGCTAAATTTAGCGATAGTCATTTTACCATCACTTTAGCAACAGACGCTCTGATGGAAAACTAACATTTTTTTTTAGCGTTTATGAGTGTTAATAAATGCATATATTCTGCAAGCACTATTTTTAAAATAGAATATTATCGTATTACCATTAATTTGGTACGTCATGGCAACCGGCAACTTATCCAAATTATTATCAACTTGCAACTACCAACGACCATTGGTCCATTACTGCTTCATCTCCAAACATGATTGCCAACCAAATATGAACTTATATTTTTTTTTTAACACGAAAAATTTGGTATTCATCATTATAATATTTGAAAGTTCAAACATCATTTTGTTAAAATGAATTTCATGAGTTGAATGAGTAGATAAATATCAATTAAATGAACCAAATGATGACCAACCAGGCAATAATTCACTCTCCGGCTTCAGTTCAGTAAACTTTTCTTTTATGGTCATTATGTTCATTTTAGCTGTGTGTACATCTGCATAAAAAACTTATATGCAAATCAAAATGTACCTTTATTCTAAAAAATTAGTCGATCCTTAATTAGCTCACACATTTGGAATCACAGAAAAAAAAAACTTCGATGTGTTCAGTGTTAAAATATTCCGCCTCAAACTAAATAAAGAGATCTTAATCTCACAGATACAATTGAAACCTTTTTATTAACAAAAATTAAATAATTCAAAATTGAAACCTGGCTATTTATTAACGAAAATCAAATAATTCGATCTATGATGAAGACCACTTTCATTTGAAAGTGTTATTTTAGTTAAAAACATCAGATACGGTGTCATTAAATTTAGCAACGAAAGACATAAATAATCTATCCGTTAATATTTTTTTCTCATATAATTTTCTAATATTCCACCAAAATATTTCTTTACATCTCATAAATTTTCTTATATTTGAAAGTTTTAAGCAGCGGAAAAATGTCCAGAATCATTGATTAAAATGTATACGTTTATTATCTGATTATATAAACTGTTTCTGTTTTACCATATAGGGTTTAGAGGCTTACAATGAGTTCGGTCTTGTTTTCTAAAAGCAAATTGGATCTTCTATCGTATTTCTGCTAAAACGCCTTATTTCTTGAAAGAGGATGATCCCTTTCACTAAAACATATAGAATAATGATAGAACATAAAAATTAAACCCGAATATTCTATTCGGATATTAATCAGCCCATATATCATAACGGGGTATCCAATGCTTAATGGGTTATCACACCTTTACTAAAAGTTCAAGCCCACTTAGCTGGGGACCCATGTCTGAAACATCCCCAGAGATGAAGACATTTGTCAACATCCTAAAAGACATAGTTGTCTATAAATAGCCAACTACCCCCCCCCCCCCCCCCCCCCCAAACCAGGACCAGAAAATCTATCCAAAAAATATAGAGAGAAGTAGAGAAAAGAGAGAAACTCATCAAAGCCTATCACATCAAGAAACAAACCGAACAGATCAAGAAACGAGCATAGAGATCGAAGAAAAATTAAGATTATAAGAGAAATTTGTAAAACCGAGCACAAGTACGAATAGAAAATTGTATTCCGAGAAATTGTACCCCTGAGCATAATAAGAAGAAAGAAGTGTCCATTATTTATCCTATTTTGTATATTATATTCTTGTTGAAAAGCCTAACGCCACCGACCAAAGTTATGGCTTTATCAAATGGCGCCGTCTCCGGGAATCATCTAGTTCCCAACTAGTTTCGAAGTCGAATACCAAGACTCTATCAGACGAGCAACAATGGTGACCAATATAGAGGAAACCCATCCCGAGATAGTAGAAACCAATAACCAGAACGTGCAAATTAGCCAACAAGACCTCGACGATCTACTTGCCATCCTCGACAGATATGACGTTATCCAGTCCGGAAACCAACCAACAACCTCTAATGTTCACCAAGAACAACAGAATGAGCAACCCCAACAGCTTGAAGGGCTCGTCGAAGAACACCCTACGTCATCGGACGACGAACGAGACTTGCCCGTATTAAGATGCGCAAGAAGACAATTACCCGGATCCCAGGCAGGACCGAGCTCTAGAGTCCTCCTGCCAACAGCCTCGGTCAACTCCAGTTCCCACCAGGCTCGTTTACCAACGAATGAAGCTCACCGGTTTGGCATGCCCGAGGGTCCAGTACTCGAACAATTGACCCGACTACCTATTTTCCCACCGAGGATAATTACGCCATCCACGGTGGAAGTACAACACGTTCCATTAGCCGAAGAAAGGAACAACGCCCAGCTGCAGGCTCATCTGGCAGCGTGTTTGTCGGCCATGGCAGCAGCCGGCATCACATTGCCGAGTACCCAACCTGCCAATAAGGATAAGGACCCACGCCATGACGCGGAAGAGTCCGCCTATAGGGCCGCCATGGAAGCGGCAGGCCGGCGACCAGATAAAAGAATCCCCCACCAAGGGGGTAATGTCCCAGTAACGATCCCTCCAACAATCGTCCACCCAAACACTCATACGGAACATGCCCTCGACATGAACCCGAAGGACGGTAGATACCCCGAACACAGGGTTGTGGTAGGGTACTACCCACAACCGTATCAAGGAGGATACGCCCCCCTCTACCAAGCCCCTGATGAAGCGTTCCAACAGGCTTGGGACGTATGCCAAGAAACCCCATGTACCGAGCAGATCACGCGGTACCGCAATCCTATGGGTTTTGTCATTCCCGAGTTCAGGCTCTATGATGGAAGGAGCTGCCCAATCGACCATCTGCGACACTACAAGACGAAGATGGAGCTATGGAGTGACGACAATGCACTGATGTGCAAGTTTTTTAAAAACAGCTTGGGCCAAGAGGCTTCGTCGTGGTATCACAACTTACCACGGGGGTCCATAAGAAGCTGGGCAGAGCTGCTAAGAGCGTACTCCACCCGATACGCTGCTCATCGGAAGAAGAAGGTTAGCATCGAAACCCTTACGAAAATGACGATGCTGCCGAATGAAAGGCTCAACGACTACTGCATACGTTTCATCGACGTAGCTAACCAGATCCCGCAGTACGCCAATAATATAGCCATCCAAACCTTTATCAACTCTATCCCTAATGGCTATTGGGCGAGAAGGAAGTTCATAGGCAAAAGTTTCCCGACTACTGACTCCCTACTAGCCTACTGTACCCACCTCACCGATAAAAATGATGAACTGCGACTCTTCAACCGAACTCTACCAAGGAGAGAATCGGTTCGGCAAGCACAGGTGGGTCGTAAAAGAGCCAGGAACAACCAGGGAGAAGCATTCAAACAGACCAGAAAGGACAAAGGTCCCGAGGTCCAGAGGAGGGTAGAGCGACAACGAGAACCTGAGCCCAAACCGCTCCAGATCGCATACCCAACACCGATCAACGAACATAAACCACTCCAACTCACCTACCCAATGCCCCCCAAACCGCTTCAACAAGGTCGTTTCCAAGAGAGGGAACGCCGAAACACCTTCGAACCGGTCGAGCTGCGATACACTTTCAACCTGTCTGCTGAAGATATCCTCAAGGATATATGCAGGGAAAGTTGGTATTCCCGACCACAACCGATCGCTGCTCCCCCCAATCTGAGAGATTCCAAGCTGTTCTGCGCATATCATGAAGATCACGGCTATCTCACTGAGCATTGCCGTAACCTGCGATGGAAAATGAACCTGTGGGGCGATGCGGGCTACTTAACCAAGTTCATCAAAGGCGCTGGGAATAAAGGCAAACAACTGGCCATCGAGGGAGCCGACAACCGGCAAGGCAAAACAATCAACGTTGTTCATATGTCACGACCCAAGGGCACGGGTGGGGAACGATCAAGACAACGACAACTGACGCACTTTGGCCAAGTAGCCAAGGCGTCACAGGCGTCGACTTCTAAAAGGCAATGCACACCACGACGACATCCGCCCATTTCCTTCTCAGACCACGACGAAGAAGGGGTGACATACCCCCACGGGGATGCCATTAACCTCCGTGTTCAAATCGGCCTGGACACGGTCAGCAGGGTGCTTGTCGACCAAGGAGCCTCTTGTGATATCATGTACAAAGAGCTCTTCGACAAGATGGAGCTCAAGCTTCAAGACTTACAGCCGACTGACGTCACACTGATCGGGTTCATCTCCGAGACGACTAGACCGTTGGGAAAGATCGTCCTTAGTGTTACGACGGGATCCGTGTCAGTTCCCGTGGAGTTCCTAGTGGTCAACGACAACTCCGGCCACAATGCAATCTTGGGCCGACCATGGCTGCACGCCATGAGAGCCATACCGTCAACCTACCACCAAAAAGTGAAATACCCAAATGGTAGGGTAGAGATCGAAACAGCCAGAGGATGCCAAGAGGATTCAAGATGCTGTGAGGACATAACCACGGCTCTCAAAAAGCAACTGGTCGTTGTAGAACAACCCACCAGCACGAAAAAGCTAATCAACCAAATAGCCAAAACCGAAAGGGTTGTTGAAGAACAAGTAGGAGAGAAGCTTAGGAAGGTGTACATCCCGGATATGGACGAGGAGCATTACTTCCTCATCGGCGATAGCCTGCCTAAAGAGGAATCCGAGGAGTTAGAAGCGTTCCTCTTCAACAACATCGAAAAATTCGCCTGGAGTCCCAAAGACATGCCAGGCCTAGACCCTAATATGGCGTGTCACCACCTCAGCGTGAACGCCGAGTACAAGCCAATAGCTCAGAGGAGCAGAAAGGTATCTGTCCAGCATAGAGCGGCTATAATTGCTGAAGTCCAAAAGCTATTGGAAGCCGGAGCCATAAGGGAGGTCTTCTATCCAAAATGGTTATCCAATCCGGTCGTTGTCCCTAAGAAAAACGAAAAGGAGAGAGTCTGTATAGACTTCACCAATCTTAACAAAGCCTACCCAAGGGACCATTTTCCCTTTCCAAGGATTGATCAACTGGTGGACGCCACCGCAGGAGCAGAACGGATGACCTTCCTTGACGCATACTCAGCGTACCACCAAATCCCCCTCGCCCACGAGGATCAAGAAAAGACGTCGTTTATATCGCCTTTGGGAAACTATTGCTATACGGTAATGCCGTTAGGCTTGCGCAACGCGGGAGCAACATACCAAAGGATGATAACGAAGGTATGCTGAGAGCACATAGGGAAGACCATGGAGGTATACATAGACGATATGGTCGTCAAAAGCGAAAAGGCCATATCCCACCTCCAAGACATTAGAGACGTCTTCCGAACGTTGGGCGAGCACAAACTGAAACACAACGCAAGCAAGTGTGCATTCGGCATCAGCAAGGGAAAATTTTTGGGGCATATGGTCAGCCGAGGAGGAATAGAAGCTAATCCCGATCAGATCACAGCTCTACGAAACCTGGCAGCACCCAACAATAAGAAGCAGGTACAAGAGCTCACGAGAATGATGGCCGCACTGAGCAGGTTCATCAGTCGATTCGCGGACAAGGGACATCCATTTTTTGAATCACTCAAGAAGGATAGAAAATTCGCGTGGGACCCAGAATGTGAAGCTTCATTTAACAACCTCAAAGAGTACTTAAGGACGCTGTCACTGCTAGCAAGGCCGACCAAAGGTGATATTTTGGCATGCTATCTAGCAGTTTCCACTACAGCTGTGAGCGCAGTCATCCTAAGAGAAGAAGGTCGCGAACAATTTCCGATCTACTTCGTTAGCAAAACCCTTGTTGAAGCCGAAACCCGATACCTGCCGTTGGAAAAGCTATGCTTGGCATTGGTCGTTGCTACCAGGAAATTGCCGCACTATTTCATAGCTCACCAGGTCCAAGTATACACGAAATTCCACATCAAGGAGTCACTTCGACGGACGGACATCAGTGGCCGAGTGGCCGCATGGGGGGTCGAACTATCCCAATTTCATATCGAATTCGCACACCGACATGCCATAAAGGGACAAGTCTTGGCCGATTTCGTCGCAGAGTTCACTGAAGGGTATGACGAGCCATTGGCTATATCCCCACAATCACACTAGCAAATACATGTCGATGGATCAGCCACCAAGGACGGATCAGGAGCAGGGATCGTCCTCAAGTCTAGCGAGGGAGCGATCATAGAGAAAAGCATCAAACTGGGCTTCCGAGCTACCAATAATGAGGCGGAATACGAAGCCATGATAAACGGTATGCTCATTTCCCGATTGCTAGGATGCTCCCACGTAACTGCGAGTTCAGACTCTATGTTGATCGTAAATCAAGCCATCGGCGAGTACCAAGCAAAAGATGACAGAATGATTCTCTACCAAGAGAGAGTCCAAAGCTTGATGGCCACTTTCGAACAGTGCGAATTAATAAGAATTAATCACACCGAAAATGCACATGCCGACGCCTTGGCAACCCTAGCCTCGACATTGACATTAACCGACACTCGGTCGATCACAGTGAAACTTCTGGAAGCCCCGAGTATCACCAGAAGAATAGACCGAGTAACGTCAATCCAATACGAGCGAGGGTGGATGGACGACATGAGTCGCTATCTACGAGACGGGACGCTTCCGGCAGACAAGATAAAGGCGTTGAAAATTACGAGAAAAGCACCTCGGTTCTGGCTATTCGAGGATGACAAACTATACAAATCCAGTTACCGAGGACCCCACCTACTGTGCGTCCGGCCCAAGCTGCAACTGCCAGTATTGGAGGAAATCCACGAAGGATCCTGCGGAGCACACATCAAAGGGCGATCCCTTGCTAACAAAGAAATCACACAAGGATATTGGTGGCCCTATATCAAGTGAGACGTCGATGTATATGTCCAAAGTTACGACAAGTGCCAACGATTCGCCAAAATACCACGGCTCCCATCGTCTCTGATGACCCCAGTATCGGCTCCGTGGCCGTTTGCACAATGGGCAATTGATTTGGTCGGTAAACTCCCAAAAGCACCTGACAGTGTGGAATATTTGATCGTCGCGACAGATTATTTCACCAAATGGGTCGAAGCTAAACCCCTCCGAGAAATCAAAGCTAGCAACGTCAAACAATTCATCTGGGAGTACATCATCACCAGGTTTGGTATACCGTACGCTATTGTCGCCGACAACGGAACCCAGTTCAAAGATGCTAATCTACAGCTGTGGTATGAAGAACTAGGTATCCAGAAATTCTACTCGACGCCGACATACCCACAGGGTAACGGACAAGCTGAAGTGTCAAACCGAACAATACTAGACGGCATCAAGACAACCCTTGAACAAGCAAAGGGGAGATGGCCCGAGCGGCTACTCAACGTCTTATGGTCATGCCGAACTACACCAAAGACGGGCACCAAGGAAACCCCGTTCAGGTTAGCATACGGCGTCGAGGCCGTCATACCAACAGAAATTGGGCTTCCCACCCTCCGAATGACTTTAGTCGAGCAGGGAAACAATGAACAAAGAATGAGAGAAGAACTCGACATGCTAGACGAGAAACGAGAGATAGGAGCCCTTATCCTAGCAAAATACCAACAAAGCGTGAAGCAAACTTATGACAAGAGAGTAAGAGGGTCCAAGGAATTCATGGTGGGAGAACTGGTGCTACGACGAGTAACGGTCTATACCCACAATGAAATACATGGCAAACTGAGCCCCACCTGGGAAGGCCCGTACGAAATCGTCAAACGAACGAGCCCAGTATCCTACAAAATCAAAAGCGTCCTGTTCAAAAATAGCAGAGGAGAGAAAAATTCTTGAAATGTGGCTAACCTAAAGAAGTACTACGTATAGGCCATCTTACCAGTACAAATACAGGTGCCACCTTACCTCTCCTGCTTAATGACATTGTCTTTTGAATAAATGAATTATATTATCATGCTGTCTAACGAGTGCAGCTGAAATTCCCAACGGCCTGAGTGCCTAGGAATACTATGAAATTCCCAAACGGTCTGAGTGCCTAGGAATACTATGAAATTCCCAAACGGCCTGAGTGCCTAGGAATACTATGAAATTCCCAAACGGCCTGAGTGCCTAGGAATACTATAAAATTCCCAAACGGCCTGAGTGCCTAGGAATACTATGAAATTCCCAAACGGCCTGAGTGCCTAGGAATACTATGAAATTCCCAAACGGCCTGAGTGCCTAGGAATACTATGAAATTCCCAACATGGCGTGTCTAAAAGAATGCCTAGGAATACTCAAGTATATGCAGGTACCAACTGATCTAATGAGCAAGGATTGAAGGCAGTAAAGAAACTAGAAGAATAATTCAGGCCCGCATTACGGAGGCGACCAAGTACCAAGCACAGAAAACAAAGGAAAAGCAATCTCATCAAGGAAATAGCAACATGACAATAAAAAGATCCAATACATGAATAAAGAAATAAAGCAAATAGTCCTCGCCCGCATTACGGAGGCAACAAGGTACAACCAACAATAAAGAAATTGATTTAAGAACTACTACATGAGGAGCACGATGGCAATTGACCGAGCTTGACCTCTTCGTCATCCGTCGCCGTATCCCCATCGGTCTCCTCGCCATCAAAACGCTCCTCAGAAATGAGGGCATCAAAGTTGGTCGTCTGAGCACCAATGCATGTAAGCGTCTTAAGCCGCGCGGAGAACTCGGCTCCTTTAGCGATCTCGTGAGCATCCGAGGCCGCTTTACGGTGAGCATCGTCAAAGGGAAGCTTATGAGCTTCGATCATAGCCGCAAAAGCATCGTATCTGGATCGGGACAGACGGAAATACTTCACCAACATATTGGCTTGGGTTACCAACGATTTTAGTTTACCAAGGTATTTTTCCTTTACACGCCAATATCAATCTAAGCGACGCTCCTGAACCTCAACACATGCTCGGCACGACTAACATATTCCCGGAAAGAGGACGCTTGGGTTTTCAACTTGGCCCTAAGTCGGACACACTGATCGAGCAACTTGACGTTTTTTCCCATTAAAACTATGTAAGGCCAATGGGCATGCACTTCACTGGCTGCACCAGAGGAGACCTCATCCCGGGTAGCACTAGTAGGTCCTAGCCCCGGACTAACTAGGCATGGAGAACCAGCCTGGTACGACGTAGTAGCATGTGCCTATAAAAAAAAATGGGGAAGAAGGGAAGAGATGAATATTCGTCCGCAAATAAAGAAAAGACAGGGAAGGCGAAAAATGAAGATTTTTATACAAGCTATAGGTAAAATGACAAAACAAGCTACTCAATCATTAATCCGATAACCCATCAACAGACGCTGAGGTCTCTACGGCATCAACGAAATGAATATCTCGCAACGATACAATTTGCGACCCCAAATGTTCCTGCACGACCGCATCCACTCGGTTCAAGGTAGCCGTGGTCTCAGTTACCCTGGCCATAGCATCAACCATGCGCTCTGCCCGGGCAACACCACGCATCCCTTTTACATGCTCGAGCACCTCTAATGCGCGGCCTTGGGCCCAATATGCTTTAGCGAAGGATAGTAACAGGTCCGCATCTTCAAAAACGGCCCCTAACACCAAGTTCAAGCTCGTCACCCGCCCTCGGGTGTCATCACTAGAACGCCGAAGTGCCCCAAGAAGCTCTTTGGCCTTACCCTTGTTTACTGTATAGCAGGCGGTCTTCTTACTGAACTTCTCTCCCAGATCGCGTAACCGCGTCGACAAGTTTGAAATATGAATATTCAAATCCTCGATTTCGCGATGAGCACAAGTCAGTTCAGCAGTTAGCGACGCTTTAGACCCTTCTGAACCACCTATAACAGTATCATGTACTCTACGACTGGGCGACGCCCAAACCACCATGGCAAGGGGGTTAACAGGTACCTGACAAGATTTTGTTTTTTACATCCTTCAAAAGACGACGACCCACAAACAAGGAAATTAACAAGGAAAGCCAAACAGAAAGAAAACGTAGTACCTATATTATCACTTCCCAAAAGAATATCTTTCTAGTTACAAAAGAGACCCACAATTCGGGTACCAAAAGACTTTACGCTAAGTTACATAGAAAATACCGCAAGTAAATGGTCAAGGCTCCACCTGAGGGGATACGGGTGGGGGAGTAACAGCAGCAGCAGCAGACCGAGGAGTCGATGGAACCGACCCGGCATGGGGACAGAGCGCCGTTGATGTAGTATGCCCCGGTAGCCGTGGGAGCTTCTCATCCCGAAGATTGGCCCAATCTAGAGGCTTAGGAGGTGCACCTTGCGGACAGGGATACACCAATTCCGACCATGCCCGGTCCGACAGTGATACCTTAGCGAAGTTTAGAGCTCGAACATGGGTGCAAAAGACGGAAAAGTTAGCAATCATTGCAAACTTTGTCCGTTCATCTGCTTGCGCTACTTTCAGAGCAGCAACCTCCGATGTTCCGGCCTCCACATCCTCCGCCATGAGCAAGTTATCGGCCTCCAGTAGGTCGTATTTTTCGACCAAATGCTCTTTCTCGGCCCCCAACTTCTCGACTTCCTCGATCAGACGTAAGTTGTCTCCCACCAATTTATCATAATCAGAGGCCAACTTATCCATCTGGGCTTTCTCCTCAGCCGTTGCTTTATTTTCGGCCATCAGCTTCTCTTTCTCTGCCTCTAGCTCACAGACCAACTTGGCCATCCGAGCTTTATCCTCGGCCATTGCCTTATTTTCGGCCATCAGCTTCTCTTTCTCAGCCTCTAGCGTTGTCAGCTGATCCCTTAACACCACGGTACCCACGAAAACCTGTACTTAGAAACATCAGACTCCAGCCAAAATAAGAGCATCACGACCTATATAACAAAATACGTGCCAACATACCCGAAGCGCATCAGTGTTGGCCTGCTCTATAATTGACATTACAGGCCGAGCAGCTATTTTCTCTGCGTCCTTGAAAACGAGGGGCTTAAGAGCAGTATACCCCATCCTCCAGGCTCGGGGTTGCTCCAACAGTTCACCCCCACACCGATCAATGTAACGGGTCATTACAACCCCGTCCACCAACACCTTTTCAGGTCCCTCGAAAACCTCATCCTCACCACCCACCATCACCCCCACGGTGGTATCTATGCCGGTCTCCACTTCCACTTCCTCCATCACCTCCTTCTCCGGAGGACCAGTCTCAGGGGTCCTGCGTTCGCTCACATCCTCACCTCGGATGGGTGAGAGGACAGGCAGGCTCATTGTCTCCACACCCATGTTCACCATGAGGTTGAGATGTCCGAATATATTATCGAACGACCCCTGAAACACAATAATACCCATAGACCGGGCAAGAGCAAGGGTAACCAATGAAGAAGTCAATAACTGAAACAAGATCACATATAAAGCAAGGAACAAGAGAGTTCAAAGACAACTATTCACAAAAACAAATACACCTACATCGACATGCGCAGCAGCCTCCTCGGTGATATCACCTTGGGACGAAGCAACCACTTCCACACCCATGCCAGCATCAGCAACCGCCTCATTAACTGAGGTCTCAGCCCCTTTAGCCCTCTTCGGGGTACCAACAGCGGGGTCCGATGCTCGGTGCTTAGGACGAACAGGCCTTCTCCCTCCTCAAGAAGCGTTTCGCGCCTTAACAATTTTTAGGAAGTCCTCCTCAGTCTCTAGGGGAATCTCGGGCGTAGGATTGCCCTTGGTCACCGGCCCCGCAGGGTAACCTAACAACATGGGAGCAACACGCCTCGTCGGATCCTTCGTCGGTCCAGGCCCCCACCAGTTCCAAAGAGCTATGAGCGCTTCAACATTGGGAGCACCTAGGTCTGGAATATCGGGAGCCGTCGTAGCAGGTCCCGGAATCTGGTGCCCAGCACAACCCCATTCTCCAGAAGCAATAACGATGCCAAGGTTATGCTATTTGTTCTTATCGGGGAGACCGATGACAAGCCGAGAGAAAGAGCTTAATGTCTTCAAGTACGAGCTACGACGCTCAAAACTCAAACTGTAGACTCTGAACACGTCTTTCAGTTCGACATGTATCCCAGACAATTCCGACAACCTTTGAATACCGTTCAGGGTACAGTAGCCGTTCAGGGCCAATTGGGCCGGAGCAATCTGGACGGACTCATAGAACGAAGCCATCCACTCGGTGAAAAGAAGTCGAAGACCCCCGGTAAAGAATGCCGATAAGCGCACAGCTACCTCGCCGGCAGGAACAACACCCATCACCTCCTCATCTGAGACGGGTAGCCGAATACGTATGTCGGCGGGTATTCCGGCCGACCTCTTAAAATCTTCCTCCACAAATAGGCCAACTTGGGCCAAGCATTGGGTCAGAATTTCCTATCCAAACATCATAAACACTTCATCAATATACTAACCAAACACAAATCACACGATGAGAGTTCCCCCCCCCCCCCCCCCAATTACCAGAAACCAAAAAGTTTTAAAACCCAACAAAAATCCTATACATGAAGAAAAACTATCAATCAACCTCCTAAATAGACATATATAGGCAAACATGACCATATATCAACGCCACATACATGACCACAATAACAAATCAAATACAGATATTACGAAAACACTTACAGTTATATTCGAGAGCACGAAGGAGAAAGCAGCAGCAAATCTCTCAACAGTCAGGCGAAACCCTAGATAGAGAGGCAAAAAAATTTTTGGCGGGAAGAACAAACCCTAGAGAGAGAAAATAAGAGATATTTTTTCAGCAAATTATGAGGTAAAAACAAAAGGGATTACTTGGCACAGTTAAAAGGAGTGGAACTACAGAAAGAATAAAATAATAACCGCCTTTTCGTGTGACAGAGGTTCACCTTTTTTCCAACCACAGAAAAGTCCCCAACTGTTGCTATGTCAGCAAATCAAGGCTCCAGATCTTGCCACGTCAGATAGTGTATCCCACTACCCAACGCAGTTCACATCATTACAGCATACGCTATTACCACACCGAGGATTTCATATATAAACGGCCAGTGAACCCCACCATGAAAAGCTTCCAGCATACGCTACCACTATTACCACACCGAGGATGTCCCCCGATTAAGTTCCTCGACGCCCAACCATTTCTTACCCAAACAAATGGCACACCAAACAAGGTGGACGGAGACCGTTCCTAGCTCGACGGCATTTAAGCGTCCAGTCTAACAATGCTCTCCGGGGGGATAACCACTGTGCACTTTGCTCGGTGTCCAGTATTGAGAAACATCAACATAAAGGCAAAGCAAATACAAAGTAAAATAGACAGGATCAAATTGCAAAGTAGAAGTTTTGTTCATCCATAGAGGGGGATACAAACAAACAATACAACAGGAAAAGAAAAGTTTACAAGAAATGCACCCATCCTACTTCTTCGAACTACCCCCCATGTCGGCATCCTTCTTCGCCAAGAGCTCCTCCAGACGCTCTTTTTCCCTAATCAAATGAGAAATGCCAATCTCCACTTATTTAAGAGCATGAGATTGAGACTTGCACTTCCGCTCGGCTTCAAAACGAGCAGCGCTCTCTTCCTGCCAATACTGTTTGAACCGCCTCATTTTGGTCTGAGCACACTTAAGATCATGCTTCAGCCACGACATCTCAATTTCTTTTAACTAAAGAGGAGTTAAATCCTCTTCCCCGAAACCAGGGGGACGGGGTAGTAAGAAGGTAGGCTTCTCTTCCAGAAGGGCTTTCTTTTTGGAGGCAGATCTAGTGAGGGGAGCCATCTCAAACAAAAGCAAATTAGAAGAAACAAAAATTATAAAACAAGAGAGAGAAAAGGAGATTGGGTAATGAAGTACAGGCAATAGGGAGCATTTATAAGAAATCCAAGGGTACAAAAAACGAAAAGGCACAAAGTACGAGGCGTTGCAACAGTTCACAGGATAAAGGCACAAAATACGAAAAGGCACAACTACTCAGATACAAAAGAAAAAAAGGAAATACAAGTAGCAGTGGAAAATAACATCAGAAGACCAGCCCAATCTAATCAAGGATCAGTGGGTGGGACAACAGAACTGCCAGACCGAGAGGCAGTCTCCCGAGCAGAGCTAGCTAACCGAGCTTTATATGAGTCGTTCATGACGACTAAGCATTCATTCTCCCGGGCAAGGTATGCATTCTCACCAATAAGGGCAGTAACTTGTTCTTTAAGCCGAGCATTTTTAACAGCCATGCTAGCAAGGCCTTGAGGGGAGTTATCAAACTCATTCTGAGCATGATCCCAAATCTCCTCGGCTTCATACCAGGAGTTGGCCAGCGTGTTCCTACGCACCAACAGGTGATCAAGTTCACGACCCAAGGCCGAAATCTCGGTCCATTTAATTCTCTCCTCGGGGTGTGAGTTGTACAAACTCAAAGCCAGGACACCATACTCCTTCTCAAGCTTAGCCATTCTATGACGGACCCGAGATACCTCAGCATCCAAGTCCTTCATTTGAGCATGATATCTCACCACGGGCTCAGACATTAGGAAAAGTTGTTTTTATACAGAAGGAGATGAGAGATGAAAGAGAAGCAAACACAGTATGAAAAAAGATATATCCTGAAGAAAGGTTAAAGAGTATTTATAGAGCAAATATAATATGGTGTTGTCTGACAATGCTTGGGAACATGCGTTTTTGACCAACCTGCCATGTCTCAGATATCACATGGCACCAGTACAGCAAGAAATAAAAAAGAGAAGACATTCGAATAGCCTACACTCAAGAAAAAGACAAACCACAAATGCAACATAAAAAGAAGTGCAATATACAGGGGCAAAGAAAATTTTCATTAATAAAGATGGGATACATCACTGTTCATTACATCAGGGGAATACATCGAAAGAAAAATCTATTACATTAAGGTCTGTTACATCAGAGGGCAACAAAAACAAAAAAAAAATCTATTATATCAGGAGAACATAGCCAAAGAAGATCGACTATATCAGCAAATCCAGCTAACAGGAGGAGCGAACATGAGACGATGGGGAAGAGGAAGAAAAAGATGAAGAGGAACATAAAGAAGAAGTGAAAAATAAAGAAAGAAGAGGAAAATGAAAATAACAAAAAACTCGAGGAACTCAGGGTTGATTGTTACATCATAGTGGTGAGAAAGAAATACGAAGAAAAGAAACATAAGAAAGAGAACAAAGTATTAAACAGAAAAGAAGAAGAGGGCAAGAAAAGGAAGAAGAAAAGAGTGATGGGAGAGAAGATGAAGAAAAAGAAAGAGAAGGCACAGAAGAAAAAGAAAAGATGAAGAAATGAAGAAAATTCAAAAAAGAAATAAAAAGAAAAGAGAAAAGGTGAGGCTAGGGGGAAGTCGATCGGTATCGATGAGTGGGCCCGGCAGAGACATCCCTGTCTCGAAGCGTCGGATTCCCCCTCAGCAGCTCATTCTCTTCGACTAGAGCCTGACGAGCACGTCGGCAATAATCCAGCTCGGACCTTAGCCATGTTAATTCCCGAACCATCTCGGTATGGTGATAACGCATCACCTTTAACTCCTCTTCAGCATCCTTTAATAGTTTTAGGGCATGGCCATATGAGGCTTCAAAAGCCTCCACTTGCAAAACCAATGCAGATTTGGTTGAAGAACCTTCCATTTTTAGGAAGTTATAAGATAAAATTATGTATATGATGAAGAGAGATAAGGGGGAGATTGTGAAGAAGTCCATGTTTTAAGAAGGTATTTATAGATAAATTATGGATTAATATGGGAAAGTCCAACCGTTCGTCAAAAGGCAATAGAAAACATGGGCAAGTGAAAAGATGCGTCTGTTGAGAAGAAACGCATGGATTCACGCCAGTATTTAAAGAGGGCAAATTTCAAAAAGGTTTCTACACGTGTCAGTTACGCCAGCATTCAAATAGGGAAGTGCAACAGTGTCAAGATTTAAAGGATAAGATTTGTGCACAGGGCTCAAGAAATTCCATTACTTTCTAGATTCAGAGATTAAGAAGATTTAGTGGATAAGATCAAGCACAAGGCCCAAGAAAACCCATTAATAAAGACACACGCGTGCGCAGTAAAGGGAAAATTGCATTGGGAAAATAAATCATATAAGAACAAGAGAAAGAAGAATTTTCATTAATCATCGGTAAATTTATTACAGAATGCTACTCGACAAAAAGACATTACAAAAAGGAAAGGAAAAGAGAATTATTTTGTAGGACCAGCTTCGTCCTCGGGCCTCTTCTTAGACCGAGCATACACTTCCTTGAGGGCCAATTTATAAGCCCTCTTGGAAGCGATATGCCTCTCTCTAGAAGCCTCAAGCTCTTTGATCCGAGCACGCGCCCAAATGTTGTCGATCAAAGACCTCTGATATTCCCTTTCCATGGCGTCCAATCGCTCATCCATTTCAATAGCCCGACGAGCTTCCACGGACAGCAAGGCAACCCTCCCCTCAAGAATACGCGCCTTTCTCACCTCCTCCTCGAGATGGGCAACATACTCAGAAAGGTTGTCACCACTAGTTTCACGAGGAGAAGTCATTTTCATTCGTTAATAAGGGGAGTTATACAAAAAGATAGGTCCCGCCCCCCTTTTATAGGAAGAAGTAACGGGGAAGATCAAAGGACATCTTGAAGAAAGACAAACCCTCGAGCTTCTCAAAGACATTTAATGCCCAAATTAGCCACGATTCAAGTCCAATTACGTCATTCAAAAAGTATTGGGAAGGTACACAAACAAGAATGAGAACAAGGGATTATTTTATTAATTTCAATAATTCAGTTACAACTTGGTGATGAAACCCAACAGAAAAGAAAGAAAATAAAACTACAAAAGCTAAACTACCCAGTATAAGAGCTTGCTTCGACATTGTCCGCCCTCTTTTTCAGCCGAGCATGCAGCTCCTTGAAGGCAAGCTTATAGGCTCTTTTAGCCGACTTATGCTTATCCCGAGAAGCCTCGAGCCTGTCTATTCGGTCGAATGCCCAATCCCGAGCAGCCATAGTTGCGTAATGGGATGCATCCAGATCAGACAGCATTTTCTTGACCTCAAGAAGTTCTCTGGCCCTGATAGCAAACTTTTTCTTCACAATACGAGCTCTCTTAAGCTCGCGCTCTAAATAAGCAATGTAGGCGGAAGAGTCCTCAGCAGCAGGACCATTAGGAGAGGCCATGATTTTACTAGAAAGATGTTAAAAGTAGTTGATGGATTATGAGAAAGGTGAAGCCCTCTTTTTATTGGACAAATGGAGAAGATCAAAGGTCACCTCGAAAAAAGACTAACTCTGTTGAACTTCCCAAAGATATTTACGGCTAACCAACTACAGTTCAAGTCCAATTGAGTCATCCAATGAGGTATTAAAGAAATAAACAGACAGGAATGAAAATAGGAAATATTTTATTAATATTTTCAATAATGCGATTACAACTGGGTGATGATATCCAATACAAAAGAAATCACAAAAGTTAATTATTCCGAGGAAGAGCCTGCTTCAGCATCATCCGACCCCGGCTTGTACCGATCATGCAGCTCCTTAAAAGCAAGCTTATAGGCCCTCTTTGCTGCCTTTTCCTTAGCCAGGGAAGCCTCGAGCCTCTTTATACGTTCGAAGGCCCAATCAAGGTCAGCCATCATTAAGTGATGAGCCGCGTCCATATCAGACAACCTTTTGGTCACGTCCGCCAGCTTCTTTTTCATGACCCGAGTTTTCTTGACTTCATTCTCTAAATAAGCAACATAATCTGAAGAATTATCTCTAGTAGAATCAGGGGGAGAAGCCATTGAATCACAAGCAAGGTGGTGATGGAATAAGTAATTGTGGGAAGGGTATTCCCTTTTATGATAAGGTGATTTTTGGAAAGGTCAAGGGTTTCCTCGAAGAAAGATATCTAGGGTCATATCAAAGTTAAATAACAAGTTTGCAAGTTCCCAAGACATTAAATGGGTCCCAAGGAGCAGTTATAAATAGGGGCATTTGTCGAATGAAACATTGGGAACAGCTAGACCAAAGTAATCTCTTCGACAGACCAATCATGACTCCCTCGATGTGGAAACCACACCGAGGAAGTCAGGGAGCACTTGATAGAAGATAAAAATTAGACCCGAATATTCTATTCGGATATTAATCATCCCATATATCATAACGGGGTATCCAATGCTTAATGGGTTATCACACCTTTACTAAAAGCCCAAGCCCACTTAGCTGGGGACCCATGTCTGAAACATCCCCAGAGATGAAGACATTTGTCAACATCCTAAAAGACATAGTTGTCTATAAATAGCCAACTACCCCCCCCCCCCCCCCCCTAAACCAGGACCAGAAAATCTATCCAAAAAATATAGAGAGAAGTAGAGAAAAGAAGAAACTCATCAAAGCCTATCACAACAAGAAACAAACCGAACAGATCAAGAAACGAGCATAGAGATCGAAGAAAAATTAAGATTATAAGAGAAATTTGTAAAACCGAGTACAAGTACGAATAGAAAATTGTATTCCGAGAAATTGTACCCCTGAGCATAATAATAAGAAAGAAGTGTCCATTATTTATCCTATTTTGTATATTATATTCTTGTTGAAAAGCCTAATGCCACCGACCAAAGTTATGGCTTTATCAAATAAACTGTGTCTATAATTTTGCTATGAAGCTCTATATTTTTAATCAACATCGGCATGCTCATTATTACTATAAATAATTTGCGCAAGTAGTACAAAAGTCATTGCCCTTGAAATAGACTTCAAGGGCTAACTAATGTCACATAGCACACAATGCCCCGTATACCTACTATCTAAATCATTCCACAACAGACCAGTTAAAACAAAATTCAACAAGCCGTAAATTCAAATGATACTCTCACTTAATGAAAAGAAAAATATTCTCGTGCAGGCCAACCTAAACATGCGATACAGAAGCAGGTTAACCAATGGTTGTAGAAAAGATTACAAAAAGATCAAACATGTGCACACGAAAGGCCTAAGATTCTACTCAGCACAGCTCCAGAAAAACACCACAGGGGTGCCAACACATTAATAAACCCGATCAAAAAATAAGCCTACTGAGACCAAGGACCCAAACAACCCATCCAACAGCTGCAAATCAACACACTCCCTCCTAAACCAAAATCGAAAAAACATAGTCCAAAATATAGTGGCCATAATCGCACAATACTAACAACTACACATGAAAAAGTCCCATCGCAAAGAACCAAACAAACTAAACACCCAAGTCAGCTACGCACATGACAACCCCATGCAAAACGGAAAATATAGAATCGCACATAACATGTCGGTTTGATCCATCAAATACCGTAAACTAAGAATTTAAACCAAATTGCAATATATTAATAAAGACAATGGCAGCTACAACTTACCGCGCACTAGTAAGGTTTCATAAAGAGGCTTACGGTATGAATTCGTCCGGCTCGTGAAGTACCATCGGGGTGCGAACGCACTAGTGATACCCGATTTAAATAGGCCTATAATAGCAAAAACCACTGAAAGCAACACCAAAAATCCTTATCCACATAAAAGTCCGGCCCCAATCGTAACCTAAGAATCACAAATGATTAGAAACCCCATGCAAAGCAAAAGGCTCAAAATCAAATGCCAAGAGTGGTCATAAAAATACTAATTTATACGGGTGAGCATCTAGAAGAAGAGTCAACGAGTGGAAAAAAAGAAAGCAGAGAGGGTGAGAGAAGAGAAAGTAGAAGATGGGAGGTTTGAATTCCACCACCATCGACAACGGAGGTGACAATATCAGAAAAAAAAAAAAAAAAAAAAAAAAGGGGGGGGGGGGGGAGGAGGGGGGGGGGGAGGGGGGGGGGGAATGCGGATGGATGGAGTAGCGTATGAAGGGAGGGAGGGTATGAGAAGGGAATGGAGAGGAAGTGATGGCAAACGCATGGGGGCAGGAGATCGGCGTCGCCGTCCTCCGTCCCAGGCGGCGATGGCTCAATTTAAAGATAAGGTATGGGTTTTTTTGGGGGGAAAATGAGAGAGAGAGCAGTCAATTAACCATGCGATTAAAGGATGACAGGGACCTGAAGCACCATCTATGAAACACCTTTATATAGAGGCCACGATATGGACTTTATAGGCTGAATAAAGTAGAGCTTATCCTATTCAGAATCGAACTTGAACTCATCGACCTGAATTCTTTATTTTTGGTCCAAAATAATATTTTAAAAATCTGTAATTTTTAGATTTTTCAGCCTAAAAATCTGATTTTCAGATGTTGAATAATCTGACCTGCCAAACACCCACATATTTTTAAAATCTAAAATCCAAAATTCCACAAAAAAAAAAAAAAAAAATTGTTGCCAAACGGACCCTAAGTTATAGTTCATTCCACTAAAAAAACTCTAAGTTAAATCTCTCTTTACCTGTTCCAAATATTTGAGAATAAAATTCGTTCCTATTATCAAACTCTAACATATTATATTACTAATAGTACCGCTTAACTTATTTGACGTATCAAATTATTAATCCACATATAGGGTTTAATACAATCAAGATTTATAAGCTCTTAGGGGGTATAATCAATCCCATTGATTGAGACGTGGATTCCTTCAATTTATAACATACATCATATAAATAATATTGTCATCCAACTCAATTAGTTTATTGACCGATAAATTAGTCTCACTCTTTTATGAATTAAAACGACAAACATTAAATACACATATCACATTAATAATATTCAGAGAGAATAAAAATTTCCCATGATCACAAGGCACTAATAATTACTTCTAGTCAGTACAAGAATTATTAATTTGACTTAGTCTTTTTATGCAAAGCGTACAAGTATATAAAGTCGGAATACTCCATTCACCGTAGTCAAGATAGACCTGCTAAAATTATATACTAAAACTCTACCGATGGTTTGTCCATTTCCATATAAAGTTGTTAACAATTTACTTATATTATATAAAACCAATAGTATAATCTTCTGTGTGTAAACCGTACTCTATACACTAGACTATCTATAAAATATAATATTAGACACTTATATGGGTGCTTGTTTGAGGATTGTTCTGATTTGTCTAAGCTTGATTGGGACTTTATAGTTGATGGGCTAATAAACCTGTATCGGGATCCTTTTTAGGTATGGGCGTTCATACGATCTTATATGCAGGGAAAGAGGCCTAATCACTTTGTAGGTTTGATTAGCGTATACAGGGTTTATTCTGGTGATGTTTTGCCAGAATGGGTTGTGTTGACACGTAAATTTACGGCCATTAAAAATATGTCACATGTCTTTTAAACAAAATTAAATTGATTTCTAATCTCTAAATTTAAATAGAAAAGAAGTTATTGGTAATTTAAAAGAAAAGAAATTATAATTTATTATCACATAAAATTAAGATAGTAAATTTAAATAAAATAAAAATATTTATTTTACTAAAAATACATTTAGTATGGAGCAAACAAAGAGTTTTTAAAATTATAGAACTCGTTAAAATATTTTCAAACCACTAATACAAAATTTAAATAAAATGATAAGTGTTGGTCCTATATGATAATGAGCCGAAACTTAGGGAGTAGCAATTGCAATTAAAAGCCCACCCCAAAAGCTATAAATAGAGGGGTGTGGGTGCCATATTTCTAACAATCAAAAAAGTCTTCAAGACTAGAGATAGAAGCTCCTCCACAACCGTAATGGAATCAGCTCCGCTCCTCAACGGCTGCTAGAAAATCTGCTCTGCTCCTCCATGGTCGCCAAGGAATCAGCTCTGCTCCTCCACAAACGTCAGGGGATCAACTCCTAGGAAAAGCTCTCCACACTCCGGCCTCAACGAACACCTTCAAAGTCTGCAACAAATCTGACAATAAACTTGGCATTCGATCATCAAGAACGTCTAAGAGCAGCAAGCAAGGCGGATCAAAATCTTCAAGTTCTTCACAAAATCTGAAGAACTTCTACAACAAATCTTCATTCGATCTTCAAAAACGACCACAAGCAATAATCAAGACGTTTCTGCAAATCAAAGTCTTCAAAGTTCTTCACCAAATTTGAAGAACTCCACCCATGAAATCTACAGTAAAAGGGCATTAGATCTTCAGGAACGACTACGCAAAGGCAAAAATATGTTTCTCTAGATCAAAATATCCAAGTTCTTCACCAAATCCAAAGAACATCAAGATTATCAACGAAATCAACAAAACTGCAAAGTTCTTCATCAAATCCGAAGAATTCTACTCAAGTTCAGCAAATTCAAAAAAAATCATCAAAGAGTCTACAACAACATTTAGAGCCATCACAAACTGTTCGAGGAGGAGAATCAAAGGACTTTCATTTCTATATTTTCTTTTACAAATTATCAGAGATTGTACCCGCAAATTAATTGATGAATAAATTTTATTTTGCTTCGCATTCATTTTTCCTGTATTCAACACTTGGTGAAAATATGTGTGAAACAAATTTTAGACCACCCGGTGGGACTTCTCTTCCTTTCATCTCTTCCCTTCATCAAATCAAGTTCACCAACAATTTGATGGCTCCAAAGAAAGAATCCTCCAAAGTAATTGAAGATTCTTCCTTCTCAGCGAGAAGAGGACGATTTCAAACATTTACACCAGAACTCGAAGAAACAAGTCTTCTGACACTCAAGCATTAACTCAACCAATGGAAACTCTAACTCACGTAGAAGGCATCGAACTTGGGGGCAACTTAAATTCAGTAGAGTATCTACGCATACCACCTCAAGAGGCTCTCACTCGCGACGGAAAATCTACTACGAAACTCATATATGAACAACTAGGGAAAGGTGAACAAGAGGGTAATGAAAAAGATGGTGTCACTGCTTCAGACTCGGAGTCTCCACTTGACAGCCCGCAGTCTTCTGACTCGACTATTATGCCTGCCATGACTACAAACACATTGGCATTGGAAGAACAAGTTTCCATCCTAACAAAAACTCTAGAAGATCTCATGAAGGCAACAACAGAGCGAGATACCCAATTTGTAATGTTAATGAATAAGGTGGAATTCCTGGCACATACTAATGAAACCGTTGTAAATGAAGAGAAGCCATTCGAAGTCGAAGGATCATCAAGCAAAGACAAAGGGAAGAGGAAAAACGTAGAGGTTCTTCCTGATGGTTCAATTCCTGTTGATCAATTGAAGGATTTCATACTTGGCACTGTTAAGGGACGCCATGAAGAAGTGACACATTCCTCATTAAGCTATGTTAAGCCTTACAGTAGGACGATAGAGCGCTTGAAAATGCCTACGGGATATCAACCCCAAATATTTCAACAATTCAATGGTAAAGGAAATCCAAAGCAACATGGAGCTCATTTCGTGGAAACGTGCAGCAATGCTGGAACAGAAAGAGACCTCATCATAAAGAAATTCATCCGGATATTGAAGCACAACGCATTTGATTGGTACTGAGACTTAGCACCTGGATCAATTGACTGCTGGGAACAACTCGGGGATGAATTTCTCAATCGCTTCTACAACACTCGCCGCACAGTGAGCATGATCGAACTAACCAACACTCGTCTATGGAATGATGAGCCTGTCACCGATTAAATCAATAGATGGAAGGTATTGAGCCTCAACTACAAGGATAGATTGTGTGAGTCATATGGCATCGAAATGTGTATCCAATGCATACATTAGGGATTGATATACATTTTTTAAGAAATAAAGCTGAAGTCCTTCGAAGAACTAGCAAGCCAAGCTCATGACATGGAGTTCAGCATTTCAACCTGCGGAGATCAAGTTTTGTCGATTCAAATGTCACAGAAAACAAAAAGTAAACCCGAAAGCACGAGATGGGGTAGAGCTCTCTCAAACACTAACAAAAAGAAGTCATTAGTTTTTTCTGCTAGTCTACCAAAGGCTTCTTCACCTTCCAAGATTAACGCAAGCATGAAAAAAATCGAAGTTGAAAATTTCAACAATCAATGGAATGGAAAGACAAGGCTCTCCTTGAAGGAAATGCAAGAGAAGGAATACCCGTTTCAGATACCGAAGTACCAAGAATGCTAGACAAACTTTTGGCCCTCAACTTGATTGAACTTCCAGAAATAAAGCATCCAGAAGAGGCTGATAAAGTGAACGACACAAATTACTATAAGTTCCATCGTCTACTCAGACATCCAACTCATTGATGTTTCATGTTGAAAGAAAAGATCGTCCAGCTAGCCAGCCAAGGAAAGAATCTGTTGGAAGAAGAAGATAAAGCAAAAGTTCATTATGCAACCTTTATTAGTGATTTTCCAGCTGAAAGCGTACACAGCCCGATAACTATTCTCATCCAATTTGGCGCCTTCCCACTAACGGAATTCATAGTTAAAAAACATGCCTCTGCAAACTCAACACAAAATGAAGACTACAAAACTAATGGGGACGTGATTCTAGAAATCTTCCCGAAGATCAACATCAACAATCTGAACTCCTGTCCTTGGAAAATAATCAAATCCATCGGCATCAACAAGAAGATACAAATTCAGTGACAACGGCCATTGTTTCTTCGATGTCTGCAATTGCGAGGACTACATAGAGTATGAATGGAAGGAATGTTGCGACGAAGACGAAGAGCCAAAAATTAGGAAGAAGGAAAATAAGAAGAAATATACCTAGCAATTGTTCCAGGAAAGGTACGAAGCTGGAGACCCGCACATTGGCCTCCTCGGAAAATCATCTGGAAAGTTTGATTACTACGTCCAGTATGGCAAAGCACAAGAAGTGAATCAATTTTCATCTATAAATCACCCTAACAACGAATTTGGTGAAGAATCGAAGACAAACAAAGTTGGCAAATCCTCAAGTTTTGACAATGCATCTGAAGTTCCTGATGAAGTGTGCAAAATAGAAGAAATCAGCCAGATTCTGCATACATCTGACCCTTGCAAAGATTTTTGTCAAGAATGCCAACAAGTTCTTAAAGAAAGATATGGAGCCAATGATAAACATGTTGGGAAGTTGAAGGAAACTGATGGGGATTACTACGTTCTACGTTACAAAGAGCGAGTGATTGAAAAATCCACCCCAGAAAGACCAAGAATGGAGGTTCCAATCGCCTACTACTATCGAGGAAATCCTATTTACAAGTTTAAAGATGATGACGGTCATTCCTTTTGGGATATTTGTGAATGTGATGGTTGCATAAATGATAGATACTCTGAAAAAGAAGGTGAAAATGCCTGGTATGCTGCCTCATCTAACGTCGCAACTATCAAAGAGCTCTCCAAAGAAAATGAGGATGAGTCCACTATACTCTCAACAACACCGACTCAATCTGAAGAAGTAAATGAAGTAACAAACATGACGACTATCAACTTCTCTGACGAAGACTTGTTACTTGATGCAAAACCCCATAATCGTCCATTGTTCGTTTCGGGCTACAAACAAGAGAATAAAGTGAAGAGGATCTTACTAGATGGAGGATCTGTCGTCAATATTTTACCACTATAAATTGTTAATGATCTTGGGATCACGATTGATGAGCTATGACCCAGCCGCCTAATGATTCAAGGATTTAACCAAGAAGGACAAAGAGCGATTGGCACAATACGTTTGGAGCTTGTCATCGGCGACCTTACATCAACTGCTTTGTTTCACGTCCTCAATGTGAAGACTTCATATAACATGCTTCTTGGTCGAGCTTGTGAAATTCCTATCCGCTGTTCTAGTTGCAGTTATGCAGTTAAGTTCCAAGTACAGTTGCAACTGAAGTTGGAAGCTAAGTATAATGATGGACAAGACTTGTAAAGTTAAATGTGCTTGAATTAAATCACACGCACATTTAACAACGGAGTTCACCCAACTAGGCTACGTCTCCGGGGCACTCATCTAGATTAATGATAATATAAAATCTTACAATATAGGATTCAAGTCTTAATATAAAAACTCTCAGACTCCCTCTAGGTTTTTCTATCTATCTCTATATTGCTTCTACCTTATAACTATCACTCAAAAGATCAATGGCATTCCACCATGGTTTTTTGTTTTAAAATCTTATTGTGTATTCTCTCAAAGTTGATTTCTTTATTAATTTAGAACACACACTTTTTACAAGCAAAACTATTAACTATTTAAAGAGTAAAACACTCTTCTTTCTTCAAGATCTTGTTGATTGATTTGTCCTCTTCTAATTGATCTCAATCTCTCCATATTTTCACGAGATAATACTGTAATTGATTGATCTCAATCTATATGTTAGCACCTGTTAATAGACTTGCTTGACAATAGGAGTTACTATTTTCTTAAACAAGAAACATATAAAACAATATCTTTTCTGAGATAAAATCTTAATAAAACGTGAAACCATAACTCCATATAACATTTAATCTAATTAGATAATTACTGATTCGTAAGTACATAGATTGAATCATTAGATAAAGACATTGCATAATAAAAGAGATTTAGTTTCCACAATAAAAGGAACAATATCTTCTTAAAAATCTCCATATATCTTTTAAACAACTTCCATTCTTTATCACTTTAATTTTCTCAATAAATATAAACTTGTAGAGGTAAATGTTCATTTAAGAAAGAACTCTAGAGATAGTGTACAACAATTAGAGTATGCAAAAATCATAGGGAGCCTGATGTATCTGATGAATTTCACAAGGCCATATATTGCATACTCAGTAAGCAAACTGAGTAGGTTTACAAGCAATCCATGAGAAGACCACTGGAGAGGTCTAATTAGGGTTCTTAGGTATTTAAGAAACACACGGGAGCATGGGATGTACTACACGAGATATCCAGCTGTGCTAGAAGGATACACCGATGCAAATTGGATCTCGGACTACAATGACACTAAATCCACAAGTGGATATATTTTCATAATTGATGGTGCAGCCATATCAGGGAAATCCTCAAAGCAAACTTGTATATCAAGATCGACCATGAAGTCCGAACTCATAGCCTTGGACAAAACTAGAGAATAAGCAGAATGGCTAGGAAAATTTCTTGAGGATATTCCAATGTGGTACAAACCTATTCTTGCTATAAGCATACATTGTGACAGTAAGTCTGCCATTGGAAGGACAGAAAGTCTGACAGGCGCGGCGCGGCACGGTGTGGTGTGGTGTACACGCGGGCACGTGTTCCCAACACACATAATTTTTTTACTATGCATATGATCTTCCTGAAACACCGTATAATTTTCTATAACGGTAACAATACCAACTGTTGCGTCTTTTTTCTTTTTGACCTCTCATAGTTTGAAATGGTCCCGATTCAGACCCTTGTTTTTGAATAGTTGCGTCTGTTCTGAACAGTCGCGTCTTTTCACTTCGCACCATTTTGTTTACCATATAAAGCCCCTACTCCTTCATTTTAATTCCTTCTTTTTCTGCATATTCAATATATCAGAATACTCTCTCTCTCTCCGTAATTTATTTAGTTAAACATAAGAAATTGTTGCCATTTTCTGGTTCGTTAATAAGAAATGTCTTTCCTCTATCTTATTTCAAGAAAGTCTCTTTATCTTGGGAGATCAGCGTCCCAATACCTAGAAGCCAAGATGGTAGGGGATGAATAGATTTTAAGGACATATTGTCTAGCAACCGAGTCGACTTGGAATACATTCTGTTCGACAATGTTCCACGAACGAGAAAGGTACGCACTTTTGTTAACCTTTTATTCGTTTATGTTTTACTTATTAGAACACTTATAGGGTTGATTTCTGTATCGTTTATACATACACGTTATGCAATAATTTCCGTTAGTAATTTTTTGCTGAACTACATTGTATCGTTGTACCATCTGGAACATTTTTCCTGGTTTGATTTCTATTACATTTAGGCACAACTTCCAACAATTTCATCACGAAGATGACAACTTAAGGGTATTGTTAAAAACGACTTGGGATATTTCTAGATGTACTATGAGAGTCCTTCAATGGACATATGATTTCAAACCCGGTAAAGAGCCTTCAATCATCACTGTTGGGATTCGATTACATATGTTGCCTATTCATTTATGTAATAAATCTAGCCTTTTCTCTATAGCTAGTGTGTTTGGAATGCCGCTTAAAATGGATGAAGCAGCTGCCAATCTCACAAGACCTAGTCTTGTAAAGATCTGTATATAAATAGACCTCAAAAAGGAGCTAACTCAGAAAGTATGGATTGGGTATGGAGATGAACAAGAAAAGAAAGGGTTTTGGCAAGATTGCAGTTATGAAAAGATACCAGAATATTGTACTAATTGCAAAAAAGTTGGACATGGATATAATGAGTGCAAGGTGTTTGATAAAATGCGCAACGAGAAAAATGGGTAAGTAAAAAGCATGATTCCTAAGGAGAAAAGCCAAACGTTGTATAAACAGAAACACATCAACAAATTACAACCCAAAAAATCTGAATTTAAAAGGAAAATACCTTTCACAGTTGAGAAATGGATTAGTAAAGAAAAACTCACAAAATCAAATACTGACACATTAGTAGGAAAGTTCAATTTTGAGAATAATGGTGGCATTCAAGAAAGAGAAAAATGCACAATTCCTACACAAGGGGGAACAAAAGAATCAGAATACCATGGTTTCAGCCATACGGAATATGGAAATAAAGATTTCAAACCCATTTGAAGCATTACAAGATCTAGAACTACAAGATGAAAAGGACAAACAATTGGAAAATCAAGAGGAAAAAGAAGATGAGGCAAATGTCTCCTTTGTTGCTACTGAAAATAAAGATCAACAAGAAAATACAGAGGATGAATTTACAACTGCACATATGTATTTTCTTTAATCTAAAGAAATGAAAATCTTTCAGATCAATTGACCAAACTACCAAAAGAATTGCATTGTGGGGAATTTCCTTTGAACATGAGTGTAGGAAAAACAAATACTATGGAGTTTATGCAACTAGAAGGTTGTTCTAAAGCAATTAGTGATGGAGGAAAATATGGATAAGGAGATAATTCTAGTCTAGATAAGCAAATAGTGCAAAATAACCATACCACAACAGAGCTAATAAATATAAATGAAGGTGAATTAGTTGTTGAATTAGTTCTCATCCAATTGGAAAACAGAGGTGGATGAAGAAGAAGAAAAAAAGAGGAAACAAGCAAAGATTTGGAAAGGAATTAATAAATCGAGAGAAGAAAAGAAAATCAAAACACATCGGTACAATACAAGAAACAAGGCAAGATCAACTAACAATTACTATGATTCCTATGATTACGGGCACTATGGCAGTTGCTAATTAAGATATTGAGCGAAAAGAGTATTAATTTCGAAGAATAAATCTACATAAAGGGTTAATAAGATCACAAATCTTTGTAGATGTTATTAAATTACATGTTTACATAGATTTGGAGGTAGAATTTCCAAAGGTCAGCAAAAGCTAATCGTTTTCTATTGTGGCTATGATAAGTTCTGTTTCTATCTCTACAATGATCGCATACAGATGGTTAAAAAATGAGCTAGAAGATAGAGAGTTGATATTTAGGCCAATTATCAAAAAAGGACATGGCTTTTATTGTTATTTCCTTTGGCCCCAAAGCTTTTATGTTTCTCTGTTTTTTTTTTTTTTTGGTTTCCTTTGTAACAAGGTCCTAGGCTATTTAAACTTTAAATCAATGAAAAAAATGAAATAGTGGGTTTCTCAATATTTTTTTTATTAGCATCTTTTTCCCCGAAAATGCATCTACTGGCTCTTTGTTCACCTTTATTGTATTATGCAAAGGGGGAATCGTACACAGGTACAATTTGGTCAAGTTATTTACTAAAAACAAAAGTCTTTTAATACTTTTTTTAAAATTATATCAATACTACCAAATAAAAAAAGTATTCTAACAAATTCAAGAATAATACTATCAAATTCACTAAATTAGTATTAATTCTAATAAAAATACTTCCAAATTCAATAAAAATACTACTATATTATTTATTTTTACTATACTATTTTTTGATACTACTATATTATTTTTCTATACTTATATATATATTATTTTTGTTGAATTTGGTAGTATAATTTTTATTTTATTTTAATCTGGTAGTATTGAATAAGTGAAAGAAAGATTTTTAATAAAGAGAAATAAAAATTGAATGCATTTTTTTTTTCTAAATAAGTCTAGTAGATTGTATATTAACTTAATTTTCCCTCATAGGAACTCATTTTTTTTATATAAATGGTGGAAAAAACCCTATATTTTTATTGCTAATAAAAAATACAGGGAAAAACCCCACGAAAAGGAAATGTATCATCAAACAAAAAGTAGAGACAAAATTATTGACCGATAAAAAATCCAGCCATCAAATTAAACTTGTAAAAAAATTAAAGAAAACTTGAAGGATCATATTGTAATTCTTCTGTCGTTTTTTGTGATTAATCATTTCTCATAGACAAAACCACCTCTCCTTTCTCTCTATATATTGTCTCCCCATCAAATACGAATATAAGGCAAACCTTTCGCGTCCCAAATTGTGATCTTACCCAGTTCATAAGGTTGTTGCTCAATAATATAGCTAACCAAACTAATGGTACAACCCCAATTAGCCAGTAGATCCGCTGCCTTGTTAACTTCTCTTTGCGTAATTGAAATGTAACTAATGGTACTAATTGAATCTAACTTAATAAGTTTTATCATTTCAGCACATATATTATCAGAAGACATTTGCATATTGCCATGTTTGCTTTTACATCTACTTTTCTAAATACACCATACTATAAAAGAGGGTAGAGTTTTATAAACTGACATTAGAATACCTTGAGTAGGATTCTTAGCATTAGTCAACCAAGTAATGAGCATACCTCTAATTGGGGTTTTAGTGTTAAGTATGTCCAAAAAATCATCAAAAAACCTTCAAACTGCAAGAGCAATTTACTCTTTGCTAAATAAATGATCTCTATTATCCTTAGGTTTTCCACTACATTCACATTTAAAAACTAATTGTAGCCCAAATTTCTTGATTGCATAATCCAAATGGAGAGCAAAATGAAGTAACTTCCAGACAAAACAAAAGATATTCAAAGGTACTTTTATGTCCCAACTAATATTGTTGAACCGGTTATACTATATTTATCTCTAGCAATGGTCCAAACAGATTGAAAAGAAAATTTCCCAAAGATATTATCTTTCCAAATACTTTCATCATTACCAAACTTGTTTACCTTAAAATTCTCTGTTAACAAAGATCTGCACAGCATAGGAATTAAAGCTATAATTTTCTGAGTATTCCATTCACCATTATTAATTAAATATTTTAATTTGCAACTACCATCTATACCTTCTTTTCTAAAGAGACATGTACCCATCCAACTATCAAAATTCACAGAGATTTCCCTGCATATAATTTTCTGCTATATCTCTAACTTTAACCATTCTGCACCAAGTGTTATTCCGTTTTTAAGTGACACCTCAGTTGGATGAGACTTTTTGCAATATTTAGCTTTCATAAATCTTGTTTATAAATTATAAGTAGTTCTAAACTTCCACCATAACTATAAAGCAAAAGCTTTTGAGATGTTATTAAAGCTTCTAATACCAAGTTGTCCGTCTTATTGTTTTGCAAATCTTTTTCCAACTAATCTAGTGATGCTTTAATTTACCCTTTGTTTTTCTCACCAGGAAAAATTAGCAATAATCATGTCTATTTTTTAATAACCTGAGCTGGTGGATTCATAGCTGCTAACAAATAGACATGTATAGAGTTTAAAACTAAGGGTGGCTTGGGTACTGTATCGACTTTTTTGACTATATACCAATACCGAACCGAACTTGTTTGGTTTGAAAAAAATTATACCATAACCGAACCGAAAAAGTTGGTACACAGAAAGTTCGGTATACCGACTTTTTCGGTTGATACAGTTCGGTTTTCCGTTTTATACCGAAACATTATTATTATTAAAAGATAATTCTTGATAACAATAAAATAGCAAAAAAGTTTGTAAAAAGTAAAATGTGTACAACTATTCTTATATTTGCTATATTTATTGTGAATTTGATTAAATAGTAAACACTTATAAAATAAAAATTCTTTTAAAATATTAGACAAGAAAATGGAGAAACACGGAATTATTGTATTTGGCTTCGTAAATAGGAAAATAAGTCGTAATAAAAATTAAAATAAAATATAAGACAATTTATTTGTAAGTTATAACTATGTGTACATTTCTATATATTTTATTATTTTAATGTTTGGTTCGGTTCGGTATTGTACCAAACATACGAAATGGATACCGAAACCGAACCGACTTTTAAAGTTTGGTTCGGTTGTACCGTACCGAAAAGTCGGTATACCGAACTTTCGGTACCAACTTGTTTGGTTCGGTTCGAAAATCGGTCGGCTGGTACAAATCGGTACAAAAAGTTCACCTCTATTTAAAACATGCTTAATAAGAATAAACTTACTTCCCTTATTTCAAATGTTGATATTTCCACCCAAAAAGCTTACTCCTTATCTTCAAAATCAGTTCATTAAAGAGTACATATTTTGTGTGGCCAGCATATAACTTGCATTCAATATAAACAAAAGGGGGTTTTTTGCAATGAATACCAAGAATTTTACAAACTTTTTCCTTATTTTTTTTAGTAGCATCTTTAGAAATATATGCAAGGTTTTTTTTTTAAATTCAGCGCTTGACCAGAATTTTTATTATAGTCATCCAAAACATTTTTGACTAGTTTAATATAGTGAGTATTAGCTGAATAAAATATTATAATATTATCAGCAAACGTTAAATGAGTGATTATAGGAGTATTGATTGGAGACTTGAAGGATTTCCATCTCTTTTTATGTACTAATAAGTTCAAATTTGTTGCCATACCTCTAAACAAGCGTGGATAAAGGGGTTCCCTGTCTAAGCACATCGGTGGATGAGAAAAATTCAGAAGGAGCTCCATTAACCATGACTATAGTAGCATTTCCTCATGTAAGTCTCCAAACCCTATCAATCCAAATCTCTGAAGAACCCATTTTCCTCAAAATAGAAATAAGAAAATGCCAAAAGAATTTGTCATGACCTTTTTTCATATCTAACTTAATAGATACAATTCTGCCACTTTTAAAATTATTAAGGATAGATATGAATTATTTGGTCAACAAGATATTATCAACAATATCTTTTTTTTTTAACAAAACCAGTTTGATTTTCATATATAATTTTGGGTAGAATAACTGATAGCCTATTGCTCATAAATTTGGTAATGACTTTATTGCAAAATGAGCACGAGCTAATAGCTCTAAAATCTGCAAAAGTGGAAGGATTACTTTTTTTTAGGTAAAAGAGCAATAGTGGTTGTAGGTAAAATTTCTCTTGAAAAGAAGTGGATAACAACTTTGTACAAATCATCTCCAATAATGTCACGACTATGTGTCAAAAATTAACCATTAAAACCATCCAAACCTGGAGCACTACTCTTATTCAATTCTCAAACGGCAATTTTAACCTCCTCCAAATCAGGGTTTGTAATCAAATTATCATCATCTATGTCATTCAAACGACATTTTCATAGTATTTTTAGAAATAAACTCCAAACTCTTATAATTAGTCTGAATATCCATACCTACTACTAATAACCATTTAAAGTAATTAATGGCCTATTTTTTAATATCTTCTTTTTTAGTAAGTATTTCTGTTTGAGAATTAGTGCTGGAATCCATGTGGCTTTTACTTTTTACTTTCTTGACAATACTATAGGAAAAATTAGAATTTGCATCACTTTCTAAATACCACTTTAAATTTGCATTTTGAAACCACAAAACTTCTTATATCTTCGATCTGTAATTCAAATTGCAGAAGCTTTCATTATTTCTTCTGTGTTTGCAGGGCTTTTGTTTAGGAGATGCACTTATTGTACTACATAATTTCTGAAAAAACGCTGAAACCGTAGATTAAATCTACGGTCTCTGTGTTTTCACAGATTTTTTGAAATTAAAAATTAAAATTAAAATTCTAATAATTAAAATTAAAATACTGAATATTTTTTTCAAATTAAACATGATTTTTTTTTACATAAAAATGCCTTATGTTTAAAATTTGATATTTTTTTCAAGTGTATAATTTGATATTTTTTTCAAGTGTATAAGTTGATTTTTTTTCAAGTGTATAAGTTGATATTTTTTTCAAATAAGACATTTTGTTTTTTTCAAATTTAAAAACAAAATGACTTATTTTTAAAATTTTACATAAAATAAATTACGAATATTCTAACAATCTGTAAAAATAAACACAAAATTTACACAAATTTACACAAAAAAAGTTGATTTGATAAAATTTATGTTTTTGGTTCATGTTATATTTTTGTCAAGTGTATAAGTTGATATTTATTGAATCATTAACTAAATCGTCAATTTTTGTGAAGTTTTTTTGGTTTGTATTTAACACTTGTATAACGCAATATGCAAACATGAATATCAACTTATAAATTTCATAAAACAAATTTATTAAACAAAATTTACAACAAAATTTACAACAAAATTAAACAAAATTTACAACAAAATTTCATAGAACTAAATTTCATAAAACAAATTTATTAAACATTTGTTTACATCATATAAATTTACAACAAATTGGAAAAAATAGTAATTTACATAAAATTAAAAATAAAAAACCGATTATGGACTTAGGTCTATAGGTTCTTCATTTGCTTTTTTCTTTCCCGATTGCTTTTCCAGCGCCATATATAATTTGAAATTTGGTCGAAAAAGTTCCTTCCATGGCGCAGCTGCCTCAGTGCGTGTTTGTTCCCACCGTGCTATAATTCCTGGCATTGGGAAGATCCCTTCTTTAGGAATAACCTGAGCATAGTGACAACTGTTGACGAACACCATTACAGTCGGGATGTAATATGTCGTTCCCTGAGGCGGACCAGTATAAAGCGGTAAAAAGGTACTGTTCCACACGTTTACCCCTCCATTTTGATTTTCCCATAAGGACAACAATACAATTGGCATATTGTAATGAGAAGCAATTAAAAACCCATAAGACGGAAATCTCATCCATTTGTCAATAGGTGCGGGATCTGTAGGATGATAAAAATTTAAACTTGATAAAATGTAATCATACCGGTAAGCTTCAAAGTCAAGATTCTCAAACAGCTCATAATAAACACCTTTCATTTGCTGCAGCTCTTGAAACAACTCACATCTTATCGCGTACCAATCATCTTCCCCATTCTGTTTACCCGTCGCATTTGCAAGTACCCGGAACCCACAGTTACCATCCCCACGCACATCATAAACTGTTTCGATGTAACTATGTAATATGACCCATATTTGGTCACTGTACAGGAAGGTTGGCCTATTGGGGGTGGGTTTAGGGTTCTAGTTTCGCGGCCTCCTAGTTGGGTTTACCCTTACCTCCGGTGTTTCATCCGCCTTGCCTTTACCCTTGTCCCTACTAGCACCAGCACTATGTTCCTCCACGTACTCCCATCCCGACTTATCCCTCTTACTAGATTTGTCGCCTTTTCTAGGTCTCCCCCTATTTGCTCTCACTTCGGGGTCACTGACGGATGTTCTGGCTGGTACGGTTATCTCTCGGAGTTGTGTTTTCATACGCCGTTTTTCAACATTCGTTTTGCTAGCATAAACACTTTTAAACTCTTCTAGATCACCCTCTACCCCATAATCATCGGTGTTCCCATTATCATCAATTACGTCTAATTTTTTCCAGAATGGATGAATATATTCTAGAGGAAGAGGCTTCCCGAATAAAATATGTTCACTCATAATATGATGACAAGGTAAACCGTGAGACAATTTAAAACCGCAAGAACAATTCTCATCAGCCTGGCCACTACATTTTCTGTGTTCTTGGAATAATAAATCAAAGGTATAGTGTGTGATATACGACCTAAGATTTATAAATAGAGGCGTTTTTTCAGAATGTGGAAAATAAGACTTGCATTTATCCAACTTCGTCTTAATATCCTCAAACTGTTTTTCTAGAATTCTATTCACCTCTACCCAAACAGTTTCAAGCGTGCCAGTATTTGTGGAAAGGGATCTTTTCAGCTTAGCATGTTGTTGTTCGGCTCGATTGCTAGTTCTGTTACCTAGATGTGTTGTGTGGTTGGTATAGCATGCAACAAACTTTTCAGCATAATCATTTAAAAGCTTGTCTACATACTTAATCACAGCAGGGTACGATTTGTAAGAGGTATTGAAATTAGTTCGGTTATAATTGTACTCCTCTATCGACTCAGAATCAACCAATAAACCCCAATCATCTAGAAACGTTTGCCATTCCTCGTCAGGGATCTTTTTACGGCAGTTTTTCAAAACATTTTTTGCAATATGAAAAGTGCACAAAATATGATGAGAGTCGGGAAAAACAACGGATAAAGCATTTGATAAGGCCATTTCCCTGTCGGTTACAAACACCCTAGGTAGTATACACCCCTCCAATGTAACTTTAAATTTTTCCAATGCCCATATATAACTTTCTTGTGTCTCGTCACTCATGAAAACAAAACCTAAACAATATGTTTGGTTCGTTGATGTCATTCCTACGACTTCTAGAAATGACATATTAAAACGGTTTGTCCTATATGTACAATCCATTAACAAGACATCAGGAAAAGCTTTGAACATCCTTATAGAATCGGGGTGTTCAAAAAACAAGTTCTCAAGGCAATGGGTTGATGGGTTCATATTATAGTAGAATGTGTAGCGATGTCTATCCAACAAATTAAAAAGTTCCTGTGTCGGGTTTCTACCATCTCGTTCTTTAAATTTCAGTCCGGCCAAAAAATTATGTATCGTTTTAGTGTTTGATACATTGTCAGGATTTCGATTTTTAATGGCCTCTAATATTGCACCAACTTTAAAACTACTTTGCCTTAAAGTTTTAACAATTTCTTTTTCATCTTGCGTTAAACGAGCACGTCGTGCTTGACCTTGGAGGTAAGTTGGAGGTGGGTGGTTATGTTGTCCATTTTCTACGTGACACATCCATTCACAATTAACTACGTAACCTTTAATGAAAAATGGACAGTCTTTTTTCTTTGTACCTGATTTTACGGAAGATGGTTTCTTTTTTTCGTAAACCCCCGATTTATCACACACAATATCAACATACGGTGTTCTGCTCCCATCACCCCCTCCAGACCTACGAATCGTAAGGATGAAACCCCAATTTCCAGCCACATTAGCAAGATCAGCAAGCATTTCATCCCTTGTTTCCCAAGTCAATTCATCAACTTCAAAGTGCTCCGAATAATCAGTTAGCTCATCGTTTGAGCCACTGGATGAATTCGCATTGTTGTTGTTATTCCATTGGTTGTTGTCATAACCATAGTTGTAATTCATTTTCGAAAAGTGTTTGTTTGTATATTTTATTGGGGAGAAATGAGGATTTTTTTAGAGATTTCCGAAATGTGTTTGTGTTTGATTTTATGGTTTGTTAGAATTGGCAAAATTGAGTCATATTTATAGGGTAAGTTTACACTACAAACCGTAGATTACTTTTACGGTTTGTAGTGAACTTTTGGTGTAGTCATTTCGAAACTTTAATAATGCATTGAGTAGTCATTTTCGGATAGGGTTGTCAAATCATAATAATTCAAAAGTGATAAGGTGTTGTCGGAATTATTTTGATAGATATGGTATCCAATGTAATTTACACTACAAACCGTATATTACTTTTACGGGTTGTAGTGTTTTTTTTGGAGTAGTCATTTCGAAACTTTAATAATGCATTGAGTAGTCATTTTCGGATAGGGTTGTCAAGTCATAATAATTCAAAAGTGATAATGTGTTGTCGGAATTATTTTGATAGATATGGTATCCAATGTAATTTACACTACAAACCGTATATTACTTTTACGGTTTGTAGTTTATTTTTTTTTTTACGTTATTAACGGTGAATCTGTGTAAAAAGTACATTCGTAAAACGTCGTTGCTCAAATCAGGGGTGCAAACCGTACATTACTTTTACGGTTTGCACATAAAACATGCAAACCGTACATTTAATGTACGGTTTGTATGAAATCTGTACAAACCGTACATTAAATGTACGGTTTGTATGTATATTTCAGAATATTTAGTTTTTAGGGGTTTAGGGTTTAGGGTTTAGGGTTTAGGGTTTGTAATTTAGGGTTTAGGGGTTAGGGTTTGTAATTTAGGGTTTAGGGTTTAGGGGTTAGGGTTTGTAAATTAGGGTTTAGGGTTTAGGGTTTAGATTTTAGGGTTTAGGGTTTAGGGGTTAGGGTTTGTAAATTAGGGTTTAGGGTTTAGGGTTTAGATTTTAGGGTTTAGGGTTTGTAATTTAGGGTTTAGGGTTTGGGGTTAGGGTTTGTAATTTAGGGTTTAGGTTTTAGGGTTTAGAATTTAGGGTTTAAGGTTTAGGGTTTGTAATTTAGAGTTTAGGGTTTGTAATTTAGGGTTTAGTGTTTGAGGTTTAGGGGTTAGGGTTTAGGGTTTCTTGGGTCGTAACGTAGGTCGTCATCACCATCGTCGTCGTCGTCGTCGTCATCGTCATCCTCCCCATCCGACTGTTCATCAGCTGACCCGTACGGATTCAATCCCATTTCAGCGAAGTCCTTTCGTAGTAAGTCCACTTCCGTTTTCAATTTATGCTGTTTGAATGATTTGAAATTTCGGCGCAATACCGCTTTCTGAAAAAAAAAAACCAATCAAAAACGATTTTATAAGTATTGAAATATACAAACAGAAAAATAACAATCAAATATTAATGAACTTTAATTAGTTGTTACCATTTTACTGAACAACCCTGTATGCTCCCGGAAACCGTGAGATGGCGGGGCAAGTTCAGGTGGGTTTATGAAGATGCGGGTCCGCTCTCTATACCATTTCATGTAACCCGGTGACGTCCCCGTGCCATATTCGCCGTTAATAAGACGGGTGTGGCGGTCATTCCACACGGCTATAAATTCTCCGGTTAGTAAAGGCCAGTCGTGTTTTTGCCCAATCCCATATCTTCTATCCTTGCCGTGACCATGTCTGGGTTTCCAAATATATGTAGGGACCCGCTGCACAAAACCGAACTGTCTCATGAACCTGTCCGCGGGGTGGTACTCAATCTTCTCATTACAAATGAGAGGCACAGAACAATGCCACATATAACGGCCCCGCGTGCAGTATTCCGGATACTGATTGAGATCCCCGTAAGGTTGCCACACTATCTGTTATCAGCAAAAGTAGAATATATAAACAATGGTTTAAAAATAGACGAGTAATAAATTCTGCGAACATAAGACAAATGCAAACATATACAACATATAATACGTAAGTTACATATAATACGAAAATTAAAATTTACCTGTTCAGGCGACATATTGTCAAACTGGTCACGTATGTGGACCACATTATGTCCGTAGACATATGGCGTAAGGTTAGTTTGCCTCCACATCTTCCATCTGTAATATACAAACAAAAACCGATAAACAATAAATATAACCGGCAGCTAAGTAAATGATAGATGACACAATAATATAAAAAAGCAAATCCAATTCAAAAACTAAATAAATATCATACCTGTAACCGAGGGGGAACCTAGGCAAGCCCTCCGGTGGCTCGACATCTTCCGGCAGCTCTTCACACGGTATAACCGACAGTAGTCTGGTAATCGCCCACATATCCAGAAACATCACCGCCCCGCTTACTCCGGTTGTCTTACAACGTACCACCCTGCATAGATTAGCCTCTAACCAGGCCAGAAGAGCTGATCCCCAACTATACTCAGCACATGTGTCAAAATCCTCCAGAAATGGCAGAGGCCAGAGTGGAATCTGATCACTGCTCTTATCCGAAAACACATGTGCAGCCAGTAATAATAGCATGGCAGCCCTAGACTGATATAGAAAACGCTCCTCACTAGGGTTGGGGGGTAATTCACCGAAGGTCTGTAACATCCAATCAAGTCTAACTGTCAGACAGTTTTGATCGACTTGATTGTCAGCCGGCCTAACACCCAACAAACTCTCCATCATAGCCAACCTGCTCGACTTCGTGTCATTCCGCTCCGACCGGGTCACAACAAGACCATCCACCCTCAGACCAAGCATAATCTCTACATCCTGTAAAGATATCCCCAACTCTCCCCCGACAAAATGGAACGTGTGCGACTCATCACGCCACCTATCAACTAAGGCTGTAATCAACCCTCGGTCTACGGTATAATTACCTATACTGTAAATACCGTAAAAACCAGCCCTAATGATATTTTGAACTACCCTTTCAGGCGTCGGTATCTGCCAACTATAATTATAAACCCTAATCTTATTGGCATCTCCTCTACCCGCTTCTCTGCCAGCATCCCAAGTCTGATTAGAAATGTGACCAGTCTGTCGTAAAATACCCAACCTCCCTTTAATATGTGGACCTGGGTCTGCCATCCTAACTATGATAACCAAATATAACTCAATTAATGATAACCAAAAAATGATAACATAACCAATTAATGATAACCAAACAATGATAACCAATTAATGATAACCAAACAATGATAACTCAATTATAACCAATTAATGATAACAAAACAATGATAACCAAACACACATTTTTTCATAAACCAAACAATAATAATTTAATTTTTTAATCATAACCAAACACACATTTTTTCATAAACCAAACAATAATAATTCAATTTTTTAATCATAACCAAACACACATTTTTTCATAAACCAAACAATAATAATTCAATTTTTTAATCATAACCAAACACACATTTTTTCATAAACCAAACAATAATAATTCAATTTTTTAATCATAACCAAACACACATTTTTTCATAAACCAAACAATAATAATTCAATTTTTTAATCATAACCAAACACACATTTTTTCATAAACCAAACAATAATAATTCAATTTTTTAATCATAACCAAACACACATTTTTTCATAAACCAAACAATAATAATTCAATTTTTTAATCATAACCAAACACACATTTTTTCATAAATCAAACAATAATAATTCAATTTTTTAATCATAACCAAACACACATTTTTTCATAAACCAAACAATAATAATTCAAATTTTTAATCATAACCAAACACACATTTAATCATAAACCAAACAATAATAATTCAATTTTTTAATCATAACCAAACACATTTAATCATAACCAAACACATTTAATCATAAACCAAACAATAATAACTCAATTTTTTAATCATAACCAAACACATTATCAACAATTCAAATTAACCAAACAAAATAAAAAAACATGCAAAAATGGGACAAATATCAACAATTATTAAAATTTCTATAATTAATATAAACAAACAACAAACAATTATATATAGCTAAGTGAATTATGGTTTTGCATATTTTATATATTTTTTCCTATTTTACAAATTAAAATTACAAAAAATAAAAAAACATGCAAAAATGGGACAAATATCAACAATTATTATAATTTCTATAATTAATATAAACAAACAACAAACAATTATATATAGCTAAGTGAATAATCAATTTGCATATTTTATATATTTTTTCCTATTTTACAAATTGAAATTACACAATATAAATAATAAATTAGAGAATAAAAGATATACCCTTGAATTATGGATAAATTTGATTGATGATTTGGGGTTTTTTTGTTAATTAATTTGATAGGTAATGTGTTTGATTGATTTGGGTGGTTTTTTGGGATGAAAATTGGGGGTTTTTGAGAGAAAGAGAGAGAGTATAGTATAAAAGTTTATTTTTTAAAAAAAAAACGTGAAATTCTGTTTTCAAGGGACAGTCTGTGTAATTTTCGCACAGGGACTGACTGTGTAATTTTGAAAAGCAGGGACTGACTGTGTAATTTCTGCATAATTTAATCCAGACCGTAGATTAAATCTACGGTCTACAGTCATTGACTGTAAACCGTAGATTTAATCTACGGTTTGGATTAATTTAATGCAAACCGTAGATTAAATCTACGGTTTACAGTCAATGACTGTAGACCGTAGATTTAATCTACGGTCTCAGAGTTTATTAAGAAATATTGTAGTGTTTTAAGCCCACCTCTTTATTTAGCTCAAAAAAAATTCTAGCCTTAATATTCAGTTTTATTCCAAGTAAAAAGTACTTTTTTAATATTTTTTAAATTTTGGGTAAAAGAGAATTCCCTTTCACATGTGCTTTCCGGTTGTCTTTAATAATATTCAGAAATTCTGAATGAGATCACCATTTTTTTTGAAAAATAAACCTCATTGGATTATTTTTCATTATCTTCCTTAAAAGTAATGGGCATAGGACTATGATCAAAATTAGTCTTTTTGAGATGATCCAAAGAGATGGAATGAAACAGATTAGCCAAATTAGAAATAATGTATACATTATCAATCCTCTCAAAAATAGTACCATTCTCACACATTTTGTTCCACCAAGTGAATCTAGACCCACCATACATCAATTTATAAACTCCAATTTGATCTAAACAGTCTAAATAAGTATTAGCAGCATTTAAATTAATTGGAGGTCTCCCAACTTTATCTTCTTTTTTGGCAACAATGTTAAAATCACCAGATATAATTCTAGGCAAATTCGAACTAATTTGAGCCAAAAAGTCCCATAAACTCTCTATATCTTAATTTTGACACTTAGCGCATAGAAAAGAAGCCATGGTTTGGTTGTTTCCACTTGGTAAATAAATTAGCACATTGGTTGATCTGCTGGCCTAAAAATTACCTCAATATCTTGCTTATAAAAAATTCAAATTTTGTTATATTCACGCCCCAAAACTTTTTCAAACCCAGATAATTTTTGTCCTCGTCTAAGTTAGGATCCACTTTTTTATTGTGCATAACTTATAGGCTCTAAACAAACTAAGACAGAAACTTGATTGATTGTGCATAACTTTTTTATTCTTCTTAAAGTAGTTTTATTCCGCATACCTCTCACATTCCAAACAAGAAGTTGAATCATTTATTACCTTTTTGTAACATTAACATTAGAGGATATCAAAATCATGAATAGGTCTTAATTTTTGCTTTCTCTTTGCTTTGCATAATTTTTCTTTTGTATCTTTTTCCTTTGGCTCTTAAACATTGCTTTCTCCCATTCTTCACTTTGTGTGATTTCTGAATTTGTAGGTGACCCATATAAATCTACAACCAATGAGATATCCAATAAATTATCTTATTGCTCAAAAGGTATTAATTATAACCATTTCTCCCTTAAACCTTTTCTACCTAAATCAAAATTATCATTACAAATTAATACCCCTTGCTAGTACATATAAGCCCAACACATTAGACACAATAAAAGTTTGACCAAGACCATTGACCGGTTTCTGGCATTGACCGTCAGATTTCGGTGTTGACAAAAAAATAAAAAAATTTGTCAAAAGAAGGAAAAAGCTCAAAATATCCGAAAACTACAAAAAAAAAAAAAAAAAAAAAACCAGAAAATTGGGAAAAAAAAAAAATTAATTGGGAAAAAATTTTAAAATTCTAAAAAAATCCATTTTTTTTGACAAAATTAAAAAATAATCAAATGTTTTTTTTTTATAGTCTAATACAATTTTTTTGACAATCTAATACAAATTTTTGACAATGTAATACAAATTTTTGAAAATCTGATACATTTTTTTTGAAAATCTAATACAAATTTTATGAAAATCTAATATAATTTATTGAAAATCTAATAAAAAATCTTTTACAATTTTTTTGACAATCTAATATATAATTTTGACAATCTAATGCAATTTTTATGACAGTCTAATACAATTTTTTTTTTTAAATCAAATCAAATCAAATACAATTATTTTTCACAATCTAATACAACTTTTTTGACAATTTTTTTTATAATCTCATACAATTTTTTTGATAATCTAATACAATTTTTTTGTGGATCTCATACTATTTTTTTTGACAATCTAATACAAAAAAATTGACAGTATAATATAATTTTTTTGACAATCTAATAACATATTTTTGACAATTTAATACAATTTTTTTAACAATCTAATAAAATATTTTTTACAATTTAATTCAAATTTTTATTTTTTATATTTTTTTATTATAAAAAATCAGACTGACAGTCTAATATAGTGAACAATCCATGGCCTAAGTTATAATTTGACTTGCTGGTTTATTAACACCATTTAATCCATGGTCTAGTTTACAGTTTAGTCCCTAGCCAAATTAACAGTTAAGAGATTTCCATAAAACCCGTCGCCGCCAGGGATTAGCCCTGCCGCCGCCACTGTGCTCATACCCGGCGACAGAGATGAAGGTTAGATCTGCATATATATTTATATGGATATATATATATATATAGATATATATATATGGATATATATATATACATATATACATATATATATATATATATATATATGTCGCTGTCGTGGTATGTTTGCCATCATGATCGACTCCAGATCTCGCTGGAGCTGTTGCACAGTGGCGGCGGATATATATATATATATATGTATATATAGATAGATATAGAGAGAGATGTGCAGAGGGGGGCATCGTCTTCTCCGGCCAAACTACGGCTAAAAAATTGTCGCAACGACGGAGTTCATCGGAGCGGTGATGGGGTGTTTTGTGAGCTGATTTCTAGAGAGATATAGTGTTTTGGGTTAATGTCACAAAAAAGAATTTAGACCTTTTTTATATTTATGGTAAGTGGTACCAAAATCAAATTAAAATATTTAAAAATTGTATCTTATACTAATAAAAAATACAAGTGTTATTAAAATCTAATAATTCTTTTAAAGTGGTATCGGCCTACAATTCATTCTACCTTCAATGTACCACAATTTTTTTTAGCCAAACTCGTTGAAAATCTTTGTCGTGAAAGCTTCTCACTAAAATATGTTTCCTATTAAAAACTCCAATATTATAATCTGTTTTTAAGATCCAAAGTTTTGAAATCTTTTTTAACCATCTCTGGCTGTGGTTTTCCATGCGAAAATTTTTCCACCATCGTATATTTGAGAGGTTCCGAAAGCTTCTTGATATCTTTCATAGTGTAGCTAATCATTGGCTAGCCCTTAAATGTACCCAATTCTTTAAAATAAATCTCCGCTTTTTATTTAGAACTTACTATCGATGCAAAAGATTTAGTAGCCGGTAGATCTGGTTTTATGAGTTCATTGTTTGCCATAGGTTTATCTCTCTCCAGTGACGTTGTTGAATGGTTGTCCATGCTATCAGTGGCTAGGGTTATTCAGGTTAGTCATCTCTCTCTTTATCTCTCTAGGTTTTGTGTATTTTTTTTGTTCTCTTTATTAATTGTGTTTCGCTCATAGGAACTCAGTTTATCGTTCACTTATCCTTTTATTATCGGATGTCTTTTGTATTACAGACATCATGGGGCAATGTCCCATTGGGATCAATTTTTGTTTTACAATAATAGATTATGAGCCGGTTTGCACTAAGAAAAAGAACAAAAGTTATACATGATCTGGATTTTTTAGGGTCAACGAATTATAAGCACAAAAATACAAAAGAAGCTTAAATATTTTAAATAAAACTCACATCCGGCATATTGAACATCATGTCGCAACATGCCTTATTCGTACGAAACTCACATGCACACAAAAGTACTTATATCACAACAATAACTTCAGCTTACTGATTGTGTAACGTTTGACTACCAGCAGAATCATTTATTCATACATATAATTAATATGATCTTTCAAGATGACAAGGTTTAGTTTTTAGTAGTATCAACGACATCTTAGTGGCATGGAGGGTGATGGCAATAATGTCCGTGTCCGTATCCATGACCATATCCACCGTGTCTGTGTCCATATCTACCGTGTCCGTGCCCATATCCTCTGTGTCCATGTCCATATCCACCGTGATATCCATGCCCATGTCCATATCCACCATGTCCATGGCCATAACCCTCTACATGATCTAGTTATAGAAACAAGAAAAGCGTGTTAGAACGACATGAAACAAAGTCATTAATGAGTACTTGACAATTCATGCATAAAATAGTTCTGTAATGTTAGAAGGCATATTGTTGAAACTTTTAAGCTCGTCAATTTTTTATAACGTTAGAGATGTAATGACTTATATATTTTTATTCTTTAAAGTTATTTTTGATGTAAAATTATTCATAATAGATTATTTGCACCATTCTCTTGTTTGTAACTCATTAAATGCATGGTTTTGTATCAAGGTCATATCTAGATTTTAAAAAAGCCTTATTTTTTTTGGGAAACTTAATGTTGAGTACATACCTTCTAAGAATTTGATTTTTTTGTCTAAGAATTAGTATATATTCTAGCATCATTGAACATCGAATATAAGTTTATAAACATTAAATAAATAAAAAGACGCACCATTGAGCACTTGTACCAAATTTTGAAAGAAATTCTATCCCAGTTCTTTTGACAAAATGATCAATATTTCCTAATATCTTAATTATATTTCCATTACATCGTTCCCAAATGTCCGTACTTTGTGAGAGTTTTTGACCAAAATGGTGATATTGTACAAACTAATTCCTATTCTAGTGTTATTTCAAAACATATTCCCAAAATAGTGTTGTTTTTACTATGTCACCTCCAACTAGGAGATAGACTTAATCCATGTAAGCAATCTAGTACTATACAAATATATCTTTCCAATAACTTTCAAAAAGAAAATCGACGGAATTGCAATGTTATTAATTTGGGCCGACAAGCGCAGCAATATAAAATAGACGAATTGTACATGTTAGTTATTGAACTTACTTGTTAATCCGCTCATTGCAATTAAATATATTTTTATGTAAGATACTTTTGGTAATTGAAGAACATTTTTTCCCGCCTCCATTACTTCGTTACTGTTAGCTTTTTTCTAGTTACAATGGCATAAACTAGTTTATGTAATTTTATTTTTATTTGTTGGTTTCTTAATTTCTTATTTTCATGGACAGATTGATTGTTACAGTTTCGAAAGCTTTTGTGCACAAGGAACATTAATTAAGTTCCAATTATCTTTTACTTACTTTTACTATGTGTATATTTATAAATAGAAATTTAGTTTTCATGCAGAATCGTGGTAACAAATAGCTACCGTTTGTTAAGCTACTGGGATGGGGGGATATGTTACCATTTATTTTTTATATTGCTTTTCTGATTCATTTAATGTTGGATGTTATGGTGCCAAAATTTCCGACCATATAATTTTTTTTAATGCAATTTCTAAATAATTGAGTTATTTATTCTGATTTTTTAAATCTTTCAGTTTGGTGAATAGTTTAAATCTGTGTTTTGGTGATGGTCTTCTTCGTACAGTATACTGTAATAATCATACTAGTAGATATTAAGATATATTTAGTTCATATACTAGATGTTTTATTAATTAGTCAATTATTTTTAACATAAACATGTAAAATAAAATATATTTAGGAGGTTCATAAAATTAATAAAAACAAAGTAATTAATAACGTTAATCACATGAACATTGTTATTTTATTGCACTAAGTTAATTAGATTGGTTGCATGGATTAAGTCTCTCTCCTAGTTTGAGCTGACATGGCAAAAACAACATTATTTTGAGAATATGTTTTGAAGTAACACTAGAATGAGAATTAGTTTGGCCAATAACAAGGTCAAAACCTCTCACGAAATAGGGAAATATATATTATAACAATAGATTCATCAATACATAAAAAACTGATTTTAATACATGCTTGTAGCTACTATATATAAACAAAACATCTGAAAATGGTTTGGTTGCTTAAAATAAAAGAAAAAATATACAAAACATCTGTTATGTGTGCATATATGTGTATAACGATAGAAAATACTCACGTTCACTTAGCTCTCTAGCTGCAACCTCAGAGGAGATAACTAGAAATAAAGCTAAAACAAGCCCTAGAACCAGAAAGCTTTTGGAGTATGCCATTTCTTTAATACTTTTGTGAAATATAAGATGCTTTATGTATAGGTTGATGAATAGCAAAGAGGGATCTTCCAAATTTATAGCGGGATGAGAGTACAGAGTACGAAGAGTTAAATAATATTGGTGACACAACACAAGAGGGCCTAGTACTCCACTAAAAAATGTGATATTAATTTGGTGACACAGCACATAAATTATACTAATGGTCGCAGGCGGAGAGAGAATGCGAAATGTGAGGGGATGATGTAATTCATTAGAATATTTTTTCGAGATATATAGCTGTAGGTTGCATTACGAAAATGTTTACTAAAATTAATTTTTTTTAATTATTTATCAAATTTTTTTAAATTGGAAGGTGCTACCGTTTCTATTGCTAAATATACTTAAAAGAAATGTTGTTTTTAGTTTAATATTGATCAAACTTTATTACATTTAATGAGAATTTATATCAGCAGTTTATTATTTGTTTTATTTATTAATGTACCAATAAGTATCTGGGTTGACTAAAGTGAATGGTGCATTCCAAATTTGTATACTTTTACATTTTGATTGTATTAAACATGACCACACAATACAATTATTTTTATACTCACTTGATAAAATAATAAATGTCAAATTACTCCTACTTTTCAAATATTATTCCAAAAAACACATCCCAATATTTTTCATTCCATTTAGATACTATTTGCTGACATCGGCAAAATTTTAACATCTGTCTTCACCTTTCTCTCTCCAGTCATTCACCTTTCTCTCTCCAATCACTCTTTCTACAGAACTCTCTCTCCCACCCTCCAATAGTTCCGACGAAAAAAGAGCCGTCACCGCCATCTCTGTCGTCAAACTCCGGAGACAAACCGCCCTTTCTCACTCTCTCCATTCATTTGAATATATATATATATGTTCTATATATACATATATATTTCTGTCTGTATCAGTATGACTGTATATATATATTTATGTATCTATGTACATATATATATATATATATATACATATATATATATATATATATATATGTATGCATGCCAACATCTCCGGTGAAGATCCAACACCAACAACTTCAGCGAAAGACATGGCATAGCTCCGGATAAAGACACGGCGGAGCGTTCTTTCTCTCTATCTAAATCTATGTGTGTGTGTGTGTATATATATATATATGCAGGGCCGGATTTTGGGCTAGGCCCAATAGACACGGGCATAAAACCCCCAAAAAACGTATATTTTTAATGCCCATGTTTGGCAAAATATTAAATATATATATATATATAATTAATTTACTTTCTCTAATCAATAGTTATATGTGTTCGAGTGGTTGGTTTCCTTGATAAAGAGTCTAGTCAACCTGTGTTCGAGTATTTGTAGAGACAAGTTTTTGTTTTTTTTAATTTATTATAAAATTTAGTACACTAATGAACCCTTTAATTTTATGTGAGGTTCTATGTGGTCTCCCATATTAATAAAAACAGGTAAGGACCTGATTTGTTGAATAAATAAAATATTTGGTCCCTGATTTCCTTTTTAAAAAAATCATAGTATAATTTTAGTTCGAATACGAACTTTGTAAAAAATTTGCTTCGTATCCTTGATTGTTTTATTAAATATGCTCAACTTATTACATATAATATTGTCTAACTTAGTATTTTACCATTTATTAATCGTATCTTATAAGTTTTATTTAAATACTTTTTTTTTACGGAGAAAAAAAAGCCCTATTTTTAAGGTGTTCTAAGGATCCCAAAACTCTGAAAATGGGCATGTATATATGTACATATGTATCGTATGGTCTTAATGACTGTACTCTCTCCGATCTCCGTCAACCACCACTTACGTCGTCGACGGAGCAAACGGTCGTTCTCCCTCCTCTCTCTCTCTATATATATATATATCCAACGCGGTGTTACAGATCTGTCTATGAGAAGATGGACTGAATGGTAATTTTGAATACTTTGGTTTAATTCATATCCCAACCACTAGATTCAGAAAAATTAAACTTTCAGTCAACTAGTTAAATTAGTTACTAAATAATGTTTAATTGCTAATATGTGATCCTAACTAATGAACAAAAATACAAAAAAGTGACAAAAAAGACTATAAAATAATTTTAAATGTCCCAAACTGTTTTAAAATTTTATTATTAACCCTTAAATTATAGATTTGACGGTTTAAATCAACGTTGTTCAAGAAAATTAATTTTTTTTTAATTGTGTATGCACTTTTCTAAATTGTGTATACATTTTTCTCGATTATGTATACACTTTTTCTCGATTGTGTATACATTTTATGGATTGTGTATACACTTTATGGATTGCCTTTGATTTTGTATGCATTCTTCGTGATTGTGTATGTATTTTTCTCGATTGTGTATGCACTTTCCTGGGTTGTGTTTGATTGTATATGCATTTTTCAGAATTGTTAATGCACTTTTTTGGACCGTGTATGTAATTTTTCTATTGTGTATGCATTTTTCTCGATTGTTTATGCATTTTTATTTATTGTCTATGCACTTTTCTTGATTGTCTATGCACTTTTCTCGATTATGTATGCAATTTTCTGGGTTGTGTATGCACTTTTCTCGGAAAAAATTACAGTTTAGTGCAATGTGTTTACAACTTTTTTCAATTTAGTTACATGTGGTCTCACTTTTTTGAATTAGTGACCTAGGTTTAAGGTTTTTTTTATTTAGTGTACTGACGTTATGTTTCCGTCAAGAAAAGTACCACATGACAGCTCACGTAACTGTTTACTGTTATATTTAAGGGTAAAAAGGAATTTTCACACTTCATCATTGATACAGTCGTTTCTCATCAACTTTTAGGGCTTATACAAACATAAAATAAAGATATATAGAGAAAGAAACAACAAGAGAGAGACATATCACTGTGAGACATATCATATGTGGCCCTAATTTGGGCGATTAATACTCGATCGAAGACTAAAAGTTTACATAATGGCTTGGGCCTCCGGTGATTCTGCAGAATTTAATGTTTTCCCAAATTACTGTAAGTTTTTTACTAATTAATTCGTTTGTTTTGTTGTGTTTATTGATACTTCATATAACGGATTTAGTTTAATTCGTTTGTTTTTTACTAATTAAAATTGAGAATTTTAATTTGTTTTGTACCTGAAAAGTAGACTTCTGAGCATTTTAGTGTATTTTGTACCTTAAAAGTTTACTTGAATATTTTAGTGTGTTTTGTACCTGAAAAAGTTTACTTTTGAACATTTTAGTGTATTTTGTACCTTAAACAGTTTACTTTTTAACATTTTAGTGTATTATGTACCTTAAATAGTTTAATTAAACAATTTAGTGCGTTATGCACCTTGAATATATAGTATGTGATGTGTTATGTACTTGACAAAAATATACTTGTATTATAGGTGAAAATTGGAGTAAATCTCATTTCTCAACTCACTCTAAATGTGACATGTTGCTAAATAATTAGTGTGAAAGTTTCAATGCATGCATTAAGTATGCTAGGGGACAGCCCATCTTAGCAATGCCAGAGACTATTAGGATTTACTTAATGGATTTAGTTATGAGAAAGAGAAAGTCTATGGGAAAGAGAGATGTAGTTTTGTGTCCGAAAATATTTAAGAAAATGGAAGAGGTGAGGGGAAACAGCAATGGTTGGTTGCCTAGGTTTTAATGGAGATGTTAATTTTGAGATTGATGATCCATTGCGACAGAAATATTATATGAATATAGAGTTGAGAACATGTTTATGTAGTAGTCCCATGAAATAAGTATTACCATAGTGGCTCTTACACACGTTTTTTAATATAAGAAACCTAACAAGTAAAATTGTCAAAATTGAGGTACCACACGTTTTTTAATATATATAAGAAACCTAACAAGTAAAATTGTCAAAATTTTGAATAATTGTTTATTAGGAAATTTGTTCTGTTGTTAGAGTTTGATTAGTAGTGATTTGGAGTCTCAAAATGAGTAAAGATAAGAGGAAAAAAGCTCCCACTTTAACAAGTCTTCACTACAAAATAATGTTTGATTTAGTGAGAGTCAAAAGCTGTCACAAGTCTGTCGCTAATTTAAAAATCTGTCACAAATCTGTCGCAAATTGACTAAACTGTCACAAAACCGTCATAAAAACCGTCGCTAATAAGCTCGTAACAAAAAATACCGTCACTAATCCCGTCGCTATTTGAGTATTTTTTTGTAGTGCTTGCCATATCGACTAACCCACAAGTGAGCATAGGTCAATATGTAATTATAAAACAATAAGGATTAAAAAGAGTCCTATAAAAAGGGCCAAATAAGAATAATAGGGAAAAAGAAGATCACAGAAGTTTCAGTATAAATGAAGTTGTGTAGAAGACAGACTAAACATAGGCTCATCGATACAGATAATGCGGAACAAATATAAAGAAACGGCATAGGAGTGTATGCCATCAGAACCAAGAAGTTGTGAAACGCTCGATGGCCATGATATTGAAGAAATAACTGCTATTAAATAAAAGCATTCAAAGCAATCACCAAATATTTACACTCAGAAGTTAATCTTCTTTAAGTTATTTCCAGTTATTAGCATTCGAAGTTATTTCGGTTAACGGTTACTAGAGTTTCGAGAAAAAACTGTATTTGTCTTTAATTCAATGCAATAAATTAAGTTGTTTATTATATTCAATTCTCATTTGTCGACCACTATAATTCGGATGAAGTCTGTAACTAACAAATAATAACTTTATATACTTGTGAGTGTGAAATTACTGGTCTAATGGTAAGAAACTAAAGATCCAAGAAACAAAATTCTCTGGCATGAGCGTGTGATAAAAGTTCTTACCTATGAGATAACATTTTATAAACAACAAGTTATAGCCTATGTTGCACAAATACGGATATGAGAATCGTACCCGGTACAATACTAATTTGACGATACGGAAAAAGTTTCAAACTTTAGGTATGATACAAAAATGGTACATCAATAAAAATAAACATTGATTTTATCTATATCATAACAGAATTAACAATCTCAATAAATCATCTAGGGCTCAGTACTCAAACCGTTTCTATTGAATGTTTATGAGATTTTCTAATATATAAAATATACAAATAATGCCCTATAAGTACCACTTTTAAACTTATATTCTCAGAAGATACTTAACATAAGTTACATTCCTCCTAGGTACCAATTTTGAAAACTATATAAACTTTATTTAATCTAATTAGGTCTATGCTGTTTTTTCTATCTCATTCTATCAATCTATTCTCTCTCTATCTCTCTCTCTCTAACTCAATCAATCGATCATGTCACCGAAGAAGGGTTTTTTTACCGGATCGATCTACCACCACCACCACCACCACCACCACACCTCCCTCATAGATCATGTCGCCGAAGATAGAGATCTGAATCGAATCTCCGAATTAAACACTGAATTCGGTTATGTTTTTACTCCGATTCAACCCTACGTATGGTTCAGTGATTTAGCTTTTCAGGTTAGTGTAGTTTGGGGATTTTTATTACATCTTCAATTTTTTGTTTTATCATAAATGTTGAGTTTAATTTTTTCTAATTCTATATGTGTGCGTGTGTGTGTGCGCGTGTGCGTGTGTGTGTTTATGTATCTCGAATTAAAAGGATTGGATATAATATTTGGTTTTAAGTTTATGCATCACAATCGAGATCATGACTATCTTCTAATTTTTTTGTTCTTTTATGTGATTTGATTAATTTGAACTATTAATTGGGAATTAGGGTTTTGATTAGTAATTGGGAACTTTTTGCAATGAACTGTGAGCAATCTGAATAAAACTTATTTGAAAAGGTAAGCCAATACTCAAGTATTAGTTAATACTCAACGATTTGTGAGAAATTTTATGTTTTGAGTTTTTATTTTTCGAGTTTGGCTGTTTTGGTGTTGAAACGGGACGGGTTTTAGGACTGATTTGCTGCTTGTTTTGGTGCTTAATCAAGCCGTTAGAAGGCTGATTTTGAGGCTGAAACGAGCCCGGTTTAAGGCTGATTTGGAGTCTGTTTTGGTGCCAAATCGAGTCCATTTTAGGGCTGAATTGGAGTATGTTTCAGGGATGAATCGGACTCTGATTCGAGGCTGAAACAGATTCCGGTTCAAGGCTAAAACATGCTCTTAGTTCAGGAGTTATTTGGCAGGTTGTATACAACCATGTGTCGAGTTATGTTTTCACCAATTTGTACCCTTAAAGTGTTCGATGAAATGTTCGAGTTTCGTGCGATAGATTTTTGCCAATATATTTGATATTGCTACTTTAACTATAATTTGTTTTGGGACCTAAAAGAAAAACAAATATCTATTTGTTACATTTCTATTATATTTGGACCTTATTCTTTTTGTTTATAGAATTTTCTTGTAATTTATTACTTTCTCGTTGGATTTGTTGACTGTGATTTATAGTTCAGTTACGAATTGGGACAATTACTGTATTGTTTTTTTTTTTTTCAGTGTTATTGGGACAGTTTTGGAGTGGTTTTTGAAAGGTTTTGAATGGTTTTGGGTGTTTCAAGTTTATTTGAACAAGAGCGGTGGAAGAACTCGTTTATGGGTTGAGACGGGGTCCAATTTGGGTTGAAACGAGCTCATTTCAGGACTGAAATGGAGCTCATTTCAGGACTAAAATGAGCTCATTTTGGAGCTGAAGCGCAGCTCGTTTTGGTGCTAAAACAAAGCTTGTTTTGGGACAAAAGCGCATCTCATATTGGGACTGAAATATGGCTCGTCTTGCGGCTGAAACGAGCTCATTTTGGTACTAAAGCGCAGCTGGTTTTTATTTTTTATTTTATCAATGAGTTATATTTACATTTTTATGATGCTTATATCATGTCATGATTTTTATTAAGGCTGCGACTAAGTTGTGAATAAGATCGTGACTATTTTGGGAATAACAAGAACTAGTTTGTTACTTAACATTTGCAACTTGAACTAGTTTGACAGGCTTGGTAAATGACTTTGAGTCGGACATAGGTATTTTCATTGTTTGTTTGGCGTGCGTAATGCTTGTTTGATTGAGTTTGTATGAGTTTTAGTTGTACATGTTTGTATGATTTTGTATAGTGACTATAAATATTCGCAAGTTCAAAATGGTAAGAGCGCTTGCACCAACACTAAGGTTTAGGAGTTTGATGGTTCGAATCCATCCGGATTTTTTTTAAAATATTAAAGTAGAATATATGCAATATGTGGTGAATTATATTGTATTTATGTCAAACATTATGCAATTTCGAGTAAACTAGATGCAATTTCAACTGAACTATATGCTCTTTCAGCTGAACCACATGCACTTTTTGCTGAAATAGATGCAATTTCAGCTAGGCTACATCATGTCTAGCTGAAAATGCATATGGTTCAGATGAAAGAACATGTGATTCAGCTAAAAGTGCATCTAGTTCAGTTGAAAGTACATCTAGTTCAGATGAAAGTTCTATTTCGGTCTTGTTAGTCGAAAGTGCATCTGGTTCAATAAAAATGCATCTAGTTAAGCTGAAAATGTATCTAGTGCAGCTGAAAGTGCATTTCGTGCAGCTGAAACTCCATCTAGTTCAGCTGAAATGTCAGCTTTTTCAGTCGAAAGTGCATATTGTTTAGTCGAAAGTGCATCTAATGCATATAGTTCAGTTGAAAGTGTATCTAATTCGGTTCTTTCATGAATTCTTTTCGATATTTGTGCTTTTTTCATTTTTATAATTTTTTGTGTATTTTTTGTGTATTTTTATAATATTTGGTGGGTTTTTTTTGGAAAATACGTTTTTGTGATTTTTTTTTTAAAAAAAATATATTTTTTGTGATTTTTTTAGAAAAAAACACGTTTTTGTGATTTTTTTCATTTTCTTTGATTTTTTTTAATAATTACAATTTGCTTGATTTTTTGGTAAAGATACATTTTTTGTGATTTTTTTTTTCATTTTTTATAAAAATAATTTTTACGATTTTTCCTTTTTTTTTTATAATTTTTTGTGATTTTTTATAACTTTTTGTGATTTTTTTATCTTTTTAATAATTTTTTGTGATTTTTTTTGAATTTTTGTGAGTTTTCAGTTTTATAGAATTTTCTTATAATTTAAAAATATTTTTTGGGGTTTCTAGAGAGATAAAACATTTATATTATGTTTTGGGTTATACAATGGCGTTTTGGTAAATAAAGCTAATAATTAAAAAAATTCTACCAATATGAACTTTTTGATGTATTTAGAAGTAATATAAGTTGGTATAAGGTGCGTATAAGGAATTCCCCCATATATTTAATTAATTTCATTATACTAGCAGATTATAATATAGTATTCACTTGCTTATATTAATAAACAACTATATTTTTTTTTGTATTTTTTTTTTATACTGCATTTTTTTTTTTTTTGCATATAAACTTTGATTGACATTTTTTTTTTTTGTTCGGAATGCCCTCAGGACTCTTTCAAGTTTAGCAAAAACTAATACGCAAATAAAATAGATTACTACCATGGAAACTTTTGATAAACATAGTCACACTTTTAATACTTTGGCTTTTTCCGCTTGGTAGTTCTGACAACATTAATTCACCTCCAGGATCCCAGATACAATGCTTTCTTTCACCTTTGGCTCAGTACAGCTAGGGCGCATGTGAAGTGGCATCGTTGACGATTCATCGATAACCTTTATTCCAACGAACGGGTCTACAAACTGCTTCTTCTTCTGTTTTGATGACGATGTCATCTCACTTAAGCAATTGGACAGAATTATGAAGTAATTATAACTCAATAACATTACCAGAACCAGGAACAAACTATAGAAAACAAGTTTCATTCAATGCCATATCATTATCATCCCAAAAGTCGTGTCAACCTTCTTTTATATCGGTCTGAAACCCACCCTGTTTGTGTGGCCTCTTTCGCAGTTTTACTGGAAACAATTTCCCCGTTTTGTTCTTCAACACAACAGTTGTATGTTTCTATTCCGGCTCCACGTAGAAACAACCTTGGAATTGCATCAATTGAAGAATTAAAACTTTGAAGTGATATTCACCCTTTGCTATGCCTGGGATGGGGATCACCTTCGGCAATCACAACGGATTTTTTGACAATACAAGAGGATGAGAAGTTCCCATTAGGTTACACCTATTCCATTTCCACCTCTTTAATTGTTTCATCTCTTTGAGCTCCCGCATTGCATGAATGAGCTATAGCGTGAGCCCAAGAGTTTGACACTCTGTTTATCTTCTGGACTTTCCACGAGCTGCAACATTTGAAGGTTTTGTATACTATTATTTCGGATGGCTTCATATTTCCAGTCGCCGCAAACTTGTAGCCCTTAAAAACCGAGCCATCAAAGTTTAATTTCAATTTTCCTTTGGAACACTTCAGTAACAACGTCTAAAGTCGTTCTTATTAATCAACCTCGCCGCTGATGAACAGAAACACCTTCCAGCTTACGAAACAAAGACAAACGCTCCGAATGTGCTCTTTTTTCCTCATTCGCTTCCCAAACACTTTGCCGCTGAAATTCACTCTCCAAAACTAATTCATCAGCCAAGCATACTGTCTTCTCTCTTGTCATCTCTTCCACTAAGCGCGTGCCAGCCTTCATTAGCAAGATCCTTCTCCAGTTCTGAGCTTTGGTTAATAGGATGTCCCCTAATCTGAACTGTTGGAGGCCTTGCGTTATTCATCGGTTGGCTTGCTATCCTGTACTTGATAGAAGCAGTCATAGCTATAAATGCTTGTACACTTTTTCTACTTCCAATGGCTTATCTCTCTCCTGTCCCCCGAATCCCGAGAATGTCGCTTCTTTCTCTTCTTGTGCTTTTCACACTTCTTCTCCTCGCGCCTCTGTCTCTTCTGATTCATTTTGTCGCCCGAGTCATCTGCATTTTTTATTGGATGACTTTTGGTTACATCCTGAAATTTGGCAATTCAGACAGATCAAGCACTTGTGCTGCGTATACACTTCTTGGTAATTCCATCAAGCTTAGGTAAGTTTCAGTGTGCATTTTTTATCCCAATTTTGCTAGCTGATCGGCCACATTGTTCTTCTCCCTATAAATGTGAGTCAAGCTAAAACAAACCAAATTCATTAGAGCACAAGTGTCTTCCCACATATTAGTATAAGCAATAGGAGGTTTAGTATGATAATTCCACCAATTATTGACTAATAAAGAGTCTGTTTCGATATCAATATTATGTAAGTCTAGAGAGTAGCAAATTTGTAAGCCAATATACAAAGCACTTAGCTCAGCATAAGTGATATTCAATATTCCTAAATGAGAACAAAAGGCAAATACAATGTTACCGTGATCATCCCGTAATACCCCTCCACTTCCAGTTGTCCCAAGATTTCCGAAAGAAAAACCATCAATGTTAAGTTTCAGTCTTCACTTAGAGGGAAGAGACCAAGTTAAAGCAATAGGTCTTTTAGCCTTAATTTTATTAACAAAAATATCACAAGCATGTAAAATGGGAAGGTTAAAACTATTAGTAGGTGAACAGTTAGAAAGCAAAAAATTAAGGTGTTTAAGCCAGTTATGAAATTTGTTAATAATTATAGTGTCACTAAAAGGAGCATTATTACGAATATAATTATTTCTATTAATCCAAATTTCCCAATTAATCAAAAAAGGAAGAAGTTTAGCTAACTTATCTACTTGAGTATTACCCTGAAAATGATTACACCACTTAGTAATAATAGAGTAAACTCCAAAATCAGTAGGAAGGTTAAAACCAAAAAGATTACTAAAATAATTCCACACTTTTAGACTGACCTCACTTTTAGTAAACATGTGATCTGCAGTATCTAAAGAATGAACAGTACAACAAATGCATTTACTAGGTAAAGTTATACCAACCTTCTGTACATCACTATCTAACTTAATAGCGTTATTCCAGAGTTTCCGATTGAAGACAAAAATTTTAGTAGGTAAATAATTATTCCAAATATGATGATAAATCTTATTAACAGGATGAGTATGTCGAAAATGATGAAATGCATTTTTACAAGTGAAATTACTATCCATTGTATTAGGCCAATATCTAATATCTTCATATGTTCTAAGTTTAATAAACAACTATATAATATATGAAAATATTAAAAATTAAAAATTAAATTTTTCACTAGTAGGGAAAAAGTTCATGTAGTCATGGTATACCAAAAGTGGTCAACGACAAAAAATTTATGATACTGGAATTACCGTGGTCAAAAAAAATAAAAAATTATGATACTAGAAATATCATACCCAGTACTTGAAATGTCTTATTGTACGTGTATCCGTACCCGTAAAGATTAATTAATAAAAAAATTAGAAGTATCCGTACTAACGGATCACTACAAAAAAAATTCAATCAGAGACGGATTTTGTGACAGATTTATTCCTCAATGACCTTATCGCAGACGGATTTACGACGGATTTTATTATTTCGCGACAAATTTCTGACAGATTTGGCCGTTACTGATTGAACTTATTTTTGTAAGTGGGGTGTGCCACATGACGTCACCGAGACACTGTGTTGATATTTTGTTATCGTGTTAAAATATCCTGTAGTTGTACTGATACTACTGAACATGCAAAAATTTAGAAAATCCTCTCCCGACACATATATTTCGTGACTTCTTCAAAACATTATTATAATTTAATGTGTTTAGGTGTGAAAAAAACATCTAACTTCTCCTTGATTAAGTCGACTTTACCCAACCACCATACTTGTTCAAACTACAAACAATGATAATAGTAGAAAATTAAGATTTGACTTAACTTCTTCTTGACTAAGTCGACTTTACCCACCATACTTGATCAAACTACAAACAATGATAATAGTAGAAAATTAAGATCTGACTTAACTTCTTATTGACTAAGTCGACTTTACCCACCATACTTGATCAAACTACAAACAATGATAATAGTAGAAAATTAAGATTTGACTTAACTTCTTCTTGACTAAGTCGACTTTACCCACCATACTTGTTCAAACTACAAACAATGATAATAGTAGAAAATTAAGATTTGACTTACCGAAATCAAAGTAACAACGACAAAAGAAAGCGTGAAAGAGAACCATCTTTAATTATAAAGTAACAACGACAAAAGAAAGCGTGAAAGAGAACCATCTTTAATTATTTACTCATAACTCTTCTTTTATCTTCGAAAGTAAGTATTCAATCATTTTCCCCCTTATTAAATAAAAGTAAATCCTGTAGATCCACGATTAACTGTACGGACCATGTCCTTTCATCTATATGAACAGTTTATGACTTTATTATTTCTCTCGTAGTCTAATTGTTTGAAGCAAAAAAATTCTTTTCTGATAAAAGAAAAAGAACAAAAAATGAAGTTCAAGAATTGACACTGGCACTACCAATTTTTTTATGTTACAACTTACAATATTTTTTGGCTTTGCCATCTCCTCTGCATTCTACCATGTATCTGACTTTCAAATTCTATTTTCTTGTGCATTAATTTATTAGATGTGGGTCGTACTGGTTAAGAAAAAATTGAAGGAAACAAAAAATGAGAAACATAATTATTTTTCTTAAAAATAATTTTGCCCCGATTGAGGTTGCTATTGAACTATATCCAATCGTTTCCACGTTAAAACAAAGTAACCAATTTTGCATATAGTTACTTTAACGAATTACAAATTTCTCTCAATGTATAAAACTTATTTTAGGAATTATTAAATGAGTAATAATCTTTCATAAATAAACTATTTTAGGACGTTGCGTCATAACTAAAAGGCTTAATCCTTTTAAAATTAAGTGTCTATTGGGTGTAAATACTATCACACAGAAAGTTAAATAACACCCAGTAAAAATATTGACATTTATTTCCGATTGTGTACAGTGGCGGAGCTAGAATTTTAAACAGGAAGGGTCAAAATATTGACAAAATAAAAAAAATTAAAATTAAGAAAAACGAAACTGCAAAAGGTCAAACACTGTTACTTAATTTGCAATCGACTCGTACGATCACACATATCTTGAAAGCGATGCATAATAACATCGTTCGACAAACTTTCAATATAAACTACTAAATCATATAAAAAAGAAAAAAACCAATGAAGTTAGTTAAATAAGTTACAAAGTGAAACAACAATTTTATTCTAAATAAACTAAAATAAGTCAAACAGTAAGTTTACCCAACTTAATTAATGCGTGTAAATAACAAGCTAGACATCCTGTAAACAAACTATTAAACAACTAACTAATTTAAAGTCGCAACTGATTTATAAATGTTTCATTAAGAATTTATTTTAATAAAAAACTAACTAAAATTTCCCCAAAATTATATAGTAACTAGCTTTTCCTAATAAAAATCTATTAAAAATTATCCTAACTTTTTAAAATAATTAACAATTGTTAAGTAAATAAGAATAGAATCAATAAATTACATTAGATTATTAATTTTACAAACTAGTTAAGTACTTAGGATAAATAATTAAATAAAAAACTAAGAAAGAGGAAAAAAATAGTTGTGGCTCCAATCTATATTTTATTGGGAATAACAGGTATAACTAGTCATCGTATAAGAGAGTGAGTTTGGGCATTGTTAGTGCTAAGGTCATCGCTTATATATAAAAAGAATTTTATGTATGTATAATACAAACTCTTTATTTAAATGACATGATAATTTTGTAATTAACTTAATATTCCATGTCTATTTTGTTAAATTTTATATAAAAGTCAGGGGGTCAGTTGACCCCCCTAGCACCATACCAGTTCCGCCTATGATTGTGTATGCACTTTTTCTCGATTGTGTATGCATTCTTTCTCGATTGTTTATGCACTTTTTTTGATTGTGTATGCACTTTTTCTCAATTGTGTATGGACTTTGCTTGATTGTGAATGCACATTTTCGTGATTGTGTATACATATTTTTTCGATTGTGTATACACTTTTATCGATTTTTTTTTTGACTTGATTTTTGATTTTTTTTGATTTTCTTGATTTTTTTTTTTTTTGAATTGAGGTTATAGAGATTGTGTATGCACATTTTTTTTTATTGTGTATGCACATTTTCGCGATTGTGTAAATAGATTCTTTGAATTATATATTCATTTTTCTCGATTTCTTTATTTTGATTTGTCTTTTAAATTTTTTAATAAGTTTTTATTAATTTTTTGAATATTTAAAGTTTAGATTTTTTTTTGAATTTTTTTTAGAGGTTGGAGATTGTGTATACATATTTTTTTGTATTTTATATGTAACATTTCGCTATTGTACGTATGTACCTTTTTTTGGATTGTGTATGTATTTTTCTCGATTTCTTTATTTTGACTTGTTTTTTGTTTTTTGAATTTTTTTATTTTTTCGATTGTGTATGTATTTTTCTCGATTTCTTTATTTTGACTTTTTTTTTTTGTTTTTTTTTTTTATTTTGAATTTTTTAATAAGCTTTTATTAATTTTTTGAATATTCAAATTTTAGATTTTTTTGAATTTTTTTGAATCTTTTTGAGCGGAGGTTGGAGACGATGGATGCATTTTTTGATTGTTTATGCATTTTTTTTCTCAATTTCCTTATTTTGATTTTTTTTTTTGATTTTTTTTTGGAATTTCTGCATTTTTTTAACAAGTTTTTTTATTTAAAAAAATTATTTTAAAATTTTAGATTTTTTTGAATTTTTTGAGCGGAGGTTGGAGACGATGGATGCAGTCTGCCGAAGCTCCGACGTACCACCACCATCGCCGCCAACCCATGACCAGTTGGTGGGTCAGAGTATAGATTAAAACTTTTGTTGAGGAGAGAGAGAGTTGAATGGTTTTTAGATAAGCAGAGAGACTTAGGATATAGAGTCCAAAAATAGAAAATAGTACATAAATGGAACAAAATATTTGGGATAATACTTTTTTGAAATATTTGACCGTCATTGAGATATTTTTGGCATTGTACCTAAAATAATTTATGTGTTGTGGTAAAAAAATTTATTTAAACTTTTAATCCTAATTTTATTACTTACAAATACGTAGGAAATGATTATTATTTTAATTCATACGAGAGTAAGATTCATTATAAGTCAATAATCTGAGCGAATCGGACCATGACATTCATCGTATAGTGTTTATTCGTACACATCCCGATATATTGATTAATCGTACCAAGCTTATAAGTATTGAGCGTATGAAATCATGCATGTGTGGACATATAATCTGGTACATCAAATAAGTTAAATGGTTATATTAAAGAATTTAATACGTTTATTAAATATAGATCAAAGTGATTTAATTTAATTAATGGGTATAAGATAATATTCACGTGGGAAGGTATTATTTGACATTAAAACGAATCTTTAAATTCATAATTGAGAGAGTTTTGAGTTAAGAGTCATTTACCGAGATTAAAAATTTGCAACTAGAACGGGCCATATAAAACAATATTAATCCTTAAGTAGTAGGTGTTTATCGTATTGGTCCGATCGGAAAAACATATGGTGGTTGTCTCTCTCTAAGGTGGTAACCCTACATGCCTCCATGAGTTCATCTTTTCCGGTCTTACCAGAGAGAGACAAAGATGATGGCTTTAATCGTAACTCTCAACTTATGCCTCCAGATCCCCCTCACACTAAATCTTTTGCGGCGATGTAAGTTCAACCCACTAAATATACAATTTCTTCGAAAGAGATAGGAATATATAAAGATGAACCGTTCATTTAGTTATCTATAGATGATATTAAGGTGTTGTCCGGACCTTTTAAATATATGATTGTGGGTAAATTTTCCCATGAAAAACCAAATTTAAAGAGTATTAAAGAGTTCTTTAACAAATTCGGTCTTAAGGCTACCTATCAAATCGGATTTTTTGATACGAAACACATCCATATTAGATGTTTTCATGAGGAAGATTATCTAAGAATTTAGCTTTAAAAATTGGTACATTGAAAATTCTCCTATAAGAGTTTTCAAATGGTCTTATAAATTTGACCATATTTTGAATCGGTTGTAGCACGAGTTTGGATTAGTTAACAAAAATTGCCTATCCATTTATATAATATGGCAAGTATTTTTTCAATTGCAAAACCTTTGGAAACCCCTTAAAGGTTGATGAACCAACGAAAAAATTGTCTAGACTCGGATTGGCCCGTATCTGTGCAGAAGTGGATTTGAATAATGAGTAAATACAAAGAGTGTGAATTAGGTATGTCGAGGAAAATGGTTTTTTGGAAATATTGTAGGTACGAGGATCCGCCTTTCCATTGTTTATTATTGTTTTAAACAAGGGCATTCTGAGTAGTCTTTTGCAAGTTTAAAAATGCTAAAGAAAAAGAAACAAAGGGCGACAATGGAAATCAAAATGCCAGAATAACCAAAAAAGAGAAACAAAAGGAGCGGGAAAGCACAAAGGACTGGGTGGTAACAAGTTTTAAAGAACCTGAAAAAGACCAAAATAAGATAGCTAATAAAGAGGATAATTAAGCAACAAGATAGTGAAGTTACAAATGAGAACAATAACGAAGGTTCTGGGGCTCCTGTAGAAAAAGGCCTTGAAACTCAAAATATTGATATTCAAAGTACAATTCGACAAAAAAAAATTGAAATCAAGGGCGGAGCCAGCATGTGTCCAGAGTGAGCTAGTGCCACCGCTGGATTTAAAAAAGTAAGTTTTCGTATGTAATTTTGAATCATAAGTTACTTAGCTTAGTTGTTAACCCACGTAACCTTAAGTTCATTTGTTTCCCGCCAGCCTAGGTTCGATACTCGGTGCTGACTTAGATATAGTCATTTTTTTCTTGTATTTTTTCAAGAATAGACATGTTGTTTGCATTAACTAAAACAAAATTTGGTTTAGATTCTTTCATTAACCTTATAGAAACATTGATAATCTACACTTGTTTTTTTTTATCAAGATTCTAAATTTATTAATTTTTAGAAATCAGAGTTTGTGCATTGTTTTTTAAAATGAGCTTTTGAATTTTTATTTTTTTTCAATTATCGTATATACTATTTGATCAATTGAAATGTTATTTATCCTTTGTATAACAAAACTGTTATATGTCTAGTTGATATAGTTGGCTTAAAATTTCATCCTTTAAAATATAAAACATGATAATTAACACCAAAAACTATCATTTCTCTTTCGTTTGTAGACATTCCAATTATTTTTCTCTCATAAGCGGCAGATCGTAAATCAAATGATTTTTTACTTTGGTTTTTCAGTTAATTAGTACGTGCTCTTAATCAATAATTAAATTTTGTTAACCAATTCTTTGTTAAGTAACTAGCAACAAAATATTTTCTTAAGATTTTTTGAGCAAAATTAGTTATTTTATTTCAAGGATTGTTAAAAAAAACATTGTGCGTTTCTTTTGTTAGGAAAAATAAAGAAATTCTTATGCATATTGTTATGTACGTATTTACCCAAATTTAACCATATACTCATATTTTAACTATTAAATCAAAATTGATGATTTGTACACACGTTTTTTAATATAAGAAACCTAACAAGTAAAATTGTCAAAATTGAGGTACCACACGTTTTTTAATATAAGAAACCTAACAAGTAAAATTGTAAAATTGAGGGCCCCTTAAAATTGGAGGCTCCAAGCAATTGATTTAAAAATTTGGTTTTACCGTTGGTGGTACTGATCTAGATCCCTAATGATATATTGGTGGATGTTAATTATCAGTACTACACAACCTCTATAAATTAATATTGTTGATACCATAGAAATTTATTAATTTATAGAGATATTAATTAATAGATAAATTAATAATTTATTATTTTAAAGAGTTTTTTTATCTATTCAATAATATTCTCGTTAATAACATAAAACTCATATATATTATTAAGAATACTCGTTAAACTAATTAGTAAAGTCAGATAAACTATTTCAATTAGGAAAAATGCTATAAAAAAAAGCCTTCAGAGGTCAAAAAATGTTTCAAAGATGTCAATAAATAATAACTGAATGAAATATTGATTTTAAAAAATTAAGACTCCGCTCTTTTGATTGCCATGTATTCACTTATCTGCATGCATGGGAACCCAAGAATATTAAACCTTTTCTGGAGGTTACCTAAACAACGAGGTCGAAGAAGAAAAAGTTTATTTAGTATCATAATTTTTTTTCGTTTCTGTTATTAAAGTGGTTGTGTCTAAATTTTAGCAACAATTTAGCAACAAATTATGTTGCTATTTGTTGCTAAAATTTAGCTACAAACACTTTATATCAACATAATTTAAAAAGTTTTATTATACTTAATGAACTTTAGCAGTGAACGAACCAACTGCAAGTCAAATAATCTCCTAGTTGATGCAAGTGAATAATTGTTTATTTAGCAAATTTGTTCTGTTGTTAGAGTTTGATTAGTAGTGATTTGGAGCAGGATGTGTTAGGGTTGGGACCCGATCCATAAACGCTTAACCCGTATCCCGATCCAATTATTTTTGGAAATGAAAAAAAAATTCCGATTCCGACCCGACAAAAGTCGGGACACGACTTTTTCGAGACCTGAATTTTCGGGACCCGAATTTTCGGGATCCCGTAGGGTCGGGATAGGTTTATCCTGAATCTCCCGATATATTTTTTTATTTTACGACAACGTCATTTTTTATTAACAATTTTCATCTGAGAAGTTTAAACATGTTATTAACACGAAACATAATTCTAGTTTAAAAATAACATTCCTAATAAATGAAAAAAGAAATTAACACGTAGTAGAAAAAATAGTATAAAACTACGAATAATGGGGTAGATAAAAAAAATTGATACGTTTTTATCAGATTCTTTTAGTATTTAATTTTATTCACACAAGCAACAATTATCATACTAAATGAGATACATTATCATTATAATTTTTACAATCAGAAAATAATAATCATTTATCTTTCTTGACAACAACAATATAATTTAAGTATATTTTTTTATTTTAATAGTTTCATATATTTAAAACTATAAATATATATTATACTTATTGTTGTGTGACATATTAGCTCGTTATAGATATATATAGAGATATGTATAGATATAGAGAGAGATATGAGAAACAACAGACGAAGTGTTTATTCATTAATATTATTGTACAGAGCGATACATCAAGAGACCCCTGACCCTCTTTATATAATAGAGGTTAGGGTTACATATGCTAGGAAAGCCCAAGATAGGCCTAATAGAATAAGGCCCAAGATGGCCAATAATATCCTACAAAACTCCCCCTTTGGACGCCTTGATTTCTTCGTCTTCATCCTGTCGATGTGAGTCGAGTTCATTCGTAGTGCTAAACACATAAAAAACCTTAGGGACGGAAAACCCAGTGTGGGACAAAACCGGTACCTAGGAGAAACTGTGTAGCCGAATTATATAGGCCGAGATTCTATGTAATTAACTAACCACAAAACAGTGTGCCTCATCAAAACCTTGGCAGAGCAAACCCAATGGGAAAATCTCTGATCGAAGGAAAAAGAGTGAAACAGTGATAGTAGTAGGGGATCAACCACAAAACAGGTGCCTCATCAAAACCTTGCTAGAGTAAACCCAGTGGGAAAAACCTCTAGTCGAAAGACAAAAGAGTACACAGTGGTAAGAAGTATACAACAGGATACTCTCCCTAATTTCGGAAATCTTAAGTGAGATATAATGGGAACGTGTCTCGCTAAAAACCTTGCCAAGAAAAACCCAGTGAGAAAAAAAACCTTGGTCTAAGGACAAAAAGAGTACACGAGCATGCGACTGGATGCTCCCCCTCACTTGCACACGACAGGGTGCGAGGATTTCGACTAAGTAGTAATTAGTGCAATAAGCATTCACTTGGATGCTCCCCCTCACTTGCACACGACTGGGTGCAAAGATTTCATATTCCAAGAAAGAGTACGAGCATTCGACTGGATGCCTCATTTACTTGCACATGACTGTATGCAAGAAAATATAACGTGGAATAAAACGAGCATTCGACAGGATGCTCTTAAACTTTATATGTGAAGATTTATTTCGGCAAGAAATGCTAAATAGCATAACCTAGTCATGTCTCTCTTGATCGATAACAACAAGTTGTCCTCAAATAAGACATGTGTTTTATCTGGATCGTGAGACAGAGCATACGTAATTCAAATATGGCTAATACGAGCTCGAAGCCATATACACTCTCTAGTCGTCTCATAGAGCATGGGCATATCGGACTGATTCGTTTGGAGTCATTCCAAAACCTCCAAGATATTGCCTTATTCCTAATGGTAAAGACAGACCATGTTAGGAATATCGCTTATGCGGATCTGATAAGTAACCGGCATCGGTATAACCGAAAAAGGGTTGCGTTAATTCGAGTATCGAAGGGGGTAGGTACACTCGATGACGCAAATGGGATAAACTAGCCCACTTCCAAAATTACCTTAAGGTAACGGGAAAATATCTTTTATGCCATTTCGATGGCAGCGTGTTAGCGCAATGTTATGTCGAGCTATACCATTCACAACATATGAGATGTTCGTCCTAGCACATTAGACCAAGTACAATGATGCCCTTATTGTACTTAGATATGAACATGATGGTTTAATACCTCTTCATCGTCTTATCATGGACGGACTGGGTCTATATCAATGTCTAGTGATCGAACGATCATGGGAGAATCTGACGACTTAGCGTCATGATGACTAAAACGTCATAACACCTTCTGCGTGTAGTCTGAATCATGGACTTAGATTCAATTTTTACGGGACTCGATCATCGGGCCGAGTCACTACCGTGTCTTCCCAAGATCATTCATCTCGAAGGCAAATCCAAAAATGGATCGCGTAATAAAACACGCAAGGGCATAATACTTGTTCAAGTATCCCAAGCTAATCAAGTACTCACTTAGGCGGGTATACCACATCCGCTCGGATTATATTAATCCATATAGTGAACGTCTCATTAAATTGAGATCGTGTTCCGTGGTTAGGAACTACTTGATTCAAGCATTATGAAGTAACACAGGGACCTTCATCTATATCATTTTGTCTAAATCTCCATAAAGATAAAACCGTGACCACATTCATGGCTGCATACTCAGTTTTTCGGAAACTACTAAACTGGTAAAGTATGGGACTATTATAATGTCCATTACGAGGAAATCAACCATCTCGTAATCAATTCCAAGGTGTGAGAGAAGCCTTGCGCTACCAGGCGAGCATTCTACAATCTCATTATTCTCATCACTTTTCCTTACGAATAACCAAATAAACGAACTCGTTTAAAATTGGTGGTGTTGGATCTACATGTCCGAACACACTTTCGCTAAGGAGTCTACTTGGATTGCAAGTTTCCATTAGTCCAGTCTATTCTACGTTGACTTGAGGCAACGGTACATTGTTCCCTGTCATAATTTGCTCATATTATCATTCATCCATGAATGTATGAACAACTAATCAATGACAGTCTCGTTTCGCTTCAATATCGTCTAAGATATCATAATCAACAGATATTTCGAGATTCTTAGAATGAGGAAGAATCACACATCTCCTAGATCCTTTATAATCTCGTGCGACAAACGAGTTTCAGTTCACCACCTCTGGGGCTGAACGAATTAAGAACCAGTCAACTTTCTCGTATCTTGGGAAGGACGACAGACTGATGGCCGACGACAGCGTCCTTTGCTTGGCGGGTTCGGCCAAAGCAACGTGTTACGACTGGAACACGGCATCCGACAAGGACGTCTATCCTTGCAAGCATTTTACAGCAGGTATAAATGATCTCGTGACATCTCATAAAGCCATTAAATGCGTCTGGCATTTAGTTAGACTTGAGGGAGTCTATGCACTTACTTATCACTAAATACAGTTTTGGAGATCAAGCTAAGACAGAGTGGGTTATGCCATGTTACTTCACGTCGTTCCTTATCAACGGTAACGTGCAAATCTCCCCCTAATGATGGGGAGAACAGTCTTAGCGATGTCACTTTCGCATATCATGCGGTAAAGAGATCGATTGCCAAGGTTACTCTATCAAATGATAGGCAGGGGATTCATAATCGACTTATGTCCCCTTCAGAGATCCATATTTTGAAAGCTATAGCGGCTCAATCAAAATATTAATCACTCAAACACGCGTTCATATAAGGCGTCTGACTCATAACCAGTAACCAACTGGTACGCATTTAGTGTTTTGAGTGACTATGGGCCTCAGACGGACCAATACAGCAAAATAGCATGACCCCACACGGAAATATAAATCTTCGTGCGCAAGACCAAGAAATCCGTGCAATCATTTGCAGTCGCATCATCAAACTTTCCGTGAGTCCATTTGGGTCTGAACATAATCGACAGGATGTTCAATTTCAATTTCCAAACTCAAGCAATTCAAATCGAAATTTCGATTTTTACTCTTCGGAATTATCAAGTCGACTAGACTTTTCAGGATAATCCGGATCATGAGCCATCAACTTAATGATAGGGCTAAAAGTTTGGAAAATGCTGCATTTCTGTTGACAACAATAATCATGTGACCTATTGTCGATGCATCAACCATAACCATTTATATTTATGGTCCGTCTTATGGTTGGATAAGTCCACAATAACTCCTTCAATTCTTTATAAGAATTCTATGACTACTTTTCGTGATCTTTACACATACTAGTGCTTCAAAGTGAGCATTATTGGCATGAATTTCGGATTAATCATGAAATATATCCTTAAAGAGAATCCAAATGCGATGCGATTATAAATCAAGCATTGCCTTTTGACCCGGGAATATCTCATCCGGTCAATGCCACAATATCAAAATGTTTTGATCAATCGACAACAGGCGAATGATAGTATAGACAATCATGTCTTAGCATCTAAATCATTTATCAATTCGGCGACAGGCGAAATGATAAGGTAACTTTAAATGCTTTAAAAAAAAATTTGTGGTAGCAACCACTTGAAAGACATTTCAACTCCTCTAAAATACGCTTTTGGTCGTATTAAATGGAGGCTATGTAAAGAAATTTTAATTCTTTCATGAGCTATTACCGGATAACACTGGTTTTCTCGAATATTTTATAACTCAACAAGGTACGACAGGACCTACAAGAGTATAAGACCTCGTATTTGACAAATCAATTTGGTTTTATCAAAAAATATGATTTGGAACGATAGGTCCAGAATCGTTGTCACTGAAGTACTCTTTTAGGCAAATAGTTGGTGAAATTATGTGGTACACTGTTACCCACTATTTCCAAAAAAAATCAACTACCCCACAAGTATTGCGTAAAATTTCATAATTTAAAGTTTGCTCACATTTTTCAAAGGAATTTGCTCAAAACACTTTAAATTATTTCGAGAAATTTCGTAAACAGGCAAACCATAATCCAAAGGTATGTCCAAATGGAAAAATCATAATCCAAATGGAAAAACATAATCCAGATGAGCGAAAAAATGGCTCAATGATTTATCAAAATCAATAAAGAAAGGCATCAAACTTATTTGAGCCACAAAATCGGGGGTCTCAAGAGTTTCCTTTCAATTAGCTTTAACCACATTAGCATTGGTTTTTTCACCTTTCTAATAGTTTTGAACTATTTAAGGAGTAACCATGCATGACCTTTGTCTTTATAGCATAGAGTTGGCTCCTTGAGCATTATCTCTTGCTTTGTGACAATGGGCCATATTGTTCCTTTCAATTACTGTCTTTGAGCCACAGGTTTTCGATTTTGACGATTGTCTAAAATCTCGCTTGGCTAGGAGATTCATCGGGATCGCGACAGTTCGAGACAAATAACACTTGTCTCGGTTCTCGATTCGTGGAAAAAAAATATACACGAAGAGCATTAATATCAGGGAAACAATTCGCCATTGACCCAATAGGATTAAAACTATTCACCGGGGTAATTTTCTTATCCAATAACAGATGGGTGATAAAGGAACATGGTGAATATAAATTCACGATACTACTTATGGAATACAATTTCTAAGCTAGTATTTTGGTGAAGGATTGCTCCAAAATGTCAATTTCAGACATTTGTTCACCATAGACGTCATCACGTCTCAAATGTGGCGGCGGAATAAAATCAACGCCTTAGCATTCATCCTGAGGGTAACAACAAACTCGTGTTTTACTCATCAAAGATGGCATCCAAAAAAAATTTTGGCATCACATTTTCACACATCAGGGTGAGTAACATGTGGTGACGGAAGTATGTTTTACGATTTTTCTCATGATAGATGGCATCCAACATGTGTTGGGAGTTCTGGATTATTTATCATATAAAACGACTGGTTTATATGTTTATGGTTTGCACAAGCATAAACTTTATTTCGAAACGACAGGTTCGAAAAATAGTTTTGCTTTTAATGTGAATAGGTTCTCATTGATCGAACGACAGGTCGATACAGAGACACCAATTCGGCGAAACATACATCACTATATAAACACACTCGGGGAAATTATTATTTAGTCAACCCCTTTCGGTAGCTCTACTTGAAAAACGATCAGGAAAGATGGTGAGGGTGGAGGGCACGAATGCCACTTAAAACCCGACCTCATTAGGATATCGACTTCCGCCTATATCTTTCCTAGATATCGTATCCAAATAGGTGAGCCTATTTAGGGAAGATTCATAAATTTTCCAACTTAAATGTGAATATATATGATTTCGCAAATTACCATATTATACATATGTGTACATGGCAATAAATAAATTAGTACATGATTAACTAATATTTTAGATTGTACATGTTTGCATGATTAGCATATATATTGCAATGTATATTTCCTAATAAGGAAATCAAATTGATCAAGATTATCATCAATCTAGAATTTATTTGTAATTACCAATTTACACTAGCAAGATTTAGTCAATATTTTATTATTATATTGCTAGATGTGTAAGTGTTATACATGGTAACTAAATCATTAATGTACGTAATATATTTTATTTACCAATTTACAATATACACGCAATTTACATACATGGTAATTTTAACATGCAAGCAAGCAATATATTTTTAACTAACAATTAATTCTATATATGGTAATTTTTTAACATGCAAAGTGGTTAAATTTACATGAAAACATATCAATTTATTCAATTAACAAGCAATTTTTTTTTATTCACTTGGCTTTTTAATAAATATATAAATATATATATATATGCATGTGGGTGAATATTTAGACCGAATATTGACTTTTATAACACATATATACTATTTTTATACATGTAATATATTACAGGAACTATCCGTGTAATTTCAGCAAACTATATATCTATTTACAGAATTATTACAGCTTTAGTCCATAATTTCAGACAAGTTTCAGTTTAGTCCTTTAGTAATTAACATGCACAGTCAATAGTTTCAGCGAATTACAAAACAGTCCTACTGTTTTTAGTTTTTTTTACAGATTTAATCCCACAGATTAATACATGTTTTACAATTACATGATTTCCGATTTACAACCCGATTATATGTCTTTTACTGATTTTTTTTTTTGGTATAAAAATACAATTTTACAGTACACGATACATATTACATATCAATAGGCTTTTATAGACAGCTTGATCATGTTTTAGTTATCCATAAAATAATACGTGCGATCACATATATGGAATAAATTAAGTTTTGAATTCGGTACCTTACGCACGGTATGTTGGTGAAGGTCGATATAGCAAAACCCTAAAAACCCGGATAAACCTCAAGATTTATAAATACCCAATATCCGTGCGTTTACCAAAAATCTTCAATATCCGCGAGCGTATATCCTATTCTCCGCAAGCAAAGTGTTGATAACGTGTTGTGTGACATATTAGCTCGTTATAGATATATATAGAGATATGTATAGATATAGAGAGAGGTATGAGAAACAACAGACGAAGTATTTATTCATTAATATTATTGTACAGGCGATACATCAAGAGACCACTGACCCTCTTTATATAATAGAGGGTAGGGTTACATATGCTAGGAAAGCCCAAGATAGGCCCAATAGAGTAAGGCCCAAGATGGCCAATAATATCCTACAACACTTATATAATTATAACTAATATAAAAAACAAAAAGTATTGTACCTCATATGGTAGAGCGTTTAAATTGTATGTTAGAGATAGAAGGTTCGATTCTCATCACTTGCATTTGATATAAATTAATTTATATTTTTATATAAAATATAAATTAATTAAAAAAATCGGGTCGGGACACCCGATGAAATCAAAATATCCACCCGATCCCGAAGTTTTTCGGGTCAGGACGAAACTCGATATTTTCGGGTCGGGACTATTCTCGGATCGAATATGGGTCGAGACACGGATTGGATCGGAATTTGGGGATTTGATGGATTTTTACCATAGTATCAAAATCAGTAAAGATAAGAGGAAAATAGGTCCCACTTTAACACAGCTAGTCTTGTCATATCAACTAACCGACATGTGAGCATAGGTCAATATGTAATTATAAAACAATAAGGAGTTAAAAGAGTCCTAACATTTAAGTTGGAAAAATTATGAACCTTTTCTAAATAGGCTCACCTATTTGGATACGATGTCTAGGAAAAATATAGGCGGAAGTCGATATCCTAATAAGGTCGGGTTTTAAGTGGCATTCGTGTCCTCCACCCTCACCGTCTTTCATGGTCATTTTTCAAGTAGAGCTACCGAAAGGGGTTGACTAAATAATAATTTCCCCGAGTATGTTTATATAGTGATGTATGTTTCGCAGAATTGGTGTCTCTGTATCGACATGTCATTCGATCAATGAGAACCCATTCACATTAAAAGCAAAACTATTGATCGAACAATGAGGGGGTGCTCCCCCTCATTGATCGATCAATGAGAACCTGTCGTTTCGAAATAAAGTTTATGCTTGTGCAAACCATAAACATATAAACCAGTCGTTGTATATGATAAATAATCCAGAACTCTCAACACATGTTGGATGCCATCAATGATGAGAAAAATCGTAAAACTATACTTGCGAAATGATTGTTTAAACATTGATTTTAATCCGTCACCACATGTTACTCACCCTGATGTGTGAAAATGTGATGACCAAAATTTTTTTTGGATGCCATCTTTGATGAGTAAAACACGAGTTTGTTGTTACTATCAGGATGAATGCTAAGGCGTTGATTTATTCCGCCGCCACATTTGAGACGTGATGACGTCTATGGTGAACAAATGTCTGAAATTGACATATTGGAGCAATCATTCACCAAAATACTAGCTTGAAAATTGTATTCCATAAGAAGTAACGTAAATTTATATTCACCATGTTCCTTTATCGCCCATCTGTTATTGGATAAGAAAATTGCCCCGGTGAGTAATTTTAATCCTATTGGGTTAATGGCGAATTGTTTGCCTGATATTAATGCTCTTCGTGTACATTTTTTTTCCACGAATCAGACAAGTGTTATTTGTCTCGAACTGTCGTGATCCCGATGAATCACCTAGCAAAGAAAGATTTTAGATAATCGTCTAAAATCAAAAACCTGTGGTTCCAAGACAGTAATTGAAAGGAACAATATAGCACGTTGTCACAAAGAAAGAGATAATGCTCAAGGAGGAAACTCTATGCTATAAAGACAAATGCCATGCACGGTTACTGCTTAAATAGTTCAAAACTATTATAAAGGTGAAAAAACCCGATTTTAATGTGATTAAAGCTAACACAAAGGAAACTCTTGAGACGTCCGATTTTGTGGCTCAAATGAGTTCGATACCTTTCTTTATTGATTTTGATAAATTATTGAGTCATTTTTTTCGCTCATTTGGATTATGTTTTCCATTTGGATTATTATTTTCCATTTAGACCATACCTTTGGATTATGGTTTGCCTGTTTACGAAATCTCTCGAAATAATTTAAAGTGCTTTGAAAAATTCCTTTGACAAATGTGACCAAACTTTAAATTATGAAATATTAGGCAATACTTGTGGGGTAGTTGATTTTTTTGAAAATAGTGGGTAACAGTGTATCACATAATTTCACCAAGTATTTGCCTAAAAGAGTACTCAGTCACAACGATTCTGGACATGTCGTTCCAAAATCAAAATATTTGGTAAAACCAAATTGATTTGTCAAATATGAGGTCTTATACTCATGTAGGTCCTGCCGTACCTTGTTGAGTTATAAATATTCGAGAAAACCAGTGTTATCCGGTAATAGCTCATGAAAGAATTAAAATTTCTCTACATAGCCTCCATTCAATACGACCAAAAACGTATTTTAGAGGAGTTGAAATGTCTTTCAAGTAGTTTCTACCATATTTTTTAAAAGCATTTAAAGTTACCTTATCATTTCGCCTGTCGTCGAAATGATAAATGATTTAGATGCTAAGGCATGATTGTCTATACTATCATTCGTCTGTCGTCGATTGATCAGAGCATTTTGATATTGTGGCATTGACCGGATGAGATATTCCCGGGTCAAAATACGATGCTTGATTTATAATCGCATCGCATTTGGATTTCCTCTGAGAATATATTTCGTGATTAATCCGAAATTAATGCCGCTAATGCTAACTTTGAAAGACTAGTATGTGTAAAGATCACGAAATGGACTCCTAGAATTCTTGTAAAGAATTGAAAGAGTTATTGTGGACTTATCCAACCATAAGACGGACCATAAATATAAATGGTTATGGTTGATGCATCGACAATATGGTCACATTTTATTGTTGTCCACATAAATGCAGCACTTTCCAAACTTTTAGCCCTATCATTAAGTTGATGGCTCATGATCCGGATTATCCTGAAAAGTCTTGTCGACTTGATAATTCCGAAGAGTAAGAATCGAAAATTCGATTTGAATTACTTGAGTTTGGAAATTGAAATTATACATAATGTTGATTATGTTCCGACCCAAAATGGACTCATAGAAATTTTAAGCGGTTGCAAATGATTGCACGCATTATTTGGTGATGCGCACCTATATATATTTCTGTGTGGGGTCACAATACATCGCATATTGCTGCATTGGTCCGTCTGAGGCCCATAGTCACTTAAAACACTAAATGCGTATCAGTTGGTTACTGGTTATGAGGCAGACGCCTCATATGAATACGTGTTTGAGTGCATAATATTTTGATAAAGCCGCTAAAGATTTCAAAATATGGACCTCTGAAAATCGGGGATATAAGTCGATTATGAATTCCCTGTCTATCATTTGATAGAGTAACATTGGCAAGCAATCTCTTTACCGCATAATATACGAAAGTGACATCGCTAAGACTGTTCTCCCCGTCGTTAGGGGGAGATTTGCACGTCACCGTTGATAACGAACGACGTGAAATAACGTGGCATAACCCACTCAGTCTTAGCTTGATCCCCAAAACTGCACTTAGTGATAAGTAAGTTCATAGACTCCCTCAAGTCTAACTAAATGTCAAATGCATTTAATGACTTTATGAGATGTCACGAGATCATTTATACCTGCTGCAAAATGCTTGCAATGATAGACGTCCATGTCGGACGTCGTGCTCATGTCGTAACACGTTGCTTTGGCCGAACCCGCCAAGCAAAGAACGTTGCCATCGACAGTCGGTCTGTCGTCCTTCCCAAGATACGAGGAAGTTGATCGGTTCTTAATTCGTTCAGCCCCAAAGGTGGTGAACTGAAACTCGTTTGTCGCACGAGATTATAAAGGATCAAGGAGATGTGTGGTTTCCTCCTCATCCTAAGAATCTCAAAATATCTGGCGATCATGATATCTTAGACGATATTGAAGCGAAACGAGAATGTCATTGATTACTTGTTCATATAGTCGGTGATGACAGATAATATGAACAAATTATGATAGAGAACCATGTACCGTTGCCTGAAGTCAACGTAGAATAGACTGGACTAATGAAAACTTGCAATCCAAGTAGACTCCTTAGCGAAAGTGTGTTCGGACCTGTAGCTCCAACACCACCAATGTTAAACGAGTTCGTTTATTTGGTTATTCGTAAGGAAAAGTCATGAGAATAATGAGATTGTAGAATGCTCGCCTAGTAGCGCAAGGCTTCTTTCACATCTTGGAATTGATTACGAGATGGTTGATTTCCTGATAATGGACGTTATAACGGTCCCCTACTTTATCAGTTTAGTAGTTTCCCAAAAACTGATTATGCAGCATGTGATTGTGGTCACTATTTTATCTTCATGAAGATTTAGACAAAGAGATATAGATGAAGGTCCCTGTGTGACTTCATGTGCTTAAATCAAGTAGTTGCTGACCACGGAACACGATCTCAATTGACTGAAACGTTCACTATATGGATTAATATAATCCGAGCGGAAGTGCTATACCACCTAAGTGAGTACTTGATCAGCTTGGGATACTTGAACAAGTATTATCCCCTTGCGTGTTATGAAGCAATCCACGTTTTGGATTTGTTCTTCGAGATGAAGGATCTTGGGAAGACACTGTAGTGACTCGGCCTGATGATCAAGTCCCGTAAAGATTGAATTTAAGTCCATGATTCAGGTTTATATATGAAATACGTTAATATATTTACTCAAATACACATTCACTAGTAACAATAAAAAAAAAAAAAAAACTATGATTAAACGTGTCAACTGGAAATTGAATACTAATCATAAAACATGAAATGTACCATTCAACATATTTATAAGATAAAAACACTAATAAACACTTGTTCAAACATCCCAATAGAATTTAAACAACAAAAGTGAAATTAGTAAAACTACACTATTGTTACTACCATCAGCTACGAATTACAAAGATTCATGAAACAAATTCAACATCGTGATCTTTGAAGATATATACAACGATCGCTCTTACCCTATCTACCATACATAATCAAATCCTGCAAAAAGAAAATGAAAGTTATGTGATACAAAATTAAAAATAATAAGTTAAGATGATAATGATTGACTTATTAAGTATACTTTATATATAACTACCTTTTAAGTGAGGTTGAACAAATCAGTTAAAGACTGCCTGATAAGACCACACTAATAAATTTCATCGGTCGATTTGCTTGCTCTTCGATTTTTTTGTTTCGATCTGCAATCATATCCCCGAGTGACTTTATTGTGGTGTCCTGCTTATCAATTCTTTGCTCGTATTCATGGCACAAGTCCGTAAGAGTCTGAACCTCTGTTCTAAGGGACAGGAGCTCGTCGCTTTGGTGTGTAGTAAGTTCACCATTAAATCTTCTCGTAGATGATGCTTTCATACTAGGTCCTAACACCTTCAAATTATTATTTGTCACGCCCCAAAATCCGAAAAACACGGACATCAAAGCGTGACCTTTTTAAACAAAAAGAAAAGAAACCTATTGGTACAAAATTTAAATTTTAAAATAAATAACTTGCGAGCTAAAAGAACAATTAAACGAATAAAAATAAAAGTGTTTGTCAAACGCGGCTACAAGTCGAGATAGTTTGAAAAGATTTATAATAGGATAACAAACGAATGTAAATTGCCCGTAGGCTACAACCTCTAAAATATAGTCTAAGAAAAAGAAAGCAATTCAAGAGCCCCGAACCCATGCGATACCATGCTAAAGCTCCTATCCAAACGCCTCAACCTAAGTTGTACCTGAAAGACAAAACTGTAACGGTGAGTCCCACGCACATACATAGACGGGACGGCACCACAAAATACCGTCATCCCATCCCATAAATGCAAGAACTCACAAACAACAACTACGATAATCAACGTATAAAAATAAATATAATAACATCGTACAACGAAATAAATTAAATAACGTCAACACTTGTCTATAGCAAACATGGACCTCTCACGCCACCTATCCCAGTCCGTAAGGTAGGTCATTCCCTATCCCCTCGGCTGTCTTATGTCCCCGGAATTAGAAAGAGACATAGACCATTGGTAACATAAAACTAGATTTAAAGTGCGCACTTGGACCTCTCACGCCACTCGTCCCAGTCCGTAAGACGAGTCATTCCCTATCCCCTCGGCCGTCTTATTTCCCCGGAATTAGCAAGAGACATAGACCATTGCTAACATAAAAATAAATATAGTGCACACTAGGACCTCTCACGCCACTCGCCCCAATCCGTAAGACGAGTCATTCCCTATCCACTCGGTCGTCTTATGTCCCCAAAATTAGGAAGAGACATAGACCATTGCCACTAATCTAAATCACAAGGCCTCGGCCAATAATATAAAACCATTCAATTATCACATTCTCATACGTCACTTTAACGTAATTCAACATAACCCATAAGCATAAGTGCTAGATTCACAACTAGCCAAACAAGTCCAACAACATAAAAACTCATTCAGGCATTTTAACAAACACGTTGTATGCATAAACTACAATTCATCTTTATTCAACATAATTTTACCCAATTTTATCAACAACTATATAATCACATAATCAACTCATAAAACATGCAAACCCATCCATAATCTCATTAATTCGAAATTAATATGTCTCAAGTCTCAACTTTTACAATTCAAATAATGGAATTAAAAGTACAACAAATAAACTCCAATTAATAATTTAAGAACATAATTAATATATAAGGCAAAAACCCCCAATTTATAATAAACGCAAGACCTAATACTAACATACACACTCGTCTAGTCGCAATGGATAACCCCCGTTACCTTAGCGCGTAGAGTAGATGCTTCCGGTAAGAATCCGCTAACGTGGTTTTTTCTTCTTCTTCCTAAGCTTTGGTTTCTCTCTTTTTTCTCTTTTTCTCTCTTGTTTTAGGTTTACTGTTTTTAAAAAGTGGCTGAAAAGAGGTTTAGAAAAACTGTTTTGAGAGAGTTTGGGAAAGCGAACTATTTGGTCACCAAAGTTTTAAAAGTTAACTCTTAACCCAAAAAATATTGTTTTACTACTCAAAAATAACAAATTTTTAGAAACAAATCTATTGGCTCTTTTTTTTTTTATAAAATTAGTAACAGGTTTTAAAAATAAAGTTTTTCGGAAGAGTTTCGGTTTTTGGCTAAAAATTAGTCGAGTGACCGGTTTTAGATAAAATTTGTATAAAACGTTTTTGAATAAATTAAATCATAAATAAAACCATTTATAAAAATACAGGATGTTACATTATTTGTCCCAAAATTCTTTCCAAATAGTTTTTCTAGTGAACGCACTTCTTTTCCAATTGCGATGTTATCATTTTCAAGTACTGCAATCCGTAATTCAAACAAAAAATCAAGAGAAAAAATGAAACAACAAATTATCATGAGGAGTCAAAAATATAACTAATAGTAACAAACTCTTAGAAAAACAAATAAACAACACAGGTGTTCTTGATTTCAATCTACATCCATACACATTCCCCTTGAAAAACTTAATGCTTTCACGTCTTCAAATATATTTTAAGGAGCAACTACCATCAGTAAACAACAATAACATAGACTAAGGCTTTTCATGTCGCCTGAGAGTTGATTTACTTTCTACCGATTCTGTTGGTTGGTTCCAAGTTTAGAGAGATGGAGCTGATTATAAGCTATATTTAGCAAGGATTGGGTTCTTTTACAATGGTTTGGGACTGATTAAGGTTATGCTACAGAGGTTGAGGCCTGATTATTCATGAGCCTAATAGTTGGTCATATACCTAGTTTGATGGTTGCTCGTTTAGAGAGCTTGAGCAGAATTTTCTTTCATTGACGAGACTGATCTAGACATGTTATATATTAGGTCACCTAATTTTACTTGACTTTTGCACGAGTTTACTATGATTATTGAGTTTGTTGTATCTAATTTAGAGTTTATAGCCCGAGATTAGTAGTTTGTTGGTTGTCTAGATTTGGCTACGATCTAGTTTACTAGGTTTGATACCTTGGTTTGTTTTCTGATGTCCGAGCAGGCTTGTTGCCCTGGATTGCTTTTATGTGCTTCATTGTATATCTGTGTTAGGTACCAATTTTATATATGTACATTTACTTACCGAAAAAATAAAAAGAGTGCCTATTATACAAGAATTATAAATGATCAAAAGAGACCTAAACTTTTAAAAGTTTACAATTTTAAGGTGTACCTTCATCTTTAGTTTTCTGGCCTTGCACTAAAATTTACCTCCATCTTTAGGTTTAATTTTTTTGGTGTAAATAGATGTCAGCTACGTCTGAAAAAGCTAAAAAAATAAGAGAATATTGATCATTTGTTTTTTGGCTGCAAATTCTCTAAGAGAGTTTATTGGTTGGGATGTGCTAGGTCCGATTCTTATGGTTCATGTAGTTTTTGGTCAGAATAGGTAGTGTGAGCAACGGACAGCTTTAAAGGAAAATAGGCTTCCGTCTGTTCAGGAAAACCGCTAGTCGATCGCTACTACGTGTAGGATGTATTGGTTTTGGAGAGAATGGAATTTGAGGAATTTTCAAATTTCCGAAAAGATGGATTCATAATCATTTATCAGTATTTAGTGATTAAGGTTCCAACTTGTGGATAGCCCGTTGTCCGTTATAACTTGTACGGTTCCCGCCCTTTTGGACCGAGGTATTGCTTGTTATTAATTCAATGATCAATTTAGTCTTACGAAAAATATAGAAAAGAATAAGTTGTTCAAGATCTCGTGTGAATTTTTTACCTCACCGAAAAATTTCTCATTCTTTTACTTGAGTAGTAACTTTCTATGAATTTATAAACATGTTAAAAAAAATTAGAATATATTTTTGACAAAGATAACTATGAAGCACTATGAAGCACTATGAAGCATATAATACTAGTCCAAGTTACTATTTTTGGAATTATATATAGAAAATATACGTTTTGACTATTTTTTATTTATTTAATAAGTAATTATTTTTTAATCAATGAGCTTTGAGATAAAGTATATTTATACATCATCATCGTGCTATGTGTTCCAAGATAAAGTATATTTATATATCTTAAAATAAATTCGGAATTCAAAAGTATCGACTTAAGCTACTAAAATAGAAATAAATGAAAAAGCATATAGAAATAAAAAAAATTGTCTCTGCCGACAAAAACTTACCAACAAAATAAAAATTTGTCGGCACAAATCAATTAATCAATTTAAGCTGACGAATTTCAAAACTTTGTTGGGCAACATTTCGGCGCCAAATTATGGGGTCTCCGTCGATAAAAATCTACCGACGACCAAAAAGTTTTTCGGGCAAAATTAATTTAAGCCGTCGAAATTCTAAGATTTTTCGGGCAAAATTTGTCTAAGCCGTCGAATTTCAGAAATTTGTCGGGTAAAACTTCGGCACGAAATTACGTGGTCTCTGTCGACAAAAGTCTGCCGACAAATAAAGAGTTTGTCGGGCAAAATTAATTTTAGCCGACGAAAGTCTAATATTTATCGGAAAAATCAATGTAAGTCGACGAGTTTCAAAACTTTGTTGGGAAAAACTTTGGCACGAAATTATGGGTTCTCTATGGACAAAAGTCTAGCGACGAACAAAGAGTTTGTCGGGTAAAATCAATTTTAGCCGACGAAATTCAATACTTCGTTGGGCAAAATCTCGGCGCGAAATTTTGTAGCGTGATAAACTTCTACCGACGAAATGGTGACGTATTACTTTTGTCGCGTCAGTTAAACAATTGCAAGCCAAAAAATAGCATGGGACATATTTCATCGGGTGAGATATTGTGTGGGGTTAAAAACTGAATTTGATTTGGCGATAGGGTGTCTAAACATTCAAATAACTAACTATCAAAGTAAAATTCAAGTTTAATCACTTAAAAACTAAAGTTGTAGATGCAACTTGAAATCATAAAAGAAACTAAAATTTATGGTTTTCGTTTATCTTATTTTTTTATAAAATGTAATATTTTTATATGTATGTATAAATTATAATGGTTTCTTCTGTATATTATTTTTGTTTATTTTAGGTGAATTTGATATAAAGATATAGAATAAAAGTTATTTATAGTATAGTTATTTTTAAAATAAATTAAATATTTTTTTAATATTGTAATAGTTTGTTTCGTTTTACGTACTAAGGACACCATTCATTAATTGCAAAGAGTTGGCTGATCCTAAGAATATCATTATTATTCATTATTTTGTCGAGTTGGATTATAAAATTAAGTAGAGACTTATAACATATTTTGTCTTACAAACAGACTTATCACCACAATCCTTCATCATTCATCCTCCATGCTTTTCGATCACCCATCATCGTTTATTCATGTATAAGTACGTTTTTTTTTTTACTTTTATCACCTTCCAAATTGATTTAGTTTGACAAACTATGTGGTTATATCTTGCTTTTGTGGTAATTTTCTTGTCTAATTTAATAATCATTATTGAAAATCCAAAATACAGTAATCAAGTTGAAATTCAGTCCCAGTAATACATATAAGTATTTGATAGTGTACTTTGTGCCTTTTTTTTGTATTATTATTTGTCACGTTTCCACCTCTGCTTATACCTTTACAATTGGGCCCTTATTTCAAACTATTGGGCCCTTATTTCTCGAGACCCGGGGTCGTAGTACAACTCGCACAGGCCCAAAACCGGCTCTGATCGTATATAATATATAAATAGTCTACAATGGACTGTATATTTCTTATATAAACAAATATACTATTGCTAAGTTAATTATCATTTATTCGATTACGAAGTTAAGTCTCTAAACCATTATAATCAAACAAAAAGAAACTATTTTATCATCGTAATAACATTGAAGTAAAACAAAATGACTCATGTCCTCTAAAATAAAACAAAAAAAAAACGGGTCAGTAGGGTTTTTATTTTTTATTAGTTTAATGATAGTTATTATCAGGGCTTTCTATTATGTGTTGGATTTTAATTGGTTGACATTCACCATTATAAATAGTGAACTGAATTTATGTAAGTGTTATTCGTTAATCCATATTTTTATTATGAAATGTATATTTAAAAAATTATAATTAATTATATATTAAAATATCTCATAGATATTTCGTAAATTTTCAAAGGCAAAAAATTGAGAAGGGGAGGCATGCGCAACCCCATGTCCTATGTTGGATCCGCCCGTGATTGTAGAGACATTCGAAAGTTGTTACCCTCACAGTGATAAAAAGAAATTATGAAAATGTAGTGTAGCAAAACGAAACAAATAAGAATGTACATGTTCATGTTTATTTAAAAGGTTTAGGATATACGTTTAAGAGTTTAGTATCATATCGAAATAGTAAACTTATTTATATACATAAAAATAAATATAAACAACCATATGATAGTTTGTTATTATATTACAAAACCAATATTATTTCAAAGATTACATGTAATTCACCATTATAAAATGAAAACTTGGTTTAAAATTATCATATACACTATGCTAGAAAAGAAAAGTGTATATTTGAGGCAATTTTTTTTTTTAGGCGTTAGCCTAGCGGCCTAAATAGGTGGATACTTAGAGACGGTTTTAAAACAACCCCATATTTTCTATTTCCCGCGTCCTTGTACGTTATTTTCATAAACTTTCGCCTAATAAAAAAAAACCAAAACTCCCCACGTCTCTGCTGCACAAATCTAATTATCTAACACACCATCTCGAAATTCAGGGACTGAAATGTAATTTCTGCAAAGTTCAGCCAAAACAGAGATTAAATGTACGATTTGGCTGAAGTTTGCAGAAATTACATTTCAGTCCCTACATTTTGTAAAAATTGCAATTCAGTCCAAAACGTAGATTAAATGTACGGTTTGCCTGAAGTTTACAGAAATTACATTTCAGTCCCTGAAATTCAAAAAAATTACAATTCAGCCCAGACAAAACTGGAGAATAAGCAGAATGGCTAGGAAACTTTCTCGATATTCCAATGTGGTCCAAACATGTACTTGCTATAAGCATACATTGTGACAGTAAGTCTGCCATTGGAAGGACAGAAAGTCTGACATGCGCGGCGCGGCACGGTGTGGTGCGATGTACACGCGGACACGTGTTCCCAACACACATAATCTTTTTACTATGCATATGGTGTTCTTGAAACACCGTATAATTTTCTATAACGGTAACAATACCAACTGTTGAGTTTTTTTTATTTTTGACCCCTCATAGTTTGAAATGGTCTCGATTCAGACCCTTGTTTCTGAATAGTTACGTCTGTTCTGAACAGTCGCGTCTTTTCACTTCGCACCATTTCGTTTACCATATAAAGACCCCTACTCCTTCATTTTAATTCATTCTTTTTCTGCATATTCAATATATCATAATACTCTCTCTCTCCGTAATTTATTTCGTTAAACATAAGAATTTTTTGCCCTTTTCTGGTTCGTTAATAAGAAATGTCTTTCCTCTATCTTATTTCAAGAAAGTCTCTTTATCTTGGGAGATCAGCGTCCCAATCCCTAGAAACCAAGACGGTAGGGGATGAATAGATTTTAAGGATATATTGTCTAGCAACCAAGTCGACTTGGAATACATTCTGTTCAGCATTGTTCCACGAACGAGAAAGGTACGCACTTTCGTTAACCCTTTATTAGTTTATGTTTTACTTATTAGAACATCATATATGGTTGATTTCTGTATCGTTTATACATACACGTTATGTTATAATTTCCGTTAGTAATTATTTATTGAACCACATTGTATCGTTGTACCATGTGGAACATTTTTCCTGGTTTGATTTCTATTACATTTAGGCACAACTTCCAACAATTTCATCACGAAGATGACAACTTAAGGGTGGTTAAAAATGACTTAGGGATATTTCTAGATGTACTATGAGAGTCCTTCAATGGACATATGATTTCAAACCCGGTAAAGAGCCTTCAATCATCACTGTTGGGATTCGATTACATATGTTGCCTATTCATTTATATAATAAATCTAGTCTTTTCTCTATAGCTAATGTGTTTGGAATGCCGCTTAAAATGGATGAAGCAGCTGCCAATCTCACAAGACCTAGTCTTGTAAAGATCTGTATATAAATAGACCTCAAAAAGGAGCTAACTCAGAGACTATGGCTTGGGTATGGAGATGAACAAGAAAAGAAAGGGTTTTGGCAAGATTGCAGTTATGAAAAGATACCAGAATATTGTACTAATTGCAAAAAAGTTGGACATGGATATAATGAGTGCAAGGTGTTTGATAAAATGCGCAATGAGAAAAATGGGTAAGTAAAAAGCATGATTCCTAAGGAGAAAAGCCAAACGTTGTATAAACAGAAACACATCAACAAATTACAACCCAAAAAATCTGAATTCAAAAGGAAAATACCTTTCACATTTGAGAAATGGATTAGTAAAGAAAAACTCACAAAATCAAATACTGACACATTAGTAGGAAAGTTCAATTTTGAGAATAATGGTGGCATTCAAGAAAGAGAAAAATGCACAATTCCTACACAAGGGGGAACAAAAGAATCAGAATACCATGGTTTCAGCCATACGGAATATGGAAATAAAGATTTCAAACCCATTTGAAGCATTACAAGATCTAGAACTACAAGATGAAAAGGACAAACAATTGGAAAATCAAGAGGAAAAAGAAGATGAGGCAAATGTCTCCTTTGTTGCTACTGAAAATAAAGATCAACAAGAAAATACAGAGGATGAATTTACAACTGCACATATGTATTTTCTTTAATCTAAAGAAATGAAAATCTTTCAGATCAATTGACCAAACTACCAAAAGAATTGCATTGTGGGGAATTTCCTTTGAACATGAGTGTAGGAAAAACAAATACTATGGAGTTTATGCAACTAGAAGGTTGTTCTAAAGCAATTAGTGATGGAGGAAAATATGGATAAGGAGATAATTCTAGTCTAGATAAGCAAATAGTGCAAAATAACCATACCACAACAGAGCTAATAAATATAAATGAAGGTGAATTAGTTGTTGAATTAGTTCTCATCCAATAGGAAAACAGAGGTGGATGAAGAAGAAGAAAAAAAGAGGAAACAAGCAAAGATTTGGAAAGGAATTAATAAATCGAGAGAAGAAAAGAAAATCAAAACACATCGGTACAATACAAGAAACAAGGCAAGATCAACTAACAATTACTATGATTCCTATGATTACGGGCACTATGGCAGTTGCTAATTAAGATATTGAGCGAAAAGAGTATTAATTTCGAAGAATAAATCTACATAAAGGGTTAACAAGATCACAAATCTTTGTAGATGTTATTAAATTACATGTTTACATAGATTTGGAGGTAGAATTTCCAAAGGTCAGCAAAAGCTAATCGTTTTCTATTGTGGCTATGATAAGTTCTGTTTCTCTCTCTACAATGGTTTTGATCGCATACAGATGGTTAAAAAATGAGCTAGAAGATAGAGAGTTGATATTTAGGCCAATTATCAAAAAAGGACATGGCTTTTATTGTTATTTCCTTTGGCCCCAAAGCTTTTATGTTTCTCTGTTTTTTTTTTTTGGTTTCCGTTGTAATATGGTCGTAGGTCATTTAAACTTTAAATCAATGAAAAAAATGAAATAGTGGGTTTCTCAATATTTTTTTTATTAGCATCTTTTTCCCCGAAAATGCATCTATTGGCTCTTTGTTCACCTTTATTGTATTATGCAAAATGGGAATCGTACATAGGTACAATTTGGTCAAGATATTTAGCAAAAACAAAAGTCTTTTAATATTTTTTTTAAAATTATATCAATACTACCAAATAAAAAAAGTATTCTAACAAATTCAAGAATAATACTATCAAATTCACTAAATTAGTACTAATTATAATAAAAATACTTCCAAATTCAATAAAAATACTACTATATTATTTATTTTTAGTATACTATTTTTTGATACTACTATATTATTTTTCTATACTTATATATATATATATTATTTTTGTTGAATTTGGTAGTATAATTTTTTTTTTTTTGAATCTGGTATTATTGAATAAGTGAAAGAAAGATTTTTAATAAAGAGAAATAAAAATTGAATGCAATTTTTTTTTTGCTAAATAAGTCTAGTAGATTGTATATTAACTTAATTTTCCCTCATAGGAACTCATTTTTTTTTATATAAATGGTGGAAAAAACCCTATATTTTTATTGCTAATAAAAAATGCAGGGAAAAACCCCACGAAAAGGAAATGTATCATCAAACAAAAAGTAGAGACAAAATTATTGACCAATAAAAAATCCAGCCATCTAATTAAACTTGTAAAAAAATTAAAGAAAACTTGAAGGATCATATTGTAATTCTTCTGTCGTTTTTTGTGATTAATCATTTCTCAGAGACAAAACCACCTCTCCTTTCTCTCTCTATATTGTCTCCCCATCAAATACGAATATAAGGCAAACCTTTCGCGTCCCAAATTGTGATCTTGCCCAGTTCATAAGGCTGTTCCTCAATAATATAGCTAACCAAACTAATGGTACAACCCCAATTAGCCAGTAGATCCGTTGCCTTGTTAACTTCTCTTTGCGTAATTGAATGTAACTAATGGTACTAATTGAATGTACTTAATAAGTTTTATCATTTCAGTACATATATTATCAGAAGACATTTGCGTATTGCCATGTTTGCTTTTACATCTACTTTTCTAAATACACCATACTATAAAAGAGGGTAGAGTTTTATAAACTGACATTAGAATACCTTGAGTAGGATTCTTAGCATTAGTCAACCAAGTAATGAGCATACCTCTAATTGGGGTTTTAGTGTTAAGTATGTCCAAAAGATCATCAAAAAACTTTCAAACTGCAAGAGCAATTTACTCTTTGCTAAATAAATGATCTCTATTATCCTTAGGTTTTCCACAACATTCACATTTAAAAACTAATTGTAGACCAAATTTCTTGATTGCATAATCCAAATGGAGAGCAAAATGAAGTAACTTCCAGACAAAACAAAAGATATTCAAAGGTATTTTTATGTCCCAACTAATATTGTTGAACCGGTTATACTATATTTATCTCTAGCAATGGTCCAAACAGATTGAAAAGAAAATTTCCCAAAGATATTATCTTTCCAAATACTTTCATCATTACCAAACTTGTTTACCTTAAAATTCTCTGTTAACAAAGATCTGCACAGCATAGGCATTAAAGTTATAATTTTCTGAGTATTCCATTCACCATTATTAATTAAATATTTTAATTTGCAACTACCATCTATACCTTCTTTTCTAAAGAGACATGTACCCATCCAACTATCAAAATTCACAGAGATTTCCCTGCATATAATTTTCTGTTATATCTCTGACTTTAACCATTCTGCACCAAGTGTTATTCCGTTTTTTAAGTGACAACTCAGTTGGATGAGACTTTTTGCAATATTTAGCTTTCATAAATCTTGTTTATAAATTATAAGTAGTTCTAAACTTCCACCATAACTATAAAGCAAAAGCTTTTGAGATGTTATTAAAGCTTCTAATACCAAGTTGTCCGTCTTATTGTTTTGCAAATCTTTTTCCAACTAATCTAGTGATGCTTTGATTTACCCTTTTTTTTCTCACCAGGAAAAATTAGCAATAATCATGTCTATTTTTTAATAACCTGAGCTGGTGGATTCATAGCGCTAACAAATAGACATGTATAGAGTTTAAAACATGCTTAATAAGGATAAACTTACTTCCCATATTTCAAATGTTGATATTTCCACCCAAAAAGCTTACTCCTTATCTTCAAAATCAGTTCATTAAAGAGTACATATTTTGTGTGGCCAGCATATAACTTGCATTCAATATAAACAAAAGGGGGGCTTTTTGCAATGAATACCAAGAATTTTACAAACTTTTTCCTTATTTTTTTGTAGCATCTTTAGAAATATATGCAAGGTTTTTTTTTTTAAATTCAGCTCTTGACCAGAATTTTTATTATACTCATCCAAAACATTTTTGACTAGTTTAATATAGCGAGTATTAGCTGAATAAAATATTATAATATTATCAACAAACGTTAAATGAGTGATTATAGGAGTATTGATTGGAGACTTGAAGGATTTCCATCTCTTTTTATGTACTAATAAGTTCAAATTTGTTGTCATGCCAAATCTCTGAAAAACTCATTTTCCTCAAAATAGAAATAAGAAAATGCCAAAAGAATTTGTCATGACCTTTTTTCATATCTAACTTAATAGATACAATTCTGCCACTTTTAAAATTATTAAGGATAGATATGAATTATTTGGTCAACAAGATATTATCAAAAATATCTTTTTTTTTTAACAAAACCAGTTTGATTTTTATATATAATTTTGGGTAGAATAACTGATAGCCTATTGCTCATAAATTTGGTAATGATTTTATTGCAAAAGGAGCACGAGCTAATAGCTCTAAAATCCGCAAAAGTGGAAGGATTACTCTTTTTTTAGGTAAAAGAGCAATAGTGGTTGTAGGTAAAATTTCTCTTGAAAAGAAGTGGATAACAACTTTGTACAAATCATCTCCAATAATGTCACGACTATGTGTGAAAAATTAACCATTAAAACCATCCAAACCTGGGGCACTACTCTTATTCAATTCTCAAACGACATTTTTAATCTCCTCCAAATCAGGGTTTTTAATCAAATTATCATTATCAATGTTATTCAAACGACATTTTCATAGTATTTTTAGAAATAAACTCCAAACTCTTATAATTAGTCTGAATATCCATACCTACTACTAATAACCATTTAAAGTAATTAATGGCCTATTTTTTAATATCTTCTTTTTTAGTAAGTATTTCTGTTTGAGAATTAGTGATGGAATCCATGTGGCTTTTACTTTTTCCTTTCTTGACAATACTATAGAAAAATTTAGAATTTGCATCACTTTCTAAATACCACTTTAAATTTGCATTTGGAAACCACAAAACTTCTTATATCTTCAATCTGTAATTCAAATTTGCAGAAGCTTTCATTATTTCTTCTGTGTGTTTGCAGGGCTTTTGTTTAGCTCAAAAAAAGATTATAGCCTCAATATTTTATCTTTAGCAGCAATCACCTATTGAAAAATATTACCCAAGGCAGTTTTATTCCAAGTAAAAAGTACTTTTTTAATATTTTTTAAATTTTGGGTAAAAGAGAATTCCTTTCCATATATGCTTTCCAGTTGTCTTTAATAATATTCAGAAATTCTGAATGATATCACCAATTTTTTTGAAAAATAAACCTCATTGGATTATTTTTCATTATCTTCCTTAAAAGTAATGAGCATAGGACTATGATCAAAATTAGTCTTTTTGAGATGATCCAAAGAGATGGAATGAAACAGATTAGCCAAATTAGAATTAATGTATACATTATCAATCCTCTCAAAAATAGTACCATTCTCACACATTTTGTTCCACCAAGTGAATCTAGACCCACCATACATCAATTTATAAACTCCAAATTGATCTAAACAGTCTAAATAAGTATTAGCAGCATTTAAATTAATTGGAGGTCCCCCAACTTTATCTTCTTTTTTGGCAACAATGTTAAAATCACCAGATATAATTCTAGGCAAATTCGAACTAATTTGAGCCAAAAAGTCCCATAAACTCTCTATATCTTGATTTTGACACTTAGCGCATAGAAAAGAAGCCATGGTTTGGTTGTTTTCACTTGGTAAATAAATTAGCACATTGGTTGATCTGCTGGCCTAAAAATTACCTCAATATCTTGCTTATAAAAAATTCAAATTTTGTTATATTCACGCCCCAAAACTTTTTCAAACCCAGATAATTTTTGTACTCATCTAAGTTAGGATCCACTTTTTTATTGTGCATAACTTATAGGCTCTAAACAAACTAAGACAAAAACTTGATTGATTGTGCATAACTTTTTTATTCTTCTTAAAGTAGTTTTATTCCGCATACCTCTCACATTCCAAACAAGAAGTTGAATCATTTATTACCTTTTTGTAACATCAACATTAGAGGATATCAAAATCATGGATAGCTCTTAATTTTTGCTTTCTCTTTGCTTTACATAATTTTTCTTTTGTATCTTTTTCCTTTGGCTCTTAAACATTGCTTTATCCCATTCTTCACTTTGTGTGATTTCTGAGTTTGTAGGTGACCCATATAAATCTACAACCAATGAGTTCTCCAATAAATTATCTTGTTGCTCAAAAGGTATTAATTATAACCATTTCTCCCTTAAACCTTTTCTACCTAAATCAAAATTATTATTACCATAATCCACATTTTCTTCACTATCAGAATTATCACTTTTTTTAGAGATGTCTTCTACTAATCCATCCACATTATCAGAATTTGCATGTTGTATGACAACACAAATTAGTCCTTTATATTCTTCTTTTTTTGAGCATGCTAAATTTTGCCATCATGATCGACTCCAGATCTCGCTGGAGCTGTTGCACAGTGGCGGCGGATATATATATATATATATATATATGTGTGTGTGTGTGTGTATATATATATGTGTGTATATATAGATAGATATAGAGATAGATGTGCAGAGGGGGGCATCGTCTTCTCCGGCCAAACCACGGCTAAAAAATTGTTGCAACGGCGGAGTTCATCGGAGCGGTGATGGGGTGTTTTGGGAGCTGATTTCTAGAGAGATAAAGTGTTTTGGGTTAATGTCACAAAAAAGAATTCAGACCCTTTTTATATTTATGGTAAGTGCTACCAAAATCAAATTAAAATATTTAAAAATTGTATCTTATACTAATAAAAAATACAAGTGTTATTAAAATCTAATAATTCTTTTAAAGTGGTATCGGCCTACAATTCATTCTACCTTCAATGTAGCACAATTTTTTTTAGCCAAACTCGTTGAAAATCTTTGCGTGAAAGCTTCTCACTAAAATATGTTTCCTATTAAAAACTCCAATATTATAATCTGTTTTTAAGATCCAGAGTTTTGAAAACTTTTTTAACCATCTCTGGCTGTGGTTTTCCATGCGAAAATTTTTCCACCATCGTATATTTAATCATTGGCTCGCCCTTAAATGTACCCAATTCTTTAAAATAAATCTCCGCTTTTTATTTAGAACTTACTATCGATGCAAAAGATTTAGTAGCCGGTAGATCTGGTTTTATGAGTTCATTGTTTGCCATAGGTTTATCTCCCTCCAGTGACGTTGTTGAATGGTTGTCCATGCTATCAGTGGCTAGGGTTATTCAGGTTAGTCGTCTCTCTTTATCTCTCTAGGTTTTGTGTATCTTTTTTGTTCTCTTTACTAATTGTGTTCCGCTCATAGGAACTTAGTTTATCGTTCACTTATCCTTTTATTATCGGATGTCTTTTGTATTACAGACATCATGGGGCAATGTCCCATTGGGATCAATTTTTGTTTTACAATAATAGATTATGAGCCGGTTTGCACTAAGAAAAAGAATAAAAGTTATACATGATCTGGATTTTTTAGGGTCAACGAATTATAAGCACAAAAATACAAAAGAAGCTTAAATATTTTAAATAAAACTCACATCCGGCATATTGAACATCATGTCGCAACATGCCTTATTCGTACGAAACTCACATGCACACAAAAGTACTTATATCACAACAATAACTTCAGCTTACTGATTGTGTAACGTTTGACTATCAGCAGAATCATTTATTCATACATATAATTAATATGATCTTTCAAGATGACAACGTTTAGTTTTTAGTAGTATCAACGACATCTTAGTGGCATGGAGGGTGACGGCAATAATGTCCGTGTCCGTATCCATGACCATATCCACCGTGTCTGTGTCCATATCTACCGTATCCGTGCCCATATCCTCTGTGTCCATGTCCATGTCCATATCCACCGTGATATCCATGCCCATGTCCATATCCACCATGTCCATGGCCATAACCCTCTACATGATCTAGTTATAGAAACAAGAAAAGCGTGTTAGAACGACATGAAACAAAGTCATTAATGAGTACTTGACAATTCATGCATAAAATAGTTCTGTAATGTTAGAAGGCATATCGTTGAAACTTTTAAGCTCGTCAATTTTTTATAACGTTAGAGATGTATTGACTTATATATTTTTATTCTTTAAAGTTATTTTTGATGTAAAATTATTCATAATAGATTATTTGCACCATTCTCTTGTTTGTAACTCATTAAATGCATGGTTTTGTATCAAGGTCATATCTAGATTTTAAAAAAGCCTTATTTTTTTTGGGAAACTTAATGTTGAGTACATACCTTCTAAGAATTTGATTTTTTTGTCTAAGAATTAGTATATATTCTAGCATCATTGAACATCGAATATAAGTTTATAAACATTAAATAAATAAAAAGACGCACCATTGAGCACTTGTACCAAATTTTGAAAGAAATTCTATCCCAGTTCTTTTGACAAAATGATCAATATTTCCTAATATCTTAATTATATTTTCATTACATCGTTCCCAAATGTCCGTACTTTGTGAGAGTTTTTGACCAAAATGGTGATATTGTACAAACTAATTCCTATTCTAGTGTTATTTCAAAACATATTCCCAAGATAGTGTTGTTTTTACTATGTCACCTCCAACTAGGAGATAGACTTAATCCATGTAAGCAATCTAGTACTATACAAATATATCTTTCCAATAACTTTCAAAAAGAAAATCGACGGAATTGCAATGTTATTAATTTGGGCCGACAAGCGCAGCAATATAAAATAGACGAATTGTACATGTTAGTTATTGAACTTACTTGTTAATCCGCTCATTGCAATTAAATATATTTTTATGTAAGATACTTTTGGTAATTGAAGAACATTTTTTCCCGCCTCCATTACTTCGTTACTGTTAGCTTTTTTCTAGTTACAATGGCATAAACTAGTTTATGTAATTTTATTTTTATTTGTTGGTTTCTTAATTTCTTATTTTCATGGACAGATTGATTGTTACAGTTTGGAAAGCTTTTGTGCACAAGGAACATTAATTAAGTTCCAATTATCTTTTACTTACTTTTACTATGTGTATATTTATAAATAGAAATTTAGTTTTCATGCAGAATCGTGGTAACAAATAGCTACCGTTTGTTAAGCTACTGGGATGGGGGGATATGTTACCATTTATTTTTTATATTGCTTTTCTGATTCATTTAATGTTGGATGTTATGGTGCCAAAATTTCCGACCATATAATTTTTTTTAATGCAATTTCTAAATAATTGAGTTATTTATTCTGATTTTTTAAATCTTTCAGTTTGATGAATAGTTTAAAATCTGTGTTTTGGTGATGGTCTCTTCTTCGTACAGTATACTGTAATAATCATACTAGTAGATATTAAGATATATTTAGTTCATACACTAGATGTTTTATTAATTAGTCAATTATTTTTAACATAAACATGTAAAATAAAATATATTTAGGAGGTTCATAAAATTAATAAAAACAAAGTAATTAATAACGTTAATAGCATGAACATTGTTATTTTATTGCACTAAGTTAATTAAATTGATTGCATGGATTAAGTCTCTCTCCTAGTTTGAGCTGACATGGCAAAAACAACATTATTTTGAGAATATGTTTTGAAGTAACACTAGAATGAGAATTAGTTTGGCCAATAACAAGGTCAAAACCTCTCACGAAATAGGGAAATATATATTATAACAATAGATTCATCAATACATAAAAAACTGATTTTAATACATGCTTGTAGCTACTATATATAAACAAAACATCTGAAAATGGTTTGGTTGCTTAAAATAAAAGAAAAAATATACAAAACATCTGTTATGTGTGCATATATGTGTATAACGATAGAAAATACTCACGTTCACTTAGCTCTCTAGCTGCAACCTCAGAGGAGATAATTAGAAATGAAGCTAAAACAAGCCCTAGAACCAGAAAGCTTTTGGAGTATGCCATTTCTTTAATACTTTTGTGAAATATAAGATGCTTTATGTATAGGTTGATGAATAACAAAGAGGGATCTTCCAAATTTATAGCGGGATGAGAGTACAGGGTACGAAGAGTTAAATAATATTGGTGACACAACACAAGAGGGCCTAGTAGTCCACTAAAAAATGTGACATTAATTTGCTGACACAACACATAAATTATACTAATGGTCGCAGGCGGAGAGAGAATGCGAAATGTGAGGGGATGATGTAATTCATTAGAATATTTTTTCGAGATATATAGCTGTAGGTTGCATTACGAAAATGTTTACTAAAATTAATTTTTTTTAATTATTTATCAAATTTTATTAAATTGGAAGGTGCTACCGTTTCTATTGCTAAATATACTTAAAAGAAATGTTGTTTTTAGTTTAATATTGATCAAACTTTATTACATTTAATGAGAATTTATATCACCAGTTTATTATTTGTTTTATTTATTAATGTACCAATAAGTATCTGGATTCACTAGAGTGAATGGTGCATTCCAAATTTGTATACTTTTACATTTTGATTGTATTAAACATGACCATGACAATATAATTATTTTTATACTCACTTGATAAAATAATAAATAAATGTCAAATTACTTCTACTTTTCAAATATTATTCCAAAAAACACATCCCAATATTTTTCATTCCATTTAAATACTATTTACTGACATCGGCAAAATTTTAACATCTGTCTTCACCTTTCTCTCTCCAGTTATTCACCTTTCTCTCTCCAATCACTCTTTCTGCAGAACTCTCTCTCCCACTCTCCAATAGCTCCGACGAAAAAAGAGCCGTCACCGCCATCTCTGTCGTCAAACTCCGGAGACAAACCGTCCTTTCTCACTCTCTTCATTCATTTGAATATATATATATATATATGTTCTATATATACATATATATCTGTCTGTATCAGTATGACTATATATATATATATTTATGTAGCTATATATATATATATATATATATATATATATATATATATATATATATAGGGGGAGGATCTATACACACATAAAAAAAACACATTATCTTTACACATCAATCACAACCCTCTATTTACTTACTTTTAATGGTCAAGATTAGTTCATCTAATAACAAAAATAAACACATAATCTTGACCATTAAAAGTTAGTAAATGGAGGGTTGTGATTGATGTGTAAAGATAATATGTTTTTTTATGTGTGTACGGATCATTTCCCATATATATATATATATATATATATATATGTATGCATGCCAACATCTCCGGTGAAGATCCAACACCAACAACTTCGGCGAAAGACATGGCAGAGCTCCGGATAAAGACACGACGGAATGTTCTTTCTCTCTATCTAAATCTATGTGTGTGTGTATATATATATATACAAGGCCGGATTTTGGATTAGGCCCAATAGACACGGACATAAAACCCCCAAAAAACGTATATTTTTAATGCATATGTTTGGCAAAATATTAAATATATATATATATAATTAATTTACTTTCTCTAATCAATAGTCATATGTGTTCGAGTGGTTGGTTTCTTTGATAAAGAGTCTAGTCAACCTGTGTTTGAGTCTTTGTAGAAACAAGATTTTATTTTTTTTAATTTATTATAAAATTTAGTACACTAATGAACCCTTTAATTTTATGTAAGATTCTATGTGGTCTCCCATATTAATAAAAACAGGTAAGGACCTGATTTGTTGAATAAATAAATATTTGGCCCCTGATTTTCTTTTTAAAAAAATCATAGTATAATTTTAGTTCGAATACGAACTTTGTAAAAAAATTTCTTCGTATCGTTGATTGTTTTGTTAAATATGCTCAACTTATTACATCTAATATTTTCTAACTTAGTATTTTACCATTTATTAATCGTATCTTATAAGTTTTATTTAAATACCTTTTTTTTTATGGAGAAAAAAAAGCCCTATTTTTAAGGTGTTCTAAGGATCCCAAAACTCTGAAAACGGGCATGTATATATGTACATATGTATCGTATGGTCTTGATGACTGTACTCTCTCCGATCTCCGTCAACCACCACTTACGTCGTCGACGGAGCAAACGGTCGTTCTCCCTCCTCTCTCTCTCTCTATATATATATATATATATATCCAACGCGGTGTTACAGATCTGTCTATGAGAAGATGGACTGAATTGTAATTTTGAATACTTTGGTTTAATTCATATCCCAACCACTAGATTCAGAAAAATTAAACTTTCAGTCAACCAGTTAAACTAGTTACTAAATAATGTTTAATTGCTAATATGTGATCCTAACTAATGAACAAAAATACAAAAAAGTGACAAAAAAGACTATAAAATAATTTTAAATGTCCCAAACTGTTTTAAAATTGTATTATTAACCCTTAAATTATAGATTTGACGGTTTAAATCAACGTTGTTCAAGAAAATTAATTTTTTCTTAATTGTGTATACACTTTTCTAGATTGTGTATTTATTTTTCTCGATTATGTATACACTTTTTCTCGATTGTGTATACATTTTATGGATTGTGTATACACTTTATGGATTGCCTTTGATTTTGTATGCATTCTTCGTGATTGTGTATGTATTTTTCTCGATTGTGTATGCACTTTCCTGGGATGTGTTTGGTTGTATATGCATTTTTCAGAATTGTTAATGCACTTTTTTGGACCGTGTATGCAATTTTTCTATTGTGTATGCATTTTTCTCGATTGTTTATGCATTTTTATTTATTGTTTATGCACTTTTCTTGATTGTCTATGCACTTTTCTCGATTATGCATGCAATTTTTCGGGTTGTGTATGCACTTTTCTCGGGAAAAATTACAGTTTAGTGCCATGTGTTTACAACTTTTTTCAATTTAGTTACATGTGGTCTCACTTTTTTGAATTAGTGACCTAGGTTTAAGGTTTTTTTTTTTATTTAGTGTACTGACGTTATGTTTCCGTCAAAAAAAGTACCACATGACAGCTCACGTAACTGTTTACTGTTATATTTAAGGGTAAAAAGGAATTTTCACACTTAATCATTGATACAGTCGTTTCTCATCAACTTTTAGGGCTTATACAAACATAAAATAAAGATATATAGAGAAAGAAACAACAAGAGAGAGACATATCACTGTGAGACATATCATATGTGGCCCTAATTTGGGCGATTAATACTCGATCGAAGACTAAAAGTTTACATAATGGGTTGGGCCTCCGGTGATTCTGCAGAATTTAATGTTTTTCCAAATTACTGTAAGTTTTTTACTAATTAATTCGTTTTTTTTGTTGTGTTTATTGATACTTCATATAACGGATTTAGTTTAATTCGTTTGTTTTTTACTAATTAAAATTGAGAATTTTAATGTATTTTGTACCTGAAAAGTTGACTTTTGAGCATTTTAGTGTATTTTGTACCTTAAAAAGTTTACTTGAATATTTTAGTGTGTTTTGTACCTGAAAAAGTTTACTTTTGAACATTTTAGTGTATTTTGTACCTTAAACAGTTTACTTTTTAACATTTTAGTGTATTATGTACCTTAAATAGTTTAATTAAACATTTTAGTGCGTTATGCACCTTGAATAGTATGTGATGTGTTATGTACTTGACAAAAATATACGTGTATTATAGGTGAAAATTGGAGTAAACTCACTCTAAATGTGACATGTTGCTAAACAATTAGTGTGAAAGTTTCAATGCATGCATTAAGTATGCTAGGGGACAGCCCATCTTAGCAATGCCAGAGACTATTAGGATTTACTTAATGGATTTAGTTATGAGAAAGAGAAAGTCTATGGGAAAGAGAGATGTAGTTTTGTGTCCAAAAATATTTAAGAAAATGGAAGAGGTGAGGGGAAACAACAATGGTTGGTTGCCTAGGTTTTAATGGAGATGTTAATTTTGAGATTGATGATCCATTGCGACAGAAATATTATGTGAATATAGAGTTGAGAACATGTTTATGTAGTAGCCCCATGAAATAAGTATTACCATAGTGGCTCTTACACACGTTTTTTAATATAAGAAACCTAACAAGTAAAATTGTCAAAATTGAGGTACCACACGTTTTTTTAATATATATAAGAAACCTAACAAGTAAAATTGTCAAAATTTTGAATAATTGTTTATTAGGAAATTTGTTCTGTTGTTAGAGTTTGATTAGTAGTGATTTGGAGTCTCAAAATGAGTAAAGATAAGAGGAAAAAAGCTCCCACTTTAACATAGCTAGTCTTGTCATATCGACTAACCGACAAGTGAGCATAGGTCAATATGTAATTATAAAACAATAAGGATTAAAAAGAGTCCTATAAAAAGGGCCAAATAAGAATAATAGGGAAAAAGAGGATCACGGAAGTTTCAGTATAAATGAAGTTGTGTAGAAGACAGACTAAACATAGGCTCATCGATACAGATAATGCGGAACAAATTTAAAGAAACGGCATAGGAGTGTATGCCATCAGAACCAAGAAGTTGTGAAACGCTCGATGGCCATGATATTGAAGAAATAACTGCTATTAAATAAAAGCATTCAAAGCAATCACCAAATATTTACACTCAGAAGTTAATCTTCTTTAAGTTATTTCCAGTTATTAGCATTCGAAGTTATTTCGGTTAACGGTTACTAGAGTTTCGAGAAAAAAACTGTATTTGTCTTTAATTCAATGCAATAAATTAAGTTATTTATTATATTCAATTCTCATTTGTCGACCACTATAATTCGGATGAAGTCTGTAACTAACAAATAATAACTGTACTTGTGAGTGTGAAATTACTGGTCTAATGGTAAGAAACTAAAGATCCAAGAAACAAAATTCTATGGCATGAGCGTGTGATAAAAGTTCTTACCTATGAGATAACATTTTATAAACAACAAGTTATAGCCTATATGTTGCACAAATACGGATATGAGAATCGTACCCGGTACAATACTAATTTGACGATACGGAAAAAGTTTCAAACTTTAGGTATGATACAAAAATGGTACATCAATAAAAATAAACATTGATTTTATCTATATCATAACAGAATTAACAATCTCAATAAATCATCTAGGGCTCAGTACTCAAACCGTTTCTATTGAATGTTTATGAGATTTTCTAGTATATAAAATATACAAATAATGCCCTATAAGTAACACTTTTAAACTTATATTCTCAGAATATACTTAACATAAGTTACATTCCTCGTAGGTACCAATTTTGAAAACCATATAAACTTTATTTAATCTAATTAGGTCTATGCTGTTTTTTCTATCTCATTCTATCAATCTATTCTCTCTCTCTATCTCTCTCTCTAACTCAATCAATCGATCATGTCGCCGAAGAAGAGTTTTTTACCGGATCGATCTACCACCACCACCACCACCACCACACCTCCCTCATCGATCATGTCGCCGAAGATAGAGATCTGAATCGAATCTCCGAATTAAACACTGAATTCGGTTATGTTTTTACTCCGATTCAACCCTACGTATGGTTCAGTGATTTAGCTTTTCAGGTTAGTGTAGTTTGGGGATTTTTATTACTATCTTCAATTTTTTGTTTTATCATAAATGTTGAGTTTAATTTTTTCTAATTCTATATGTGTGTGTGTATATATATATATATATGTGTGTGTGTGTGTGCGTGCGTGTGCGTGTGTGTGTTTATGTATCTCGAATTAAAAGGATTGGATCTAATATTTGGTTTTAAGTTTATGCATCACAATCGAGATCATGACTATCTTCTAATTTTTTTGTTCTTTTATGTGATTTGATTAATTTGAATTATTAATTTGGGAATTAGGGTTTTGATTAGTAATTGGGAACTTTTTGCAATGAATTGTGAGCAATCTAAATAAAACTTATTTGAAAAGGTAAGCCAATACTCAAGTATTAGTTAATACTCAACGATTTGTGAGAAATTTTATGTTTTGAGTTTTCATTTTCCAGTTTGGCTGTTTTGGTGTTGAAACGGGGCGCGTTTTAGGACTGATTTGCTGCTTGTTTTGGTGCTTAATCAAGCCGGTAGAGGGCTGATTTTGAGGCTGAAACGAGCCCGGTTTAAGGCTGATTTGGAGTCTATTTTGGTGCCAAATCGAGTCCATTTTAGGGCTGAATTGGAGTATGTTTCAGGGATGAATCGGACTCTGATTCGAGGCTGAAACAGATTCCGGTTCAAGGCTAAAACATGCTCTTAGTTCAGGAGTTATTTGGCAGCTTGTATACAACCATGTGTCGAGTTATGTTTTCACCAATTTGTACCCTTAAAGTGTTCGATGAAATGTCCGAGTTTCGTGCGATAGATTTTTGCCAATATATTTGATATTGCTACTTTAACTATAATTTGTTTTGGGACCTAAAAGAAAAACAAATATCTATTTGTTACATTTCTATTATATTTGGACCTTATGCTTTTTGTTTATAGAATTTTCTTTAATTTATTACTTTCTCGTTGGATTTGTTGACTGTGATTTATAGTTCAGTTGCGAATTGGGACAATTACTGTATTGTTTTTTTTTTATTTCAGCATTATTGGGACAGTTTTGGAGTGGTTTTTGAAAGGTTTTGAATGGTTTTGGGTGTTTCAAGTTTATTTGAACAAGAGCGGTGGAAGAACTCGTTTATGGGTTGAGATGGGGTCCAATTTGGGTTGAAACAAGCTCATTTCAGGACTGAAACGGAGCTCATTTCAGGACTAAAATGAGCTCATTTTGGAGCTGAAGCGCAGCTCGTTTTGGTGCTAAAACAAAGCTTGTTTTGGGACTAAAGCGCATCTCATATTGGGACTGAAATATGGCTCGTCTTGCGGCTGAAACAGAGCACGTTTCGTGACTGAAACGAGCTCATTTTGGTACTAAAGCGCAGCTGGTTTTTATTTTTTATTTTATCAATGAGTTATATTTACATTTTTATGATGCTTATATCATGTCATGCTTTTTATTAAGGCTGCGACTAAGTTGTGAATAAGATTGTGACTATTTTGGGAATAACAAGAACTAGTTTGTTACTTGAACTAGTTTGACAGGCTTGGTAAATGACTTTGAGTCGGACTTAGGTATTTTCATTGTTTGTTTGGCGTGCGTAATGCTTGTTTGATTGAGTTTGTATGAGTTTTAGTTGTACATGTTTGTATAATTTTGTATAATGACTATAAATATTCGCAAGTTCAAAATGGTAAGAGCGCTTGCACCAACACTGAGGTTTAGGAGTTTGATGGTTCGAATCCATCCGGATTTTTAAAAAAATATTAAAGTAGAATATATGCAATCTGTGGTGAATTATATTGTATTTATGTCAAACATTATGCAATTTCAAGTAAACTAGATGCAATTTCAACTGAACTATATGCAATTTCGACTGAACTAGATGCTCTTTCAGCTGAACCACATGCACTTTCTGCTGAACTAGATGCAATTTCAGCTAGACTACATCATGTCTAGCTGAAAGTGCATATGGTTCAGATGAAAGAACATGTGATTCAGCTAAAAGTGCATCTATTTCAGTTGAAAGTACATCTAGTTCAGATGAAAGTTCATCTATTTCGGTCTTGTTAGTCGAAAGTGCATCTGGTTCAATAAAAGTGCATCTAGTTTAGCTGAAAATGCATCTAGTGCAGCTGAAAGTGCATTTCGTGCAGCTGAAACTCCATCTAGTTCACCTGAAATGCCATCTTTTTCAGTCGAAAGTGCATATTGTTTAGTCGAAAGTGGATCTAATGCATATAGTTCAGTTGAAAATGCATCTAATTCGGTTATTTTATGAATTCTTTTCGATATTTGTGCTTTTTTCATTTTTATAATTTTTTGTGTATTTTTTTATAATTTTTATAATATTTGGTGGGTTTTTTTGGAAAATACGTTTTTGTGATATTTTTTTTAAAAAAATATATTTTTTGTGATTTTTTTTTATAAAAATACATTTTTTTTCTGATTTTTATCCTTTTTTAATAGTTTTTGTGATTTTTTTAGAAAAAAACACATTTTTGTGATTTTTTTTCATTTTCTTTGAATTTTTTTTAATAATTACAATTTGCTTGATTTTTTGGTAAAGATACATTTTTTGTGATTTTTTATAAAAATAATTTTTACGATTTTTCCTTTTTTAATAATTTTTTGTGATTTTTTCCATTTTTTATAACTTTTTGTGATTTTTTTACCTTTTTTATAATTTTTTGTGATTTTTTTTGAATTTTTATGAGTTTTCAGTTTTATAGAATTTTCTTATAATTTAAAAATATTTTTTGAGGTTTCTAGAGAGATAAAACATTTATATTATGTTTTGGGTTATACAATGGCGTTTTGGTAAATAAAGATAATAATTAAAAAATTCTACCAATATGAACTTTTTGATGTATTTAGAAGTAATATAAGTTGGTATAAGGTGCGTATAAGGAATTCCCCCATATATTTAATTAATTTCATTATACTAGCAGATTATAATATAGTATTCACTTGCTTATATTAATAAACAACTATATTTTTTTTTGTATTTTATTTTTATACTGCATTTTTTTTTTACATATAAACTTTGATTGACATTTTTTTTTTTTTTTGTTCGGAATGCCCTCAGGACTCTTTCAAGTTTAGCAAAAACTAATACGCAAATAAAATAGATTACTACCATGGAAACTTTTGATAAACATAGTCACACTTTTAATACTTTGGCTTCTTCTGCTTGGTAGTTCTGACAACATTAATTCACCTCCAGGATCCCAGATACAATGCTTTCTTTCACCTTTGGCTCAGTACAGCTAGGGCGCATGTGAAGTGGCATCGTTGACGATTCATCGATAACCTTTATTCCAACGAACGGGTCTACAAACTGCTTCTTCTTCTGTTTTGATGACGATGTCATCTCACTTAAGCAATTGGACAGAGAATTATGAAGTAATTATAACTCGATAACATTACCAGAACCAGGAACAAACTATAGAAAACAAGTTTCATTCAATGCCATATCATTATCATCCCAAAAGTCGTGCCAACCTTCTTTTATATCGGTCTGAAACCCACCCTGCTTGTGTGGCCTCTTTCGCAGTTTTACTGGAAACAATTTCCCCATCTTGTTCTTCAACACAACAGTTGTATATTTCTATTCCGGCTCCACGTAGAAAGAACCTTGGAATTGCATCAATTGAAGAATTAAAACTTTGAAGTGATATTCACCCTTTGCTATGCCTGGGATGGGGATCACCTTCCGCAATCACAACGGATTTTTTGACAATACAAGAGGATGAGAAGTTCCCATTAGGTTACACCTATTCCATTTCCACCTCTTTAATTGTTTCATCTCTTTGAGCTCCCGCATTGCATGAATGAGCTATAGCGTGAGCCCAAGAGTTTGACACTCTGTTTATCTTCTGGACTTTCCACGAGCTGCAACATTTGAAGGTTTTGTATACTATTATTTCGGATGGCTTCATACTTCCAGTCGCCGCAAACGTGTAGCCCTTAAAAACCGAGCCATCAAAGTTTAATTTCAATTTTCCTTTGGAACACTTCAGTAACAACGTCTAAAGTCGTTCTTATTAATCAACCTCGCCACTGATGCACAGAAACACTTTCCAGCTTACGAAACAAAGACAAACGCTCCGAATGTGCTCTTTTTTCCTCATTCGCTTCCCAAACACTTTGCCACTGAAATTCACCCTCCAAAACTAATTCATCAGCCAAGCATACTGTCTTCTCTCTTGTCATCTCTTCCACTAAGCGCGTGTCAGCCTTCATTAGCAAGATCCTTCTCCAGTGCTGACCTTTGGTTAATAGGATGTCCCCTAATCTGAACCGTTGGAGGCCTTGCGTTATTCATCGGTTGGCTTGCCATCCTGTGCTGTACTTGATAGAAGCAGTCATGGCCATAAATGCTTGTACACTTTTTCTACTTCCAATGGCTTATCTCTCTCCTGTCCCCCGAATCCCGAGAATGTCGCTTCTTTCTCTTCTTGTGCTTTTCACACTTCTTCTCCTCGCGCCTCTGTCTCTTCTGATTCATTTTGTCGCCCGAGTCATCTGCATTTTTTATTGGATGACTTTTGGTTACATCCTGAAATTTGATAATTCAGACAGATCAAACACTTGTGATGCGTATACACTTCTTGGTAATTCCATCAAGCTTAGGTAAGTTTCAGTGTGCATTTTTTATCCCAATTTTGCTAGCTGATCGGACACATTGTTCTTCTCCCTATAAATGTGAGTCAAGCTAAAACAAACCAAATTCATTAGAGCACAAGTGTCTTCCCACATATTAGTATAAGCAATAGGAGGTTTAGTATGATAATTCCACCAATTATTGACTAATAAAGAGTCTGTTTCGATATCAATATTATGTAAGTCTAGAGAGTAGCAAATTTGTAAGCCAATATACAAAGCACTTAGCTCAGCATAAGTGATATTCAGTATTCCTAAATTAGAACAAAAGGCAAATACAATATTACCGTGATCATCCCGTAATACCCCTCCACTTCCAGTTGTCCCAAGATTTCCGAAAGAAAAACCATCAATGTTAAGTTTCAGTCTTCACTTAGAGGGAAGAGACTAAGTTAAAGCAATAGGTCTTTTAGTCTTAATTTTATTAACAGAAATATCACAAGCATGTAAAATGGAAAGGTTAAAACTATTAGTAGGTGAACAGTTAGAAAGCAAAAAATTAAGGTATTTAAGCCAGTTATGAACTTTGTTAATAATGATAGTGTCACTAAAAGGAGCATTATTACGAATATAATTATTTCTATTAATCCAAATTTCCCAATTAATAAAAAAAGGAAGAAGTTTAGCTAATTTATCTACTTGAGTATTACCCTGAAAATGATTACACCACTTAGTAATAATAAAGTAAACTCCAAAATTAGTAGGAAGGTTAAAACCAAAAAGATTACTAAAATAATTCCACACTTTTAGACTAACCTCACTTTTAGTAAACATATGATCCGCAGTATCTAAAGAATGAACAGTACAACAAATACATTTACTAGGTAAAGTTATACCAACCTTCTGTAGATCACTATCTAACTTAATAGCGTTATTACAGAGTTTCGAATTGAAGACATAAATTTTAGTAGGTAAATAATTATTCCAAATATGATGATAAATCTTATTAACAGGATGAGTATGTCGAAAATGATGAAATGCATTTTTATAAGTGAAATTACCATCCATTGTATTAGGCCAATATCTAATATCTTCATCTGTTCTAAGTTTAATAAACAACTATATAATATATGAAAATATTAAAAATTAAAAATTAAATTTTTCACTAGTAGGGAAAAAGTTCATCTAGTCATGGTATACCAAAAGTGGTCAACGACAAAAAAATTATGATACTGGAAATACCGTGGTCAAAAACAAAAAAATTATGATACTGGAAATATCATACCCAGTACTTGAAATGTCTTATTGTACATGTATCCGTACCCGTAAAGATTAATTAATAAAAAAATCTGAAGTATCCGTACTAACGGATCACTACAAAAAAAATTCAATCAGAGACGGATTTTATGACAGATTTATTCCCTAATGACCTGATCGCAGACGGATTTACGTCGGATTTAATTATTTCGCGACAAATTTCTGACAGATTTGGCCGTTACTGATTGAACTTATTTTTGTAAGTGGGGTGTGCCACATGACGTCACCGAGACAATGTGTTGATATTTTGTTATCGTGTTAAAATATCCTGTAGTTGTACTGATACTACTGAACATGCAAAAATTTAGAAAATCCTCTCCCGACACATATATTTCGTGACTTCTTCAAAACATTATTATAATTTAATGTGTTTAGGTGTGAAAAAACATCTAACTTCTTCTTGACTAAGTCGACTTTACCCAACCACCATACTTGTTCAAACTACAAACAATGATAATAGTAGAAAATTAACATTTGACTTAACTTCTTCTTGACTAAGTCGACTTTACCCACCATACTTGTTCAAACTACAAACAATGATAATAGTAGAAAATTAAGATCTGACTTAACTTCTTCTTGACTAAGTCGACTTTACCCACCATACTTGATCAAACTAGTAGAAAATTAAGATTTGACGTTACTTCTTCTTGACTAAGTCGACTTTATCCACCATACTTGTTCAAACTACAAACAATGATAATAGTAGAAAATTTTGATTTGACTTACCGAAATCAAAGTAACAACGACAAAAGAAAGCGTGAAAGAGAACCATCTTTAATTATTTACTCATAACTCTTCTTTTGTCTTCGGAAGTAAGTATTCAATCACTTTCCCCCTTTTTAAATAAAAGTAAATCCGGTAGATCCACGATTAACTGTACGGACCATGTCCTTTCATCTATATGAACAGTTTATGACTTTATTATTTCTCTCGTAGTCTAATTGTTTGAAGCAAAAAAAATTCTTTTCTGATAAAAGAAAAAGAACAAAAAATGAAGTTCAAGAATTGACACTGGCACTACCAATTTTTTTATGTTACAACTTACAATATTTTTTTGCTTTGCCATCTCCTCTGCATTCTACCATGTATCTGACTTTCAAGTTCTATTTTCTTGTGCATTAATTTATTAGATGTGGGTCTTACTGGCTAAGAAAAAATTGAAGGAAATAAAATAAAATGAGAAACATAATTATTTTTCTTAAAACGAATTTTGCCCCGATTGAGGTTGCTATTTAACTTCATCTAATCGTTTCCAAGTTAAAACAAAATAACCAATTTTGCAGATAGTTACTTTGGCGAATTACAAATTTCTCTCAATGTATAAAACTTATTTTGGAAATTATTAAATGAGTAATAATCCTTCATAAATAAACTATTTTAGGACGTTGCGTCATAACTAAAAGGCTTAATCTTTTTAAAATTAAGCACGGGTGGGTTACGGTCGGGGCCTGACCCATAAATTCTTAACCCGTATCCTGACCCGATTATTTTTGGAAGTGAAAAAAATATCCTGATTCCGACCCGACTTTTTCGGGACCCGAATTTTCGGGATCCCGTAGGATCGGGATAGGTTTACCCCGAATCTCCCGACATATTTTTTTATTTTACGACGACGTCATTTTTTATTAACAATTTTCATTTGAGAAATCTAAACATATTATTAACACGAAATATGATCTTAGTTTAAAAATAACATTCTTAATAAATGAAAAAAGAAATTAATATGTAGTAGAAAAAATAGTGTGAAACTACAAATAATACAGTAGATAAAAAAATTGATACATTTTTTATCAGATTCTTTTACTATTTAGTTTTATTCACAAAAACAATATTAATTATCATACTAATAAGATACATTATCATTATAATTTTTATAATCGGAAAATAATAATCATTTATGTTTCTTGAAAATAACAATATAACTTTTTAATTTAAGTATATTTTTTATTTTAATAGTTTCATATATTCAAAATTATAAATTTATATTATACTTGTATAATTATAACTAATATATAAAATAAAAAAAAATTATAGCTCATATGGTAGAGTGCTTATATTGTATGCTAGATGTATACGTTTCGATTCTCGTCATTTGCATTTAATATAAATTAATTTATGTTTTTATATAAAATATAAATTAATTAAAAAATCAGGTCGGATCGGGACACCCGACGAAATCAAAATTGCCATCTGATCCCGATCACGAAGTTTGTCGGGTCAAGACTATTCTCGACTGACGGAAAAAAAAGAAGGAAAAAAGGTTGAGAAATTTCGGGTCGGGTACGGGTCGATACACGGGTCAAATCGGGATTTGAGAATTTTTTTCCGGCCCTTAAATTAAAATTAAGTGTCTATTGGGTGTAAATACTGTCACACAGAAAGTTAAATACCACCCAAGTAAAATATTGACATTTATTTCCCCCAACTACTACATAGACAACGTTAATCTATCCATATAGTCAATTATATAACAATGCGTCACATAAATATATATTTTACGATATAAATGCATCATGGATGTTACGCATCATTACACGGTATCAACCAAATTATATCTCCACATATGCTATGTCAAACACTCAACAGATAATAGCAGACAAACATAGATATGATGGAAAAAGTATTCTTTATCGCTCTACTCTATTGACTGTTGTGGTATGATAGGTACATATTTCAAAACTTTTGATAATTAATACAATAAAAAGTTGAGATCACAAATGTCTATAATAAGTAACGCTAAATTTAATAACAGTTTAACAACATAATTAGTCAAATAGATAAATTAATACATTAATGGCAATCGAATATACAGTCTAATACTAATTGAATAGACACTCTATTACAATATATAACACAAATGACAAACTGAAATAGTCAAATAGACAATCTAATGCATAATTTAATACACTAATCAACGAAAATCCGATGGACAAAACAGACAAAAATACTACAAAAGTGCACAAAAAATTATTCAAAATAATCTAACGGACACAAAATTTACGAAAAGTTAACTAATACACAATAATAAAACAGAAAGTACATTAAAAAATGTCAAAAGAGACAAATCAAAAAATTGTAGAGTCAGACATTATTATTTTTTAAAACATTTTCGGTTAGTATTTTATTTTCCTAAACATTACTAAACTATCTGGTGTATTACAATCCAGTTTGGGAACCCCAACCGCTGGCCTCCCTGTTGGCAGGTTTGACGTTGCACGAGGTAAAACGAATACTGCACACGTGGACTCTTCCTACTGGCTTCTCTAACTATCTGGTGTATTACAATCCAGTCCATTACTACCTAAACTTAACAGATAAACTATCTAGAAATTACAATACAACGTACAACACACTATAAAAAACTAAAGTTTTAGAGACGATATTTTTAGAGACAATAAAATTTTATCTCTAAATAGTAATTTTTATAAACAAAAATAATCTTTTAAACACAAATAATTTTTTGGTCCCCAAATCTAATTTTTAGTCACAAAATTTGTCTACAAGACAATTTCATATGAACATAATGAGATAATTTAAATTTGTCTCCAAACACTTTTTGAAACGAAATTAAAGTGTCTCCTTATGTCTGTATGAGATTGTTTCTTAAGACAAATTTTTTTTTTCAATTTGTGTCTCTAAAATTTAGATCTGTGGACAAAAATATTAATTTTGGGTTTAAAAGATTATTTTTGTTACTAAAAGTTATCATTTAGAGACAAATTTTGATTGTATCTAAACAAATTGTCCCTAAAGGTTAAGTTTGTTGTAGTGACACTTGATAAAATGACTTATTAAGTACAGAATCATTATAATACTTCAACATTCAACCACCGCCACAACAATCAGTCTTCGCACCGCCGTCGTCAACGTCGTCGGAGTTCCTCCTTCTCCAGCGAGGCAAATAGAAAGAGAGGGAGAAAGGGAAAAACATAGGAGATGAGGGAGATAGAGAGACAAGCTAGCTAGCTAAAAGACAGATAAATTTATGTTGGTTTTGGTGTACATAAAAGCAATAATTAAAGTGCAAGGACTAAAAAGAAATAAACAATTTTATTTCTATAATATAATGTGACTCTATTACAAATTCCAACACTTGCAGAATGTAAATAAAATTAATTAAAATTCCAAAGAGAATAATATAAGTTATTAAACTGCTGGACTGGTTTGTAATTAAACAAAACCATCAGACAGAATAGTATGAAACTAAACTGCTGGACTGTTTGTTAATTAAAAGAAATTGCCAGACAGAATAGTATAATTACTAAACTGCTGGACTGTTTCTGTAAATAAATTACAGGACTGAAATGAAACTAATTTGATTACAGAATTGAAACAGTACTTTAAATAAATTATAGAAAGGTAAAACAGAATTTAAATGTTACAGCTAAGGACAGGAAATTGAAATACTGAAATTAAATTACATAAATGAAATGAAATAAAAAAGGCATAAAAGAAATATACGAGGCTACTGTTTAACAGTATGCCCTTAACCGATATTCGCCTAACCACCTTTGAGGTTTCTGGTTATGTTTGGCGCTTCGATCCCAAGGTACAACGTTACGGATGACTCGCCGAATACTGGCGACGAGTCAAGGTCGAGCTTTTGGTGGGTGGCTCTCTCTGACTAAAAATGTAATGCTTATTTTTGAGAGATGATATATGCTGATGTGTTTTTTTTCCAAATCTTTTTTTTTTGACCTGTGGGGGGTCTGCCTATTTATAGGCTGGCTGAGTATCTCACCCATTAAAGTCACTTTACTACTGTCAGTTTTCGAAATTCGAAACTGCAGTATTAACTTTGCAATGAATTCATATTAATGGCAACAGTTACAACTTTGCTGGAAGCTTTTCCCGAACAGGCACGTTTTCCCGAGCAGGAGCGGTTTTCCCGAGCAGGAGAGTGGTTTTCCCGAGTAGGAGAGCTGTTTTCCCGAGCAGGAGAGCACTTTTCTGGAGCAGGAGAGCACTTTCCCCGAGCAGGAGCACTCTTCCCGAGCAGGAGCACTCTTCCCGAGCAGGAGCACTCTTCAAGCATTAAGAGTTTTCCTCTTTCTCATCCCCATTCTTTGATGCCAATTTCCATTCACTCCCATTCTCCTAATAGGTCATGTGACATACCATTACGAACCTTGTCATACCATCTACTCAACCGTCTTGAGTATGGTGCCAAAAGGCAACGGCTGTCACTTGGAATCTTGACTCAAAGATGGTCTCGTGACCATTCGGAAACTACCATGTTAAACATGGTTTTTCCAACAATTCCCCACATGAATGTAATTGGCTTAAAAGCCCATGTCCTAAAATGCAAATAAGAGAACCGCAAAAGTTCACTGTCTAAGGTCAGGTAGCACGCGCCTTGAACCTGCCATAGCGGAGTACTACCCAGAATACTGCTATTAGGTAGCTGGAAAGCCTTGAACCATTAAGCTTTGTGTATCCCAGAATGGCACCCGCACAGTGTCCTCTCTACCCACGTACTAAGCCCTTTAGTTGTTGTCCATATTTGGCCTGGACTGCCTTGGCACGTTCAACTGAGTGCTCTAGTGATTTAGCCCATGCTCATCACATGGTACCGGCCTTACACACTCGTTATAGGTGGTTCCAGGTAGAAGGTGTCCTGACTCACCTTACTCGACCTTCGAGATACTTGGATCATTAAGAGCCACATGCTCACCCTTACTATGGTACAGGTCTATCACTCTGTCATCGCGAAATTGGGCTGGAAACTACAGGTTCCCAAGTGCTTTGTTCGGCTGCCCCCACAGTTCAGTTTCCCATTGAACCCAGCAGGTCAATCCCATCTGGATTGGGTTGCCTATGGGGAGGCTACCAATTTAATGGGCTTCAATCCCATTCCGTTCGATGACGCTTCGACTCTCTCTTGAGTCAAGCCCTTTGTAAATGGATCCGCAATGTTATCCTTTGATCTCACAAAATCAAAGGATACAACACCATTAGCTAACAATTCTCTTACGGATTTATGTCTCCGATGTATATGTCGAGACTTTCCATTATACATATGGTCATGAGCCCGCGCAATAGCTGATTGACTATCGCAATGCATACTTATCGCGGGAACAGGTTTTGGCCACATTGGAATCACTTCGAAGAAGCTTCTTAGCCAGTCTGCCTCTTCAGTCGCCAGGTCTAAAGCTATGAATTCTGATTCCATAGTTAACCTTGCGATGCAAGTTTGTTTGGAGGATCTCCAAGACACGGCAGCACCTCCCATTACAAACACATATCCACTCGTGGATCTTGTGCTGTTGGAGTCTGATATCCAGTTGGCATCTGAATACCCTTCTAGTACCGCTGGATATCTTGTATAGTGCAGCCCATAATCGGCTGTATATCTCATATACCTGAGAAGCTTTATTATGGCCTTCCACTGCTCCTCATTCGGATTAATGGTATACCTGCTCAGTCTGCTTACTGAGTTGGCTATATCAGGTCTAGTACAGTTCATCACATACATGAGACTACCTATGATCCTAGAGAATTCCAATTGTCACACACTTTTGCCGAAATTCTTTTTCATACTACAGTTGAACTCAATTGGAGTTCTTGACATTGCCTTACTACCACTATCAAATTTGTCAAGTGTTTGTCTAACATAATGACCTTGCGACAGGGCATACCCCTCTGACGTCTTGGTGATTTTCATACCAAGTATAATGTCAGCTATACCCAAGTCTTTCATATCGAAATGATGCGACAACATTTTCTTAGTGGAGTTGATCTTATCAGTACTCCCTATTATAATCATGTCGTCCACATAAAGACAGACCACTACATAGTCATTTTCAATTCCTTTCATGTAGACACATTTGTCACACTCATTTATGGGAAAGCCATTTGATAACATAATTCTATCAAATTTCTCGTGCCATTGCTTGGGTGCTTGTTTGAGTCCATACAGAGATTTTACAAGTTTGCACACCATGTGCTCTTTCCCTGGAACCACAAACCCTTCAGGTTGTTCCATATAAATTTCCTCTTCTAATTCTCCATTTAGAAAAGCCATTTTTACATCCATCTGATGTATTTCCAGATCAAACAATGCCGCAAGAGCAATGACAATCCGAATCGACGTTTTCCTGGAGACAGGAGCGTATGTGTCGAAATAATCGACACCTTCATTTTTCCTGAAGCCTTTGACTACAAGTCTTGCCTTGTACTTCTCGATCGTGCCATCAACCTTTAACTTCCTCTTGAAGATCCACTTGTGACCAAGGGGCTTGCATCCTTGTGGAAGATCCACCAGTTCCCAAGTGTGGTTTTGCATAATCGATTCTATCTCATTATTGATTGCTTCTTCCCAATACTGGGAATCCGGTGTTAACATAGTCTGTTGATATGTCACCGGTTCACCTTCTATCATGAAGGTTACGAAATCAGGCCCAAAGGAAGTTTCCTTCCTCGCCCTTTTGCTTCGTCGAGGCTCTTCCTCTTCTTCTTTCTCTGATGGTTCACTTGCCCCCACATTTCCATCACTGTTCAACTCTTGAGTCTGTACAGGTGTTGGCATTCTGCGGGGAAAGATGTCCTCAAAGAAAGAAGCCTCTCAGCTTTCAATTATCGTATTTACGTGCACATCGGGATTTTCCGACTTGTGTACGAGAAATCGATACGCACTTCTATTTTGTGCATATCCAATGAACACGCAGTCCACTATCTTCGGACCAATTCTCATCCTTTTAAGAGCAGAAATTAGGACCTTAGCGAGACATCCCCAAACCCTCAGGTTCTTATAGCTAGGTTGATGACATTTCCATAATTCGTATGGTGGTTTGTCTCGCTTCTTATGTGGTAACTTGTTTAAAACATAGTTAGCGGAAAGCAAGGCTTCCCCCCACATGTTCTGGGGTAATCCAGAACTTATCAACATCGCATTCATAATTTCCTTGAGGGTTCTATTTTTACGCTCCGCAACTCCATTTTGCTCCGGGGAGTATGGAGCTTTGGTTTGATGAATGATGCCATTTTCCGCACATATTTGTGTGAACGGCGCTTCATATTCGCCGCCTCTATCACTCCTCAATATTTTAATCTTTTTATTGAGTTGATTTTCTACTTCAGTTTTATATAGAGTGAACATATCTACTGCATCGCTTTTACTTTTCATTAAGTAAACGTAACAGTATCTAGTACAGTCATCTATAAAAGTTATGAAGTATCTTTTACCTCCTCTTGTTTGAATAAATTTCAAATCACACACATCTGTGTGAATCAAGCCAAGAGGTTCACTATCTCGTTCAACATGTTGAAACGATGATTTCGTTAAATTTGCTTCTACACATATTTCACATTTATGTTGTTTATTAAAGACAAAGTTTGGTATTAGTTGCAGTGATATTAATTTCTTCATAGAATTAAAATTCACATGTCCTAATCTACCATGCCACAAATGAAATGACTCAAAAATATAAGCAGAATCTGAAATATTATTATTGGCCAACTTGGCAACAGTCATTACATTACTGGTACTGGCCTCAGCCTTAGCACCTTTATTAGCGAACTCAGCCTTAGGAGCTGGAGTTCCTACATTTAACTTAAACATGCCATTGGTCATATAGCCACGACTTACATAAATACCATTCTTGGTGATTACAACTTTATCGGATTGAAAAAATAGTTTAAAACCCTTCTTCACCATAACTGAGCCTGAAACCAGATTCTTGCTAATATCTTGTACATGGAGCACCCCAGTCAGCGTGAGCTCTTTTGCTGAGGTTAGGTTCATCACCACAGTCCCCTTTCCTTCCACCTTGGAAGTAGCAGAATTGCCCATAAAGCAGGTCTCACCAACCACCACCTCGAAGGTCTTGAACATCCATTTGTTGGAGCAGATGTGGCTCGTGGCGCCGGTATCTAGCCATCATTCCTTTGGGTTGCTTCCCACAAGGTTCACTTCAGAGACCACTGCAAAGAGATGCATGTCATCCTCTACTCCCTCGGCCACATTTGCCTGAGCTGGAGCCCTCATCTTTCCCTTGCCCTTAAAGTTACTCGGTGGGGGTTTGGGCTTAGCAATGCGTTTATTGTCATAACAGTCTGCGGCACGATGACCGGTCTTGTTACACACAAAGCAGGTTCCCGTAAATTTATTTACAGCAACAGCACTGCCTGTGTTGTCAGGGCGTTTCCGCTTGACACGCGTGGCCTCAATCACATGGGCCTTTGCCACCGAGCTACTAGCAATACCGCCTTTCTTTCCAGAATGGCGGTTGCTCTGCTCGATATTCAACCTCTCTATGAGCCCCTCCAAACTCATTGCATTCCGCTTGTGCTTCAGGTAGTTCTGAAACTCCTTCCATGACGGTGGCAGTTTCTCAATCATGAGAGCCACCTGGAAGGGTTCATTGATAACTAGCCCTTCAGCATCAAGCCGATGGTATATGAGATGTAGCTCCTCAACCTGCTCAATGACACTCCTATTATCAGTCATCATGTACTCGTGAAAGTCCGTGATGATAAATTTCTTTTCGCCAGCGTTATTCACCTTCTACTTCTTTTCGAGAGTCTCCCAAAGCTCCTTTGCAGTTGCTTTGGGCTCGAAGACACTGAATAGGGTGTCATCTAGAGCACACAGGATATAGTTCTGGCATAGGTAGTCAGCATGTCTCCATGCCTCAACCGCCGAGAACGACTGCTCGTCCAGATCGTCCTCGCTTAGGCCGGGAGCAGTCTCCTTAAGAAACCGGGTTAAGTTTAGGGTGGTTAAATAAAATAGCATCTTTTGCTGCCAACATTTGAAGTTGTCACCCCTAAACTTTTCCAGCTTCTCCATATGAGAGGTCGGCAAAACAGGCATAGCCGAACGCATCGGTGCCTTGCCCCTGGCCGCAGCCATAGTCTTGGCCGCAGCCGCAGCTGCAACCTTGGCCGCTGCCACAGCCTCGGCGGCAGACGCAGCTTTGGTCATAGCATCTGCTAGGGCCGCAGCCGCAGCCACCGTAGCATGCGCCTGAGCATCAGCCCCCACATTTGCATCACCCGTAGTGTTATGGACATTCCCACCAACCACTACGTCATGCGAACTCACCGAAAGGACAATAGGATCAGAGATGTTTTCATTTGTCATCTTTCGGTTTCTGAAAAAACAACCAAAAGACTATAAGATACGCGTATTTGAATATTCTTGAACAAAACACCAAGTAGAAAACTTGGTTTCTGTAAAAGAATTAAGATACAAAATAAATTAATCCAAGCTAATACCAACCTGGTTGGTATTTTCTCGAGAACGGTACAAATACCAAAAACAGAATAAAACAATTCTAGGAATTTTTCTTTGCTACAAATATTCTAAAAACAGAATTGTAGTGGAAGAATCACTATTTCTTGTAATTTAAAAATTAAAATAAAACAGTACACAAACCAAAAATGGATATCGGTTAAGATTGTTGGTTTTGGTGTACATAAAAACAATAATTAAAGTGCAAGGACTAAAAAGAAATAAACAATTTTATTTCTATAATGGAATGTGACTCTATTACAAATTCCAACACTTGAAGAATGTAAATGCAATTAATTAAAATTCCAGACAGAATAATATAAGTTATTAAACTGCTGGACTGCTTTATAATTAAACAAAACCGTCAGATAGAATAGTATGAAACTAAACTGCTGGACTGTTTGTTAATTAAAAGAAACTGCCAGACAGAATAGTATAATTACTAAACTACTGGACTGTTTCTGTAAATAAATTACAGGACTGAAATGAAAGTAATTTGATTACAGAATTGAAACAGTACTTTAAATAAATTACAGAAAGCTAAAACAGAAATTAAATGTTACAGCTAAGGACAGGAAATTGAAATACTGAAATTAAATTACATAAATGAAATGAAATAAAAAAGGCATAAAAGAAATAGACGAGGCTACTGTTTAACAGTATGCCCTTAACCGATATTCGCCTAACCACCTTTGAGGTTTCTGGTTATGTTTGGCGCTTCGATCCCAAGGTACAACGTCTCGGATGACTCGTCGAAAACTGGCGACGAGTCAAGGTCGAGCTTTTGGTGGGTGGCTTTCTCTGACTAAAAATGTAATGCTTATTTTTGAGAGATGATATATGCTGCTGTGTCTTTTTTCCGAATCTTTTTTTTTTTTTTTGACCTGTGGGGGGTCTTCCTATTTATAGGCTGGCTGAGTATCTCACCCATTAAAGTCACTTTACTACTGTCAGTTTTCGAAATTCGAAACTACAGTATTAACTTTGCAATGAATTCATATTTATTGCAACAGTTACAACTTTGCTAGAAGCTTTTCCCGAACATGCGCGTTTTCCCGAGCAGGAGCGGTTTTCCCGAGCAGGAGCGGTTTTCCTGAGCAGGAGAGTGGTTTTCCCGAGCAGGAGAGCGGTTTTCTGAAGCAGGAGAGCACTTTTTCCGAGCAGGAGAGCACTTTCCCCGAGCAGGAGCACTCTTCCCGAGCAGGAGCACTCTTCCCGAGCAGGAGCGCTTTTCCTGAGCAGGAGCACTCTTCCCGAGCAGGAGCACTCTTCCCGAGCAGGAGCACTCTTCCCGAGAAGGAGCACTCTTCCCGAGCAGGAGCCCTCTTCCCGAGCAGAAGGACTCTTCCCGAGCAGGAGCACTTTTCCCGAGCAGGAGTATTTTTCCCAAGCAGGAGCACTTTTCCAGCATTAAGAGTTTTCCTCTTTCTCAACCCCATTCTTTGATGCCAATTTCCATTCACTCCCATTCTCTGAATAGGTCATGTGACATACCGTTACGAACCTTGTCATACCATCTACTCAACCGTCTTGAGTATGGTGCCAAAAGGCAACGGCTATCACTTGGAATCTTGACTCAAAAATGGTCTCGTGACCATTCGGAAACTACCATGTTAAAGATGGTTTTTCCAACAGTTTAGGCGTTGATGTTAGAGCTCGCAAGGACAGAGCTCTGGTCAATGATGACAATTGATTGACAGATGAGTACGATCTCTTCCGGATTGGTCAAATTCCTTTCTAGAGAGAAATAAAATTGTAAAGTGGAGGGAAATAAAATTTAACTCACTTTACAAACGGGTACTAAATTCTAGTTAAGTTTTTTTTAAAGGCTATATTATTTGAAAATAAAAACCAGTGCTACTAAAGCTTAAAAATTTGTAAAGGGGTACCAACCTCCAATGTTTTCACTAGGATGATGAGTTGATAGGTTATACTGCTTAAAAATACTCGTTATTCAATTATAACTCCTAATGTTCTTAAGCAACAAATCTAAAAATGCGGACAAAAAATTAATAATTATTTAGATTTTAGGCCAACTTTAAAACATATTTACGTCTGACGCTAATTTTAACAAAATTATTAAGGTTTTCGACCATTATATAAACCCAAAAAATTCTAAACATGTTCTCACATTGCAATAACTATTTGTGTCTATACAATTCATAGCCTTACGGGAGATGACATCACTGCCTAGCCGGTCACCAAAAGAGTTGGCGCCTCCTCAGCTTTCCCTCTCTCTCCCTTCTTTCTATCTTATCTTCACATACAAATCAACCAACGGAGGTGAAAGAAAACTAAGGCCGAAATTCTGAGTGCTGTTACGTGCTTTCAGTTACGACGTCAGGTATAACTAAAGTCTCAGTTATAACGCAAGTTGTAACTGAACTATTCTGCGAAATTAATAAAAAACATTGAACACGATACGTTTGATCACGGAGTTCGACCAAATCCAGGTCTACATCTTCAAGGCACTTACCCAGTAATTTATTGATATGTCAAGCACATTAACAAGCTTGGAAACTTACAATACTCAAGAGTATATGCATAACTCCATACCTCACAACTTAAACACTATCAATCTCTCTATGAACTAAGCCTATGATTTTTATCACTTTTTTAATATCTCGTATACAACGGGTGTTTGATCTCTATAATCTGATGTCGACATTGTAAAATACACACCCAATAATAAAGGCTAATAAGCTTTATATATAGCATTTACAAAGATTCTGAGTTGATCAAATAGGAAAGATATTCCTAAATCTTCTTTATTTGTCTTGAAAATCTTGAGTATTTCCATATATTTAAAGTTTTCAATCTTTCATATTTCATCTCATATATTTTCTAATTGGATGACCACGTTTCAATATGCAAGATACCAAAAGTATCCTTCTACAAAATCTTCAATGAATCTACCTGCCATATTCAGTTATATCTTGAGTTATAACCGAAGTTGTAACTCAACTGTTTTTCTTAACAACAACTTATAGAAAATTATTAATCAAATAAACTATACTAAGGAGTTTATACAATATAATATCAAACATGATTTTTCCATATCAATGACAAATAATATGGTCTATAATTTAGGACCTAACAATCTCCCCATTTGTTACTATTTTGACAAAAAACTTTAAATTACATATTCGATATTAAGCTAAACTTCTCCTGAATTTGAGCTTCTCATCTACTCATAAAAATTATTCATTCTTGTTCGTTTTGATCTTTGATGAAATCTATCATCCTCGTTTTTTCAGAATGCATACTTTGAATGCTTTCGAGTGTGGAGGGTTAATAGAAATGTTTTGTTTTATTTATTAACTTCATATACTCAGAACACAGGATTCACACCAAGTAAATCTGATGTGAAGCTCTGATACCAACTGAAAAAAAACTAAAACCGAAGTTCAGAGTGCTATTACGCGCTTTCAGTTACGACCTCAGTTATAAGTGAAGTCTCAGTTATAACTCAAGTTGTAACTGAACTATTCTGCGAAGTTAATAAAAAACATTGAACACGAGACGTTTGATCACGGAGTTTGACCGAATTCTGGTCTACATCTATGAGGCACTCACCCAGTGATTTATTGATATGTTAAGGACAGTAACGAGTTTTGAGTCTTACAATACTCAATCATATATGCCTAACTCTATACCACACAACGTAAACACTATCAATCTCTCTAGGAACTAAGTCTATGATTTTTCTTACTTTTTTAATCTCTCGTATACAACGGGTGTTTGATCTCTATAATCTGTTGTCTACATTGTAAAACACGCACCCAATAATAAAGGCTAATAGGCTTTATACATAGCATTTACAAAAGATTCCAAGTTGATCAAATATGAAAGATATTCCTAAATTTTCTTTCTTTGTCTTGAAAATCTTGAGTATTTCCATATATTTAAAGTTTTTAATCTTTCAGATTTCATTTCATATCTTTTTCAACTTGATGACCACGTTTTAATATGCAATATATCAAAAGTATCATTCTACAAAATCTTCAATGAATCTACCCGCCATATTCAGTTATATCTTGAGTTATAACTGAAGTTGTAACTCAACTGCTTTTGTTAACAACAACTTAAAGAAAATTATTAATCAAATAAACTATACAAAGGAGTTTATACAATATAATATCAAACATGATTTTACCATAACAATGACAAATAATAGGATCCATAATTTAGGAATTAATTGGAGGTTTGCAACTACGACGAAGGCCATCGCCACCCTTTTCTCTCTCTTTCAGTCTTGGTATTGGCCTCTCTCTCCCTCCATTAATGGAAAAAACAAATTGAGCAACAAATATTGGTTGTTAATGATCGCTTATGATTGGAAAGCGGTGAGTGTTGACGTGTCGACGGGAATTGAAGCAATGGCAACCGCAATATGATTAAAACCAAAGCCGATATTATTTGGGAGTATTTGAGGGAAGAAGATGGAATGGAATCGTAATCAGTTAGAAATTATATTTTTAACCTTTGATTCTTTTCAAATAACCATAGGCCGGTTTCATATGACCATAGATTGTTTACCGTGGCCAATTGTCTATTGTATTTTGTCGTTTTGATTGTTTTAAAATCAGTTTAGAAAAATTAGTCTTTTATTTTAGGGTAATTTTTAGTGTATTTTATTGTTTATACTTTTTTTTAGAAAGAGTCTAATTGATTTTTTTAGCTGTTTGTTTTAGTTTTTTGCCATTTTTATGGAGTGTTTCTTAGACTTTTTGGGTTTTTCTCAATTTTTTTTTTATCTTTCAATAATCTCCCACCTTTTATTTAGTGAATTTGCATTTTTTTAATAGTTCTTAACTTTTTTATTATTATTTTTGGTATTTTTTATTTATTTATTTTGGCTTTTCTACATTTTTTCCTTCTGATTTTATGACTTCTTAATATTTTGCCTTGTTAATTCTGAAGATTTTGAGTCAATTAGGCCGAATTGACCCAAAACATAAATAGTTTGAGAGAAATGGCCTAAAGCTCAATGCAATTTTCAAATTGGTACTAGCCCAAAATTATCTACCAAATGGAGCAAGGCTGAATTTTGGGGGAAAATACACTTGTAGGTTCTATTTTTTAAAATATATTTTTTGATTTGTTTTAATTTACTTCTTTATTGTAAAACTACATGCAATTTTGACTTGAAATAAACTTGTACCTAAAGTGTCGAAATAAAAATTTTAAAAAGTTAATAAGAATGTTTAAGTGTTAAACTATATTATTAGATTTTGAAAAATTACATTTCGTTTTGACACTTTAGATATTAGTTTTTGCAAGTCAAATTACATATAGTTTTGTAGCATACAAGAAAATCGAAATGGATAATTTAAGTTTTAAGGATCTACATTGCCGATAACAAGACTCAAGGATATATATCTGAAACTAATCAAGTTTTAGCTAGATATATGAAGATAGGGTCCATATCTATTTTGCTAACTATTACCACGTACGGTCACTTTCTATCGCTAAATATATACACACCTTGTCTCCTAATTTCTCCACAAAATCTCTATTAATCACCCCCCCCCCCCCCCCCCCCCCCCCCCCACCAACATCACGATGTGTTATCCTAGAGCTTTACCCGTGGTGAGCTTACCCGCTAGACGTCGCGGTACTGAAACACAAACTAACATGATCTAACCTTACGGTATTTAAATAGTCTTGTCAAAACTGACATCCCACCATGTTTGACAATATTTACTGTTAAAAGTTATATTTATTGGTATGTATATTTTTTTTCCTATTAAAACTAAAAAAAAATCCTTCTCAAGTGGTAAACACAATGTCTTTATACTCAAATGTCTAAGGTTCGATTTCTTCCTTAAAACTATTTTGCTTCCAATATATATAAATTGTAATATAGTTGTTCCCCATGCTTTCAAGAATATGTCCGTCATACCATTTAGTTTTCATAACGTTAATGTTGGTCCGTTAGGCAAACCTAGATGGTACGGAGGAATAAGCGTGACTACCTTTTAAGCTTTTCTTCAATTAAAATAAGAAGTGGATTGGGTAAGTTGTACTTAATGTTAGTTATTTCACCACCGCAAGTATTTAATCATTCAATTGCAGATAACTTCATATATGCATGGACTTATTAAGCTATCGACGATTTAATCAACAATGATTTTTTTCAAACTTTCGATTTGGATTATCAAACTATCAATGAATAGATCTTGCCAAGTGTATTGTGAATCCACAATGTGCCGCTTCATACACACCATCAACGTGCAGGTTCATACACGTCATCAACGAAGATCTGATTTTAACGTTTGCTTCGGAGATAAGTCAGTTTTGAGCTAAGTAGTTATATCGATCAATCACACAACTATATTAGAGTTATACTAATGACTTGGACATTAAGAGTAAGTTAAGGAATACTTGACAAGGTGATTGATCCCGATTCGCCTCAATTTGAGATTATGTCGAGTTCTCAAGTCCAAACTGATAATTGAGATTTTTATTCACAATATACAATCTTCCTTTATGATAACATACCGTTTACAAAACACTCCTCCTAAAAGGCAGATCAACAAACCCACAATCGTACTGCTTTTTAAAGGGCAGACTTAAACCTCACAATCCTTAACTAAGAAACAAACATGATCACATGATCCACATACTAATATAAGTACTTGAAGTTGTACATAAGTCATACAATCAATAAGTTTGATCTCGTACCTGTAGAAACCACATTTTGGTGGTTTATTATAAGAAAATATCATTCTATTATAATAAATCAATCCAACTCAAATGAGCCTGCCCAATTTAACCAATTTTTTTCTAAAAATACCCCTATATTTTTTTATTAATTACCATAATAACTAATTTTATAAAAAATAAAAAATGATTACACTATTTCTCTCTCTTTAACCAAACAAAATTTCTTATATCCTATATTTTTTTTTTCTAAATATTTGTATCATGATCACAATTTATATCATATTTTTTTTAATTGCTCTACATTTGTATCATTATCACAATTTATAGCATCTCACATGCAAAAGCGTGGATAGTTTTTACTAGTATATATATATGTAAGTACAATATCAGGAAAACAAAATCGCCATAGTAGAGAGAGATATATTTTTATTGATTATGAAATGGTAAAAATTGTTTACAAATACCTAAAATGTACAAAGTAACAATTTAATCTAAATTATCAATTAAGTCTACGTAGTTATAAAAGACTATTCAGTCAAGTACGTGTGTCCTGAAACATAACACAATTAATCCAGGATATAAACAACTAAAATAATACAAAAAAATATACTTAATATATATACCCCCTTAAGTTGGATTTTGCAAAGAAAACACACCCAACTTGCACAATAATCCATTAAACACACCAGAACCAAGTGCTTTTATAAACATATCTGCTATATTATTTTCTGAATATTGTTTTGCTTTTTAATTTTCGATGAAATAAGTGAATTTCCTAAGTAAATACAAAAGCTAGTAACAAATCTCCTAGTATCAATGCAAAATGCCCAATCAGAATCACTAAAATCTTTTAAACTCAAATCAGAATTAAGAGGGAAGAAAACACCTTGAGAAGGATTATTATTGATATACCTCAAGACTCTTATTGCTGCATTATAATGTAATTTGCTTGGTGCTGAAATAAACTGACTAAGTACATGAACTGCAAAACTTAATTAGGTCTTGTGATAGTTAAATATAACAACGTACCTATAATTCTTCTATACTCAATTATGTCATCAAGTAAATCAGTACTTTCTTTTGAAAATTTAGACTTTGTTTCCATAGGAAAATCAGTAGGTTTTACAGTTAAATGTCCTGCACTGCTAATAATTCTAAACCATACTTTATTTGACAAATATGTATTCCTTTCTTACTTCTTGTTACCTCTAACCCTAGAAAATATCTCAAAGAGCCTAAATCTTTCAATTGGAATCTATTATTTAAAAAGATCTTAACCTGCTCTATTAAATCATTATTAGAGCTACCTAATAGTATATCATCAACATAAACTAATAATGCCAAAAATAAACTATTTTTTATTATAAGTAAACAAGTAATTATCAGCTATGGACTGGATAAAACCAAAGTCAAGAAGAGATGTACTTAGCTTGGAGAACCATTGTCTTGAATCTTGCTTGAGTTCATACAAAGACTTTTGTAACCTGCATATGAAGTTAGTATTTTGTTGCTGAAAACCTGGTGGCACAAGAATATATACTTCTTCATCTACTTCTCCATGAAAAAAAAACATTATTAACATCTATTTGTGATAAAAACCAAGTTTTACTAGCTGATATAGCCAAAAAACACCTAACTGTAGTCATTTTAGCTATTGGTGAAAAAGTTGCTTCAAAATCCATTCCTTCTAACTATTTGTAACCCTTAGCAACTAACCTAACTTTATACATTTCTACTGAACCATCAGATTTATACTTAACTTTATAAACCAATTTACATCCTATTGGCTTCTTAACTAATGGTAACTCAGTCAAACACCAAGTACTGTTAGCCTCTAATGCTTGTATCTCAGCTTGCATAGCCTTCTGCCATAATAGATCATTCTTAGCTTGATTATAGGTTTTTGGTTCAATTATTGAGGAAATATATAAACAAAAAACTTTATAATTAGGAGCTACCTTGTCATAAGAAATATAAGTACTAAGGGAATAAAGATGTTCCTTTTTATGAGGCAAAATGTTAGTTGAATTACAATGATAATCTTTCAAATATGCTGGAACTTTATGGGCTCTTTTAGATTTTACAACATTACTTCCATAATTATTATCACAACTATTATCAGTACAAGCCTTATCAACATGCCTATCATTAGAATTAGTGTTTTTATTATTAGTAGTTGACAAACCATTACCATTATTATAAGTATTAACATAAGTATTATCCCCCTTAAAAGGAAATATATGTTCATAAAAAATAACATCTCTGGAAATAAAGAGTTCTTAAGTATCTAAATCATACAAATTATATCCTTTAGTACCACATAGCCAATCATGACACATTTTATCCCTATAGGATCAAACTTAGTTCTGTTTCTAGGTAAAGTACTAGCAAAACATAGACAACCCATTATTTTTAAATGACAATATCCAGGTTTTTTTTATTATATAACATTTCATATGGTGACTTGTTATTAAGAATAGGTGTAGGGATTCTATTAATCAAATATGCAGCTGTTAAAACACATTCACCCTAAAAATTCAAAGGTAAAGAAGACTGAAACCTAAATGACCTGGCTACATTTAATAAATGTTGATTTTTTCTCTCTACAATACCATTTTGTTGAGGAGTATCTACACAGCTAGTTTGATGTATAATCCCATGTTGATTATAAAAATCACTCAAATTAAATTTGTACTATTATCACTTCTAATAATCTTAATAGTTTTTCCATACTGATTATGTACCATATTATAAATTTAGGAAATAGAACAGCAGTCTCAGACTTATGTTTTATTAAAAATACCCAAATACATCTAGTAAAATCATCTACAATAGTAAGAAAATAATGACAATCAGTAAGAGAAGCAACTGTATAAGAATCCCACAAGTCACAATGTATCAATTCAAAAGCATTATTAGATTGAGAAACACTCAAAGAAAAATGAGACTTATGATGCTTTGCTATATGACAATTATCACAAACTAAACCAAATTCTTCTAAACAAGAAACATCATTAATATTATAAGAAATTATTATGAAAATAGAATTAGAAGGATGACCTAAACTACAATGCCACAAATTTGGCTTATTATATGAAAGAGCAGCAGTACAACTGAAATTAGAAACAACAATTGAATTTTGAAAAATATAAAGACCATGATGTTCTATAACACTACCAATCATCTTCAAGCAGCCATAGTCATGGATATAACAAGTTTTAGCCTTAAAAAATAAAGAACATAAGGCATCTCGTGTTATTTTACTAATTGAGACCAGATTAAACTCAGAAGAAGGTACACATAAAACATTATATAAGACTAATCCTGATGAAAAAACAATAGTACCAATTTGAGTGACAAGAGCATGATTTCCATTTGGTAAATTAACATGTGTTATATTACTAATTCTTTTTTCAGAAAAATAACAATATGAATTAACCATATGCTCACTAGCACCATTATCTAAAATCCAAATAGTCTTATTTTTTTTATTTTTTTATTATATACATTTGCACAATAATAAAAACAAGTCAAGGCTTTAGGCATACCTGTTATTCTAGTATAAGAAAGGTTAGAAAAAAGAGTAGAAATAGAAACTCCCTGTAACATCCCGTATTTTTATAAGTGTTTTTAATTAGGTATTAATTTATCCAAAAACGTTTTATACAAATTTTACCAAAAACCGGTCACTCGACTAATTTTTAGCCAAAAACCAAAACTCTTCCGAAAACCTTTATTTTTAAAACCTGTTACTAATTTTATAAATAAAAAGGACCCAATAGATTTGTTTCTAAAGATTTGTTATTATTGAGTAGTTTATTAATAATTTTGATTAAAATTTAGCTTTTAGAATTTTGGGTAACAAATAGTTCGCTTCCACAAACTTTGTAAAAACAGTTTTTTCTATACCTAAAAATCAGCCCACTTTTCTATTCTTTAAACCTAAAAATCAGCCAAGAGAAAAGAGAGAAAAAGAGAGAAAAGAGAAGAAGAAGAAGAAGAAGAAGAAGAAGAGAAACCACGTTAGCGGATTATTACCGGAATCATCACCCCTACACGCTAAGGTAACGGGGGTTATCCATTGCGACTAGACGAGGGTGTATGCTAGGATTTTGTTTTGCGTTTATTAGAAATTGGGGGTTTATGCCTTTTTATCTTAATTGGGCTTATAAATTGTTAATTGGGTTTATTTGTTGTATGATTTATTCACTTATTTGAATGGGAGAAATTGATGAGTTAATTATATTAATTTCGGATTAATGAGATTATGGATGAGTTTGCATGTTTTATGCGTTGATTATGTAATTAGGTAGTTATTGATGGAATTGGATGAATTTATGTTGAATAATGGTAAATTGTAGTTTATGCATACAAGGTGTTTGTTAAAATGCCTGAAAGTGATTTTATGTTGTTATAGCGTTTGGCTAGTTGTGAATTTAGCATCTATGATTATGGTTTATGTTGTATTACTTTAAGTGACGTATGAGATGGTGTTATTTGAATAGTATAATATTATTGGCGGAGGCCTTAATATTTATACGTATGAGATTGTGTTAATTGGATGATTTTATATTATTGGCCGAGGCCTTGTGATTTAGCTGTAGTGGCAATGGTCTCTGTCTCTCCCTAATTCTGGGGACAGAAGACGGCCGAGGGGATAGTGAATGACTCATCTTACGGACCAGGGCGAGTGGCGTTAGAGGTCCCAGTGTGCACTATATTTACTTTTATGTTAGCAATGGTCTATGTCTCTCCCTAATTCCGGGGGCATAAGACGGCCTAAGGGATAGGGAATGACTCGTCTTACGGACTGGGACGAGTGGCGTGAGAGGTCCAAGTGTGCACTATAAATCTACTTTTATGTTGCAATGGTCTATGTCTCTCCCTAATTCCGGGGACATAAAACGGCCGAAGGGATAGGGAATGACCTACCTTACGGACTGGGGTAGGTGGCGTGAGAGGTCCATGTATGCTATAGATGTGTGTAGATGTTATTTAATTTATTTAATTTATCATAGTTGTAGAATGTAATTATATTTCTTTTTATACGTCGATTATCGTAGTTGTAGAATTTGTGAGCTCTTGCATTTATGGGATGGAGTGACGGTATTTGTGGTGCCGTCCCATCTAGTTATGTGCGTGGGACTCACCGTTACAATTTTGTATTTCAGGTACATTTTAGGTTGAGACGTTCGGTTAGAAGCTATGGAAAAACATCACATGGGCTCGGGCTTTCATTTCCTTTTCACTTAGATTTTATTTTGAGGTTGTAGCCTACGGGCAATTTACATTCGTTTATTTCTTTTTATAAATTTGTCAAAACTGTCTCGTCTTGTAGCCGCGTTTGGCAAACATCTTTCAGTTATTGTTTAATTGTTCCTTTAAGCTCGCATGTGTTTTCTTTTAAAATTTTTAATTTCGTACCAACAGGTTCTCTTTTCTTTTTTTCAAAAAGGTCATGCCTCGATATCCGTGACTTTTGGAAATTGGGGCATGACAAGTTGGTATCAGAGCTAACTAGGTTCTTGTATACTTTGGGACGACGGGAAGATGGGTAACCATTGGACCAATATCCATCGTATCATTTTTACAAAAAAAAATTCCAAAAATTCAAACTTTTTCTAAAACGGGGGGTTGCATTTAGCTTAAGACATGTAGATAGAACTTAGTAGTAGTTGATGAAAGTAAAGTTCACATGTGAGGCAAGTTGGGGACAATGAGGACACTTGTTGATCCCGGCTCGCCAAACTAGTGAATAGACCTTTCGTCGGTATGTGTGAAGGAATACCTTAGCGATGTGAAACTCTAGAGTATGCGAGGACGCTCGGGTGCTTTAGGATAAGGTATCGTGATGGGTTATCCCTCGCATTTTTGTGTTGATTGTATGCGTGTGTAAATTGATATAGTGTGTATAAGGTGTAAGTTGTATTTCAAGTAGTAACGATGTATTAAAGTGCGAGAATTGTGAAGTTGATGATTTTACGTAGTGCGTTTCTATATTATTAACTTGTGTGTTAATGAAAATTATATGCGAATCGATGTTGTTCGTATAAATGTTATGGATTAGAATGATGTTGTGTGATATGTTCCATGAATAGAATACATAAGCATTGAGGAATTTTATGTTTTTGTGTCGATAGTTTTCTGCAGTTTAACTATCGGTCGTCTGTCAAAAACGATCGGTCGTCGCCCAAAACGATCAGTCAAAATTCTTCAGAATTTTTTTCAGACCCTACTAGACCAAAAAATGATCGGTCGTCGCCCAAAATGATCGGTCGAAATTCTTCAGAATTTTTTCAGACCCTACTGGACCAAAAAACGATCGGTCGTTTGACAAAACGACCGGTCGATTCTGGTAATTTTGCGGTTTTTCTGCTATACTTCAAACGCTCGTAACTCATTCGTTTTAACTCCGATTCTGATTCCGCTTGAAGCGTTGGCTTCGTTTTTCAGTACTCTATCTTTCTGGCATGTCGGAATTTTCATTTACTATTTTTGGAAAAGTCAAAGCGTTATATCGTCGAAATTGTGAATTCGTAAAAAATCAGTTTTTGAACCATAGAAAGCTTGATAAAGTGATTGATTTGTAAACCGAGCTTTTATCATGTATGAATATACATGTATGAGTAGTAGTGTCGAGTAAGACAACTAAAGTGTCGGTTTTAAATGTATGTAGTAATGGCTATTACCACAAGGACTAGTGGAAGGAGACCAGCTACACGCGGGGGAGCATCACCATCAAGCGGTGCGGCTACCTGAGGTAGGACAAACGAAAGAGCAGGACGAGCCCCAAGGGGGAGGGGAGCAACTCGTGGAAGAAGGACTGTAAGAAATCGTGGGGGGAGAGGTAACACTAATGCCCCACCACCTGAGCAACCTGAGGTAGAGGAAGAGGTTGAGAATGTATACGAGGAGGTGAATGTGGAAGAAGAGGAGACTTTTGCACCTGAACCGGAAACGGTTAATGCTAATCAAGTGATGACCAACCTTCAAAAGGTGGTGCAAATGATGGTGCAGAATGCACGAGCTGGGAGTTCAAGCAACAATGGATTGCTTAACTTCACCCGATTGGGGGCTCCGACTTTCGATGGGATAGGTGAACCGTCCATAGCTGAGGGATGGGTGGACGAAATGGAGAAATACCTATCGGCAGCGGGGATAGTTAATGGGGAACAACGGGTGAATATGGCCCAGTTTCACCTCAAGGGTGAAGCACGGAAGTGGTGGTTAGGGATCGTGGATACTTACGATTTAACCAACATCGACTGGTATGAATTCATCGAATTGTTCAATCGACAGTTTCTTCCCGACTCTTATAAGGATGAAATGAGGAGGCGGTTCAATGAACTATATCAAGGGGGTATGACCGTTCAAGCATACCAGCTAAAGTTTACCTCACTCTCGAGGTATGCACCAGACTCGGTTCTAGGGGGTGCAGAAAAATGTAGGAGATTCATGAAGGGGCTGAACCCGACCATCTCTTTGCAATTGGCATCGGCTCGCCATGTCAACTATAATGAGTTGGTAAAATCGGCTCAAGCTGTGGAGGGAGCTTTACTCCATAACAAGAGAATTTTAGAGAAATCGAAAACCGGAAATGCTCCGAGGGAAGAGAAGAAGCGGACTTGGGATATGGCGAATAATTCGCGATTTCAACAACCGGGAAGAGGAGAGAGGAATTTTAATCCACCGCCGACAAACGTCATGATAAGGGGAGCATGTTTCCACTATGGAGACGCGATCCATCGACAATTCGAGTGCCCTATGGTCCAATGTAGGACATGAAACCGAATGGGACATACGGCAAGGGTTTGTCCCGGGAGACAAGGAAGAATCGACACCAACCGACCCTTTAACCAACCTAGGTTGCCACCACCACCACCAAGAGGACCAGGATTCGTACCACCACACCAAGTACCTGGGAACCAAGGGGGAGGGTTTCGAGGTAACCACCAAGGAGGGGGGAACCGGGGGAACTACCGAGGAGGCTATCAGGGCCCGGGAAACCGAGGGAATCATGGGGGAAATCGAGGACCACAAGCAAACCCACCAATTCAAGCACGTCTATTTGCCTTGCCACAGTTGCCAAACCAAGGAGATCCGGCAAATGTACAAGGTATGGTTCTTGTGTGCTCATCTTGGGCACATGTTCTTTTCGATACGGGGGCTTCACGTTCTTTTATAGCTAGGCATCTAGTTGAGTCTTTGTCGTTAGAAATTGGGGTTCTTGAGAACCCGATTGTTGTAGAGACTCTTGTTGGGGGTCGAGTTGTGTTGGACCGAGTGTGTCGGTCTTGTGAGATGGTGGTCGCGGACCACGTATTTATATTTGACTTAGTAGTTATAGAGATGTCGGGATTCGACGTGATACTTGGAATAGACTGGTTGGTTCATTTCAATTCTTTCATCGATTGTGCTCGACGAAAGGTTTTCTTTACAACTTCATCCGGAGATGAGGTGTTCTTTCGTGGGGAAAGGGATGCTACCCTTTCTTCTATTCCTTATTATTCCAAGCGGTTTGTGGGCAACATGTCTTGTCTTTTGGCTACTCTCTCGATAGTGGATAACGACGAGGAAATAGAAACGTGGCCAAGCGTAGTGGACGACTTTAGAGATGTGTTTCTGAAGGATCTACCGGGGTTACCACCGAAGAGAGGGTTAGATTTTTCTATCGATTTGGTACCGGGAACGGCACCCATAGCCATTTCCCCATACCGTTTGGCACCCGCAGAGTTGAAGGAGTTAAGTAAGCAGTTAGAAGAACTGCTAGAAAAGGGGTTTATTAGGCGGAGTACGTCACCGTGGGCGGCACCGGCCTTGTTTGTGCAAAAGAAGGATGGGTCGATGAGGATGTGGATCGACTATCGAAAGCTAAATCGGGTGACTATTAAGAATAAGTACCCACTACCTCGAATTGACGATTTGTTCGACCAACTGAAGGGAGCGACTTTCTTTTCAAAAATCGACTTGCGATCGGGCTATCACCAATTGAGGGTGAAGGATGAGGATATTTCGAAAACGGCCTTTAGGACCCGGTATGGTCACTATGAGTTTGTGGTCATGCCATTCGGGTTAACTAATGCGACGGCGGCATTTATGGAGTTAATGAACCGAATCTTTAAGGAGTATCTCGACAAGTTTGTGGTGGTCTTCGTCGACGATATCTTGATTTACTCGAGTTCAAGAGAGGAACACGAGGAGCATCTCCGTCTAGCATTGCTCACATTGAGAGAGCACCAACTTTATGGAAAATTTAGCAAATGTGAGTTTTGGCTAAATGAGGTGAAATTTCTTGGGCATGTGATCTCGGAAGAAGGGGTAAAGGTGGACGCGACGAAAATTGAGGCGGTTTCGAATTGGACACAACCGAAAAACGTGTTCGAGATTCGAAGTTTCTTGGGTTTAGCTGGATACTATCGACGGTTCGTCAAGGATTTCTCGAAGTTAGCGACTCCAATGACTTACCTTACTAAGAAGGGGGTGAAGTTCGTGTGGAGTGAGGCTTGCGAGAAAGCTTTCTTAGAGCTCAAGAAGCGGTTGACTAGTTCTCCCATACTAGTTATTCCCGAGCAAGGGAAGGGTTATCAAGTGTATTGCGATGCTTCGAATGAAGGCTTGGGTTGCGTCTTGATGCAAGACGGAAAGGTTATCGCATATGCTTCGCGACAACTAAAGGTTCACGAAAAGAACTATCCGACTCATGACCTAGAGCTAGCGGCAATAGTTCATGCATTGAAGATATGGAGGCATTATCTGTTCAGGGAAAAGTTCGAAGTGTTCTCGGATCACAAGAGCTTAGGGCATATTTTTACCCAACGTGATCTAAATATGCGACAACGACGATGGATGGAATATCTGGAACAATACGACTATGACTTGCACTACCATCCGGGAAAGGCCAATGTAGTGGCGGATGCTTTGAGTCGAAAGTCCCATGCGACCTTAGCGCATGTGGCGATCTAGGAATGGAGTATGTTGGGAAAAGTGAACGAGTTCAACTTGGAGTTGGGACATGTTAATGTGGGGACTTTGTACACAATAGTGGTGCAACCAGAACTTGTGAGTAGGGTTTTGGAAGCACAAGAAGGGGATGAGAAAGTGGAGAACTTTGAGAAACAGATAAGTTCGAGCGAAGGATTAGAGGGTTGGACGAAAGGAACCGATGGAGGGCTACACTTTAAGGGAAGGACTTATGTAACAGAAAACATGAGGAACGAGGTATTAAATGAGTTTCACCACTCCCGATTAGCCGTTCATCCCGGCGGGACGAAAATGTATCACGATGCGAAGAGACAATTTTGGTGGCCCGGAATGAAACGAGATGTAGCTTCATATGTTAGCAAGTGCCTAACTTGCCAGCAAGTGAAAGCGGAACACCAAAGGCCGGCGGGTATGCTCCAACCTTTACCGGTAGCGGAATGGAAGTGGGAAAGGATAGCAATGGATTTTGTGACCAACTTTTTAAGTCGGTAGGTGGGAATGACGCTGTGTGGGTTGTGGTCGACCGTTTGACCAAATCCGCACACTTCATTACAATCAAGATGACGAATTCGGTGGAAATCTTGGGACGGAAGTATATTAAGGAAATTGTTAGACTTCATGGGGTGCCGATTTCGATAGTATCGGATCGAGACGCGAGATTTGTGTCGAGGTTCTGGGGTGCATTGCAAAATGCCTTAGGGACCAAGTTGACAATGAGTACGGCATTTCATCCCCAAACGGATGGACAATCGGAGCGAACTATCCAAGTGCTAGAGGATATGTTGCGCGCATGTGTGAATGACTTCAAGGGACGCTGGGAGAACCATCTACCCTTAGTGGAGTTTGTGTATAATAATAGCTTTCAAACTAGTATTGGCATGGCACCTTTCGAGGCTTTATACGGGCGGCCGTGTAGGTCTCCGGTGTGTTGGACCGAGGTGGGGGAAGCGGAAATGTTAGGACCGCAATTGGTTCAAGAAACGACAGAAAAGATTAAGTTAATTCGACAAAGGCTTGAGACGGCCCGAAGTAGACAAAAGAGTTATGTGGATAAGAGGAGGAGACCTTTGGAGTTCGAAAAGGGGGATCAAGTATTTTTGCAGGTTTCGCCCAGGAAGGGGATTATGAGGTTTGGCTCTAAAGGAAAGTTGAGCCCAAGATTTATCGGACCATTTGAGATCGTGGACTGAGTTGGAGAAGTTGCATATCGGTTGGACTTGCCAGCAAAGTTGGCGGGGGTTCACCCGGTGTTCCATGTGTCAATGTTGAAAAAGTACCATCATGACCCTTCACACGTGGTGGACTTTGAGGACATTGAGGTTAGTGCGGATGTGACCTACGAAGTGGGACCTATGAGAATTATCGATGTGCAAGAGAAGGAACTTCGAGGAAACACTATTAGATTGGTAAAGGTGGTTTGGAAACACCACGGGGCCGAGGAGGCAACTTGGGAACGCGAGGATGAGATGAAGAGGAAATATCCTAATCTCGACTTTTCTTTAGGTACTTTTCTTTAGATGCATTCTAATTTCGGGACGAAATTTCTTTATCGGGGAAGGGTTGTAACACCTAGTGTTTGGAGTTTATTTTTGTTATAACGCCTAGAGTTTACGGAGTTGTTGAGTTCTCTTTTATTATGTTTGATATTGCATATAGGTGTTTACCATATTTGGGGCTTTGTAGATGTATGGAGTTGTTGAGGTAGAAGCATGGCAGCTTAGTTTACTTTATTAACTTTTTTGTTGCAGCCGCTTATTTTACATTGTTGTCTTCTATTTTGTTAGATATTGCATACAGGCGGTTATTCTCACATGTTGTGCATTATCTGGAGTTTATTTTATTTTAGTTATGGAGTTGTTACGGGTTGTGAACCCTGCGTATGTTATTTCTTGAATTATGTCACGCATTGTACGTTTAAAATTTTTATGGCCTTGTTTATAGAAGTTTATAATTCCTGGGCATAGTTGTTTAGAAAGGAAATTTCAGGACGAAATTATTTTAAGAAGGGTTAGTTGTAAGATCCCGTATTTTTATAAGTGTTTTTAATTAAGTATTAATTTATCCAAAAACGTTTTATACAAATTTTACCAAAAACCGGTCACTCGACTAATTTTTAGCCAAAAACCAAAACTCTTCCGAAAAGCTTTATTTTTAAAACCTGTTACTAATTTTATAAATAAAAAGGACCCAATAGATTTTTTTCTAAAGATTTGTTATTATTGAGTAGTTTATTAATAATTTTGATTAAAAGTTAGCTTTTAGAACTTTGGGGACCAAATAGTTCAATTCCACAAACTTTGTAAAAACAGTTTTTTCTATACCTAGAAATCAGCCCACTTTTCTATTCTTTAAACCTAAAAATCAGCCAAGAGAAAAGAGAGAAAAAGAGAGAAAAGAGAAGAAGAAGAAGAAGAAGAGAAACCACGTTAGCGGATTATTACCGGAATCATCACCCCTACACGCTAAGGTAACGGGGGTTATCCATTGCGAATAGACGAGGGTGTATGTTAGGATTTTGTTTTGCGTTTATTAGAAATTGGGGGTTTATGCCTTTTTATCTTAATTAGGCTTATAAATTGTTAATTGGGTTTATTTGTTGTATGATTTATTCATTTATTTGAATGGGAGAAATTGATGAGTTAATTATATTAATTTCGGATTAATGAGATTATGGATGGGTTTGCATGTTTTATGCGTTGATTATGTAATTAGGTAGTTATTGATGGAATTGGATGAATTTATATTGAATAATGGTAAATTGTAGTTTATGCATACAAGGTGTTTGTTAAAATGCCTGAAAGTGATTTTATGTTGTTATAGCATTTGGCTAGTTGTGAATTTAGCATCTATGATTATGGTTTATGTTGTATTACTTTAAGTGACGTATGAGATGGTGTTATTTGAATAGTATAATATTATTGGCGGAGGCCTTAATATTTATACGTATGAGATTGTGTTAATTGGATGATTTTATATTATTAGCCGAGGCCTTGTGATTTAGCTGTAGTGGCAATGGTCTCTGTCTAATTCCGGGGACAGAAGACGGCCGAGGGGATAGTGAATGACTCGTCTTACGGACCGGGGCGAGTGGCGTTAGAGGTCCCAGTGTGCACTATATTTACTTTTATGTTAGCAATGGTCTATGTCTCTCCCTAATTTCGGGGGCATAAGACGGCCGAAGGGATAGGGAATGACTCGTCTTACGGATTGGGACGAGTGGCGTGAGAGGTCCAAGTGTGCACTATAAATCTACTTTTATGTTGCAATGGTCTATGTCTCTCCCTAATTCCGGGGACATGAAACGGCCGAAGGGATAGGGAATGACCTACCTTACGGACTGGGGTAGGTGGTGTGAGAGGTCCATGTATGCTATAGATGTGTGTAGATGTTATTTAATTTATTTAATTTATCATAGTTGTAGAATGTAATTATATTTCTTTTTATACGTCGATTATCGTAGTTGTAGAATTTGTGAGCTCTTGCATTTATGGGATGGAGTGACGGTATTTGTGGTGCCGTCCCGTCTAGTTATGTGTGTGGGACTCACCGTTACAATTTTGTATTTCAGGTACATTTTAGGTTGAGACGTTCGGTTAGAAGCTATGGCAAAACATCACATGGGCTCGGGCTTTCATTTCCTTTTCACTTAGATTTTATTCTGAGGTTGTAGCCTACGGGCAATTTACATTCGTTTATTTCTTTTTATAAATTTGTCAAAACTGTCTCGTCTTGTAGTCGCGTTTGGCAAACACCTTTCAGTTATTGTTTAATTGTTCCTTTAAGCTCGCATGTGTTTTCTTTTAAAAATTTTAATTTTGTACCAACAGGTTCTCTTTTCTTTTTTTCAAAAAGGTCATGCCTCGATATCCGTGACTTTTGGAAATTGGGTCGTGACACTCCCGAACTTGTATCAGGACTATTATCAGCCATTGAACAACTAGACCCATGAAAACCCACATTCTGATCATTCTGAGAACCATTCTAACTACTGCTAGAATAAGAAATGGCTTAAGCAACTGGATGAGGAGAATTTAATAAAGATGGTTGAGCATCAAACTGTTACACAGACTAACCAAAAGGTGCAACCTAAACTTGATGAGCTTGTGGTCTAAAAGGTACAATATGAACATGATGAGCTTGTGGTGGATTATAACTAGATGGACTATTGAACCTATGATTGGGGTTAGGATTAGGGTTTCTAGGTTTCCAACCAGGTGGATATCCATGCAACTTATAACACTTATCCTTCACATGTCTTGTTGACCCACAATGAGAACATTTCATACCACCTCCTCTACCAAAACCAGGTGGTTTATACCTAAAATTTTGAACCCTAGGCCTATTCTCTTGACCATTAACAATCAAAGCCATACTATGTGTTGCAGTCCTATTAGTATTAGCATTGATATATTTTTGTTTCTCATCTTGAGTCAACATAGTATACATGTCATTCACGGAAGGCATAGACTTCATTAACAAGAATTGTCTCATTACTATTTAAAACTTTTCATTCAAACTCATCAAGAAAATCATTTTAAACACCCTATTTTCCCTAGCTATGACTGCAGCCATGAAATTACAAGTGCACCCCCCTATTATTCCACAAAAACACCTAGGCAATGGACTCAAAACATTCAAAGAAATCCACAAAGTCTCTAATTTAGTAATATAGGCTGACACCCATAAATCTCCTTGAACAGTATAATGCAATTTTTGGTTCAACTCATAAATTCTAGCCTCATTACCCTGGAAAAACCTTTATGTTAACTCTCTGCACATCTTTGTGGTTGCATCCACATACACAATATACTGTCCAATATCTGTACTAACTGAGTTTATGATCCAGGACATAACTATTAGATTACATTGCACCCAAGCACCATACATATGATCACCCTTAGGTGGGCAAGGTAAAGATCCATTCACAAACCTTATCTTACACTTAGCACCTATACATATTTCTATAGCTCTTCTCCAATTATGGTAATTAGGGCCAGTTAATAGATGATTAACTAAATAAGTACTAGTATTTTTATTTTCCCCTATATAATAAAGATTCATGGTAGTTATGGGAGGCTAATTATTATTGTTATCCATTATATGCTAAAGAAACTGAATCTTGAATCAATCAACCAACTAAAAATCCTTCAATATGAAATCTGAAGAATAACTATCCCAAATCAAACCACCAATATCAAATAAATACCAATATTAAAAGAAGATAGAATTATTATACCAATAACCTAATTCAATCAATAACTCTAGTTCTCAGGAAATCAAACCACTATTAAAGATGATTCAAAGAGCTATTGAATCTATTCAAAGAGAGATCAGAAAAAATTAACAGAAATAGATAGATCAGATGATTATACCCAAGAACTGAATAACTACGAATAACCCCAAATTCTCAAAAATGATATCCCAAATTAATAATACCCCAAATTCTCGTAGTAAATACCCAAAATCCCCAATTTTATGGCGAACCTTGATCGTACTGCAAAACCCCCAATTATGTGGTGGATCAATCATCAAGAACAGCGTAACAAGAGCTATAAATGCTCTGATAACATGTAGAAACCACGTTTTGATGGTTTATTATGAAGAAATATATGTATATATGTAAGTACAATATCAGGAAAAGAAAATCGCCATAGTATAGAGAGAGATATATATATTTTTATTGATTATGAAATGGTAAAAATTGTTTACAATTTAGTCCCAACTGAGTATATATACTGCAGCAAAATAGTTTTCTTTAATTATCGATTTAATACCTAAAATGTACAACGTAACAATTTAATCCAAAGTATCAATTAAGTCTACTTAGTTAAAAAAAACAACTATTCAGTCAAGTACTTGTATCCTGAAACAAAACAAAATTAGTACATGATATAAACAACTAAAATAACACCAGCACATATACTCAATAGTACTTGTGCTCAAGACTTTCTTTTGATGTGATTGAAAGTTTGAAAAACGTTAAATCTCCCACACTCAATTAGATATAAATATTTTGATGGCGATCTCTCCACACCTTAACATTCTATTCTCTCAATATATATAGAAGTTTATAATATGATCTGTTCAGAAATCTAGCTTTAAATAATGACAGAATCAAGTCAATATAGATTTGTAAAGCTTTGAATAATCATCGAAAGTGTATAAAAAATTTGTCAAAATTCAAAGTGGTGAGGGAGAATAGGAGTTTGTGTGAATTCTGACTTTAAAAGAAATCTATTTATAGCCTCTACGGTTTTCCTAGCTGTTGCGTGAGCTTTAAAATTTGAATTTTAAAATATTCCTTAAATGTCACTAATTGGATTGCACAATTTTTGCCCAAATTCAAATTTTTGAATCTTTATTAATTTCAGCCATTTGTATTGATTTTCAATCAATATATAGAGATATAATGAACTAATACAACGTTCCTAAATAATTTGAATTGCTTCCAAACAATTTCAATTGATTTTCGTAAAATGATTAATTATTTCTTTACTTCTTTGATCCTCATTAATATTAAGAATATACTAATCGGTCTTGGTTGGACACAAGTCTTGATTGTATTAAATAAATAATCTTTTGATCAAACGAACTTCATAATTTTATAAGGTAGCTACAAATTGGAAAACACTTTATAATTGTAATGATAAGTCGAGAATATTCACAAGATTATTCGTCACAAAATTTTAGACACTTTAACAATTTGGAACTAAATATACTATTAGTGAAAGAGTATATATAAATGCATTTATGTTAGAATTAGAACTTAGTAGTAGTAGTTTTATTTTGTTCCTGACTACACATTATGATTTACGAAATACGAACTTATTCAATAAAACTTCATTTAAGTGGCTATTTTTCTTTATTTTTCATTGGGCCTCCTGTTTGTACAGGTGGCACAGTCTGTGGCTTCCGAACAACGTGTGCAGGCTAGGTCATCCCCAGTGACTCGTCCTTTGAGGACAGGTGGCACAGGCTAGGGTATCCGTACAGACTTTCCTTTAGGAACAATTTTATTAGGGACAATTTTTTTTTTTCTGCAAATACAATCACATACACGGATATATAACAAGATAATTTTATTTCGTCTTAAAAAATATTTGAAGATGAATCAGAATTGTATCCTTACGTCTGTATGTAATTGTATTTAGAGATAAAAAAAATTCAATTTGTGTCCCTAAAATATAGATTTGGAAACAAAAAAATTATTTGTATCTAAAAAATTATTTTTGTCCATAAAAGTTGTAACGATCCGGTGCTCTGACCAAACCACCACCATCTGTTTTCTACAACCCACTACAGGAAAATTTGTCTCTCCGACAAAAATTTACCGACGAAACAAATATTTGTCGGCACAAATCAATTTAAACCGACGAATTTCAAAATTTGTCGGGCAAAACTTCGACGCATCTGTTGACAAAAAACTGCCGACCAACAACGATTTTGTCGGGCAAAATCAATTTTAGCAGACGAAATTAAATACTTTGTCGGGGAAAATCTCGTCACGAAATTATGGAGGTAAACTTTTACCGACAAAATTGGCGACGAATTGCTTTTGTCGCGTCAGTTCCACCGATTAAATTATTGTGTTTTTTCGGCCTATAAAAAATAAATGCATGCCGACAAATAGTCTGAGATATATTCTGTCGGGTGAGGTATTGTTTGGGATAAAAAATTGAATTTGATTCGACTATAGGATGTTACTATATCGTGAGGGCCAATTATAATCATTCATGTGGCAAAGAGAGTTACTATTAAGATTACGAGAGATGATCAAATTTAATTGTAGTTTTTTTGACTAACGCGATAATGTCTAAGAGATAATGTTTACTTCATATAATTATTTACTAATAAATCTTACCGCATATATCTTACACCAGAAGTAAACTAATTTGTTAACTCAATCTTGTAAATTTGGATAATGGAAATATTTTTACTTTAATAGTATCTAGACATTCAAATAACTAATTAACTACCCAAGTAAATCCAAGTTTACTCACTTAAAAACTAAAGTTGGTGATACAACTTGAGATCATAAAAGCAACAAAAATTTATGATTTTCGTTTATCTTACTTTTTTTTTAAAATATACTATTTTTATATGTATGTATAAATTCTATGGTTTCTTCTACATATTATTTTTGTTTATTTTATGTTTATTTAATATAAAGATATAGAATAAAAGTTATTTTTAGTATAGGTATTCATTAATTTTAAATAAATTAAATATTTTTTTAATATTGTAATAGTTAGTTTAATTTTACTAATGACACCATTCATTAATTGAAAAGAGTTGCTGATACTCAAAATATCATTATTTTATCAAGTTGGAATATAAAATAAGGACGATTTGGTTGCATACAGGGAAGCAGCCTCAAGCTGCCTACCTCCCAATAGTACCTCAAGCAATCTCAAGCTGTCTATCTTTAAACATTGTCTTATATAATTTATTTTTAATTTATCGAATTTTAATTTATTTTAAATAGAAAAAATAAATTAATTATTGAAAAACATTATCTAACCATTTATTTTCTAATCTAACGACAGTTAAGCTGACTGTACTATAAACAGTCAAATAAACTGACTGTTTCAAAGAGGCACTCAAATAAAAATAATCCAACAAATTCTCTTTAACTGCTGCCGTTATATATATAATAATTAATTTGAGAAAACTTTAAATTTTACCTCAATTTTTCTAGTAACAAAATTTGAGATATGTATACTAAAATATTTACATAAAATAATATATTCTTTTTTTTACCTTTTTTGCCATTGAGAATTTTTTTAATGCGATTTCTTCAAAATCCATCTCCTTGTAATTAAGGAATGCTAAATTAGGAGTACTAGTTAATAAATTGAAAAAAATTTAAGTATCATACAATTCATATTTTCATTTATTTGGAATAATTATAACCTTAAGTATAACTAGTTTTGGTTAATTTTTTTACGTATCATCCATAAACAAACCCAAACAACTAAACAAAACATAAAATGTGTACATACAATCATTCATAAGAAGAGTACGTATTACACTAAAATAATGAAGGATTAAAAGAAACATAAAATTTCAGTGGTTTTCACGTACAAAACTTCAACCGAGGAAAAGAGAAGAAAATAAATACAATTTTAGGATAAATCTCTCAAACCTCCAAATCTTAAATATTAAAAAATATATCCTTACTTTTTAGTAAAAGATATGTTAATAAAAGATATGGACAGATACTATTCTAACGGAGATCATTTAACAAAATTTTGTTGAACTATTTTTGTTAAGAATTTCTCTATCGATCCTAGTTGTAAAAATTCTATTGGTCAATACTAGAGCATACAGCTTGAGGCGGCTTCCGTGGATGCAGCAAAATCGTCCTCTTATAAAATTAAGTAAAAACTTATAACATATTTTGTCTATTCAAACAGATCATCTCTTCTCTATCACCACAATCCTTCATCCTCCATTCTTTCCATATTTTATGATCACCCATCACCGTTTATTCATGTATAGGTATTTTTTTTTTTAACTTTTATCACATTTCAAATTGATTTAGTTTGACAAACTATGTGTTCATATCTTGATTTTGTGGTTAATTTTCTTGTCTAATTTAATAATCATTATTGAAAACTCAAAATACACTAATAAAGTTGAAATTCAGTGACAATAATACGTATACGTATTTGATAGTGTACTTGTACCTTTTTTTATTTATTATTTGTCACTTTCCCACCTCTGCTTATACCCTTCATAATTTCATCTCTAAATTATTGTAAATCACGTTTAAGAATTTTAGTCTCTTTGTATTCAAGTTCATACTAAGTTATGCTAACAAGGTCTTGGATGAAATGCTTATACTATTATATATTGTTTTCAAACTACTCTAGACTACGTTATGCTAACAACATGTTTGACGAAATGCTTGTATTGGCCTTGTTTGATTGAACCATGATTTTACTTTTATTTACTTAATTAATGAGTATAAAAATAGAATTATGTGTTTGGTAGGACAAATTTAAGTATATTTTTTTGTCAATAAAAGTATACTTTTAATAAGAATTGAAGTTGTTACTTATTTGGTATATGCATACTTATTTATATGTTTATATTATTTTCTTCTATTTTTCTCATCATCCAATGCAAAAAAGTATACCTTTTTCACTCTTTTACCAAATACACATTATTTCGGGAAAAAAATATACTTTTTAACATTTATAAAAAAAGTTTTTTTTTTGTAATTTTAAGATATGATCAAATAAGTCCATTATATATTTGGTTTTAAACTGCTCTATATTAAGTTATATTAACAACTTATATAAACAATTACGTTATGTTAACAAGGTTTTTGATTAAATAATTGTTTTATATATTTGATTTTAAACTTCTCAACATGAAGTTATGCTAACAGTGTGTTCAGTGAAATGCTTGTTTTATGTATTTGTTTTCAAATTGCTCTGCGTTGCACTATACTTGACTTTTTAATTTTGTATTTACTTTTAAATATGATTTTATTTACCAATTAAAAATCTACTTTGTAATGATGTAATCGTTATATATATATGATTACCACCAATTTTTTGTTTATAAATAGTGGTTTTTGAGATTTGGGACAGATTGAAACCTACATACTTTGGGTCTTTTCAGATTTTTCTTTAATTAGTTTTGGATCATAAGTCCAATTTGGCTTTATCTCCCGTAATTTTGTTAGCTGATATTAAGGTTCTTATAGAGATTTAATTATCATTTATGGTGTATTTTAATGGTTTATACAAATTTTCGTCTTGTATTATATTTGGGCATATAATTTTAACTCTATATTGCTTTAATTAGCTTATTGCAACTTTTTCTCTTTTGATTCTTTTTTTTATGTGGTCACTTTCAGCCACCTTGTTTATGTCGATTATCAAAAAAATAATTGTTTTACATGTTAAAGTGGATAAGTGATCAGATAAATGCAATTTCCAACTTACGATGATAAATAAAAAAAGTATTTTTTTTAAAGGAAAATTAGCTGATTAAACTATGTTAATTTCTCTCTAGGAGTTATAGGTGAGATGGCAATAAAACCGCCAGCAATATAAAATACATTCTGACTAAAGTTTATTTCGACGGTGTTTTCATGGAACTTTTGTTAGGTTTTTCTAGTTAGGGTCATTTGTTTGATAATTTCACAGATGTTACTTTTAGCAAGTAATAATTGGATTGTCACTTCTTGGATTTTCATGCTTATTTGAGATTAAATAAAAATTATTATTTTACAGAGCTTAAACTCGGCGTTTCAAATAGATACAAGTTGGATGCACGACCCGAATATTCTTAGCCCGCAATATCTAGCAGGAATAAAGAGTTTTATTGAGCATGTCAAACAATATTCAGATGAGCACACTGAAATATTTTGTTCGTGTCAGAATTGTAGAAATCGAAAGATGTGGAAATTGGATGTAGTTGATAAATATTTGCATGCCAATGGTATTGAGCATTTTTACTCTGAATGGGTCCATCACGGTGAATTAAAAGATTTCAAGGGAAGACGTTCTAACGCTACCCAACAATTGGTTGATTCTGATGATCATGAAGTTGTGGACATGATTCACGATACATTTCTGTATGCATCATGTGCACCTGAAAATCAAGATTATGACGATAATTTTGATGATATAGAAAGATGTAGGTCAACTTTCTGTACTATAGAGAATTACCGAAAGTACGAGAGGTTGTTACTCAAGGCCCAAAAAGAACTACATCCGGGTGCAATGATTTCTCTATTTTGTCTGCTACTATTGAGTTGATGCATATGAAAGTCACATAGCTAGTGCCTAATTAATGCTTTGACGACATGCTAAATATTATTATCCGAATGCTTCTGTGAGAATATCTTTTGCCTAAGATTCATTATCATAGAATGAAGATATTGAAAGATTTTGATTTAGGGTGTGATAAGATTGATGTTTGTCCTAATGACTGTATCCTGTTCTATAAAGAACATGAGGAAAAGAATAAATGCCATGTTTGTGGAGAGTCACGATAGCATCATAAAAGTACAAATATTCAGGAAGATGATGGTAATATTCAAAAGAAAATTCCTCAAAAGGTTTTGCGCTACTTTCCATTGAAACCTAGATTACAACGTCTATGCATGGCAAATGATCTAGCTTCTAATATGAGATGACATAAGGAAGATAGAGTGGAAGACGGTGTAATGAGGCACCCAACGGATAGCGAGACTTGGAAAGAGTTTAATAGTATTATGCATCTTGAATTTGTTGCAGATCCGCGTAATGTAAGATTGGGGCTTACTTCGGATTTGTTTAATCCAAACAATAATATGACCAAGTCATATAGCATGTGGCATGTCATTACAATCCCTTATAACTTTCGGTCTTGGATATGCATGAAGAAAGAATTTTCAATGTTGTCTTTACTGATTCCTAGGCCTAAAGCGCCAAGTGGAAAAATAGATACTTGTTTGAGACCCTTGATTCATGAGCTCAAAGACCTATGAGAAAATGGTGTGAAAACTTATGATAAAGTCACGGACTCTACATTTACGATGCGAGCAGCTCTTTTATGAACAATCAATGACTTTTCGGGTTATGGCAATTTGTCGGGTTGGAGAACTAAGGGTTATAACGCATGCCTGGTTTGTAATAAAGATGTCACGTCTCTGGGGATAAGGGGAATTTTTTTTTATATGGGACATCATCGTTGGTTACCGTTTGATCACCCATGGCGTACGAATGTCGAAGCATTTGATGGCACCACTGAACATAGAGATCCATCTAGAGGATTCTTTGGATTTGACCATTTGGCCCAATTAAACGAAATAACCGACTTTGGTGAGAAAGAGAAAAATTCTATTTCCGATGGTATAAAAAGAAAGTGGGTTGATCCTAATGGTAAGGCTCATTTTGATAATGGTAAAAGTCTATGTGGTCCAAAAAAAGTATATTTTTTAAGTTGTCATATTAGTCTAAGCTTAAAATAAGACAAACCGAACGTAATGCATATTGAAAAAGTTGTGTCTGACAGTGTTATTGGCACCATTTTGGGTATCGATGAAAAATCCAAAGATACAATTAAGGGGACACAAGATGTAAAATTTTGGGTATAAAAAAAAGATTATGGTTGGAAAAAAAAAGGGGAGAAACTTTTAAATCCCCATCCTTACTACACAATGAAACTGTGTGATAAATGTGAATTCATGCAATTTTTGGCCTCAACCAAATTTCCCGATGGTTTTGCTTCTCATATTGCAAGTTGTGTTAATTATATTCAAAAGGGAAAATTATAGCTTAAAAACACATGATTGTCATATACTTTTACAATGCCTTTTGCCTACTGATGTTTGTAAATATTTGCCACCGGATGTGTTTGAACCAATGCTTTAAAAATCACGCTATATAGCGCGAAATAGCATTTTTTTTTTGGAAAAAAACGCAACGAAAAACTATTATTTGGCTGGAATTGCGCTAAAATCGCGCTATAGTGGACCAAAAGCGCAAAAAGCGCAAAATTCTGGACCAAAAGCATAAATAGCGAGTTAGGAAAAAAAACAGCGGCTCTAAATATTTAATATATATTGTGTAATTTTCATAAAAGTGTGTGCAGTCCAGATGGTTGAGATAGTGCTGTAATTTTCAACAGACCCAAGTTCAAAACTCACCTACAACAATTTTTTTTTCAATTTTTTTTATTACTATCTAATATAACTATAAATTTCTTTTTTTATTGTTATATATTCTAAAATTTAGTGTATATTTAGGCAAAAAAAAATACACCGCAAAACACTATGCAGCAACGCTATTAGCGCTTTTAGCGTTTCTCTCGAAAAAACGCTACGATAGCGATAACGTTATTTAAAACATTGATTTGAACCCATCATGCATATTTTAAGTTTTTTTCAACAATTATGTGCACAATCCGTCAGTGTCTGATATGGAAAGGTTTTCAATTTTTTTTTATTACTATCTAATATAACTATAAATTTCTTTTTTTATTGTTATATATTCTAAAATTTAGTGTATATTTAGGCAAAAAAAAATACACCGCAAAACACTATGCAGCAACGCTATTAGCGCTTTTAGCGTTTCTCTCGAAAAAACGCTACGATAGCGATAACGTTATTTAAAACATTGATTTGAACCCATCATGCATATTTTAAGTTTTTTTCAACAATTATGTGCACAATCCGTCAGTGTCTGATATGGAAAGGTTGGAACAACAGATCGTTCTCACTCTCTGCAAAATTGAACAAGTATTCATTCATGCCTTTTTTATGTGATGATTCATTTGATTGTACATATTGTCTGTGAAGTTAAGATAGCCGGCCCAGTAACTTTTCGATGGATGTATTCTATTTAAAGGTATTTTTTTTGTTTTCATATGTTTTAAGTATTTTGAAATTGTAAATACTGTTATTTTTTTTATTTTTTTAATGTAATATTTTTTTAGGACTATTTAGATATTTTTGCTAGATAGTGATTTTATTTAACATTCTTACTTTCGTTTTTTTAACTACTAAAACTATTGCAATGACACTTCATTACTCATTTGTGTTACGATAAGCTGTTATTCAATTCGCGGTATACTCTGGCTAATTAGAACTCTTAATTGGAATCTCATAGTGGGCTTTTCCGGTTGTAGATTTTAAGCAAATAAGTTGGGTTATTTTAATCCTAGACAAGAGTTGGGATCATATTTAATCTTCAATTTGAAACATGTGTTAACACTACAAGATAAGTTTATTCATAATATTCCTTGCACAAAAAACTTGAGAAGTTGCCAAAAAAATTCAATGTTTAGTTGCCTGGAGTAAATCCTTGAGTACAGATTCTTGTTATTAACATCTTTTTCCCACTTCCGATACTCACTGACCAAATATTTTGACATTCTTTTTCTTTCATTATAAATTAATACAAGAAAAATAAAAATAATGAGAATCTTTTTGTCTTTTTAGTTGCCTGGAGCTAGCTTATGACTTACATAAAAGTCGTTCTACATATTTTCTCCATCAATTATATAGACTATGAGTATGTTTTTAATTACTTTAACTAATTATTCATGTGAATATCGTTACTTTTACTTGGAAAGGTGATGGATTTTTACATTGGTTAACTTGAAGGATCTATTACTTAGCTTTTTTCTTTTTCTTTCTGAAATGTCAGTTAACTTAAAGTTTCTATTCGGTAAAAGTGAATGTCTTTTCTTAGTCATAGATATCTGTCATTTAACCCTTGAATTTGCCCAAATCTGCTGTCATTTCCTTCAAATCTTTGAATTTGAGGATAGTATCAATATTGATTTTGGTGTATAAATCATATTCAGCCGTAACTTTCTTGTATTTTCTTTATGTTTATCTTATTATTAGAGATTCTTGTAAGTCTCGACATTGGTTCTTGAACTTGTAATATAAAGCTTATCTGTTACTTCCTTGTTGCTGCTTTTTGTACAGCATCTGTGTGTTATACACATAATACTTCTTATATTATTTTGATGATTATGTCTAGTGTTTACAATTAATCCACTTCAAATTTCGAATATGTATTTTGTTATCGGATACGTTAAATCAGAAAAGAAAGAAAATTGGTGCATACATTTCATTTGGCACTGTCACATTTTTTTTTTAATTTTAAAGCTAAATATCCATTTAAACAGTTTATTTAGGGGTATACGATATTAGGACTAGCTAGTTGATATTTTCTTTCTCTGTCTAATCGATGTGTGATTTTTACACGATCAATGCATATAGGTATGCAATACTTATATAACTGTCTCTTTTATTTTGTTCACTGTAGATTAATGGGCACTTATAAAAAGTATGTGCGCAATAGAGCTTATCCCGAGTGTTGTATAGCGGAGACATATATCGTTAAGGAAACTTTAACTTTTTCATCAATATACTTCAGTAACGTGGAGACATCATACGACCGTCCAGATAGACATGATGATGGTAGTGTTCGATCTAAAAAAGTCAACCTGTTTGCACAAAGAGCTCGTCCCCTTTCTTGGAAGTCAGCTAAACAATTTTCGAATGAAGAGATCGAGGTTATTCAATTGTATATATTAGTGAATTGTGAGGAAGTGAAGAATTATATGGAGTAGGCTGAAAAAATATCTTTAGTTTCTTCCCCTTTTTATATAAAAATTCATTTTATAAATAATTCAATGTTTTGTAGGAACATGCAAACTTGTTGATGCAGACTACTATGAATGATATTCAAGGCAGACAGAGGAGAGAATTTCCAAAATGATTTAAACAACAGGTACATAATAAATTATATCTATTTTTTTAATTTAATTATTATTACTTCTGAGGTTTTTCACTATGAATTTTTACCATTGTCTTATTTATTATCAGATTTGGCTTTAGGAGAAGAAGGTACATCATTGTACAATGTGGAATTACTTGAGCTTGCGATGGGACCAATTAGATTTGAAACTTATATGAGTTGTATTGTGAATGGAATTAGGTTTGTTGATGAGGCACGTGATGACAAATTGAAAACGCAAACTAACGGTGTATATGTCCCGGAATCCTCAGAAACCAAGTCAATACATTACTATGGAAAGTTACTAGATGTGGTTGAAGTGAATTACAGACAACGCTATTCTGTGGTTTTGTTTAGGTGTCACTGGTACAACACAAATCCTGAAGTTAGAGGAAGGATGAGACGTGATTACCATTTGAAAGGTTAACACCAACACATGATGGTTTGAAGATAATCCATACATTCTTGCAACACAAGCCCAACAAGTGATTTATTTAGACGATTATAAGGCGGGGCCTGGTTGGAAAGTAGTTCAAGAGGTGACACATCGAAACGTATGGGACATACCAGGCGAGAAGAATGTGCAACCAAATAAAGAAGTTAATGCATATCAAGAAGATTCCTCTTCAATCGAATTAGAACAAAGGACATTTCCCACGGATAAAAAAGACGTTACATTGCCTGATGTTAGAATGGACGTTGATTCCATTGCTATAGATGCTATCACTATTGATCTTGGCCCATTGCCAAAACGGTGTAGACTTAATCACGATAACATGATGGATGATGAGGAGGAGGATAGTGATGATTTCGAAGATGAGGACGAAGACGAAGATGATGAAGATGATCATAATGAGAATGATGATGATAATGAGGACAATAATGATAATGATGGCTGTGACTATTTTTAGAAATTGTTCGGATTTTCTTAGGTTTGAAATACACTCTGCCTTTATATCGTGAACTGGATTTTCTTAGGCAAATCTGTATTGTTGTCTATTTAATTTTCTGTGGGTTTTTTTTCCAGGAATATCTATGTCGCATCTTTCAATTTTAGAACCAGAGAAGATCTAAATATCTGCAAAATTGGCAGACCTGGCTAGCAAAATTGGTGATATAAACTCAAAAATAGTTCATGCGGCTATAGAGTGGTGAATACCTCGGATAAGTGAAAGATAAAATGTCAACAGTTGAGTCCCACGGATGCGTTCTTTTTGTTTTAAGTTGTAACAAATGAAGGAACGTATTCTTCTTCTTTTTGAAGATTTCAATGAACACCTTTTAGTTTAGACAATAATTCAGTAAATACAGTTACATTTTGTATGGAATAACCCGAACGTACTCATATATTTGGTCAGGCCTTCGGTTTTGATTTTCGGTTCGGTCGGTTTTTATTGAGTTGTAAGAATTTTTTTTAAAGTAATTTTTTAATGTTTCATACCGTGTTACTTAAAACTTAAGTTAAAAATTGTGTTATACAGGGACGGAACCAGGATGATTTTTTTAGGAGGGTCGTGGTGTAAAAAAATATGTCGAATATATGATAAAATAAATAAGATATAATAAAAAAATAAAGAATTTTTTATATATTTAACATAGCATAAAATAAATATGAAGTTAAGACAAACGGTATTGGACAATAAAATATTTTTTTTAGTAATCTTTGTTTCGGAAAATAGAATGGTCATTTACGAAATTTGGTAATTTCAAGTTAAAAAACAGAAATTTTTAGAAAAAAACAACTAACATGATTTGAACTTCTAACGTTTCACTACCTTAAAGTCAATTTTACCACTACATCAACAATTATTTTGTTTAATTAGGAGGGACCATCAATGTATATATCTTAAAAAAATTTAAATTACACATGCAAAAAAAAAAAATGAAAATCACCGTCGGACACAAACCGATTTAATGGTATCATACAAAATAGCTGTGTTAACCACCACCTGCATTGATATTGTTCAAAGTTTGAAATTTTGCATAATTTTCTTATTTTCCTCAATAAGTCGTACGATAATGAAACCTTTGGAAATTCTACTACTTTCAGTTTTTTTTTCCTATGAAAACTTATGATTTGTGAAACTAGAAATCTCTTTATATAACCAAGTTACCAAACAATACTCATCTTACCAAAACGATAATGTAATATCTTCTGACTTATACTCAATTTATAGAATGAATAGTATACATGACCAAAAAATTGCGGTAGTGTAATGTAATTTTCGTTTGCATATATTTACATAAGTAATAAATATACTACATAGAGCGACTTGGTTGGAATGGTCGAGTATATAATTAGAGGGTCATGCTATTTACATAATTGGGACACTACATACCATATTTCTTTAGGTGGGTCCCTCCAGAAAATGGTGGGTTCCTATATTTGATTGGAGTATCATTTTCCTTAAAATATGGGTGATGCTAGACACACAAGTTGCACACAACTTCCACACTTCCTAGTTAATGAAAGTCCCTCCAAATGTACATAAAACACAATCTATAATTTGATAAACCAAAATATAAATATTCAACATAATAAAAACCCAACATACTAAAAATCCAAATAAAAATATAGTAGAACCCTAGTTGAGACTACCCTAAATTTAAATATTAATTAAAAATAAGAAAAATTATTAAATATGTTATTACTAATATATATATATATATAACTCAATCTACTAAAAATCTAAATAAAAATATAATACAACTCTAGTTGAAACTAACCTAAATTTAAATATTAATTAAAAATAAAAAAAATTATTAAATCTGGTATTACTAATATATATATATATATATATATATATATATATAACTCACACACTGCATACATGTATATTTGGAGGAATAAAAATGTATTTTTTAACAAAAATATATTATTATATATGTAAGAGAGTGTGCAATACATGTAAGTGAATGTGTAAGGAAGTGACAAATTAATAAATCAAAAGTAAAGCAACTCAAATTACAAATTATTCTCTCCTTCAATTTATTCCCACCATTTTTTTCAATTTAATGAAATTGTCACATCACTTGCCATCTAAGTGAGTCTAAGTGAGTGTGGTCTGGAGTTCAGGAATTATGTGAGTATCATTTTACATAATTAGAGTACCTAGAAAAATAGTATGTGTCTACCCACTTCATTCTGTTTTTTTAAAAAAATTTCCATAGAAATAGGAAAAGAAAAATAGGCAAAGGATTCAAACACCAGATCTAAACGCACTGCCAACTAAGCTAAGAGAGATTTGTGATCATCTTTGCGCTTAATATTTTTAAGTAGTTTTAAAAATCAAAAATTTCAATTTCCCTAAAAATTGCAACTTAGGCGCTGTAACCATAGGGCCGCCACTGCCGGTGCTAGAAATAAAACTAAGGTCCCTCCAAAAGGACTAAATTATTTCTCCTCAAGTATACGAATGTTTTTTTTTTTTTTTAGTTTCTCGAAAATTAAAGAAACCCAATAAATACCCAAAAATTGTAGTAGTTTATAACATTAAACATTTATTATAATTTGCTAGTTATAGTTTTTAAAGAACGGAAATATTGAATAGGTATTAACTATTCAATAATAGTGGTAAATTTATGTAGCTTATAGTTATAGTACAATTAAGATGATTATTTAATTAATATAAGAAATAAATTTGCAACCTGTTGATAAATATTGCAAAAAAAAAAATGGAATAAAAGTACGAGCAACAAGGCTCGAAGTTCGGACCTTTTTTATGCAATAGAGGTGTCTAACACATTATGGCACCTCTACAACTTAATTTATATAATCGTTAAAAAACTATATATAAGTAAATACTGTATTTATCTATTTATGTATATAACTACTCATTTTCAAACTATTGGACCCCTTATTTCCTGAGGTTCCGTGTCGTAGCATAGCTCGCACTGGCCCAGAACCGGCCCTGATCGTATATATTATATAAATATTCTACAATGGACTGTATATTTCTTATATAAACAAATATACTATTACTAAGTCTTATGTTGGATCCACCCGTAATTGTTGAGACATTCGAAAGTTGTTACCCTCACAAAGTCACAGTGATAAGAAAAAATTATGATAATGCAGTGTAGCAAAACGAAACGAATAACAATTTACATGTTCATGTTTAATTAAAAGGTTTAGGTTATACGTTTGGGGGTTTAGTATTATATCAAAATAGTAAACTTATTTATATATAAAAATCAATATAAACAACTATATAGTAGTTTGTTATTATTTTACAAAACCAATATTATTTCAAAGGTTACATGTAATTCACCCTTATATAATGGAAATTTGGTTTGAAAAATTGTATTAGTATACGAATCTAATTTTTAATGTATTATTTACTGACTAAACAAACTGAAATTTTTCGTAATCGTAGAGACATTCGAAAGTTGTTACACCCTCACAATGATAAAAATAAATTATGAAAATGCAGTGTAGCAAACGAAACGAAAAAGAATATACATGTTTCATGTTTATTTGAAAGGTTTAGGGGTTAGTATCACATCAAAATAATAAACTTATTTATATTTAAAAATCAATATAAACAACTACTGTAGTTTGTTATTATATTACAAAATCAATATTATTCCAAAGATTACATGTAATTCACCATTATAAAATAAAAACTTGGTTTAAAATTATTGTATAAGTATACAAATCTAATTATATATGTATTAATATTTACTGACTAAACAAATTGAATTTTTTTGAATTGGAAGACCTTTGCTCGTATCGTCTTGTTTACTAAACTAGTTATACATTCTTTATTCATTTAGAAACTTAACGAACATGAAGTTATTATGTTACGATGTGAATGCGACACGTTTGACTAAAAAGGTGAGGCATTAGTTGTAGAAACTGTGTAAACTGTTTGTATTACGATCATCAAGGAAACTTGATGATCGTGTTTATATATAAAAGAGCATCTCGTATTTATATATATATAGAGAGAGAATATAGAAAAGGTAAAAGTTATGTTCTATTTAGTCCCCTTGACCTTATATAGTAATAGTTTACATTAATTACAAATTACCCTTGTACATTATGTAAATTGACACATTGAGTCCAAGATTCACAAGCTGTCTTATAGTTTACTGAATACTTCAATTAAGTCCCTGTATTCCTGAAACATTACAAATAACACTACAAAACACACAATGTTAATATACCTCCCTCAATATGGATTGTGCAAAGAAAGCACACCCATCTTGAGGAATAAACTGTTAAACATAGGAGCTTCAAGAGCCTTTGTGAACAAATCAGCAAGATTATTGTTTGAATAAACATGCATTGGATGAACTATTTTCTGTAAAATTTTCTCCCTTATAAAATGGCAATCTACCTCTATATGCTTACTTCTTTCATGGTGTACCGGATTATTAGCTAATGCTATCTGTGTAAAGAATGGCAGGTTTATCATGATTTACACCAAAATCCTTAAGTAAACTTGTTAACCATACAATTTCACAACTTGTTGTTGCCATAGCCCTATATTCTGCTTCTGCAGAACTCCTAGATACAATTTGCTGTTTTTACTCTTCCATGAAATAAGAGAATCTCCTAAATAGACACAAAAACCAGTCACTGACCTTCTACTATCTAAACATGCAGCCCAATCAGAATCAGTAAAAGCTTTCAAACTAAGTTCTGAGGTGGAGGAAAAGAAAATACCCAGTGATGGATTGTTCTTAATATATTTTAAAATTCTAATTGCTGCATTATAATGATCAATACTAGGAGCAGATAAAAATTGACTTAAAACATGTACAACATAACTAATATCAGGTCTTGTTATGGTTAGATATAACAATCTTCCTATTAACCTTCTATATTTAGTAATATCATCTAACAGATTAGTATTATAAGAAGTAAACTTAATCTTAGTATCCATGGGAAATAAAGATGGCTTAACAGCCAACTGTCCTGTATCTTCTAACAATTCTAAAGCATATTTTCTTTGGCAAACATGTATTCCTAAACTACTTCTAGCTACCTCAAGTCCAAGAAAATACCTGAGTGGACCCAAGTCTTTTAGCTGGAACTTAGTATTGAGACGAATCTTTACCTGTTCAATCAAAGAAGAAGAAGCACTTCCTAACAAAATATCATCTACATAAACAAGTAAAACCAAAAAATCTCCATTTTTATTATAGGTAAACAAAGAATGATCAGCTACTGACTGTTCAAACCCAAAAGATATCAAAGCCATATTTAATTTTGAAAACCATTGTCTTGAAGCCTGTTTTAAACCATATAAGGACTTTTGTAATTTACAAACCAAAGATGGTGACTCATTTTTCTGAAAACCAGGTGGAACCATCATATAAACCTCTTCATCTAATTCACCATGTAAAAAAGTATTATTTACATCAACTTGTGACAAAAACCAACTTTTAGATGCTGCAACAGCCAAAAAAGTCCTAACAGTAGTCATTTTTGCAACAGGTGAAAAATTAGCATCATAATCTATTCCTTCTAACTGAGTATAACCTTTTGCAACTAATCTAGCCTTATATCTTTCTATAGTTCCATCAGATTTATGTTTAATCTTATAAACCCACTTACACCCTATAAGTTGTTTTTCTTCTGGTAACTTAATTAAAACCCATGTCTTATTAGCCTCTAAGGCTTCTATTTCTTTCTTCATAGCTTCTAACCATAAATGATTAGTCTGAGCCTGCTTATAAGTTTTAGGTTCTATATTAGCAGAAATAGAGAGACAAAAAGACTTATAATTCTTTGAAATATTATTATAAGACAAAAAAGAAGATAAAGGATATGTAAGTGTACTGCTATGACTTAAAACATTGTTCATTTGAACATGAAAATTCTGCAAATAACCTGGAGTTTTATGTGCCCTCTTTGTTCTCCTTTGTACCTGTGCATCTATATCATCACTAATAATATTACTAGTTCTATTTTTAGCATTATTGTGACTATTATCTTGATTAACACCACTAATACCACTATTATCATTTGTATTATGGACTTCATCTTTCTGAAAAATAGATAAACCATCAACATTTATATCTTTAGAATATAGAAATATATGCTCATAAAAAACTACATCTCTACTAAGAAAAAAAAAATGTGTATCACAGTCATATAGTTTATAACCTTTAGTACTAGTCCCATAACCAACCATAACACACTTTCTTGTTCTTTTATCAAACTTAGTTCTATTTCTGGACAAAGTACTGGCAAAACACAAACTTCCAAAAACTCTAAGATGATTATAAGTAGGTTTCTTATTATACAACATCTCATATGGTGACTTATTACCTAACAAAGGAGTTGGCAATCTATTTATTAAATAAATCGCTGTTAAAACACACTCTCCCCAAAAAATAAGAGGCAAAGAAGATTGAAACCTAAGAGTTGTGGCAACATTAAGAATATGTTGATGTTTTCTTTCAACAACACCATTCTGATGTGGAGTATCCATACAGCTAGTCTGGTGAATAATACCATTGTTAGCATAAAAACAAGACAAATTAAACTCACTACCATTATCAGATCTTAATACTTTAATCTTTAAACCAAATTGTGTTAAAACCATTTGATGAAACATAGGCAAGATTGTAGCAGTTTCAGACTTATGTTTTAACAAGAAAATCCAAGTACACCTAGTATAATCATCAACTATAGTTAAAAAATATTGTTCTGCAACATGAGTAGCAACAGTATATGGACCCCATAGATCACAATGAATAATATCAAAAGCACAAGTAGTTACAGTATTACTAACAGGAAAAGAAGACCTGTGATGTTTAGAAAAATGACAAAACTCACAAACTACATCATTATTATCCATACAAATAGTATCATTGATTTCAACTGAAACAAGTCTAAGAATAGACTGAGAAGGATGTCCTAACCTAAAATGCCACACACTTAGCTTATTCTGAATAGCAACATTATTACAAGAAAGAATAGAATCAAAAGAAGACTTTATAACAACTGGATTTTTAAAAATGTAAAGACCATGCTGCTCTTCTGCACTACCAATCATCTTCAAGGAGCCCTGGTCCTGTATTGAACATATTTTATCTCTAAAAATTAAAGAGCAAGTTGAATCTCTTGCTAACTTACTAACTGAAACAAGATTAAAACTAAAAGAAGGTACACACAACACATTATGTAACACCAAACCTGACTGAAAAAATATTGTTCCTATATGAGTTACTAAAGTAGTGTTCCCATTAGGTAAATTCACATGTGGTATACAAGAAGCTTTAACTTCTGAAAAATAATTAGAGCTATTAACCATGTGTTCAATAGCACCACTATCTAAAATCCAATTTGCATTTAATTTGGTTTTACTAACAAAACTATTACTGTAAGTAGATAAAGAGGTAAAAGCAAAGGATATAGGTATACCTGACATTCCTGTGTATGTCAAATTAGAAAAAGGTGTGGCTTGCTGAGAATCAGAAAAAGATGTTGTTTGATGAACCATATGATCAGAAACACTAGAAGTCTGATCAGAAACACTAGAAGACATATTCTGATGAGATGGTACTGGATAAGGTGAATGAAACAACTGCTGTTGTGGTTGAAAAACTAACTGAGATTGAGCATAAGCTTGATGAGCTTGAGGTTGTGTACCACTAAACCTAGACACACCAAAACTAGCCCTTGGCCTAGGCCTCCACCCTGGTGGATAACCATGAACCCTATAACACCTATCTTTGGTGTGTCTATCAGAACCACAGTGAGAACACCTCATGATACCTTTTCCAGAATTATAACTTGGTCTAAAACTACCAGAATTTGGCCTAAAATTGTATGAACCTGGCCTATACTTACTATTATCCTGAGAAGACTGGGCAATCAAAGCCATATTATGTACTGGTACATTCTTACCAATACTATTTTGTTTTTCATCCTGAGTAATCATGACATAAATGTCATTCATAGTGGGCATTGGTTTCATTAGAAGAATTTGCCCCCTTGCCATGGAATAACTCTCATTTAGACCCATCAAGAATGTCATCTTAAAAACTCTATTTTCTCTAATAATAACAGCACTCATGAAATTACAGGTACAACTTCCTATAGTCCCACAACTACACCTAGGAAGTGGACTTAGAATATTTAAAGAATTCCAATAAGTTTCCAGTTTAGTAAAATAAGAAGCAACACTCATATCTCCTTGAATAGTACTATGTAATTCTTGATGCAACTCATAAATTCTTGCTTCATTTCCTTGAGAAAACCTTTCTGTTAACTCTCTCCACATGTTATTAGCAGTATCAACATATAAAATAGATTGAGCAATCTCATCATTTATTGAATTTATTATCCAACTCATTACAATCAAGTTACACTGCATCCAAGCACCATACGAGACATCTCCCTCTACTGGGCATATTAAAGAACCATTAATAAACCCTAATTTGAATTTTGCCCCTATTGAAATTTCCATAGCCCTTTTCCAAGAATGAAAATTAGACCCTGCTAATTTAGGGTTTACTAAACTAGTACTGATATTCTCATTAGTACTAATGAAATAAGGATTCATGGTATTAATAGGCTGATTAGAAACCGAATCTAGATTAACTCCAGACATAACCCAAAAACAGAACCAAGAACCCTAATTTCAAACAAAACTAGGTTTGAGAAACGAAGAAATAAAAGAAGACTTGAGTATAGATATTACCCGATTTTCTGAGAAATAAAACCCCTTTTAAAGAAGTATGAAACAGGCTAATCTTCCAATTCTGTGGAAAAAAAGCCCTAATTCTGTGAGAATTGAAAACAGCGGAACAACGAGCTTATAAACTGCTCTTATACCATGTAGAAACTGTGTAAACTGTTTGTATTACGATCATCAAAGAAACTTGATGATCGTGTTTATATATAAAAGAACATCTCGTATTTATATATAGAGAGAGAAAGAATATAGAAAAGGTAAAATTTATGTTCTATTTAGTCCCCTGGACCTTATATAGTAATAGTTTACATTAATTACAAATTTCCTTTGTACATTCTGTAAATTGACACATTGAGTCCAAGATTCACAAGCTGTCTTATAGTTTACTGAATACTTCAATTAAGTCTTTGTATTTCTGAAACATCACAAATAACACTACAAAACACACAATGTTAATATTAGTATCCCTATTTCCGCTTTATAATTATTTCAACATTTAACTGATTTTAAACAACCATATAATCTAATTATAGAATAAAAGCAAATTTCAATACACATTTTAAGTTCACAAAATTTTGGATTTCAAGTTGAAAAGATCACTTTAATACTAAGGTAAGATGGTTTTAGGAGGAAGGTGGATAAGTTTAAGTTTTAAGATAAATATATTATATTTTTTCACATATTACTGGTTTTTCTTTTCTTTTCTTTTTCTGCCGCTTCTTTCACATATCACACACACGTCTCCTATATTCCCACGAACTGCTTCCCTCAATTCTCTCTTTTTCTGCAACTGATAAGTAGCACTGCGACTCCAAAGTGGACACTTGACAAGTTCATTGGTTATAAATTGTTTTCCTTTCTTTTTTTCTTTCAAATTTTTTATGTGTCTCGTCTCATTGCAGGATATTTACTGAATGCAGCGAGGCTATATCAAGATTTGTTAACTGATAAGGTTACTAATTTCCAAAATAAAATGAGTTTTGTAATGGTTGATTATCTTAATTTTAGTAATTTTTACAAGAAAAAAAATTTATCGGTAGTTTAGAAACCAAAATTCAGGTTGATGATAGAAATTTGTTGCGTTCGGTATTTTTGTGCAATTGAGATACGACGTTTGTGTTTGATGTTGGTTTCTACTTGGTTCTCGATTTAATTTTTCTTATTATGTGAATCAATTTGGAAGTTTTGATTGGAATAGGCTGTTTAAGTTGGCTTTACTTCATTTTCCAATATGTGGTCTTTCATATGTTGATAAATTAATTTTCGTCCAACCCCATTGGGCCAATTCAATGTTAATAGACATTCTGTTTCTAGTTATGGGTTTCTTTTGTTGCATAATGTTTTATCTTATTTTTTTTATAATCAAAATTTTATTAAAACTCGGAACCAAAATAGAAGCGAGAGAAGTATTAGAGTTTGACTAAAAAAAAATATAAGAAAGCAAAACCAATACGAGAGAATGTAAAAGGAAGAAAAAAAAAAGGTGAACTCCGAGCTATTCTATAAGCGCTTGCTCCCAAATCATATTTTATCTTGTGATGCATTAACTTTCATTAGATATTTCAAATAACCAACTCAATCCCTCTAATTTTTATGTATTTACCTCCAGTAATAACCTAAAGCCATCTATTAAAGATTACATATTATTTCATATGGGCTTAGAAGTTGCAGATTTTTAGCCAAAAAATGAGCTTATTTGAAGATATGTAAAACATTTATCTTAAATCTTTAACCTTTTCACAATTGATAAGAAATAAAAAGTAATGGGCAATCAAACAAGGCCATATATTTACTTTTCTTTTGTGTTTTTGTAAAGTCAGCTGCATACCTTATACAAAATGTTGCTTGTGTTCTTAAAGAACCTGTATAGGTTGTTAGAACCGCAACCTTTAACTAAATGAGCTGCCTTATTTGAATATGTGAAAATACTGGTTCATTTAGCTTAAACTTTTAACCTTCCCATAGCACAAATAAGAGAAGCTCAGATCAACAAAGAAACGAGCTACAAAGCCACAACTAAGCAAGCTCTATACGTACTTCTTTTAGTAAAAAAACTGTGTTTCTGAAATATCAGTTGTTTATTGTCGGTGTTCTTATTGATTGAGTTTTATCAAAAATTAAAAAAAGCTATTTTACTAGTATTGTCAGTTTATGATAACTTTTTTCATAGCTACTGAACTAGTATTGTACTAGTATTGCAGACATCAATTGGCCGAATTGCAGAAGCGACACGCTTTGAATCTTTATCTTCCGAATCTAGGATCGTAATCGGTCGTCATGGTTGACCAGAAGGTGCAATCTCTCCTATATTTTCACTTTGTTGAAGTTCTTGCTTTATTTAAACATATCTCCATTTACCAAAATTTTAAACAACACAACTGGACTTATATAAAATGATAATCCTGAGGAACTCTCAACTTAATCATGTTTATTTTTAATAAGGGGAAACCAAACTTATATGACATGTTTTTTTAATAATTTTTTGGTTTTATCTTTGTTCATCAGACTTCCACAATTTCATCAAAAAACCGTAAATCTTCATCAAACGTTTCTCCTCACCTCTCAGAGACAACGCCCAATGGCACACGAGGTGGAGGCAAGACTAATCTGGCCAGTATTTAAAAAAATAAAAAATATTAACCGACCTATTTCTGATGATGTTGCCGGTGGGTCTGCAATCCGAAGCCATGGACGCGAGACAAAATTTACTCCTACCACAAATAAGCATGATCCACATATTTCCAATGAGGTCAAACACAATTATGTCATTCTACGTATCTCTCCTATATTTTTGCTTTGTTGAAGTTCTTGCTTTTATTTAAACGTATCTTCATTTATGGAAATTTGAAACAACACAACTGGACTTATATAAAATAGTAATACTCGGGATCTCTCAACTTCATCATGTTTATTTTTAATAATAGGCAATCAAACTTATATGACATGTTTTTTAATCATTTTTTGATTTTATTTTTATTCATCAGACTTCTACAATTTCATCTAAAAAACATAGATCTCCTCACCTCTCAGAGGCAACGCCCAATGGCACACGAGGTGGAGACAATATTACAATTGATCTGACCAGTATTCTCAACAAAAAAATATTGATCAACCTATTTCGAATGATGTTTCCGGTGGGTCTGCAATCATGATCCACATATTTCGAATGAGGTCGAACACAACTCTGCCATTTTACGTCATAAAAAAAAAAACCGTCATTGGCTCAAGCATGAATGATGGTTCCACCTTTGAAAATGTGGATATTAATGGTGTCCTTGCACCTGGATTTGGTGGTAAAAAATTCTTTATATAAAATTACTTAGAACTAGATAATGGTTCAAGCATGTGTAGTTTATATTCATTTTTAACAGACTTTTTTGTTAAGTAGATAAGTTTGCGGCTACTGTTTATTTTTCTACAGGAAACGATCGTAAGAAACGACGTGGAGTTTACAATGGTTCAACGGTTTTGCAAATGACACGAGCCACAGGAAGGTTAATTCAAGTTCGGCTTGATCCTGTTCACGGACAGCCAACAGGGAAAGGCATCTCCATTTTACTTTCACAAGCAATTGGAGGTGAAATATTGGTATCAAAATTTTAGATCACTTACTTATTAGGTTAATTTAAATTTTTTTTCCGATTTTAGAATTATTTACATTAAAAGTGTGCTTTTACAGTCGTACTTTGAATTTCAAACAAACGAGAACTTCCAACTATGTGGAATATCTATTCGCAAATGCTTTTCGCGAATTCAAAAATGAGTTGCACAAATATTTCAAAACATTCAGTCCGGAGGATGCAAAGTGTCACCCGATAGAAAATCAGTTTGCACAACGGAAAAAAAACGTGCCCGGATTCTTAGTTTTAGTATGCACGTATATTATAAAAGTAAATCATGTTTTACCTATAGGTTTAGATCATACCGAATAACAAAAGGGAACAGATAGCGGTTGTGATGGAACAGATTTGCCTCAACTCTTCTACGTTATTCCTGAACTAGCACCTTGCTCCTTGAAAGATGCTAGGCTCTTTGACTCTCTAGGCAATCTCGAAAATATAGTTATGAAAAACTTATTCTGCCAAGAAAAGGTGCGTGCTATATGTAGGCTAAGGTAGGGACTTATAGGCTGATTAGGATAGAGCTCCTTAAAAAAAATTTGTGCTATCATATCTCCTTAAAACCCGAGATATACACAATCAATTTAAATCGTGATTTATTCCACTAAAGATCACGCTGAACTCTCTACCATAATCCGAATATCTAATTCGTTCCAATTGTCAAACATGTTCATTATCTCCCCACGTAAAAATTAATCAGATACTCATTTATTAAATTAAATCACTGACTGATTTCTTATTTAATAAACGTATTATCCATAAGCCTGTCCGCTTAACTTATTTGTCGTGTCGGATTATAAATCCACCTGCATAGTTTACACGAACAAAACTTATAAGATTCCTCAAGGGAGTATCATCAATCCCTTACGGGACGTGCATTTATTTTATTACTAATAAACACTTATACGAATAATGCTGCCATCCAACTCGTTAAATTTATTGACTCGTGACGAATCTCACCATGTATGAATCAAAATGACAAACACATCCATACATGTCTAAATAGAAATATAGGAATTAATAGCATAAACAATAAGCATGACCACGAGTTATAAATCATTATCTAGTCAGTTACCAAATGATTATTTCGTAACAAGCATGTTTAATACACACAAAGTGCTCTAGTAAATGGAGTTGGAATTTATCCGTTCCCTGTAGTCAAGACAGGCCTACTAAAACCACGTACTACAATTCTACTGATGGTGTGTCCATTTCGATCTAAAGTTGTAAACATATAACTTATATTCTATTAGAAACGACAGTCTAAACTTTCGTATGTAAGATGTACTCTACACACTAGACCATCTACTAAATAGAATAATAAACATTTATTTAGTCATTTAAACATTGATGATAAATAACAATTACTCATATTATTCTCATTAAATAGATCAATTCAAAACATTGTCAAATATAAATTCAAAAATAAGCATGTCTTTTAGTATATTTCTAACAATCTCCCATTATAGACTTAAAGCCTTGCTGACATACATCTCACTCACATGTTCTCCACATGCCTACTAAAAGTATTCGTCGGAAGACTTTTAGTGAATGGATCGGCTAGGTTGTTTGTCGATGCAATCTTAGTCACTACCACATCTCTTCTTTCTACGATCTCTCGTATAACGTGATACTTCTTCTGGATGTGCTTAGCCTTCTTGTGTGTTCTAGGTTCCTTCGTATTCGCAACGGCCCCACTATTATCGTAATAAAGTGTAACAGGCGATTGTGCAGAACGTACCACACCAAGATCCAAAAGAAAGTTTCGGAGCCACACAGCCTCTCTAGCTGCCTCATTGGCAGCCACATACTCAGCTTCCATAGTTGAATCAGGAACGCAATCTTATTTGATGCTTCTCCAACTAATGACTCCACCTCCTAATGTGAACACCTTTCCAGAGGTTGATTTTCTGGAATCCATATCTGACTGAAAATCTGAGTCTGTATACCTAGTAGGCACTAGACTATCCGCATCGTAAACCAACATGTAATCTTTAGTTCTTTTCAGATACTTGATTATATGTTTTACTGCAGTCCAATGTTCCTACCCGGGATTAGACTGAAATCTGCTACCCATACCAACAGCAAAGCAGATATCAGGTCTAGTACACAGCATTGCGTACATCAGGCTTCCTACTGCCGAATCATAAATAACTGCCTTCATCTTATTTATCTCAATCTGAGTTGTAGGACACTGATTGATTGATAAATGTATTCCATGCCGAAAAAGTAAGAAATCTTTCTTGGAATCCTGTATGCTGTAACGGGCGACACTATCATTGATATAGGATGCCTGAGATAAACCCAACATTCTACATTTCCGATCACGTATAAGTTTGATCCCGAGAATGTGATCGGATTCTCCCAAATCCTTCATATCGAATTGTCCAGATAACCATACTTTGACCACCGATAATACTCCTACATCGTTTCCGATTAGTAGTATATCATCAACATATAGTATTAAAAACACATTAACGCCTCAATCATGCTTCATGTAAACACATGACTCGTCATAACTCTGATTAAAACCGTAAGATTTAATGGCTTGGTCAAAGCGATTATTCCAAGACCCCGATGCTTGTTTAAGCCCATAAATGGACCTTTTAAGCTTGCACACTAAATGATTTTGGTCCTTTGCTATGAATCCATCTGGTTGCACCATATAGATGCATTCCTCAAGACTTCCGTTAAGAAAAGATGTCTTGACATCCATTTGCCAAATTTCGTAATCGAAATGATCCCCAATAGACAAGAGAATTCGGATAGACTTTTGCATGGCTACCAGCGAAAAGGTTTTCTCATAACCGATCTCTTCTTTCTGAGTAAACCCTTTCACAACAAGCCTTGCTTTAAAGGTTTCCACCTTACAGTCTGATCCTCTGTTTATCTTATAGATCCACTTATATTCAATGGGTTTTATCCCCTCGGGTGGTTCTATAAGCTCCCAGACCTGATTAGAGTACACAGACCCCATCTCAGCATTCATTGCCTTTTGCCAGAGTTCTGCATTTTTGTCCTGAAGTGAATCTTTGTAGTTAACTAGTTCGGTATCTAACCCTTCCGGGATCCTCTCGAAAGATTCTCCCAAGAGTGTGTACCTTACCGGAGGGTTTATAGTCCTTCCACTATGACGAGATATTCTAGCATTATCTAATGGTATTGGCTCTGTGTCTTGTATTATTTCTTATTCTGTGGGTAACTTAGAAATCTGTTCACGCAAGTTCACTCTCATCTCCTCTAAAACAATCCTACTTGTGGGTTTGTGGTTCATAATAAAGTCCTCTTCTAAGAATCAGACATCAGTGCTAACCATGACCTTCTGATCCTTAGGACAATAGAATAAACCATCTTTCGTTCCTTTAGGGTACCCAACAAATAAACAAACATCTGTTCTAGACTCTAACTTGTCAGTCTTTACCTTAAGTACATGTGTCGGACTACCCCACACTCGAATATGTCTTAGACTAGGCTTACTCTACAATTCGTTTCCTTAGTATTATGTTAACTTAATATTAATAAAAGGTTTAGGGAGTAATGCCCTGCTTTTTGTTAAAACGTTTGTATTAATGATGACTACGTGCTTTTTACATATTGATTAGAAGGAATTCTATCAATAATAATGATTATTTATTATGAAGAAAATTTTGTTGTTATTGTGAGGTTATCAATTTTTGACTAATTGTCAACTTTTGGCACATTTAATACTTAGTAAGAAAACTCTCTAACTTTCAAGCTAGTTTAACATAATTATATAATAACCATAGCTCATGTTCTACTAAGTATTATCATCCGTTTGTAAAGATTCTACTATTTTTTACAAATGTGGAGCTTTTGAATAAGTTATCATTAATATAAATATTTTAATACAAGTGGTGGTTAATACTTTTCCGAAAACCTTTATCTCATAAAATTAAAAATAAAACACTTCGAATCATTAATAAAAATATTTGTTTTGTCCTCTAAATTTAAGCTTCGAATAATATAAAGGCCTTCTAAGTTATAAAAATTATTAAAAGGTTCCTAATTGTGAGATTGTTACACTTTACCTCGTTAATATTTTATTTTCTTTCGCAGCAATTTCGTTTTGAAGTATCTTAAGTAAATTCATTGTGTACGATATAATTGGGTTATCCCGAGAAGATAATACTCAACTACCACCTAAACTTGGGTGTGTTTTTAGAAGAGACAAGTTTTCCGGCACCGCTGCCGGGGAATTCTACATTAAGGTCTTCAAGTACTGTAAGTATGTTTTTAGTTAATTAATATGTGAAAAAAAAATTATAAAAATAAAATAAAATGAAACCAAATATTAATCGTACTCTTAGAGAATTAGAATATTTATTAGCCTTGATACTCGTCATATATCTTGTTACATACCTAATTTTTCTGTTTATAATAATGTTGAGATATAATTATTTCTAGTTTTTCTTTAAATAATAGTAATACTAAAATACTATAGTAAGTAGAATTTTATATTAGTTTCAACCTAAAAATATAAATAAATAATAATAATAACTATATATATATATATATATATATTAATAGTATAATATCTAAGTATTTGAGTTTTCTTACTTCAAGGCATAGTGAAATACAATAATAGTTGTCTTTTAATTTAAATAGTCTATGTCATCTTGGACTCGTAGTCAAACAGACCGACTAATTAGAGAACACGTAGAACTTGATAGTATCACTCTTTTACCACGTAATTTTACACTTAATAATTTAATGGACCAAAATCAACAAAACGAACATAATTTCGAATCTGAAATGGAACAAAATGAACATGATAGGAGAAGTAATGCCGGAGATAATGTTATAAATGAAGAACCTAGAACATTACGACAATATCTTGTGCCCGAATGCGAACCAACTCCATGTATTATTTTGCCTCAAAACGCAAACCAATTTAATTTTAGACCAGGCATAATCCAACTCTTGCCAACTTTTCATGGAATGGACTCTGAAAGTCCATACTTATTTATTAAAGATTTTGAGGACTTGTGGTAACAATAGAAGATAGAAATTGCCAAATAGAAATAACAAAACTTAAATTTTTTCCATTTGCACTTAAAGATAGAGCAAAAGAATGGTTAAATGGTTTAAAACATTTTTCTATCTGAACATGGCGTTACATGACAATAGAATTTTTTAAGAAATATCTTCCCGTTCATCGAACAAACACTGTAAAAAGACATATTATGAGTTTTTCTCAAAACAAAAAAGAAAATTTTTATAAGTGTTGGGAACGTTACAAAGATCTTATAAATACATGTCCACACCATGGTTTTGAAAAATGGCGCATTATAAGTTTTTTTTATGATGGTCTAAATTCTTAAACACGACAATTTGTTGATATGATGTGTCAATGCCAATTTTTAAACAAACAACCAGACGAAACATTCGATTATTTAAATGCTCTTCTGAAAATGCACAAGCATGGGAATCGTTAGGTCCATTAAAAAAAGATTCTAAAAATACATCTCTTGGTCGAGAAATGTATCAACTTAGTGAACAAGACGCCTTAAATGCTAAAATTACAGCTTTATCTAGAAAAGTAGAGAAATTAATAATAAAGAAACCAAACTCTAACTCTACCCAAATAGCAGAAGTATGCAGAATATGCGCCATAGTAGGTCATACAACAATGGAATGTAGTCTTATGCCAATACTTGATAATAAGGAAGAACAAGTAAATGTTATAGGACAATATAAAATAAATGAAAATGGCCCTTACTCAAACATTTATAATCCCGGTTGCAGAAATCATCCTAATTTAAGATGGGAAAATAATTTCACTGAAAATCCTTCTCAAAATGTACAAGGACCTATCGGATACCCACCGTATCAACGACAGAGTAACCCTGTTAAACAATCTTATCAAGCTCCACCTCCTAATTATCAAAGAGATAAAATTTTAGAGGATACATTAAAAGAGTTTATGCAATTTTCTATGAATATTCAAAATGCCCAAGCGATTAAGGACTTAAGAACGAGTGTTTCCCAATTAACTAATTCACTTCAAGTATAATAAAAAGGAAAATTTCCTGCCCAAACCAGGACTAATCCACAAGGGCAATTTCAAGTTACTAATATTCCTTCATTGTTAGGAGAATCCACTCTCCATGAACAAGTGCAATCAATAACAATTCTAAGAAGTGGTAAGGAAATTGATAAGACTATTCCTTCCACTGTTTCAGAACCTCTTGACAAATCGTCTCAAGAAATTCTGAACGGAATTTCTTGACTGACCTTCCAGTTTTAAATGAAAGCGATAAAACTAATTCTATAAAAGTAACTGAAAATGCAAAAGATCAATCTAAAGAAATGGAAATAGACACGACACCAACAATAGAAATAAATTCTCAATATAAGGTCGCTGCACCTTTTCCACAAAGACTCCAAAAACCTATATCGTCAAGTAATAATGATGATATTTATGAGATATTTAAACAAGTCAAGATAAACATTCCTTTTCTTTATGCAATTAAACAAGTCCCTTCATAAGCCAAATTTTTAAAAGACTTGTGTACTATTAAAAAACATCATCATGTTAAGAAGAAAGCTTTTCTTATGGAACAAGTAAGTGCAATTCTTCAAAATAAAACACCTCCTAAATATAAGGATCCAGGTTGTCCAACAATCTCTTGTATTATTGGAAACAATAAAATTGAAAAAGCTTTGCTGGACCTAGGTGCTAGTGTTAACCTGCTACCATACACCATGTATGAGCAACTAGGATTAGGAGAATTACAACCAACCCATGCCACATTACAATTAGTTGATAGATCTATAAAATTTCTAAGAGGAATCATAGAGGATGTATTGGTCCAAGTTGAAAATTTCTACTTTCATGTAGACTTCATTGTTCTAGACACGCATCCTGAGTACGACCCTAAATCAAATATTCCTGTTATCTTAGGACGACCATTCTTGGCAACATCTAATGCATTAATTAATTGTCAAAATGGAATAATGAACTTATCGTTTGGAAATATGACTTCCGAATTAAATATTTTTAATGTGTTAAAACAACCCTGGGAAGAGAAACTGTCCATGAGGTAACTCGTGTAGATACTCTAATCCAAAACACATTTGATAAAACAATCATAGAAGTTCTTTTACAATGTGAGTTGGAAAGTAATAATGAGAAAGTTGAAATAAATTTCGAGAATGATATTATCGGATGTCAACCATGCTTAGACAATTGTGAATTATTTACCATTGGAAATTGGAGACCACGTTTTGAAGAACTTCCACCAAGTGAATCAAAACCATCACCTTCTAGTGAATTCCACCAAACTTAGAGTTAAAACAATTACCATCTACACTTAAGCACGATTTTTTAGGAGAAAACAAAACTTACCATGTCGTAATTTCTTCATCTTTAGAGCCAATTCAGGAGGAAAATTTGCTAAATATATTAAAAAGTCATAAGTCAGCCATATGTTGGTCAATTGCAGATCTTAAGGGTATAAGCCCTTTAATATGTACACATAGAATATTATTAGAAGAAGAAGCAAAACCAACTAGGTAACCTCAGCGTAGACTAAATCCTAACATGAAGCAAGTGGTCCGATCAGAAGTTCTTAAAATGCTAGACGTTGGAATTATCTACCCAATTTCAGACAGCCAATGGGTTAGTCTAACACAGGTAGTTCCTAAAAAATCAGGTTTCACTGTTGTAACTAATGAAAAAGATGAACTACTTCCAACACGTGTCACCACTGGATGGCGCGTGTTCATTGACTACCAAAAGTTAAATGTTGTAACTCGTAAAGATCATTTTCCACTCCCATTCCTTGACCAAGTACTTGAAAGAGTAGCTGGTCCTTCTTATTACTGTTTTCTTGATGGTTATTCGGGATATAATCAAATTGAAATTGCCCTAGAAGACCAAGAAAAAACTACTTTTACTTGTCCATTTTGTATTTTTGCATATCGAATAATGCCTTTTGGTCTATGTAATGCCCCTGCCACCTTCCAAAGGTGCATAATGTCACTATTTAGTTACATGGTCGAAAACTTTTTAGAGGTATTTATGAACGACTTTACAATTTTTGGTGATAATTTCGATCAATGTTTAGCCAATCTTGAAAAGGTTCTTATTCATTGTGAAGAAACAAACTTAGTGCTTAATTGGGAAAAGTGTCACTTTATGGTAGATCAAGTTATCGTACTAGGTCACGTAATATCCTCTAATGGTATGGAAGTAGATAAAGTAAAAGTATAATTAATTGAAAAATTACCTCCACCACGAACTGTAAAAGATATTAGATCATTTCTTGGACATGCTGGTTTCTATAGGAGATTTATAAAAGATTTCAGTACTATTTCACGTCCTCTATGTCATCTCCTAGGCAATGATATACCTTTTATTTCGAACGAGGCATGCCAAAAGGCATTTGATATTTTAAAAAGTATGTTAACCTCTTCGCCCATAATGAAACCTCCTGATTGGAGTCTTCTGTTTGATATTATGTGTGATGCTAGTGATTATGGAATAGGAGATGTGTTAGGACAACGCAAAGATAAAAAACCATATGTTATTTCCTATGCAAGTAAAACTCTTGACAGTGCCCAAATGAATTATTCAACAACAGAAAAAGAAATGCTAGAAGTAGTATTTGCCTTAGACAAATTTCGTTCATATTTGGTAGGATCTTCAGTTGTAGTATTTATAGACCATGCTGCTCTTAAATACTTTATGTCAAAGTTAGATGCTAAGCCTAGACTATTACGTTGGATACTTTTATTACAAGAATTTAATGTATCAGTAAAAGATAAAAAAGGGGTAGAAAATGTAGTTGCCAACCATCTATCTAGACTCACTTATGATTTTAGAGATGATGGAAAATCAATAGGAGACACTTTTCCTGATGAACGATTATTTAGTGTTTCACAACTAACATGGTTTGCAGATATTGCTTTCTTGTCACAAACACACTACCTTTAGATTTCACTGCACACGATCGTAAAAAATTCTTGCATGAAGTTAAAAAGTTTTATTGGGATGATCCCTATCTTTTTAAATATTGTGCTGGCCAAATTTATAGAAAATGTGTACCAGATAGTGAATTTGATAGTATCATTAAATTTTGTCATAGTGAAGCATATGGTTGTCATTTTTCATTTAAGAAAACTACGGTAAAAAATTTAGAAAGTGGATTTTACTGGCCGTCAATGTTTAAAGACACTTACGAATTTTGGAAAGCTTGTGATAAATGCCAAAAATTAGGAGGAATGTCTAGAAGACATATGATGCCCTTAACACCAATTTTAATTATCGAAATTTTTTATTGTTGGGGTATAGATTTCATGGGACCTTTTTCTAATTCTTTTGGTAATCTTTACATACTTGTTGCTGTTAATTATGTGAGTAAGTGGGTAGAAGCAATTGCTTGTAAAAATGATGATGCCAAAACTGTAGTAAACTTTTTAAAGGAAAATATTATTTCTCGATGTGGAGTTCCAAAAGTTTTAATTAGTGATAATGGCACACATTTTTGCAATCGAATGCTTGAAAGGATTTTAATAAAATATGGTGTTACTCATAAAATTGCTACAACTTACCACCCTCAAACAAATGGACAAGCTGAATTAGCAAACAGAGAGATAAAACGAGTTCTAAAAAAAACAGTAAATCCTGATAGGAAAGATTGGTCTAATCGATTAAAAGATACACTTTGGGCATATCGTACAGCATACAAAACAATTTTAGGAATGTCTCTTTATCGTCTAGTATTTGGAAAACCATGTCATCTCCCTGTAGAATTAGAGCATAAAGCGTTTTGGGCAATTGAAAATCTTAATTTTGAAAAAGATGATGCAGGAAACCTACGTAAGCTACAATTAAATGAATTAGAAGAAATAAGAAATGATGCTTACGAGAATTCTAAAACTGAAAGAGCACGTCAGAAATTATTTCACGATAAATCAATTCTCCGTAAAGAATTTCAACCATTAGACAAAGTTTTACTTTACAACTCAAGACTTCATTTGTTTCCTTGTAAACTTAGAACAAAGTGGAGCGGTCCTTATATTGTAATAAAAGTATTTCCTTATGGTGCGGTAGAAATTGAGAATCCAAAAAATGGAAACAAATTCACTGTTAATGGCCAATGATTAAAACCATTTTTCACTTATCCGAAAATGGAAGTTACAACAGACTGTTTGGCTGATCCAATTTATAAAAATTAAAATTTTTACTAGCAATTATAGTCCGGTATAGCCACATATTGTTTGGACTATGTACATTTACCTTCAAACGTAGGAAGAAAAGTAGTACTTGTGTTTTCGCGTGAAGATATGTCCTTACCCAACATATATAATTGGTAAGATATTGAGGGCAATGTTGATTTTAGTTGTGGGTGGAGGGAAGTAGTAGTAGTTTAAGTAAATATATATATATATATATATATATATATATTAAAATGATAATAATAATAATAATAATGTACTTGTTTTCTATTTTCTCTTTAGTTCTAATGACAGATGGTCCGAGAAATAAACATATAGATGGTCGGTTATTGGTGTTTTTGATGTGCATACGATGTTTGCTCCCAAAGGATGTTAGTACTGTAATCCAGTTCAAGGCTAAAGAGGTGAGGAAGAAGGAATTACAAGGAAAGTCATATAGCGGTAAAAGTGGATATGCTCGAAGAAGAAGAGCTAGCTTTTTGTATGTATGCGACAAATGTTCTAGGACAAATTGCAGAGACGGTTTTAGGTTAGTCGACAATGGATACAATGCGAAAAAATGCGACAAAGGTGTTTTTTTTAACATGCAATATATTTCTAAAGTGGGAATTTATTAGAGGTAGAGTAAGCGAAGATGCTGAGACACTCCGCAAAATGTATTCCTGCTCAAGATGTCATGTCTGTATATGTATATATGTATGTATATATTTTTATGTATGTATAAAACTAGTACTTTCGTGATCAAATAATATTAGATAAAAAAAAATCATCATTCATGAAAATAAAAATAACTTAATGTGGCCGACCCCATAATGTGTAGGATGGAAGCTTCTGATGATGTGTTACTACGATTTCTAAGCTTCATAGGAGGTAGAGTAAGCAAAAGCTGAGACACTCCTGCTTGATAAATGCATATGAAACTATATAAAAATAATAAGAGATTTTGTATGAATGAAGTAAACCACCTTTCATGGGACCGAACTCGTGACCTGAAGGTAGAGTAAGCGAATGCTGAGACACCCAGAAGTTAGTTCTTCATAACGATGATATCTAAGAGTTTTGATAGTCTGTCTCGACAAATTTATTTTTTTCAGAATAAATTGAGCCTTTCAAATCAAATAAATTTAAAAATAAAAGAATTGTAGGTAAATGATTAATCTTATATGAACCGAACATGTACTAGTTCCTTTTTAAAGTTATCAGGGACAAGCTAATGAGAGTATAAAATATTATGACCGGTTATGTAGAATTGTTTGACGATACATTTTATGTGTATTTTAATGAATAATCATATATTTTTTAGAAACAATTAGCAATTGTATAAAAGTTTACTAATTTTTGATATAAGTTTTACCCTAGAATTGTACACTAATTGAACTATCATGTTTGATTTATTGAGTTATCATGTATAGAAAGGGGGTAATAGAAAAAAATGAGCTAAGGAGAAACCTTGAACGTGGAATCCAACATTGGGTGTGACGGTATAGTGGTAAAGTTGATGAATTGAGTGCCTCCAGCGATGCAAAAATCTAGGTAAACGGGGGTGTAATAATAATTCACTTCGCATGCACTCCGGTATACAGAAATGCTTTATAAAATGCAAACACATGTAGTCAAAAAGCGGGAAAAAAAAAATAATAAGAAGAATAACTTGTTGGAGGATTGGCAAAGTTGAAAATAAAAAGAGAAAAAAAAATATAAAGTCGCTAATTTACATTATTGTTGCTATTATTGTCCCAACAATTAATCAAGGTCAATGCTAGTTGTGCAATGTCTATTTATTAAAAAAAAACTTGTGCACGTTAAAGTGGCGTTTATACGGTTGTTAATTATTTATCGACTTGAATATATGATTATTCGAGATTCGAATGGAGATGAGTCATAAAATATTTTCAAGTTTTTCTACATAATTAGTCTTTTTATTCTAAACTTTTGCATTAGATAAGCTTTGATAACTAATAGATTAAGTATGGCATATTTTTTTGAAACCAAAGGAACTAGTTTATGATGTTTGTGGGTGTCTTTTTAGTAAACCCTCACGAGACAAAACTCGTCCTCTTACACTTTAGAGGTTTAACGACTTGTTGCATACGCTAAATGCAACCATGATTCCTAGAAAAATGAGTTAGGAGTAGTTAACTAAGAAATTAAACTTAATCTTGCAAAACTTGGGACGAGTATTGAGTTAGTTGGGGGGAGTGATTAGTTGTAAATATTGTATTATTTTTTTACTATTATTATGTAATGTTTTAAGAACAAATCTATAATAATATGTGCAAGTTAACTATTATTATGTAAATTATTGTTTTGTACCATTTTACTTGTTTTTATAGTATAATTGCAGAAATAAAGAGACCGGCGCTATGGGACAATATTGAACGGGGTGTTATAAATTCAGATAAAAAAAATGGGCTCAGTTTAGTATTTTTTTTTAGATTAAAGAAGCTACGGAAGGCAGAAAATTACGATATTTATATTTTCGAAAAATTTGAAGAATTTCCTACAAATTTCAATTACAAAGTTTTTGCAAATTCTATCATCTTAAGAACGTGAATTGAGATATAAAAATTCAGGGAAAAAAAGGAATGGATAATAAAAGTGCAATTTGTCAACATCACTAATTGAATAATTTGAAACTTTGCGCATGTAACTGTATACTCTATCACGCAGCGAAGAAAAAAAAAGAAAAATTCGGTGGGATGTCATACGCATGCAGCGTGCTATAAATAGAAAAGAAAATAAATAAAAAGGAAATTAATTTAACAAACTCCACAGAAATCAAGCATGCATTCAATACATGTTGTAAGGATCAAAAAATGGATGGAGCTTTCGATACATGTTTTTAATGAATTTCTTATATCTTATCACGCGAATAAGAAGAAAAAGCAGCTGCTAAACTATTGATCTACAGTTTTATTGAAAATTTTGTGGATTTCTCATGCCGTACTTGTATATAAATAGATATCACAACAAATGAAGAAGACGAGGAGAAAAACAGAAAAGAAAAAAAAACAGAGAGAAGAAAAAAATCAGTAGTTGAGAAATGTAATAGTTTCATGATTTGAATTAATGCACGGTTCCTCCATCCGATATTTGTAATATTTTGTATCAACGTTCTATCCCTCTTTAATTAATATGTTTAAATTTTATTATTTTGTATTGTTCTTTAGTATTATGTCAACTTAATATTAATAAAAGGTTTAGGGAGTAATGCCCCATTTTTTGTTAAAACGTTTGTATTAATGATGACTACGTGCTTTTTACATATTGATTAGAAGAAATTCTATCAATAATAATGATTATTTATTATGAAGAAAAGTTTGTTGTTATTGTGAGTTTATCAAGTTTTGACTAATTATGGACAAAATTACTTTTGGCACATTTACTACTTAGTAAGAAAACTCTCTAACTTTCAAGCTAGTTTAACATAATTATATAATAACCATAGCTCATGTTCTACTAAATATTATCATCCGTTTGTAAAGATTCGACTATTTTTATAAATGTGGAGCTTTTGAAAAAATTATCATTAATATAAATATTTTAATAGAAGTAAAGGTTAATAATTTCCCGAAAACTTTTATCTCATAAAATTAAAAATAAAACACTTCGAATCATTAATAAAAATATATGTTTTGTTCTCTAAATTTAAGGTTCGAATATTATAAAGGCCTTCTAAATTACAAAAATTATTAAAAGGTTCCTAATTGTGAAATTGTTACAATTTACCCCGTTAATATTTTATTTTTTTTCGCAACACTTTCGTTTTGAAGTATTTTAAGTAAATTCCTTATGTACGATATAATTGGGTTATCCCGAGAAGATAATACTCAACTAACACCTAAATTTGGGTGTGTTTTTAGAAGATAATAGAATACAATGCTTAAATGTCGATTTAATAAAAAATTGTTTACCTTTTTAGAATCAAAGTAGAGAAAACAAGGAAAATCAAGGACAAAAGCTATATGAGCATCATGGTTGCTCAAAATTTATGTCTTTACGATATGAGAATTATGTCGAGGCATCACAAAGCCAGAGAATACTTCTTTCATTTAATATAATACTTATCATTGTTTATTCTACTTAATTAAATTTGTGTTAATGTGCAGAAAGGTTCGCAATATCCCCATATTGATAGACTTATACAAAATCTGGTGAATGGAAAAACGACGTGGTTAAAAAGCAATATGTAAGTTCGTGAACCCTCAAAATTATAATTTTGCTGTTGATATAACTATTTGCTTAAACAACACTACAAACATTAACTGTGGGTACGTGGCTGACATGTTGTATATATCGAATCTAAGTAGAATCATTTGTGAACCCAATGCAATGTATGCCTTGTACAAGTTGATTCTTCAAGTGAGAAGTTTCTATTAGTAGTATATTATATATAGACAAACACCAACTGGTTGGTGAATATTTACGCCTATTGGAGCATTAGTAATTGGTTTTAGGAGCAGAAGGACTCCGAGTTTTATTTCTATTGCCCTTTGGACTATAAGCCGTTTTAGACGATGAAAGCTAGTTGTGTTTATGAATATCAGAATATGTTTTAGTTGGTCTTGATTTGTCTAAGCTTTTGAAACAAGCTAGAACTGGTAGCCTGAAGTTCTTATGCTTTGGGATTTGTTGTAGACCTTTTGTTCTCATGCTTATTGTGTAGGCTTTCTTATGATTGTACTGGCATCCTAGTGCTGTTTTTTAAGTTTTGATAGCTTCGTTTTTTAAGATAAAAGATAGATTCACCTGGATTTTGGTATTGTGTTTGCTTATATAGTGTTATATTGCCATTTCTCTAGACTCCTCCTAGATTAGCAGTTCTATGACATATTTGCAGGTATATCTATTGGCTAGTTGTAGCTCTTTGCTCAAATAATTGGTGAGTGATTAAGACGATCTCCAGGAATCTGTTGCCATTTTTCCGTATTTTGGCTTTTAGAAAGCTTTCACTAAGTTTTTTTCATCTACCTTTCAAGCTAGCACTATTAATTCTTTTGTCGTATTACGTTCCCGTTTGTCAATTTGGTTGTCATTTAGAACCTAACGAAAACTTAAGTTTTAATTTCTATTGAGAATTGGTTAAAGTAACATTAAAAAAATAGGTAAACTTGTACTTTTAACTTTACTGATTCTGAATTATTTTGTAAACAAGCTATAATTTGGTTGTGGAGAAGCAGAATTTATTCTCTCTAATATTTTAAAAAATAGAAATTCTATCTATTCTCTTTTATATGGTTTGCTTTCTCTCTTCCGGGTCTTGTTATTATGTTGCTAAGAAAAATCTGATGGTTAAAATTGGAGTTTTCAGGTTTAGGTTTTGACTTGTAGTCGTTATTCAATTAATATATCCTATTTGTTTAGAAAAAAAAATGTCAGTTTCTTTTTTTTTTACTTTAATAAACATATTAGTTTTGAAGTAGATAACACAATACATATTTTCATTCTTGGGTTCAAATTATCTATATTAGTTACTTAAAAATGATAAGCCAACTAAGCCGATTAGATTTATATATGCAGCGTTATCATTTGTGTATTAGCGTTGGACTTTGAATGATGAAATTACTGATTTTTGTTTTGGTGTTGGACTATAACTTTTTTCATTACAATTAATATTTTATCTTTTTTTTACATACTGTTATGATTTTGTCACTTGCTAGTAACTATTGCGTATTTTTCATGTGTTTAGAAGGAGATGGTATCTCAATCAAAGATATTACTCGAGGAATTGGCTACAGGATATCCCGAAGGCACAGATGTTGATGAAATTATTGTTCCTCCAGATGCTGGTCAAAAAATAATTATGAAAACACTAGGTATAAAGCCTGTAAAGGAGATTCGCGGATTAGGTTTCGGCAGATTTCGAGACCTTGGATTGTCTACAACCACACAAGGTGTTGCATCGTCAAGTCGTATAAAGGAGTTGGGGCGACAAGAGGTTGATGAGAAGTCAGCTAGGCAGGTCCTAGAACGACGTCTGCATGTGTCGGAGGAAAGGACGAACTCGTTAATAAAAGCTTTCTTTGATCAGGGATATCCACTTCCTGAAGAGTTTGATGAATTTGAAGAAGATGAGGACATTACTCCTCCATAATAGATGGTTCCTATTTTATGATTTAGAATTCATGTTAGAATTATTTAATTTATTAAAATCTGTTTATTGAATGGTTTGACATTGTGAATTCTTTTATTGAATGTTTATATCGTTTATTCAAATGTTATTTTGTTTACTGATTAGATAAAGATATAATTTGTCGACTGGGATTCAAATTATCAAAATAAATTATATAGATTAGACTAAAACATATAAAGACAAATTATTGTTCCTAATGGTAGTTCTGCAGACAAACCACTTTGTCGCTAATCTCATCTGCTGACAAATCTTTCGTCGGCTGTTAGTATCATTTTTGTCGTCTCCTGGGTTTTCACAGACGAAATATTCGTCGGGAGAAGTTATCTTAGTGAACCTGGCCATGTCTAGCGACGCAGATTTTCGTCGAGTAAAATATTTACCGACAAAATCTTTTCGTCGAGTAAAACATCTACCGACAATATTTGCGTCGGCATATCAAACTGTGCTGACAAATTTATGTTTTCGTCGCATCTGACCTATTCCAACAGTGCTGACCCGTCGAATCTTTGCTGACGAAATGTTCGTCGCCATAACATTGAGCCGACGAAATACAGACTGTCGCGATGTTTTTTTTTGTCGGCTTAGCTAGTTTTTCTTGTAGTGACCAATACAGTCGGTTTGGTCCAATTTCATCCTCGCTTCTTGGTCCGCACGACTTTAAAAATACTTGGTGATAAGGAGGATACTTTCGTAGCTTATATATCATATAGGTACTTAAATATCTAGGTCATGTGAGATAGCAATTCCTTCTCTTTACCACGGAATTTCCCTACGAAAATTTCGGTTATTACATTATTCCCCACTTCAGGCACGACGTACTCGTCGGGCACTCCGTCCTTCCAGGGTTCAATTACTCGTACTAGTTTCGACATCGGCTAGATAGTGGCTCTGATACCAATTGTAACGATCTGGTCCTCCGACCAGACCGTCACCATCTTCTTTCTACCACCAATACTGTCTGATTTGGCCCAAACTCGTACTCGCTTCTTGGGCCGCATGACTTTAAAAGGTCTTGGTGATAAGAAGTGTGATACTCCTAGCTTATTTACCATATAATTACTCACATATCTAGGTGATATGGTATAACAATTCCTTCTCTTTACCACGATATTTTCCTACGAAATTCGGGTTATTACATTAAAATCCCATTGCATTTTCTAATTAATGTTTGCAGGCTCAAATATATTTTGAAAGTATCAAAATTATATATGTATATATTGAATTGTAAGTGACAAGTTACAAAAAGGAAAAGTTATTTGGTGAACGTCGATGAACATAGAGAAAAGTAAAATGTTTATATGCGACAATGAATGTATACGTTTTAAAGAAAGTTTATATTTTAAAGTGATCTTTATGGTATTATAATTGTGATTTGAGTTTATATAATGAGTTATAAAAATACTTGGGAAGTTCAAGTTCAAGAATAAAAGAGATTCAAGAAGTCTGACATTCACCGAGAATTGGGAAGTCCAATCATAGAAAAAAAATTCAGAAAGTCTGAATCTAACAAATAAAAGAGGTACAAGAAGTCTGAACCCAACTATGATTGGGAAGTCCAATCAAGTTTAATATCTAACTTATATTATTGTATTAATCACACCACTAAAACGTTTGAAATAGATATATTTGTTCAATTTATTAAAGTATGCTTTGGAAATTTTTGGTTAAAGTAAAACGTTATCGTTTTCGAAAGAAAAGGAAATTAAATGATAAAATTTATTTTCGTCCCTACTATTATATTGCAAGATTTATCACTCAATAAATTCATTTAATTTACCCCTCGTTTTTAAAATGTTTTCAGTATTGTAACGATCCGGCCCTCCGACCAGACCACGACCATCTGCTTCCTACCACCAATACTGTCCGATTTGGCCCAATTTCTTACTCGCTTCTTGGGCCGCACGGTTTCAAAATGTCTTATTGATAAGAATGAAGATACTCGTAGCTTATATACCATATATGTCTTTACATTTCTAGAAGATGTTGGATAATCGATGCTTTTCTTTACCACGAATTTCCCTACGAAAATCCGACTTATTACAAAAGTTACTCTTTAAAGAAATTTTTTTATTGTGTCTAGAGAATTGTCCCTAAAATTGAGGTTTTTGGTAGTGATATAACAACAAAAGAGAAAACATATAGTTTTATGGGCAATTTATTATGTATTATGTTTGTGTAATCAAAAATTAAATATTTACCATGACTAATTTCTTAATCTGAACAAAATAATAAATTAATTAAACTTAGCAAATAATGTTAATTAGCTATAGAATACGAGCCTGGATTTTTCTACCACACTTTTTCTGAAAAAACGCACAAACCGTAAATTTTTTGTCCAAACTGTATATTTTAATTTGTTTATGGTTTGTGTTTTTAGTGAAAACCGTACAAAAAATATACAGACCATAGATTAAATTTACGGTTTACACTGCTGTCAATTTAACAAACTAAAAACAGAATTCGCTCTCTCTCTTTCACAAAAAACACAGAGAAGCTTTAAAAAAAACCCAAAAAAACCCCAAATCATCACTAATCAATCAAAATAAAAATCATATCCATCCAAATTCGTCCGATTAAACCACGTTTACATTTAATTCACCAAATTAGATATCCTAATTCAAGATATTTCTTTATTCCCTAATTTATTATTTATTTTATATAGTTTCAATTTATAAAATAGGGAAAAAGATATAAAATATGCCCAATGGTTATTCAATTGGTTATTATAATTTCTTGTTATTAGTTGAATATTAATTAAAATAAGCTGTTTTTTAAGCTGTTTTAAAACAGCTTAGAAGCTGTTTAATTAAACAGCTTTTAAGCTGTTTTTACAAGCTGTTTTTAAAACAGCTTAAAAGCTGTTATTTACACAGCTATTACGGGGTTTTTTTAAACAGCTTACAAGCTGTTTAATTAAACATATTTTAAGTTGTTTTTAAACAGGTTTTAAGCTGCTTTTCACTGATTTTGAGGGAAAAATTATGGGATTAGATCTTTATCGCAATGAGGTTTTTGAATTCCATGTTTCTTCTGTGATAGTCGTTACTCTTTAATGATTTCTTCTTGCATGTCAGTTTTATCCGTCTCCATTATAACATTGAATTGGGCCTTATAATATGAATGAACATGTCACAAACACATTTTCTTTCTTCCTAAACAGTTCGGAAGCATTTGTCTCTGGTATTTATGTTGGCTATATTACTCAGATAAAATAAAGGGTAATTGCGTAATGTGATCCTGTCATCCCAATTTGGTGATGCTCATGTATTTTGCCTTTTCACATTTCAGGACCCCAAATCATTCTCCTCATTTGTGTTGGAGTTCTTTCAAGGTGATTTAAGTTCTGTGTTCCACAACTCTCTCAGTTTTCTTGTTTTTGTCTGATTTAATTCTTTTTTGATTGAAGCTTGCATCATGAATCGCTGAAAGCTCAGAAGGCAATTAATGAGGTAAGGTTATTAGTCTATAGCGCCTACTTGTTTGGTTTCCAAGCATTCACTAGCTTTTACATCTGGCAGCTTTTTGTCAAATTCAACATTTACTTTGCTGGTGTTTCTAAAAGCATTCTACATCAAATGCCAATATAGATGGAACGGATTTTGCTAGTTTGGTTTCTCAGATCAGTTCTATGAGTTTTGAAACGTCCAACTTACATTGGCGGTAAAATATTTCCTCTTTGAACTCATTTGTATATTCTTATTGTTGCATTGATTATTATGCATCAAGTTTGTTTGTTTAATTTTTCTTTCATTGATGTCTACCTTGCAGGTCCTTGCTGATACATCATCTTTATCGTCATACTTTGCTTGATAAATGAATACATGCATCAAAGAGAAACTATACTTCAGAATAGGACCGGTCAGAGGAATGATAGAAACTCCTATTGTATTTTAGCGTTAGCAAGCATCAGGAAATACCCATAAAAACTGTAGAAAGTAATTTTTTGTTACTTTTTTCTTCAGGTACTCTAAATTTGTATTTATACAATAAGAGTTGCCCAATATTTTTATTTATATAAGCATGAGCAACATTTCTCTGTTACTTTTCCTTTCTTCCTCTTCTCGTTAGTAGAAATGAAATATGTATGTAGTGTTCTTTGCACAGTAATGCTGAACTGCAATGAATGGAAATGTACATTTACTGAGGAATGGAAGTTTCACGGGTGTAGATTAATTATTCATTTCATACACATTCTCCGCATTTTAACATGTCATAAACTTTGCTACTTCCAACTTTATCCAACAGGGTCATCAAACTGAAAGAAAAAGATGTCTATCTACCTAGCTAGGCTATTAATTTGAGACAAAAATACATTCAATATACATATGATTTAGTAGTATAATTTACAAGAATTTTCTGGTAAGGACCACATTTTAATTATTTATTTGAAGAAGTGATCTTGCCTAGAAGTTGAAAACTCAAAGCCAATCTGGGTGAGAAAACGACATTTTATCTAATCTTGGCTTTGATTTGCCCTTCAATTGATCCTGCAAAAGCAAACAATGAGACGAACAAGCAAACAGTGACGTAAATACGAAGAATTATCCACTTCCTTGTCCAAGATCCAACTTTCTTTTGTGTTATATACATTTCCGTTGGGAAGTATATAACCAAGGGCCAAAACTTTAAGGAGCCTGCAAATCCTACAACTTGGTTGAAGTAAGGGAACCTAATTGCAATCCATGTGATTAGCGTCACGTATAGTCCGAAAACACAGTCGTAGGAGATCACCTTAATTCCGGAAACAATGGGATATTTAAAATGTAATCATGATTTACGAATCGTGCAAAAGCAAACAATCAGGGTTTTTTTTTTTTTTTTTTTTATAGTTTTTATAAGTTGGGTGTTCCCAGGATACTTCTCCAAAAACTGTTTCTACGAGTTAAGATGATAAACACATTTCTGCAATCAATTTAATCAAAACCGACATAAATAAACCGACAAAACCGACATTTCCCTGAAATCCTCCAATTAAATGGACAACAATGCATGCATTGGCAAAAGCAATAAGCCAATAGGGCTCGTAAAATCCAAATCCTGTTAATAGATTCCCAGGTGCCGAATCCTGTTATTCAGTAATCTTTTTAAGACAATTCTCACATTTGCTTCTAAGCACAAAACTTTCTGGCTAGTTTGCTGAATATTCAAAATTTTTAGTTTAAGGCAAAAACTTAATATCATCCAACGTCTTCGTTCAGGCTTTTTAAACAGCTATTAAGTTGTTTTTTACACAGCTATTACGCTGCTTTTTAAACAGCTTAAAAGCTGCTTAAAAAACAGTTTAAAAAATCTTAAAAAACATCTTAAAAGCTGTGTAAAAACCAACTTTTAAGCTGTGGTAAAAATAGCTTAATGACGACCAAACAATTAGTAATAAATATCTAAATAAACAAATTTGAATAAAAACCCTATTTTTTTATAAAACGGGAAAAATATCAACAACCCTAAGTTTTTTTAATTAATATACAACTAATATTTATGCAAACAAAGTAATTAACATAAAAATCAACAATTTTTTTTAAAAAAAACCTAATTTTCAAAACGGATAAATATTAATAAACTCTAACTATTTTTATTTTTTACAATCAAAACAAGATAAGGAAACCAAACAATTAGTAATAAATATCTAAATAAACAAATTTGAATAAAAACCCTATTTTTTTTATAAAAAGGAACAGATATCAACAACCCTAATTTTTTTTAATTAATATAAACAAACAACAAGTAGTTATAATCGCTAAGTGAATAATCAATTAATCAATTGACATATTTTATATCTTTTTCCCTATTTTACAAATTGAAACTACAAAAAATAAATAATAAACTAGGGAATAAAGAAAAACCTTGAATTAGGGTATCTTTTTTTGATTGGTGATTTGGGGGTTTTTTTGATGAAATTTGATTGGTGATTTGGGATTATTTTTTTGAGAAATTTGATGGTTATGGTTTCTATTTTGGCTGATTTGGGTTTTTTTTTGGACTCAAGGAAAGATAATGAGAAAGAGAACGCAGGAACTGTAATTTGACACAGGGACTGACTGTGTAATTTTTCAGTACAAACCGTAGATTTTATCTACGGTCTGTAGATTTTTTTTACGGTTTGTATTGCATCACAAACCGTACATTTTTTCTACGGTTTGTACTTAAAATGTACGGTTTGTACAAAAAATATACGATTTGTGCGTTTTTTCAGAAAAAGTATAGTAGAAAAATTCAGCCTCATAGAATAACTGTGATTGTATAAAAGGAAGTGTGATAAAAAAAATGTTGAAAAAAAATGTTACTGGTGAGTCTCGAACTCAAGACAATGTCCCATATTGGAACCACTTTTGTTTTACAATAATAGATTTTGAGCCAATTTGCATTAGTAAAAAAGAACAAAAGTTATAGTTGATCTGGAATTTTTAAGAATCATAAGCACACTAATACAACGCACACTTAAATATTTTATTTAAAACTCACATTCAACATATTGAACACCACTTCACAACATGCCTTATTCGTACTAAGAACTCACATGAAAACAAATGTAGTTCAGTTTACTGATCCTGAAACGTTTAACAACCCTAAATGGGCCGCCAGAATCATTTATTCAAACGTATAATATGATCTTTCAAGGTGACAACATTTAGTTTTTTGTTGTCTCAACGACATCAGTTTTGCACGGAGGGTGATAGCAATAATGTCCGTGTCCGCCATGTCCACCGTGTCCATATCCACCACCGTGCCCATATCCACCTCCGCCGTGCCCATATCCACCTCCACCGTGTCCATATCCACCTCCGCCGTGTCCATATCCACCGTGTCCATAGCCATGACCCTCTACATGATCTAATTATAGAAACAAGAAAAGTGTGTTATAACATAAAACCAAAATCAGGCCAGGAAGCTTTGATGAGTACTAAGCAATTCATGCATACAATAGTTCTGTAATGAAACGCATATTGGTTGAAGCTTTTAAGCTCATCAATTTTTTATAACGTTAGTGATGTAATGACTAATGAGACTTACATTTGTTCTTTGAAGTTATCTTTTTGATTAGTTAAATTATTCATAGATTATTTGCATTAATCTCTTGTTTGTAACTCATTAAATGCAAAATTTGGCATCAATGTCATGTCTAGATTTTTAAAAAGCCTCATTTTTTTGGGAACTTAATGTTGAGTACATATACCTTCGGACTAAAAAACAGAATTTGTATTTTTTGTTTAAGAATTAGTATATATCAATGTATCATCCTTGAACATTGAAATTGAATAAGGACATCACTTTGAATAAGACTATAAAAACACACAAAAAATGCAGCGTCATTGAGAACTTGTACTAAATCTTGAAAGAAATTTTATCCCCTTTATTTTGACAAAATAGCAATATTTCCTGATATCTTAATTATATTTCCATTACATCGTTCCCAAATGTTCATACCATCACAAAATAGAGCAACATTATAACGATAGATTCGTCAACAAATAAAAAACTGGTTTTAATACATACTTGTTAGCTACTATCATTCTATTATAATAAGTCAATTCAAATCAAATGAGTCTGCTCAATTTAGCCACTTTTTTTTCAAAAATACCCCTACACTTTTTTATTAATTACAATAATATCATATTCTCATAAAAATATGAAAAGTAAAAAACTAATAAAATTATTTATCGTTTTTTAACAACCAAATATTCTTTTAAATGTTAAACTATATTTTTTTTTGTATTATCCACATATTTATATCATAACTATACATATTTTTTATATTTTTATTGCATTACGCGCCGCATACGCAACGCATGGGGGACGATTACTAGTATATATATATATACAAAACATCTGTTTTGTGTGCACATATATGTATAACGATGGAAAATACTCACTTTCACTTAGCTCTCTAGCTGCAACCTGAGAGGAAATAACCAGAAATAGAGCTAAAACAAGCCCTAGAACCAGAAATTTTTTGGAGTATGCCATTTCTTTAAAACTTTTGTGAAATATATATAAGAGGCTTTATGTATATGCTGATGAATAATAAAGAGGGATCTTCCCTATTTATAGGTGACATGTAAACACAAGATGGCCCAGTGGTTCACTAAAAAAACATTAATTTTTGTTGAGTATGAATTAAAGCAGAAAGGGGACTAGACTCCACGCAATAGGAGTCCTCAAACTCTTTTATTTAGTAGCCGTTGGATATATTTAAAAAACATCTAATGGTAAATATTTAATAACCTATGAATAATTTAACTAAGTTATCTTATAATTGTACTTTCTCGGATAATCAGATATCAGTTGGCAAGGAGACCCCGGCGTGGGCTTCTCGCCTGACTTTCAATCTTGCAGTTGGATATACTTTCCTTTGTGCTTAAAGAACGTAACTTTACGTGATTTACCTTTTATTTATGATATATGTCATATAGATCGGATGTATCCCTTCCTTTGTGGAGTATCTGATTGATTATTTTAGATACACGAGTATCTTTTAGAGGATATCTTGCTGATAAGATCATTGGCAAATGAGGCGGGTTCAAAACCCTATCTACTCCTCTCAACAGAGCCATTAAATGCTCATTAACTTCGCATTCACTGCTAGGTTTCAGATCGCATACGTGGCCCTTGCCGTAAAATCTTAACCCTAATTTTTAACCTCCATCAACAGCTCCACAACTGTATGAGTGCGAGGATCGGACTCTCACAGCTTGAAGTATTCGTTCTTGTGCTTGGAGCTTTTGTTTTATTCTTCTTCTTGAGAGATCCTTGGTTTATAGAGCCCCTAGTCTGACCCTGAATCATACTCCCCTTCGCGTTATTGCTCAATAGACGGTAGAAGCTTTGGATCTCATGGGGCATCCATTTTCCACGTTCATTGCCCTTGAATTTATTGCGAGAGGCCAAGCAGATATCTTGGTCTCGGCTTAGATTTCTAACTTAACTGAGATCCTCCTTGTCGAAGGATATAACAATTGCCCTAGGGATAAGAAATGAGGAGGGGCCATGGGCCACCGACGTATATGATGACGTTCTCTTCCTTATCGAGACATATTCGCTTTGCTGACAAGGGGAAGAGTCTATCTTCTGGTTATCGTGGGGATTTGATATTACCTATTCGTTTTCATGATGGCTGCACCTCTCAGGAGTTATTTGACGGCATAGTGGGGAGATGGAGAGTTCATCGCCTATGGCATCCTGACATGTGGCTACGCATCCAAAAGATGTTGTGCCTTTCACTGCTTTTTTTGGAAATGGTGGGCCCTTTGGCGGTTTGTACACTTTTCCACCTTTCCCACTTCTTGCAAAAACCCCGAAACTTGGGGAATACTTTCCCATCATTGCAGAGATCTCTTCCTTATGGGAGTTTGTGACTGCCTTTTTGTCCCATACAAATATTAGACCATTGGTGATTTTTTTTCACACCGCTTTTCCAGAAATCTTCTCTCTAAGAATCTCAATTCTCTCTCTGCAAAAAATACTCAGAAGAACCTCCAACTCTTCCCATGGCTTCTCCAGCTCACTCTTCATCTTTCCACCCCCTTGACCTTTTTCCTGATGAGTCTACCTCTCACATGGAGGCGGATTCTTCTTCTGCCATAGTCCTACCCTCTGATGGGCGTTCTAATCAGGAAGAGCCCCTTGCTCAATATGAGCCTCACATCATGGAGTAAGTTGTTCCTCGGGGGGAGGACGTTGTCCCTCTTGCTGATATTGATGGGGCCACCAAAGGGGGTCAAAAACATGTCCCTGCCTAGGAGTTCCCTATCCCTGAGGGCCCCTTCTTTCTTGCTGCCTATAGGACCAGCCTTGTTGCGGCTTGTGCTTTAACAATCTCTGTCTCTCTCTTCAACACTATGGAAGAGGATGACTTCAAGACAACTTACTGGATTCCATCATGGATCCGGGTTCGTAAGCTGGTCAACGATGTTGAGGTGTTAGGAGACACCTCTAACTCTGAGCCAAGGGCTCTAGCTTTCTCTACATCCATCTTCACGCACTACGGCATGAGGCTCCCTATGGAGGACTTCTTGGTAGACTTCCTGGTTTGGATGGGGATTCTCCCCTTCCAGCTGAGCCTAAATTCTTGACGTATTTTCTTGGAAAGCCTTCGCATTGCGGAGGAGGTTAGGCTTCCCCTTACTATCAAGGACATCACGGCGTGTTACATGTACAACTGGGCAGCTCCGAATACCCCTAGCACCACAAAGTTGAAGTTCTCTCCTCGCCCTCCACAGAATTTGCTTGTCATGGGGATTCCCTCAGCCAACAAGACCATCCTTCACGACACGCTAATCATGATTGGTCTATGGGTGCGAGCCCTTCGCTCCACCACTTTTTTCCTCAGTCGTTGCTCACGATAGAAGAGCGACATGTTGTTTCTTTTGCAAAGGGTAATAAGCATACCCTTCATTGATTTCTCAACTGCTATGGGCCTCGTGATGTGCCCCGTATAGATGTGAGAGTCTACTGTCGCGTGCTGAACTTTCCTCTGACCACCAAAACTTGGCTTCGGATATCTACCCTTTTTGGGTCACGAAGGTGACCTATAACCTTGGGGCCTTCAATCGCAACAATAGGTCCAACAAGGACATGCTGAAGGGCCCAAATATGCTTCAGACCCTCGACGGTCCTGATAATAGGGTCATTCGGGTCAAGCTCCCCTTGGACCTGTCTGTGCCGTTGCTAGATCTTTAGGCAGAGGTCAGCTTTGTATCTGTAAGTCTTCTTTCATTTTTATTACTGTCTTTTAATTTGATCTTCATGCCGTGTGGAGGGTATTTTTTTTTTCTTTCTCTTTTGTTAATCCACTCTCGCTTTTGACTATTTGTAGTCCCCACTGGCCTCTATCTCTCAGACGAGGGTAAGGACCCCATCCGTATCTGATATGGGCGAGGAAGAACCTTCCCTGACACCGGTTCCTCCTACCGATCCCTCTACCCTGCTAGGGACCATGGCAGGTCATCGCCGCCATCACCTTCGTTCGGTGGTGAGGGAAGGGTGGGAGGCTTCTACCATTGGTGTGGGGTCTATGTCAATTGACCCTATCGATTTCGACAGGGGGAGGAAGAAGATTCCCCTCAGGTTTTCACATGTCTCCCCCATGTCTAAGCCTTTTCCTCCTTCGCAAACTCCCCCACGGCTCGGAGGCCCCTTCTGGCAGGGAGGACGGTGAGCGCGAATTTTCGATGATGATTCTCCCCCCGTCCAGGAGTCGCTCCAATCGCTGAGCTATGTGCCTGTGAGGCAGCTTGAGCATGGCCAGAATCATCACTGGCGAGGGTGTCCCTCTTGGAGAAGGAGGTGCGCCTTGGAAAAGAGGAGCTTACTGCTAGGGAGAAGGTACCTTCGAGGCCTTGGCTTCTCAGAATGATGCTCACCTTTAGCCTCTCGAAGAATAACGCACCTTGGGTGCACAAAGCTGTTGAAGAAAGCCTAGGCTAAGGCGAGGGCTGATGCCGTTAGCCTGCTAGAGCTCGAGGTGAACAAGGAGGTTTTTCTGCCCCATGCCCAGTGGCTAATTTGGACGCGGACCCCTCAGGAGAGCCCTTGATTCCTTGACGTGTCATTTCCCTATGAGAGTGATCCCCCTACTCTTGAGGAAATGCTCGCGGCGAATGAGTCTGTTTTAACCCCCTCTTCTCCTGGCGAATCCAGCTAGTTATCTTAGAGAAAGGAATTTTTATTGATTTTTGAATAAGTTACAACTTTCTATTTTTCTTCTCCTAACACAAAAGGTGCCCGAGTGGCACAAACTCTCCTACTTGAAAACAAAACTAACACTTTTGAAGAGAAAAAAAATAAAAAATAAACACTCTAAGCTTATTGACGGAATTTTAGCATGTGGCCCCAGACCCGAACTAGTCGTTTATCGGGTTTACTCTTTGGAGATCTCGTCCAGACTTCACTTACCCGAAGGGGTAATCTTTTGCTCAGCATGTTGACGAGTCTCCTTGATCTTCTCTCCTTCCTTGATGTCTGGCAGGTACCTTGCTTCTGTTGCATATTTTCCTCTCCTTCCTCCAATCTTCTCTTTTCTTGATAGGGGCTTCGCCCCCCCATATTATCTATATCTTTCATTCGTTGTAGAACTTGATCTGATGGTGGTATGTCGAGGCTACTACCCCCATTGCGTGGAGCCATAGGGGATGCATCAGAAATCATAAGATCCTCTTCTTAAATCTTGAGCCTTCTGAACAGGCTCCCATACATTACGTTTACCACACTTCCCTGGTCTATGAGTATCCTCTTGACATCATAATCGTCGATCCTGGCTTTGATGATTAGAAGTTCGGTGTGTGACAAGTTTAACCCATCCAAGTCCTTGTCAGAGAAGACTATATGAGGTCTTTCTGATACTCGATGAGTGGCTAACAGTCTTCTTCCATGAGTCACCACTTCTCCCCGCATTGCGACTTGTCCCTGATGACCTTCTCTTTGAAGGGTGATCATTTTACTCTTTCGCGTCTTTGGGGAAAAATGGTGTATTACCTGTATGAGCCCTTTGATCATTTCTTCTTTCTCAATGTCGGCTATCTCTTGGACTTGCTTCGGATCCTTCTTTTGGATATACTCATTTAGGTATCCCTTCTTGCCCCACTCCTCGAGCCTGCTTAAGTAGCTCTTGCAATGACCCGTCATGTGACCCTTCGCCCAATGGAAGGCGCAATACCTAGTTTCGCTGAGAGGGCACGTGTTTCTAATGAATGGTGGCCATTCAAACCATTCCTCATCATTAATGTCTCTTAGTAGTAACTAGACTTCCATGTGTAGCTCGAACGACAGTAGTCTGGGCATGTCTTCTCTTGCTCCGGGGCGGGACTCCTTGGAAACTTGATTTACCCTTTGATTGTCCTTAGCTCTCGAATAAGATCATGTCACTTTGGCTTTCTTGGCCGGGGCTGTGGCTTTCCTTTCCAAGGTCATGATATCCAATTCTTCCTCTCAGTTCTCTTGCTCTTCGACCTTACATTCTACCTCTGTCAAGGTTCTCGGATGAGTGGAAGCAATGCTTAGCCGGGTGGGATGCTCCAAAGGAAGACCCTGTATGAAGGCTGAGATTAAAATGTTGGTCGGGCAGCTTTCGATCTGATGATACAGGTCTTGGAACATTTTGTAGTATGAGCTCATATGCTCCCCCTCCTTCATACGGATATGAAGGAGCTGGTCGGCCTCCAGCCTCTTCCTTTTGCTAAGATATAATCGGTCGTGGAAGGCCTTCATCATGCCATTTCAACACCAGATGTATTCATTAGGCAAGGTTCAGATCCAGTCCGTTTCGACTTCTCCCAGAGTGGTGGGAAATACCTTAGCGAGGCAGTCTCGGCCTTCTGACCACTCAACCATAACTCCTCAGAAGTGCTCGAGGTGTGCGATAGGGTTTGATGTTCCACCATAGATGTTGAGGACAGGCCTTCTATATCCTCTCAGGCGATAAGCATCCTGGATCCTTCTTGACAAAGGGGAAATGAGTTTGTTCTCAGGTAGTCTCTAATGTTTGAGCCCCTTTAGGGCCTGGAGGTCTCTCTCTGATTTCTTCAGCGTAACTGACGATAGTCCTTCTTTCTTGAGGAGAGGGTGTCCCCTTGAGAGCTCTTCTTCTCTAGGGAGAGGGTATCTCCTCGCGATATTTCTTGGATCGCCTTGTCCTCGCATCTTTTGGGCTCCATCTTTCCCCTTGAGGGACTCCGTCTTTGTCTTCTCTACGGTTCTTTCGGTGATGAGGGGGTTGCCTCTCGTCATCGCTTATAGACGATATGTCATAGCTCCTCTTTGGTATTTCATCCTTGGGGCACTCTCCCTTCCTTGCCGGTCTTTCGCGCTTCTGCTTTGGCGTGGAAGAGGTTTCTGGTACATGTCGTCAAATACCTCGGCTACTTTGTTGAAGTCTTTTTTAAGGTTGCGGATATCTTCTCGTGTGATAACCAACCGCAGTTTGAGGTTTGTTCTTTTTCTCTCCAAACTGAACCTTAGATCCTCGATGTGCCTACCGACGGATTCCGCTACAAACCTTCTATTGCGCTTAATCTTCCTGGGAGTACAACGACTTCATGAGGAGGCCTATGTGGATTCGATGGGTCTCTTTCATGCTCTCGCTTTGAGCTCTTCGTAGTGCACACATTCGGTGCGTCCAATGGACTTGGTTTTGGAGGAGGAAGCGGTCAGCCCCTCGGCAGGGGTGGAAAATATTAGTGCGGCAGTGAGAGCCTTTGTTCCCATGACGGGCATGATTTGCTCCTCGGGTTGGTTCTTTTCCGTTTGACTTGGTGTTTTTCTGGTCATCTGGGAAGGGTCAACAAGTCAATTATTTGGTCGTGCTTAACTTCGTATCTGCCGATTATTTATTCAGGGTAAAGCTTAAAACTTTCAGGTTCGATTTTTTTTCAGGGACGGCGCCATATGATATACCTTGAAAATTAGGTCTAGTGCATGAACCTCAAAAATTGTGAGTCGGTGAGGGAGCCAAAAGTAGCTAGAATCAAGTGCGACTTGGTGCCTTGGCCACCATTTGATCTACTCTGCTTTAAAGGAGCAATGAGAAGCCTAAACCTTTTTAGGATTTTGGATATGAATATATGTCAGTAGGGTTTAGTAGTACCCGAATAATAAGTGTATGTCTGAGTTTGTATGGGTTCAGATAATCTTCTCATTGGATTATGAGTCCCTTATATATGTGGTGGAAGCAATCTCAGGCATATCTCTTGTGATTGATATGATATTATCAATCACATCTTCTCCATATATTTTGCTTCCCTTATGTCGTGTTGAGATACATTCCGCTATATCTCCCATATCTCTCCACCGACTTGGCTAGCCCGAAGGGTCAACACCTCCTTTCCTCGCATGCGAGGAGAGCTCTTTCAAGTGACCATGTCTCATTCATTAGCCTTCGGAGGCATTTATCTTGTAAATGTACTTTCTCGGATAGTCAGGTATCCTTTGGCGAGGAGACCCCGGCGTGGGCTCTTTGCCTGGCTTTCAGTCTTGCAGTTGGAGATACTTTCCTTTATGTTTAATGAATGTATCTTTAAGTGATTGACCTATTTTTATGAGATCTGTTCGCATAGATCTGAAGTCTCCCTTCCTTTATGGAGAATCTGATTGATTATTTTAGATACACGAGTATCGTTTATAGGATATCTTGCTGATAAGCTCCTCGACGAGGGAAGCGAGTCAGAACCCTATATGCTTCCCTCGATGTAGCCATTAAATGCTCATTAACTCCAGCTTTACTGCTAGGATTCAAACCGCATATGGGGCAGTTGTCGAAAGGTGCTAACCCTAATTTTTAACCTCCATCAGATATTATTCCTTCCGTTCAATTAAAAACGGTATAATTAATTTGAGTTTTTAGAAATTTTAATAAATGTTTGCTAGAGTTAGGTTGTAAGTATGTATGTTCATTCCAATTAAGTATATCATAAAATAGTAATGGTATTCATAAGTTGCAAAAAACAATTTTCATAAATTGTGGGTGTATGAGGAACTAGATTTTTTAAAATACAAATGGGATTATTAGTTTCAAACTAAGTCAAAAACATGTTGAATTATTGTGTTATTGTGTTGTGACGGGATGAGTATTTTTTAATATAGAGGGGTAGTCTAAACGAAAATAAGAGTCTCCTAAGTAAACGTTAACCTACTATTTTCACTTTTACATAATGCTTCTTTTTGTTCTACTTTTTATAAGACCATTTGTTACTTGTATTATTTGAAAAATTTATAAGATTTGATGTTTTGTTATCTTTTGTTATTTAGTACTTAGTTTGTATTTCTAGAGTGAAATATTGATTTACAAAATAATTAAGAACAGTTTTGTTATCTTTGATGTTTTGTTATCTTTTGTTATAAGATTTGATGTTTTGTTATCTTTTGTTATAAGATTTGATGTTTTGTTATCTTTTGTTATAAGAGTTGAAAAATTTATAAGAACAGTTTCAAAGATGTCAATAAGTAATAAGTAATGAAATATTGATTTACAAAATAATTAAATAAAAATTAAAACTCGGCTCTTTCGGTTGCCATGCATGCACTTATCTAGATCTGCATGGGACCCCAAGATTAAATATTTTTGGGAGGTTACGTAAACAACCAACCAATTGTAAGTCAAATAAACTCCTAGTTGATCGATGCATGTGAATAATTGTTTATTAATTTCGCAAATTTGTTCTGTTGTGAAAGTCAGTAGTAGTGAATTGGAGTCTCAAAATGAGTAATGGTAAGAGGAAAAAAGCTCCCACTTATCTTGTTATATTGACTAACCGACGAGTGAGCATGTATACATTATTGTATACATTATTGTTCCTAATGACAATGACCGAATAACATAAAAAGTAATCAAGAAAATTGTTTTGCCGAACACTGTATTCATCTCTTTCTTTTTATAAGTTATAAGACTTTGTGGTGTCATGCATGATCCGAGCCTGATCGTGAACGTTATATAGTAGGATATTATACCATCGGACTAATTACCTTGCTCGGTTTTCAGTATAAACGGTCCAAATTGAATCAGAATTAGTTATTAGTCAATTCCTATTCTTGAGGAATTTCATAATTTATGGACAATATATTGATTAAAATATAGAATTTTAAGATTTATAATTTTATTGTTTTCTATAAATTTAAATATGCATGATTTATATAAATGTTTTGTAATAAATATATAATATCTAGTCTTCAATTTTATTTATGCTAATAGTAGTCAATAAGACCTTCATAGTTAGTTGTTATTGTAATTAGAGTCACTACAATCACTTTTCAATTTTATTTTCTCCTTTTTTTTTAGATTTTTGGTAAACAATTTATAATTTTGAAAGGGGTTGCCATAAATAAAATTTAAAGAGTTGCTAAAATGTTTATTTACAAATTATTCTGAAAAACACCATATAAAAAATCAAATTGCTAAAAATTGTGGGGTTGTCGTGTTAACTTCTGGTTATATATAAGTGCCACTAGGCTTAGATATATATGGTTGGGTTCGAATTGGGTTATGGTTCGAATTATGCTCAAATTGGGAAGTATTCAGATAGGATTAGAGAGATGTGATGCAAATCACTATTTACATCCTCTTATATATATATATATATATATATATATATATATATATATATATATATATATATATATATATATATATATATATATATATATATATATATAACATTATGACAAAAAGTGAAACATAAAATGCATTGTCATGGTATTTAACACATACACAAATAAAATAAAATTTAATTAAAAAAAATCACACCATCAATATATACCCCTAGGAAAAGTCACTATTTAATACTACTTTGGCACTTAATTTAAAAATTCTGAATTTATGTTTGTTGTTTAAAAATTGGTACATATCAATGTGTTGTCATTAAGTATGGTCCATTAACAAAAATAGTAAAAATATGAAAATTTTGATTACGGCACCGGAATGGTAGTCAATAAAAATAACATTCATTTTTATATATATGATTTAAGTTACGAATTGCAATATTGCTATAACTGTATTAACAGCCTTAATGAATAATTTAGGCATTAGTACTACGACTGTTTTTGCTTCATGTTATTTAGATTTTCTAGTATGTAAAATATATTTTATTAACTTCAACATATTAGTAAATTATAATAAATTCACATTCTTATATTTATAAGCTTATATATTAATTATTTTTCATAAAAGTAATAAAAATTAAATTTTCCAGTTGTAATGAAAGAGTCAATGATACTTACCATACCATACAGCTTATATGGTATGGTACTCATACAGCTTATACTCTAGAAAACAAAAAATTGTTTCTATTCTCTCTTTTTTTCGTCGTAAGGCCCGTAATATAAATGCATGTTAGGCGTGTGCGGTGATGTCACCGAGACACTGCCACGCTGCAAGCTCCCCAAAAGCCCAGTGTTATATTTGTTATTGTGTTAATTAAGATATCTTGTAGTTGTGAACATGCACAAATTTAGAAAATCACCTCCCAAAATTATATTCCGTGACTTTTTCATAGCATTATAATAATATGATGTGGTTAATGTAAAAAAAAAAAGCATCTACGCAACTTCTTCTTGACTAAGTCGAGACTACCCACCATGCATGCTTGTTCAAATTTTAAACAATGATAATAATAGAAAATAATGACTTGACTTACCGAATTCAAATTAACAATGATAAGAGAAAGCCTGAGAGGGAACTATTTTAATTATTTACTTATAACTCTTCTTTTGTCTTCGAAAGTAAGTATTCAATCACTTACCCCCTTGCTTAAATAAAAATAAATCCGATAGATACTCGATCGAGTACTGCACGGACTATAGCCTTTCTTTCATCTATATGAACATTGTGTTATGGACCTGTGGCTCATAGTCTAATTGTATGAACTAAAGATGATTTCTTTTCTGATAAAAGAAAAAGAATAAAATACGAAGTTTCAAGAATTGACAGTGGCACTGCCATTTTTTTCTCTTACAATTATTTTTACTTTACCCTTTCTTTCTACATTCTGCCATATTGTATCCGACTTTGGTATTTTATTTTCTAGTGTATTAATTTATTAACTGTGGGTCTTACTAGTTAAAAAAATCTTACATAGAGGAAAAAATAATAATGAAAAACATAATCTTTTTTCTTAAAAAAGATATTTGCCCTGATTGGGGTTGCTATTGAACTTCACCGTATCGTTTCAAAGTTAAAACAAAGTGACCTATTCTGCAGATAGCTATTTTCAAGAATTACATAATTTTTCTGAATGTATAAAAACTGATTTTGGGAATTATATAAGTGAGTAATAATCATGCATAAATACACTATTTTAGGACGTTGCGTCATAAACCTGAACGGTGTAAATACTGTCACTCCGAAAGTTATTTACCACCCAAATGCAACGGTGACAATTATTTCCCTCCAAATATACCACATAGACAACGTTTAAATTAATCGCTACCACACGGAGTCAATTAATTAACGCGTCACATAAATATTAATTAAACATACACTACAAACAACTAAAGTTTTAGAGACAAAAACAATCAAATTTTGTCTCCAAATAGTAACTTTTAGAGACAAAAATAATTTTTTTGTCCCCAAATCTAATCTTTAGGCACATAATTTGATTTTTTTTTTGTCTCCAAAAATAATTCTATACGAACATAAGGAGACAGTAAAAATTTTATCCAAATATTTTTTGAAACGAAATTAAATTTTATACTTATGTCCGTATAAGATTGTGTTTGGAGACAAAAAAAATTCAATATTTCTCCCTAAAAGTTTGATTTGGGGAAAAAAAGATTATTTTTGTGTTTAAAATATTATTTTTGTCTATAAAAGTTATCATTTAAAAATAAATTTTAATTGTGTCTAAAGAAATTGTCCCTAATCCTCAAGTTTGTTGTGGTGACATAATTGACAGAAATGTAAAAAATATTTATTTACACTTAATTAGATCTAGCTTAGTGCTACTACATTAACCATCCAACCATCGCCAAAACCAGTTCCACCGAAACCCTCTCGCCTCTGAAAAAAATCCCCCGTGTTGGAAGGAGTCTCCATTATCTCTTATTCCCTTTCAAAATCTCATTCCTCCCTTCCCTTCTCACGCCCTAACCGTCACTAACCGCTTTGCATCCCAAATAACCGTTGGTGAAGAAATCTCGTCCCCTCCCTCCATGCCTTTAACGGGATAGTTGTGTATCGACTTATCAAAGTTCGGAGATGCCCAATCTTGGGAGGTTGTTCACTTTGGAAGTCACGTGGAGGATCGTCTTGAGGTGAAATCCGCGTATTTCCTTGAAGTTACTACTAGGTCCGGATCAAATGGCAAAAAAAAAGTTGTGAACGCGAGTACTCCGAAGAAGGAGATTAGGGCGCACAGGAGTACCCAAGGTAACCGTTAATCTCCATCGTTTTTATGAATAATATATCTTGATGGAATATTCGGGGTCTCGACGGAACTGAAAAACAAGTTGAGGTAAAAAAAATAATTGTTGAAAATAATGTCTCATGTTTGGCATTACTTGAAAATGAGCTCTCCGTTGTTAATAAAGATAGGATTTGCTCCTTTTTGGCTCCGAATTGGGAGTTCGTAGACAACTTTGATTTAGCTCCAATGGGTCGTGTGTTAGTTGGTTGGGATCCGAATGTATGGAATTATCAAAATTGTCAAAAAATAACCAAAGCATATCTTGTTTTCTTAAGGCCATTGCTTCGCCGGAAGAGGCAAATATTACGTTTGTGTATGGTGGGACTGTAGTAGAGAAACGATGTTTATTATGGAATTATATTACATCTCATAGTGGGATTCTATGATTGAAACTTTCGCTAGTTGTGGAGGATTTTAACGCTCTTAGAGTTTCATTTGATGGTTTGGGCGGACGAAACTCATGGGGCCCTTCTCACGACGAATTCCCAAATTACATAGAAAATGCGAATCTTGACAACCTTCACTTTCGGAGAATCTTTTACACGTGGAGCAATAATAGCCCCGACAATCTTATTCAAAGGAAACTTGATAGAGCACTAGTGAACGATAGATGGTTTTCGGTATTTTTGGATTCGTAAGCCAAATTCCTTCCACTCGGGATTTCCGACCACTCTCCTATGTTCGTTAAAATTTCTTCCATCTTTGCTAGTGAACCAAAACCATTTAAGTTCTACAATCATTGGGTAGACTATGATGAATTTCTTCCTACCACCGAAACGACTTGGGCTACCTAATTCGTTGCTTCTAGGGTTTTCGTGGTTTATAAGAAGCTTTTTTTGGTCAAGCAAGCCCTAAAATCTCTTGCCCACTCTTAAAAAGAGGAAGGCACGGATAGGGTGAAGGAAATAAGGACTAAACTCTTTACCCTTCAAGAGGAAATGGACTTGCGTGGACCCGAAACTCTTCTCAACGACATTATTGATTGCAAGTACGATCTTACAAATATTCATCATGACGACGAATGTGAAAAACGTCAAAAGAGATGGATCCAATGGCTTATGGAGGGAGACCATAATACGGATTATTTCCACCATTGTGTGAATAAGAGTGCTAATCGAAATAGGATCACAATCTTACAAGTTAGTGATTCTGTTACGTTAACCGAGGGTTCGGCTATAGCCTTGCCTGTAGTGAAGTACTATAAATCAATATTCGGTCGTCGTCCTTCCGATGCTTACCCATGGTCATGAGGCTCTTCGATGTTTGGTTGATAAAGTAGGTCCCCTCTCCATGGTCAATCGCCTATATGTTTCAGTGGTGACCTCGACTCCGCCTCGTCCCTATCATTGACAATCAAGGATTTCTCTAGCTTTTTCGGTCTTGCACCCAATAGTGACAAGAGTGATGTGTTTTTGGCGGGCGTGAATAATCTTCTGTAATAGGCGCTTTCAGGTAGCAGTTTTTTTTTTACGATTCCAATTTAAGTATTAAATAGCTTCGCCTCCCCTTTTCTTTTTCGAAGTCTAGTACTTATGGTGAAAATCGGCCTGAAGCAATTATAGGGAATTCGGGTTTAAGGTAAGCATTTTGACTATGTTAGGTTTTAAAGTTGGAAAGCTCCCCGTTCGTTATCTTGGCGTCTCCTTAATTTCCACTAGTCTCAAGTCGGGTGATTGCGCCTCCCTTGTAGCGAGCAGTACCAATCGGGTTTCCTCTTACACGGGGAGGTTTTTGTTGTTTACAGTTGGATTGCAACTTATAACCTCGGTTCTTTTGAGCATACAGTCGTATTGGTGTAAGCATTTTATCCTTCCGGTGGCGGTTACAAATAATATCGAGTAAATTATTCAGGATTTCCTTTGTTCAGGTCTGTCTTTGAAAACACACTCCGAGAAGGTGTCTTGGGATGTTGTCACCCGTCCTAAAGTTGAGGGAAGTCTAGACATTAAAATGATTAAAGATTGGGATGAAGCGTTTGTGGGTAAACATCTTTGGTTTATTGTGGACCCGTCTCACTCATCTATTTGGAAGCGTTGGGTGGCTGTTAAAACTTTTCGAGGTCGGTATTTTTGGACTATTCCCTTCCCGTCCAATAGCTCTTGGTCATGGCGCAATATTCTCAATCTCCGTGAGGTTTTTCGAGACGATATTGTGCATGCCCACCCTTCTATCCCTCCGACCTCTATGGACCCCTTTCCGGCTCTGGCTCCAGTTATTTGATGGAGACTAAATCCAATCTCTTCCTGTTAGGTCCTAGATCTGAGATTGTAGTGACTTATTGTTTGTCATCATATTGGAAATATAGTTTTATATATTCATAATAAACTCTCAATATACATACATGCATTGTGTAACGATTAAGTTCAAGTTGTTCATTCAGTTGCAACCTCAGTTGTAACTGACTATGTTGTACAGATTCTGTAATATTCGGTCAAATATATTCTAAAAGACCTACAACGTGTTGAGCAAGTTTAGATGATTTGAATCCATCTCTAAATGATAGAAAGAATATATTGAAAATCTTTGCTTATTGGAATAGAATACTTAAAAGGAAGACTCCTTATCAAGTAAGGAAATATCAAAGAAGAAAAGATTTTTTGGAGATAAAAAAATATATATATTGAAGACAATTAAATTAAATATCTTTATAATTTCGAATTAAACAAGATTTGATTTATTAGAAGTCAAAGACTAATTAACTAGAAGATTTATATTTGAAGATCTCCAAGTCGAGTAAGAAAATAAGATAAAGGAAATATTTTCCTTAATGATCAAGTTAGTATCTTTTGTAAAGTCTATATATAAAGCCTATTACCCTTTAATATTTCGTGTGTTGAATACAATGTAGATATACTGATATTATAGATCAATAACGCCAGTTGTAATTGAGAGTTAAAAAAATAGTGGCGGGATACCATTAGATATTGATAGTTGTGAGTTAGAGATGGTAAAATATGCATATACGTGAGGGAGTCATGGTATTTTAAGTCTCGAGTTTTATCATTCTTCCTTTTAATATCAATAAAACTGGGTAAGGGCTCCGGAAATGTAGACAAGGTGATCATGTGGAACTCCGTTTAAAAACGTCTCATGTTCAACGTTTATTTAATAACTTTATTATATTCGTCAGTTGCAGTTGTGGTTACAATTATAGTTGCAACTGAAAACGCATAACTGGACTCGGAACTACGGACATATGTTTTTTCACTGGTTTTTTGGTTAGAACCGTGTGGGACATAGTCCGTATGAGAGATGTGACGTTACCTTGGGCTCGTGTGGTTTGGGCACGATACACTCCACCGAGGTGTAGTTTAATACTTTGGCTAGCTATTCGAAATAGATTATCCACGTTGGACCGGTTGCAAAGGATGAACCTCATCAGGGTTAATGGATGCCTTCTTTGTTTGAGTAGTGCGGAGAGTACGGACCATTTATTCTTCGATTAGGGGTTCTCGAGACAGGTATGAAGAATTGCACTACAAAAAAAAGTTCATTTAACATCATAAAACTTTTTGAGTTATTTTGCTAAAGTGGTTGTAGCTAAATTTTAGCAAGAGTTTAGCAACAAATAGCAACATAATTTATTGCTAAACTCTTGCTAAAATTTAGCTACAACCACTTTAGCAACATAATCGAAAAAAATATATAATGCTAAATGAACTTTTTCTTTTAGTGTTAGTTGTTCGCGCTCGGGTTTCCGGGGCTCATATTCGTCATGGGCGGGTTTGATTTCTTGGGCTACTAATGTTTTTAAGGGTAATTCCTGGGCCGGACTCTTGGGGAAATACCTATTGGCCTCCACGGTCTATTGTATTTAGCGTGAAAGCAATTCTCGGCTTCATGGCAGTATCGCTTCATGGCGTGATAAACAACGTGGAATTTTTTGTTAGAATTAGTTTAAACAAGTTTTGCAATATAAGTAATAGTCCTATGAATCGATTTATCCAGCGGAATTGGAGAATAAGTCCCGAATTTGTCGGTGACTAGTTCCGGGTTTTTTCCATGCCGACTGATCGGCCGATTGATCTTTTCCTTCCCCGACTGGTCGTCCAGCATTGCAAATTACTTTTGAACTGGTCCCTGTCGCCGACTAGCCGGCCCATACCCGACCAGTCGGCCTATGGGTCAGTTTTCTACTTTAGTTTTTTTCCTTGCTCTTTGTTCGGTGTACTATTTAGGAGACTTGGTCTCTTTTTTATATATACGATGGTTTACCTTTAAAAAAAAGTTAATATATTATGCGATATTATAAATACGCCATGGTCCATGGATGTTACGCATCATTATATAGTATACCGGGTTCTCCACATAATATTATTAGCAGACAACATTGATATGATGGAAAATAATATGATTTATCGATCTAATGATCTACCGACTGCTGTGGGCTGTGGTGTGATTGTTTGACCAATTCTCACAAACGTGTATATTTCAAAAACTAATTTGATAATTCAACAACCACTGGTGTTTTTTTCCATAAAAAATTATCATATTGCGACATTGCAACAACCATTAATTTGGTACGTGACAACTGGCAACTTATCCAAATCCGTATTTCAGATTGTTTCGAAAGAAATCTGTGTAGGGACCTGACAAAAGTAATAAAGTAATATTTAGTCGGTTAATATTCTGATATTGATCTCTCTTAATTACTTCAAGAATATTTTGAGACATAAATATGGTTAATATTCTAACCTCAATTACACGAATTAGGGTTGTTAGTCCATCGTTTTATTTATCAATCCAATCAATAACAACTATTTTCATTTTCTTTCTACTTATCTCTCTACATTCTATATACTCCAAATGGGGTATAAACTCGAAGATTGGAGTAGTTAATAGTAATACACACGGGATTGGGGTATAAACTCGAAGATTGGAGTTCTATAAATACACCAAATGTTTTATTGTTCTTGGTTTTATATCTTGTATTCTTTAGAATGCGAGAAGTACCATACACAATTTCTTTTATAATTTCAAACACCATGCTATTTTATGTGTAATTAACTACTTCATCTTAATCCCAGTGTAGATAACACCATGCATAACAAGTGTCTTGGAACATTGTTTAAGATAATTTGATTCCTTACATGTTGTAATTTCAATGTATAAACTTACACATAAAGACAATAAATTGTAAAATATTGAATTAGATCTTACTAATGTACTTGGTAAAATTAATGATATTACTATGAATAAAAATCATTTAAAAGACTAGTTAGGTCTTTCTAGTATAAATTGTTATGATTTGACACTAATTAGTAAATAACAGAAATAGTAACATTTATATATCTAATCACTATTTGTATATGACTTAAAATTTTGTAAAATCATATATATTCACATTAAGTCCGGATAAAAAATATGAATGTTCAGTGAATCATATACGATCGGGTCCGAATAACAAAATTTAAGTAATGGGGCATTTCAAGAATCGAACTCGGGACCTCTCACACCCAAAGCAAGAATCATACCACTAGACCAAATGCCCCTAATATGAAAATTATTTCTTTGATATATAGAATATTCAACACTACACAGAGGTAACCATCTACCCGACTACACATAAATAACGACTAGCGGACCAGCCCACCCGATGGGTGTGAGTCCAATAAAAAATCTGTAATCCGTTATGATAGAATTTTCGATGAAGGGAGAGACAATTATGGTTGAGCGAGAGAGAGAGACAATTTGATGGCAGTTATTTTTATTTTAATTCATGTGTAAAAGTGTTTACTACTATTTTGTAATTTTATAAATTAATATGATTTTTTTATAAATAATTGTTTTAATGCTTCATAAGCCTTATTCACATAAATAATAGTATGATGTCTTATGTGCACCATAAAAGTTGAAACATATAACTGGAATATTTAACAACATTCTGATTTTACTATCGATAAGTACACGCCAATTGTTATTTTTAATGAAAACCAGAAATCCATCCTCAAAATGACCAAAATTACATAGGGCTAGAATTCCCCGATACTTGGATACGCCAAGCAAAATATTGAATATATAACGAGTTGAGTCCTATGGATATCCCAAACCCGATCACTGACAATATCATTATCGAATATACTGCTTGCAAATGCGGATGCAATCCAAAGTTTAGAGTAAACGACTGCGTAAAATAAAACAAAGGAGTAACTTGTAAGAGAGTAAAAACTAAAAGGGACAAATCGCTCACAAAAGTATAGGACACGTAAAGAGTGACAGCTACACGTGAAAACTCCAGGGCCGCGTAAGTCCATTATCCATATGTACTCTTTAATAGCTGTACAAGAAAAATGTCATTACTATAATACAAAATGGGAATCCTGGATACCAAACAAGCCCTGAGCAACTTCTAGTAGAAGTTATCTAGAGAAATGTATATGGTCAAGGAAATTTACGGACCACTGGTAATATAATTAGCTAATGAAGTCTAATTAAGAACATTATTAAATTTGAGAGAAATGGGTAGATGACCAAGGAGAACCGCAAATATAGAAGCCAAAAGGCCTAATCTAAAAGCAAAAGGCGCAGCAATCACAGTGGCTTCAGTCTTCCATCTTTTGAATCTATAAAAATGAGTGAATGTAAATAAAAGTACTTTGCTATAATTCCATATTTTTTTATGTTTGGCAAAAAGAAAAGAAAATTCCAACAGTCAAGAACATGGAAAAATTTCACAAGTGAAATCTTTATTGGTTGCAGCTTTTAAGTCGATAAGAAGGATCGTTTAGGTTGTGATAATATTATTTAATCCAGTTGTTTTTTTGCTCTTTAAGTCCCAAAAGCAAAAATGCTCCGCTTTTAAGCCCAAAACCTAAAAGATCTCTTAGTTTGGGATAATAAGAAGGATCTTGGTTGCTTGCAGCTTTTTAACCAATAAGAAGGATTTTTTAGGTTGCGATAAAATTAGTTAATCTGGTAGATTTTTTTTTGCTCTTTAAGGCCGGCCCAAAACTAGAAAATCTCAGCTTAAGGTGATCAACCAAATAAATAACCTTTTGAGCACAAAAAACTGATTTTTAAAAGCTTCAACCAAACAGAACCAATATGGCATGTCACATACCAAAAGTTGCTCGAGAAAGAAGAAATAACATATCAAGCTGACTAAACAGTGTAGTTGTTAGACGTGGGAAATGAACCGTTTGTTTTATTATCGCTTGTACTAAACGTAGTCGTGTGCGCTAATTAAGCTAACCTAACATGTACAACAGTACATCTCACCCGGTCACATTTCGCCGCGCAGAATATATAGTTATAGATAAGCAGCGTATTTTAAGCGCACGTGGTCCTTTAGGATTCCCAATGCACATGGAAGATTATAATCAAACATCCCTATGCAAAACGAATATCATTAAAGAGTGTTGTTGAATGCAAGTTACCTTTGATGTCGAATTAAATCAATTTAAGTTCATCGTATGATTATGAACAAAATATAAACACATGAGCTTAGACTAACATAACGACGTAGATTTCAAGCACTGCAAATGCAAACATAACTTCAAATATTCAGATGAACAAGAAGGCGTTATATTATTTAACAAATAAAGAGAAATCTTTTAATTTGACTATTACTTTTTTGTTTTCACGGTAGATGGCGGCTCCTTAACCATTACTTTCTCAAAGTATATGGCTCCTCATTGTTTACTTGGTGTATAAAGAATTAAATATGCATATACAGCTATGAGGATCTATATGAATGATAAAAGAAGGTCTTTGATACGACCGGTCTAAATATATTTTTTTAGTGTCTAAAATTTAGGACAAAAAATAATAGCTATGCTTCTTTTGAGTTTCTAATTATTGCAGGGTTTCTTTCAATTCTTAAAGCTTGTAACATATGGTAATTCTTTCTGAAGGGCTGTGGTCGGTGTTCAGAAACTAATTTTATGCACATAAAAAATCATTTGTTTATTCAATTTAAGCACTGATGATGAAGGATAGAGGGGTTGTTTTGGCTGTATTCTCACCATTCAACGATGTGATTGGTGATGGCAATTTCATGGGTTTCAACCCGATCCGACCCGAGAACAAACTTGCACTTTTACCTATTTGATCCGATCCGACACATTTGACCCGTTTTTAAAAAATATTTTTTTTCTTTTTAAAAAATAAATATTATAAATGTCAAAAATTTTAAATAAAATTTGTGAGTTAGATTAAAAAATCATTTGATTTAGAAGTATAATATAAAAATAACATAAAATAGAGAGTTTAATGTATATGAGAGAGATGAGAGAGAGAATTTAAGTTACACTTTTTTAAATTGCACTTTTTTAAGTTGCATTTTTAGCCATTTAAACCCGACCCGAATAGAATTGCACTTTTACCCGACCCGGATCGGGTCGGATCGGATTGAAACCCGCGTAATTGCCATCCCTAAATGTGACCAAAATGAACAGCTAATCGATTAAAGACCCAGTTCAAATGCTTGGGACTAAGTTCTAATTACCAAACCAGAATAAAAACCACATTAATCCACATAATGATGTTAGAGACCCGGATAAGAATAGTGCGTTAAGGGAATGAAAAAGCAAATTGAACCAACTTCTCCATTCATTTGCTGTGCAAATCATTTCTTACATAAGGTGACACAAGTATCCTCCACGCATACCCTAAAGAAAGCCAAAAATACAAATTTAAATCACCAAAAAGTCTAAAATTGCTTTCCGGGTAAGCGTTTGAGATGCCAATCCTGCAAAATTGAATTGCCCAAGTCTTAAATCAGTTTTCTTAAATAACTAAACTCAAGCATGAACTAAAGGCATGCTGGCATCAATAAATTGTTAAAGACTATAACTTCCATAGAGAAAAATAGGAATTTCTTTGTTTTTTAGTTTGAAGAGAAAGACCATATGATCATCAAGTACAATTTACAAGCCACGCCCAGCAACAACATATTGTTATTCAGTTCACTAATCATCGTTATAAGCCTATAACATCATAATTCTATATTCAAATCAAGACTTCTGTCGAAAAAATTAGCACCGACTACTGCAACAGTTTCCTTGTCTCATAATTTATGAAATGGTTGCCTCTTAAACTAAACTTTGGCCTTAATGGTACCTCTCTTTAAGAATACAATACCCAAGGCAAAAATCCCACTTGGGTAATAATATTGTGTCCGAAGATGACCAAATAATTACACAAACTCCATGTATACCCCCATCACGACTCCGGGGTTTTGACTACATCAGCTCTCATCAATCCTGGACTAGACATCTTACGCTCCATTACCCCGTTTTCTTCACCACTCGAAGGATTTGAAGATTCCCTCTCCAAATTAAATCCATTTTCCTTGACCACTGCTACACAGACTGAAGTCTTAACAGGATCAGAGAAATTACCATCAGGAATTTCAGAAGCAACATTAAGAGAAAAATAGGAATTAAATAACTTCAAAACCTCATTCTTTACCATGATAATAACACATTGCAAATACAACTTGATATATTCATCATGGTTCATAGTACCCCCATTAGGCGTCACTGAAATAGTGAAATTCACCTACCAAAAATCTCTCCGTAAAATTGGTTTTGCAATCATTATTTGTGACCACTTTAACCAATTCCACGTCCTTATCAGTTTCGTACTTTCATATTCATATACTTCTACTCCATCTATTTCATTCTGTTTACAATTAGAAAGGCTTACAATATGTCAGGACTCATAATATTCAAAGAAATGAAAATGGAGACTACAAAATATATGCGTGTAAAGACTTGCATATAAGCCCCAGTCTGTCTTTGGTATTCTTTTACCTCTTGAATTTTTATCTTTAATTGCAATAAAAAAACACTATTGAGCTTACTTCACACAATTTCGAAGGAATGTTTTGAAAGGATTAAGATACCCAAAGTGAAGCAAAGAATCCTACATAAACTAGATGTTTTTTTTTTTAAAGGAAATTTTTATTAACCGGAGAAGAAAAATGTCAAATACATGAGACAATACTCCCCACGATGATAATCAAATAAACCGATTACATACATAAACTAGATGTTAATCAACATCAAATTCTATTAGGTCAAATGGTTTCAAGTTGGCGATTAATGATGCGAGGATATATCTTTTCAAAGGTGGCTTTGAAGATGAAATTTCTTTGGACGGGGTCGGAGTTATAAGTAAAGGGGAGAAGGTTACGAAACTATTTATTTAAGGGGGCTTGAGCATTAAAAAGATTAAGGAGTGGAATAAAATGTTGGTGTTCAAACATATTTGGGCCTTGTTTGTTTACCAAATAAAACACTGGGATTGGATTTAAAATAGTGATGGTCCCATTAATATGGTGTTTGGTTGGTTTTATTGACACGGTATTTCTAATACAGATGGATAACAAATGATACAATCTGCATGTATATAGAATCTCACCCACACAATGGTATTACAAATACCAACTGCGATCATTCAATGAAAATATATCAGCTTACCTTTTATTTTACAGCTGTCTTCATCTTTCTCCTCCTTTATTTTATTTTCTCAAGAGACCAACTACAGAGGATAAATAAATACATATATACACACATTCAATATCAACCACCATGGCAGATCGCAATAGATTTTTCAATAAAATTAAATTCACGTCCCTTTTATTTTAACTCATATTCATATGCACAACCACCTTGAGATCTCTCTTCAATTCGTTTGAAACTTTTCTCTATATAAAGATCAAAAGTATGGGCATTATATATCCAACAAAATACAGCATTGAAGTATTTTTCTTTCTCATTATTTGAATATGGTCTATTTTAAGTATAAATAATCGGTCTTTTTTCATCTTTTACTCATCTCTAATTGATAATAAAATTAGGAACAAGTTTAAAATTGTTGCTTTTTTACTGGTTTATTTATTACAAAATTGAGGACAATTTTGATTTTTAATTACCTGATTTTATTTCATTGTTGTAGTTATTATCAATTCTTTCTCTTTTCTAGTTCAAAAAAAAATTGGGGGCAACTTTTTTTAACTTATATCCTCAATAATAACATTTTTTTTATGTCTGATTAGGCTTTTGAAGTTTTATTTTTTTTGTTGATTTTTCAACTTTTGTTAGTGAAACAATTATATATTTTTTATGGTACTTTTGTAGGTGATCGGAAACAAATGGGACGTGTTATGTGATCTTCTTCAGCTTGTTTAAACAAAAAGGTTAGCTCACTCATTAACTATTTTTAAATATATTTTTTATATTTGTATTTAGTAATGCATGTTTTGAGTAGAATAATAAAATTATTGAGACTTTTTTCTAAACTTTTTGAGTTTTCTGTAATTCTTAGCTTCAATTAAGCTAGCTTTCCTTTCTTTGATTTTTTTTGCTAATAAGTTGTTTGAATTTAGATTCGGTCTTAGGTCTGTAAATAGAGCTTTTAATCTGAATGAATCACTTTTTTTATTATATATCTTAACTTCGAATAAACTAGCCTCTTTTCAATTTTTGCTTATAAGTTATACGTTATTAGTTTTGACAGCTTATAACTAAGCTTGTTTTGTTTTAAGGTCTTTGAGTAGGGCTTTTCAGCTGAAAGAACCCATTTTTATCTTAGATTTGTATAAACTGACATCTTTTATTTGAACAAACTAGCTTTTTTCTTACTCATAAGCTGTATGACATTTGTATTTTCTTCTGTCTTTAGTCCCATCACTAATGAGATCTCTCAGGAGTAGAAAAAGGTATTGTTGAAGTTTGAAAGACGACATCAACTTGTAGCAGGTTAAACCTAAGTTTTTCTTTTGTTTAAAGGTCTTTAGCTAAGGGCTTTAAGTTGAATATCTAAAATTCAAATTAGCTGAATGAGTCCAATTTGGTTATTCCTTCTAAGTTGCATATCATTTATTTGCTGGCGTAGTAACGTAATACTTGTAAGTTGATTTAGCTCTTTGTTTGGTCTGAAGAAGCTAGCTTGTTTGCTTGGAATTTATCCAAACAGACCCTTTAGTTTCATTGCTTCAAACTTTTTTGTTAATGTCTGGATTTATCCCCATCATATAATTAAAGGGATGTAATTCAATTTCCATATCAGAATTTACATTAAATACTTGTGCTAGCGGACTGTTGGAAACAATAAATGTTATTGCTTGGAGTCTCTAATAATGCAAGATATGTAAAAAAAAATTATGTTGATTAGCATCTTTATGTTGTGGCAAAATAGTTGTTGATTGTTTCTTTATAGATGAAAAAAAAGGCACTGCTATTCGAAGCGTATGTGGGCTTTCAACAAATAGTAAATACGGTCATTCATTCTTGTGATGTTTTCAATTTTCATTCGGTACTCGATGGATGTACTGATGGTAGTGATGTCGTACCTAGAGGGCCGAATCCTTTCCAGTTGCAAATAGAGCATATCAATTGTTTGGTAAGAGGTAATGACACTCATTGCATATCTCAGTTACGTATGGATAGACGTACTTTTTTACAATTATGTATACGACTTCAAAATGAGGGGGGGTTGACCAATTCTAGGCACGTGTCATTGGAAGAGAAAACGGCAATATTTTTAAGAATTTTGACACATCATACTAAAAATCGTACCGTGTGGTTTGAGTTTAGACGGTCCGGTCAAACTATTAGTAAGCATTTCAATGATGTTTTACGTGCTATTATAAGACTTCAAGGTGAACTACTAGCAACACCGGAGCCTGTCTCAGCTGATAGTACAGATCATGTTTGGAAATATTTTGAGGTAAAAAGTTATTGATTTTTGATAAGCTAAACATTAATTTATAGTTTCTCAGACTAGAATTGTCTTGGTGCTCTTGATGGAACATATGTTAGGGTCCATGTACATACAAAGGATGCACCTAAGTTTAGGAATCGAAAAGGTCAGCTAGCAACAAATGTATTAGGGGTTTGTAATCAAAATATGCAGTTTATATATGTACTATCCGGTTGGGAAGGATCGGCCGCCGACTCCCGTGTGTTGCGAGATGCGGTATCACGTGAAAACGGGTTACGGGTGCCTAATGGTTGCTACTTTCTCGTAGACGCTGGCTACACAAACGGCAATGGGTTTCTTGCACCTTATAGGGAGACACGGTACCACTTGAATCTATGGAGAGAAGATCGCTTTCCAAGATCTAAGGAAGAGTTTTCTAATCTTAAGCACTCGTCTGCTAGGAATTGTATTGAGCGCTGTTTTGGGTTGTTGAAACTACGTTGGTCTATCTTGCGTAGTCCGTCTTTCTATCCAATTAAAACTCAAGTCCGGATTATAACAGCGTGTTGCCTGCTGCATAATCATATAAGAAAGTCAATGAACATTGATCCCATGGAAGCTGAATTCGATGAACAAGGGCCAGAATTGCCAGATGGAGATCCAATAGACACAATAGAGCCCTCAAATCAATTGACGAATTGGATAGATGAACTCGCAGCGAATATGTATAACAATTGGTTGGCTATTAGGGGGAGTGGACATTAGAAAACTTGTAACAGAAGCACACTTACCATTTTTTGAATGATCTGACTATGATTACTATGTATGTGTTAATATATTTGAACCATGCGGTGAATGTGTTGCTTCTTTGTGGTGAACTGGAAAGTTGTTTGTATTTTGTTTTGAGTTTTTTGTTAAAAATTGAGCTTGTGCTCCATGTTCAATTATAAAAAGTGGTGTTTAATAGTTTATTTCTTATGTAGTTTTAGTTTGGTAATTGTTACAAGTTGTTACTGATGAAAACTTATTACTACTTAAATTCGCTTCTATAGTATTACAGTCTTAATATTGTTACAACTTGTTGCTAATATAACTAATATAATGGGTATGCTATAATTCATTACTGATGAAAACTCGTTACTGCGCAATTCGATTGTGTTGTTTCAAAATTGTTATTGTTAGAACTTCTTACTAATATAATATTTTTTTGACATAATATAGGGATGGAGAACACTCATGGCAGCCGGCAAGGAAGCAAACGAGGTAGGGAAAAAACAACTCCGTCACTTCTCATCGAGTTTGGCAGAAGATTGAGAATGATTTTTTAATGGCAACAATGGTGGAACTTATTACTCAACAATGGCATCAAGAAAATGGAGGATTTAAACCTGGGTTTTACGGGCAATTGGAGCTAAAGCTTAAAGAACAATTTCCAGGAACAGATTTGGTCGTTAATACTCATATCGAGTCCAAAGTGAAGTTGTAGAAACGCCAATACTATTCAGTTTTGGTTATGTTGCAAACAAGTGGTTTTGGATGGAATGATATGGATAAAACGATAAATGTTGAAAGCGATGAAGTATGGAAAAATTACGTAAAGGTAATAATTTTTTATTAGATAAATTGTGCTACTATCATTAGCTGTTATGGGCTTGTTTGTTGAAAGTGAATGAACTTGACATTTGCTTTGTTTGTTTGTTTGATCATAATTGTTATAGGTTTGTTTGTTGAATTTTTCGACATGTGTTTATTTTTGGTTTTCTATATTTACTATAGCATTTGCCCCTATGTGGCAGTTTTATTCTATTCTTTGCAATGACAATCTTGCACTTTTTACAGAAAGATAAAAGTGTCAAAGCTTATCGTAACAAGCCATTTCCAGATTACAACAATTGGTGTCATTTTTTCAGTAAAGATCGAGCTACTGGAGAATTAGCCGAGGGTTCTGAGGAAACTTTAAATGCTATGAATGAGGAAGAAATACAAACAGAAGATGATGGTTCATATGTTCCACATTCACCCGCTGACTTTTCGGCCAATGCGCAGCCTCCCATGCAAACAGGATGTAGTAGCGGGAGCGGGAAGAAGAGGAGTCGAAGCGAAATAAATCGCAATGAGGGTCTAGCAGTAGTTGCGGATCGATTTGGTAATTTTTTTGAACAAACGGTTTGTAGTATGAATGTGATGTCACAACGCATCGGCTACGATCAAGATCTCTCAGAGGCAAGGAAAAAAGTTCACAGCGAGTTGTTGGACCTTCCACTTGACCGTACTAGTAGACTCAAAACGGGAAACTTGATTAGCAAAGATACGGCCAAGGTAGATCACTTTTCTAGCTTGCCGAATCTCGACGAATGCCTCGAATGGGTATACTTATTACTTAGTGGCGGCATTGTTTGACTAGAGTAAAATGTGGTTGTTTGTACTCTTTTTTTTATGTTTTGCTCGGATCCAATCGTTCATGGTTAAAAAGTTTACCATCAAATGCATTTGTTATGACTTATGCCAATTTTGTTTATCTCAGATTGATGGTTAGTTTGATCATGATTTATGATGTAATGAATTTTATTTTATAAAAGTGTATTTTGTTTTGAAAACGAGTTTAATTTGATTTAATTGCTATTTTTTCTTATTAAACAAACACATAAATAAATATGGTTAAAGGGTAGAATAGTAATTGATTACATATTAGTACAACGAAAATATAGTTAACCAAACAAACGTGACATTGGCCTACAAATACTATAGACATTAGTTCTATCAAACAAACACACAATCGGACTTGTCAATATCATTCATAGTCCAACATTAATCCTACCTTCTTTTCAAATACTCATTGGACTTCATGTCCCGGGACTAATAATCCCACTACCAAACGAGGCCTTGGTTTCTTTTAAATCCGGCGTCCTCTTCTATTTGGAAAACTTGGGTGGTTATCTACAGGACCCCATCTTTCTAATATTGAGCCCCTGCATAATTAACATAACACCCAATGACAACCCCAAATTCCTCTACAATCATCCTCTCTCCTGCATATACCGATCCTATCCCCACTCATACCCCAATCCAACATATCCCCTTACCCGGCCCTTGTTCGGCTCCGTCTGTTGTGTGGTCTCCGGATCTCTTAGTAATGGTTTTTCCGTCAAATCCGCTTGGGACTCAATTCGTTGATCAGCAAGTCCCAAGGTGGGTTGGTCTCGTATTCTGTGTCAAGGGACATCTCCTCGAAGTGTAGGTTTATTTTGTGGCTCGTATTGAATCATCTAGAAACATCATATAAGCTATCCTTTAATCATCTCCAATATATCGTAGAAGCAAAAAGCACTTTTCCGAGCATTGCCGATGTCGACTCTCCTTTAATCTTCTCCATCGGCAAGTCCCAAAGGATGAATATTTTCGGCGTTAATTGTTGTCCGCTTTGTCTTAAACAAAGCGGAAAATGTTAACCACTTGTTTTTCGAATCCGAATTTTCAAGACGAGTTTGAGCCTTGGGAAGAGCCAAGTTCGGGTATTTTTTATCGAGAAACTTACTAAGTATCATTCACGTGTTATTCAGCCGTATGACACCCACCGGGTCTGAACTGTTATAAGGATGATAATGCGTAAACTTCTATTCTTTAATTTAGTTGATCAAGCGTGAATGATAGTGTCGTTTTGCAAATCATGTTGAATTTGTTCGGTTGATATCTTAGTATTATCCACCATAGTGCTTAAATCATTATGAGAAATAGGTGGATCATATTGAACTTTTTCAACATCATCTCCAACATTAGATAGGTTAAGAGTTTTAGAAAAAAAACTGTCGAAACGAACTGACTCTTCAATATTAAATATATTTTTATTGGACATTCTATAAGTTTTAAGAGAGGGAATAGCCAAGAAAGATATTACTTTATCGGATTTGGCATCAAATTTTCGTATGTTAACATTACCATTATTCAATACATAACATTTACAATTAAATGTACGTAAATGATTAATGTTAGTTTTTTTTTTTTTTTTTGTAAAATAGCTCATAAGGTGTTTTGCTTAAAATTTGGGGTCACATAGCTTTATTGATGTTAATTATAACATGCAATATGTACGGTTTCGGTCTATAGATATTTTGACAAATAATTTTCTCAAATCATGGTTTTTACCAATTCTTTTAGTGTTTTTTTTTCCCTTTTTAATACCCCATTCTGTTGTGGAGTCCTGGGTACAAAAAATTATGATGTATACACCAATATTACTCACTTCTTCTCAGTGGCCTTTACCATCTTCTCTTTGGGAATTACTAATTTTGGATTGATCTCTTGATATTTTAGAATTTATGTTAAATGAAGGTGCTTTTTTTTTGCTGTTGCTAGTTTAAGCTTTGTTAAAGCTCTATTTGTTCTGCGACCTTGGTTGTCATTTAATCTCTCTTTTAATCACAACGATCACAGTGTTAAAAGGAGTGATATGTTAAGCCAGGCTTTATGATGAGTTTTTGAGGTTCTTTTCTCTTACTTTTATCTAGGCTTTAATTATGATGAAGTTTTTATTAGCATCTTTTTTCCAAAAATGCAGCTACAGGCTCTTTGTTCACTTTTATTGTATTATGCAAACTCAGTAATTTGCCGCTCAATTATCCCTTTACTATATATTAATGGATCTCTTTTGTATTAAAGCCATCATGGGGTAATGTCACATGGTCCATGGAACCACTTTTTGTTTTACAATAATAGATTATGAGCCAGTTTGCATTAACTAAAGAACAAAAGTAACACTTGATCTGGATATTTTACAAATCATAAGCACAAAAATACAACACACACTTAAATATTTCATTTAAAACTCACATCCAGCATATTGAACATCATGTCACATGCCTTATTCGTACTAAGAAACTCACATGCACAAAAATGTAGTAAAATCACAACAATAACAGCTTACTGATTGTGAAACGTTTAACTACCCAAATGGGCCGCCAGAATCATTTATTCATACATATAATTAATATGATTTTTCAAGATGACAATGTTTAGTTCTTGTTAGTCTCAACGACATCACTGTGGCATGGAGGGTGATGGCAATAATGTCCGTGTCCGTGTCCATGTCCATGTCCATGTCCGTGTCCATATCCACCGTCTCCGTGTCCATAACCACCATGTCCATGTCCATGTCCATGTCCATGTCCATGTCCATGTCCATGGCCATAACCCTCTACATGATCTAGTTATAGAAACAAGAAAAGCATGTTAGAACGTAAAACAAAGTCAGGGAAGCTTTGATGAGTACTTTATACTTAACAATTTATGCATAAAATAGTTCTCTAATGTTATAAGGCATATCGATTGAAGCTTTTAAGCTCATAATTTTTTTATTACATTGGATGTAATGACTTATATGATCTATTTTCTGAAGTTATTTTTGTAGTGAAATTATTCACAGATTATTTACATCGTTCTCTTGTTTGTAACTCATTAAATGGAAAATTTTGTATCGAGGTCATGTCTAGATTTTAAAAAAGCCTTATTTTTTGGGGAAACTTAATGTTGAGTACACACCATTGAACTAAAAAACATATTTTTTATATTAAAGAATTAATATATATTAATGTAGAAACATGTGTGCATATATGACGTATATAACGATAGAAAATACTCACTTTCACTTAGCTCTCTAGCTGCAACCTGAGAAGAGATAACTAGAAATAAAGCTAACACAAGCCCTAGAAACGGAAATCTTTTGGAGTATGCCATTTCTTTAATACTTTTGTGAAATATATATAAGATGCTTTATGTATATGCTGATAAATAACAAAGAGGGATCTTCCCTATTTATAGCGGGATGAGAGAGTTAAATATATATATCTAATATATATAGGTGACATGTAAACACAAGATGGCCCAGTGGTTCACTAAAAAAATATTAATTTTTGTTGAGTATGAATTATATAGCAGAAAGGGGACTAGACTCCACGCAACGGTAGAGTCCTCAAAACTCTTTTATGTAGTAGCCGTTGTATATATTTTTTGATAAATTAATAAAACATATTATTTTTTAAATTAAATTACAAAAAACATACCTTTATAATTTTTCATTATAAAAAACATACCAAAAAAATTTAAATTTAATGATATTTATTCTTTTATTTATCTCTCTCTCCTTCATTTTTCTTTCTCACTAATTCTTCTTTCTATCTCTTCATTTTCTCTCTCACCAATTTTTCTCTTTATCTCTATCTTACTCTCTATCTCTCCTTCATTCTTCTATGTATATTTCTTTAATATCCCACTTTATATCTCTCCATTCCTCCACCACGAAAAGACATCACTAACTACCGTACACCATCTAGATTATATAGATATTTATATACATATAAATACAGATATATACATACGTAATACACAAATATTACACTATTTGATATCCCATAATATATGAAAAATATATGGAATTTGTGAGATTGTTTTCTATTTATTGAGTTTGAGACTATTGTAAATATTGTGGTTTTCAAGTTGAAAGAGAATAATTCATATGTACAATATTTGAGAGAAATTCATATGTAGGGTATGAAGTTTTAAAATTAGGGTATGAATTTTTGAAATTAGGGTATGAAGTTTTAAAATTAGAGTATGAAGTTTTGAAATTAGGGTATGAAGTTTTTGAAATTAGGGTATGAAATTTTGAAATCAGGGTATGAAGTTTTAAAATTAGGGTATTGTTGTAATACAACTATTAGCTAGGTATTTAGGGAGACAGAAGTAGAGAGAGGGGAGAACAGTATGATCTTTATTATGAATGAATATGTGAATGAATGATAAAATACAAGACCCCTAGCCCTCTTTATATAGATAGAGGGGTAGGGTTACAAGCCCACTTGGGCTCAATCAGTAAAAGCCCAAAAGTCCAATAATCTTACAACACTCCCCCTTTGAACGTCTTGAATTCTTCGTCTTCATGCAGTCGATCTGAGTCGAGTTCATTCTCAGTGCTAAACACATAAAGACCTTAGGGCCAGAAAACCCGGTGTGGGACAAAACCGGTACCTAAGAGAAATTGTGTAGCCGAATGATATATGCCAAAATACTATGTAAGTAACTAACCACAAAACAGTGTGCCTCATCAAAACCTTGCCAGAGCAAACCCAATGGAAAAATCTCTGATCGAAGGAAAAAGAGTGCAACAGTGGTAGTAGTAGGGGATCAACAACAAAACAGGTGCCTCAACAAAACCTTGCCAGAGTAAACCCAGTGGGAAAAACTCTGGTCGAAGGACAAAAGAGTACACAGTGGTAAGAAGTATACGACAGGACACTCCCCCTGATTTCGGCAATCCATAGTGAGGTATAACAGGGAACGTGTCTCGCTAAAAACCTTGTCAAGGAAAACCCAGTGGGAAAAACCTTGTACTAAGGATAAAAAGAGTACACATACATACAACAGGATGCTCCCCCTCACTTGCACACGACAGGGTGCGAGGATTTCGACTCCGACATAAAATGTCGCTCTAAGGTAGCTCAGATAGCCTACGTAGGCCAATCGCCCATACGTGCTTCTGAAAATAATGCTTTGGCAGTGACTTGGTGAACAAGTAAGCGTGGTTATTCTCTGAACCAATATGCTTCACTTCAATCTTTTGAAGCGTTTGTTGTTCATGTGTAAAGAACAACTTTGGCGAGATATGCTTAGTGGCATCACCTTTGATATAACCATGGTTCGCTTGATCAATCACAGCGGTGTTGTCCTCATAAATAACAACTGGTTCATCATGATCGTAAGCTAGATCACAGGTGCTTCGAATATGGCCAATAACTGCTCGAAACCAGACACACTCTCTAGTCGCCTCATAGAGCGCGAGTAGTTCAGAGTGGTTAGTCGAAGTGGCCACTAGAGTCTGTTTACGAGACCTCTAGGATATCGCCGTGTTCTCAATGGTAAAGACATAACCAGATTGGGAACGTCCCTTGTGCGGGTCTGATAAGAAGCCAGCATCGGCATAGCCGACAAGGGTTGCGTTGTTTCGAGGATCAATGGAGCTAGATCCACTCGACACAAAGGGATAGAATAAGCCCATGTCCGTAGTACCTCTAAGGTAACGGAAAATGTCTTTTATGCCAGTCTAGTGGCGGCGTGTTGACGCGATGCTGTGTCGAACTAGACAATTCACAGCAAACGAGATGTCCGGTCTAGTACATTGGGCCAAGTACAATAGTGCGCCTATTGCACCCAGATATGAACACTCAGGGCTCAATATCTCTTCATCGTCCTCCTTTGGATGGAATGGGTCCTTATTAATGTCTAGAGAGTGGACGACCATGAGAGTAGAGGACGGCTTAGCGTCACTATGACTAAAGCGCCTCAACACCTTTTGGGTGTAGCTTTCTTGATGGACTAAAACTCCATCTTTACGGTGCTCGATCTGCAGGCCGAGGCAATACCGTGTCTTCCCAAGATCTTTCATCTCGAATTCCTTTTTCAGGATTTCAGCAGTTTCGAACAACTCTTTCGAGGTTCCTATGAGATTCATATCATCTACATAGACTGCGATAATCGCATATCCGGAAGTGGATTTCTTTATGAACACGCATGGGCATAGTTCATTATTAACATATCCCAAGCCGATCAAGTATTCACTTAGAAGGTTATACCACATCCGTCCGGATTGTTTCAATCCATATAGTGATCGTCTCAGTCTAATCGAGAACGTGTTCCGTGGCCGGGAACTACTTGATTCAGGCAACTTAAGTCCATCAGGGACTCTCATGTAAATCTCTGTGTCCAGATCCCCGTAGAGATACGATGTGACCACATCCATGAGCTGCATATTCAGTTTTTCAGAAACTACTAAACTGATTAAGTAGCGGAACGTTATAACGTCCATTACAGGAGAATATGTCTCATCGTAATCAATTCCAGGGCGTTGAGAGAAACCTTGCGCCACAAGGCGAGCTTTGTATCTAACAATCTCATTATTCTCATCACGCTTCCTTACGAAAACCCATTTATGACCAACTGGTCTAACATTGGGCGGTGTTGGAGCGACAGGTCTAAACACCTTTCATTTCGTTAAGGAATCCAATTCAGCCTGGATTGCTTGTTTCCATTGAGGCCAGTCCGTTCTTCGCTGACACTCAGCAACGGTACGAGGTTCCATGTCATCATTGTTCATAATGTCAGTGGCCACTGCGTATATGAACACATCATCGATGACAGTCTCGTTTCGCTTCAAAATATCGTCTAAACTAGTATAATTGACAGATATTTCGAGGTTATCAGGATGATTAGGAACTAGTGTTTCATCTGGAACACGCTCCTCTAATACATCGTCGTGATCCTTAATGATCTCGTATGGCAAAACAGATGCGACAGGATTTCTCCTCTTTCGGGGCAAAACATCCTTGAAACCGGACGGCCTTCCTTTTTTTTTTGAAAGGGCGACGGACTGAACGGCCGACGGCATCGTCCTTTGCTCGGTGGGTACAACCGGAGCAACGTGTTCAACCGGAACACGGCGTCTCACAGGGACGTCTATCCTTGCAGGCACATTTGCAGCAGGTATATGTGATCTCGTGACATTCGCTAGGTCATTAAATGCGTCTGCCATTTGATTTGTAACATTTTGCAGACCTAGGATTCTCTGCACTTCCTTATCACTATGTGCAGTTGGGGGATCTAGATGAGACATAGTGGGTACATGCCACGTTAATTCACGTCGTTCCTTATCAACGTTAACGTGCATTTCTCCCCCTAAAGACGGGAAGAGTGTCTCATCAAAATCACAATCCGCATGTCTAGCGGTAAAAAGATCGCCTGTCAAGGGCTCTAAATAGCGTATTATGGACGGGGATTCATAACCGACATATATGTCTCGTCGTTTCTGAGGTCCAAATTTGGAACGCTTAGGCGGCTCAATTGGAACATTGACTAAACACCCAAACACGCGTAAATGTGAGACATCGGGCTCATATCCAGTTACCAACTGGTACGTAGATAGTGGTTGGGTGGTCATGGGCCTCAGACGGACCAACGCAGCAGCATGCAAAATGGCATAGCCCCACCCAGAAATAGGAAGTTTGGTGCGCATAACCAAAGTCCTAAAATCCGGATAAATCTCAAGGTTTATTGAACCCAGAATCCGTACTCCAATCTCCGGGAGTCGTGCTGATAACGTGTTGTAATACAACTATTAGCTACGTATTTAGGGAGACAGAAGTAGAGAGAGTGGGGAACAATATAGTCTTTATTATGAATGAATATGAATGGATGATAAAATACAAGACCCCTAGCTCTCTTTATATAGATAGAGGAGTATGGTTACAAACTCATTTGGGTCCATAAAGTATAAGCACAAGAGTCCAATTTATATGATTAAAACGAATAAAGATTCAATATTTAATAAAAGTGACCCCCCTTATTCAGAGAGTGTAGTACTCCTATTCCGAAGTATACTACTAATGGTCCCATGCAGTGAGATGATGCGAAATAGGAGGGGATGTAATCATTTGTGAATATATTTTTGAGATATGGAGCTGTAGGTTGGGAAGGAGGAGGAACACTGTTTCTCTGTATGACTATTAAGACCACACACAACATATCTAAATCAAATTAATGTGGACAATATGTGACTTAAGTATGATAAGATTTTTCATAAAGAGAAAATTGTTAGAAATTTGGAGAAAGAAAAAACATGCGACAGATATCAATCTGTCATTTCATATATAAAATTTCCATATTCTCCGGTTGCTTTCCCATCCATTAATTTATAAAATTCATTTCATTTTGTACAATTCATTGATTTAAAAATTCTTAGGGTTTAATTTTGTTTAACTTAGTTTTCCATTGATACATCTTGTGAGTAAATAACAAACTATGAACATTTATACTTTTTATTTTATTAAATTATTTATCTGTAATATAGAAGTAAAAATAGCTCGTGCATATATATGGCATGCAGATTCTTTCCCTTATTCAGTTGATTCCCATTATTCAATCAATTGTTAGTCTGTATTCTTTTGATTAATTAATTTGATTGCTTTGATTGAAATCAATGATTAATATGAACTTATCCTACGGCTAAGAAATTGCAGTCTTAATTGTCATATAGATGAGCAGTCCTCCTCCCCATTCCCTCTGTAGGTTTGCATTACGAAAGATGGAAAAAATTATTCTTTACATTTATACTAAACTCCGGAAATTGGGGTAAAAATAATGGATATCCTTTTTTATTAACGATATAATGTTTTAAAACAAAAAAAAAAGTATATAAAAAGATTTGAACTCATAAACTGCAACACTTAATTAAGAACTAGCTAAGACTTATCCAATAGACTAATAATATAAATTTGAATGTAATTACATTAAATGCTATATATCTAAATGAGTTACATGTGTATTTACTTAAAAACCGAATCAAAACTTATTTTGGAATTCTCATTCCGGACCAAAGCCCCCCACCGCCCACCGCCCACCCCCCATACAAAGATCCGATCATGACAGTTAGGAAATATAATTGAAAGAAATGCTGTTTTTAATTTAGTATATTCATGATCAAGCTAGCAAAGATCAACCAAATCTTTTATTTCAATGTACACATCACAATAGATAGCTAAAGTTTCTTTTTTAATTAAGGATGTATGTATTATTCTTTTAAAACAATATTAGTCACGGAAGATAATCTAACATGCAACTGTGATCAAGGACAAGTTAAACCATACGTATGCAGTATCTTTTGCGAACTGTGACGCTTCGTTAATTTAATTTTTTACTTTCTATATTATTTATTTCGTTCAATTAAAAACAGTATAATTTGAGTTTTCATAAATTTTAATGAATGTTTGCTAGAATTGGTGTTAAGTATGTATATTCATATACAGTAATGGTATTCATGATTTGCAGAAAACAATACTTCTACTCAAATAAATTACCAAAAATATATCTAGAATCAATTAAATTATCAAAAGCATACATACTTTCAAACAATGTTTTTCAAAAACATAACTATAATAAGAAAATTCAAAACCTCCACTTATCTCTCTCACATCTCTCTATGCTCCATCTCTTTATCTCTGCGCTCTCTCCCCTCTCTCTTTGCGTGCTCTCTCTTATGCTCTCTCCATTTCTGCTCTGGGTTCACTCTCCCTCTCCTCTCTAATCTCCTCCCTGTCTCCGCCGCCCTCTCTCCCCTCTCTCTCACTCCGTCATCTTTCCCTTTTTTTTCTAAATTAATATTCTTTTTAGTTAATACCCTGTTTTTTGAGTCAATACCCTCTTTTTTTCAAACTCATGCCCTTCTTTTTTCTAAGTTCGCACCATTTTTTTCGATTATGTATCTATTTTTTACATAATGCATATCCTTTTTAGTTCATATCCTACTTTTTCCGAACTCGTACCCGTATTTGTAATAGGTTGGGTCGGGTCTATATAACTTTTTTTACTTATTTTACTCAACTCATACACGTATTTGTAATGGCTATTGGTGCAGTTATTTATCTAAAATACGTAAAATTTATTCTAATTTTCTAAATGTTTTTTAAAAAAAATGGTACGTTTACATATTGATAATAAATATATTTTTCTAATATATTTCTTAACTTACTTGTTAAAAATAAACAAAGTAATGAGATAATACCAGTTTTTTTGTTTCATATTGGTCACCAATGTGTTTGGTTGATTACTGAATGACGTAAACATTGCAAAGTCACTTAAACATTACAAACTAATGGTTGCATTTTTCATTTTCTTAATTACCCATTTTATTGTTAATGATTTTCCTAAATTATTAAGAAAGATAGGTTGAATTAAAAATAAATCGTAAAACTTGAAATCACAATAAATATTAACTATTTTTTTTATTAAATGGTGGAAAAACCCATATTTTTATATTATTAATGATAAATATATAAAAATATGGGGGAAAACCCCACAAGAAAAAAAAAAGAAAAAAAGTAAATGAGTGTCAACTAATAAAAATAAAACAAGAATAAAAACATCATAAAAACTAATTGTTCAATATTAAATATTCAACATTGTTTTCGCGCATATTCAAAAATATTTCATATTTCTTCACTCGCCGTTGTTTGAGTTCTTTTTGTGTTTTTTTTGTGCATTTATCCAATTTTCGTTGCAAATACATAATATGTATATATATATTTTTAAAATATAGGTATATATTGCGGTTGTTTAATTCGGGTATGCGGGTCGGGTCGGGTATGCGGTATAGTATTGAGAACCATACCCACTCTAAGAACCAACAGGGTCGGGTTGGATAGACCAAAAAATGGTTTCGTGACTGATCAGTTCTTGTGGTTAAGTATTAACGATTTGTTTTTCGGATTTTGTATTTTTTGACACTCCTATCCTGCATATAGTCAAATAAATTGCAAGTCAAATAAACTCATAGCGGGTGCATGTGAATAAATTGTTTATTTCGCAAATTTATTTTGTTGTGAAAGCTTGTTTGGTAGTGAATTGAGTCTCAAAATGAGTAAATCATATTTAACATTATCATGTCATACAAATTTGTTTTGTTGTGAAAGTTTGTTTAGTAGTGAATTGAGTCTCAAAATGAGTAATCATATTTAACATTGTCCTGTCATATCGACTAACCTATGACCGAGCATATATACAGTAAAACTTCTAACTTCTCTACATCTACAGATAGGTGTGATGACGAGAAATTATTATCATAAGTAGCTTATTCTTAAGTGGATATAACATATAAAATATACATTTACAAAAACGTAAATTATAAACCTAATATATTATATATGTACCACATTAATTTAAACAAAACATGAAATGTATAAAATTTTAGTTTAAAGATTCTTAGAAAACATATACAAAATATATAAAAATGTGTAATCATGCAAATGTATCCGAATAATTAGTATAAAAACAAAATGTTTCATTCGAAGAAGTTTGAATCATGCGTGTCAATATCAGTATTGAGTTGCGATGTGTCCATGTGTACAAGTTTTATAAGATGTGATGTAACGAAAACGTTAAGCTATCATCACAAGCAAGATAAAATAAATAGTTTACATCATGTTAAATTTAATGAAATGATATATATATATATATATATATATATATATATATATATATATATATATATATATATTTAATAAGAAATGGCAATTCATTATTATAAGAATGTGAATTTATAACTAACGAGACCCTAAAAATTTACGGAATGCGACAATAAAGAGTTTATTCTTATTTATAACTGGGCCGAGTTGAGACCGGTATTTTTTATGATTATTCCTATATAAATTATTCTCATAGAGAGGTTTTACTATACATCGTTGTTCTTAATGACAATTGTTGAATAACTTATTGGACCACAAAATAGTAGTTTTTATGGGTTAAAATAGTAGTTTTTATGGGTTAAAATAGTATCTATTAGCATTGTTTTGTAACTATTATAGATTAGTTCAGCGATATTTAGTAAATTCTTTATTTTTCCCGGTTTACTTGCACATTTTTGTATTTTGAAGAAACAAGCGCAGAATTAGCACAAAAATGAGACAAATACACAAGAAGACTCAAAGCTGGACCAAAATAAAGAAACCAAGAGATGAAGTATCTCAAATCAATCCTAATTGAAGTAAACAATGGACCAAAGTGATGGCCAAAGAGTGAAAAAGAAGAATATTTCAGAAGCGGACATAACCAGTCAGACTAACGGGTTAGGCATAACCAGTTAGGTTGATCGGTTATGTCGGACAGAATTAAAATGTTTTAAAAGATAGGGTTGGTTAGGGTAATATATAAACATATGTTGTCTCTCTAAAATATACAGTTTTACTATAATTTTTCAGCAGCTTTTGAGCCTCCATTCATTTTAGTAAGAGAAGAGGGGAAAAAGAAACACAAAAAATCAAGAGTTTGTGCACGGATTCATGTGTTTGTCAACTTTATTTGTAAGTTCAACACTTGTTGTAGCAATATATATAATCTCGTTTTCTAGTATCTCTTTGCTTCTAATTGCATGTTTATATCAATTTACATCTTAATTAGCATTTATTTCTATACTATTTGCATGCTTAGTTTCTAATTGCATGTTTATATCAATTTACATCTTAATTAGCATTTATTTCTTTACTATTTGCATGCTTAGTCATTAAAACACGTTAATAACGCCCCTAATTTAAATATTAATCTTTAGTTTTTGCATGCACACTTGTTTTTGGGTGGTTAAAAAACTGAAAATATATACTAGATTATAAAGTGAGTTTAATCATTTAAAAGATAGAGGAATCAAGTTGTTGGATTGATAGCCCAACCACGACCGCCCTCGTTACTTTTTAGTTTAATTATTTAATATTTAAACGCCCTAAAAGACAATATTTAGCAATAACCACACAGTTACTCGCACGATAACTTGGGTGTCTTACCTGAGAAATACTACAATTACCGTTGTGCTTCTGCGAGGCTCTTGTGCATAAAATAAACACGTACGAGAGGCAGTCAATAACAGAAAAATTATTCAATAAAATTGTTTTTCCAACACTCTAATCATGTCTTTCTTTTTATAATTAAGTTATAATATATTGTATGTTGTCATGCTTCAAGCTTAATGGTCATTAGCGTACCTTCGGACCGATTACCTTACTCGGTTTTAAGTATAAACGGTCCAAATTGAACTAGGTTAGTCAATCCCTATGTTGAAGCCGGAGTGAAAAACTAGCATCTCGACTGAATCACCAGCACATTGGGTTAGATATGCAGGGATGACCCTGACCTAAGTCATATCAACCCTTTAGATTAGGTGTCGACATATTGTAAGGTGGTCGTGATACATGATTTTTTTTTAAACAACTTTTTAGTTAAGAAAATAAGTGACGAAAATTTAATGGGGGTGAGATGATAAAATAATAGGACCGCCACTATAGATATGGTTGCCTGGTTGGGTTCGGATTGGGTTTTAGTTCGAATTACGTCAGATTGGGAAGTACTCAGATTGAATGAGAGACGTTATATAAATGATAATGTATGTTACATCCTCTCTTTCTCATATAACATGTATGGCAATAGTGAAAAAAAAAATTACATGTCACGGTGTTTAACACAATACAAATGTAAAATAAAATAAAAAATAATACATACCTGTTGTGAGTCTTATTAGCTCAGTATATATATTATATAGGAGACATAGAGAGAGGAAACAGTAGGTCTTTATTCATCAGAATGTATCAATACAAGGAGACTCTAACCTTCTTTATATACTAGAGGTTAGGGTTATACAAGCTAGAAAGCCCAACTTAGGCCCACTATGAGTAAGGCCCAATAGTCCAATAATAACCTACAACACTCCCCCTTTGGACGTCTTGAATTCTTCGTCTTCATGCAGTCGATCTGAGTCGAGTTCATTCGCAGTACTAAACACATAAAAAACCTTAGAGACGGAAAACCCAGTGTGGGACAAAACCGGTACCTAGGAGAAACTGTGTAGCCGAATGATATAGGCCGAAATATCATGTAAGTAACTAACCACAAAACAGTGTGACTCATCAAAACCTTGCCAGAGCAAACCCAATGGGAAAATCTCTGATCGAAGGAAAAAGAGTGCAACAATGGTAGTAGTAGGGGATCAACCACAAAACATGTGCCTCATCAAAACTTTGCTAGAGTAAACCCAGTGGGAAAAAATCTCTAGTCGAAGGAAAAAAGAGTACACAGTGGTAAGAAGAATACAACAGGATACTCCCCCTAATTTCGGCAATCTTAAGTGAGATAAGATGGAAACGTGTCTCGCTAAAAACATTGCCAAGGAAAACTCAGTGGGAAAAAACCTTGGTCTAAGGACAAAAAAAGTACACGAGCATGCGACTGGATGCTCCCCCTCATTTGCACACGACAGGGTACGAGAATTTCGACTAAGTAGTAATTAGTGCAATAAGCATTTACCTGGATGCTCTCCCTCACATGCACATGACTGGGTGCAAAGATTTCATATTCCAAAAAAAAGTACGAGCATTCGACTGGATGGCTCATTTACTTACACATGACTGTGTGCAAGAAAATATAACGTGAAATAAAATGAGCATTCGACAGGATGCTCTTAAACTTCATATGTGAAGATTTATTTCGGCAAGAAATGCTAAATAGCATAATCTAGTCATGTCTCTCTTGATCGATAACAACAAGTTGTCCTCAAATAAGACAAGTGTTTTATCTGTATCGTGAGACAGAGCATGTGTAATTCAAATATGGCTAATACGAGCTCGAAGCCATATAAACTCTCTAGTCGTCTCATAGAGCATGAGTAGATCAGAGTGATTCGTTTGGAGTCATTCCAAGACCTCCAAGATATTGCCTTATTCCTAATGGTAAAGACAGACCATGTTAGGAATATCCCTTATGCAGGTCTGATAAGTAACCGGCATCGATATAACCAAAAAAGGGTTGCGTTAATTCGAGTACCGAAGGGGGTAGGTACACTCGATGACGTAAATGGGATAAACTAGCCCACTTCCAAAATTACCATAAGGTAAGGGAATGTGTCTTTAGAGCCATTTCAATGGCAGCGTGTTAGCGCGATGCTGTGTCGAGCTATACCATTCACAGCAAACAAGATGTTCGTCCTAGTACATTAGACCAAGTACAATGATGCGCTTATTGTACTTAGATATGAACATCATGGTTCAATATCTCTTTGTTGTCTCATCAGGGACGGACCGGGTCTATATCAATGTCTAGTGATCGAACGATCATGGGAGAATCTGACGACTTAGCGTCATAATGACTAAAATGTCATAACACCTTCTGGGTGTAGTCTGAATCATAGACTTAGATTCAATCATTACGGGACTCGATCATCATGCCGAGTCACTACCGTGTCTTCCCAAGATCCTTCATCTCGAAGGCAAATCCAAAAAAAATGGATCGCGTAATAAAACACGCAAGGGCATAATACTTATTCAAGTATCCCAAGCTAATCAAGTACTCACTTAGGCGGTATACCACATCCGCTCGGATTATATTAATCCATATAGTGAACATCTCTTTTAATTGAGATCGTGTTCCGTGGTCAGGAACTACTTGATTAAAGCGTATGAAGCCACACATGGACCTTCATCTATATCTCTTTGTCTAAATTCCCATAGAAATAAAACCGTGACCCCAATCACATGCTGCATAATCAGTTTTTGGGAAACTACTAAACTGGTAAAGTAGGGGACTGTTATAATGTCCATTACGAAGAAATCAACCATCTCGTAATCAATTCCAAGGTGTGAGAGAAGCCTTGCGCTACTAGGCGTGCATTCTACAATCTCATTATTCTCATCACTCTTCCTTACGAATAACCAAATAAACGAACTCGTTTAACATTGGTGGTGTTAGAGCTACAGGTCTGAACACACTTTCGCTAAGGAGCCTACTTGGAATACAAGTTTCCATTAGTCCAGTCTATTCTCCGTTAACTTCAGGCAACGGTACATGGTTCTCTATCATAATTTGCTCATATTATCAGTCGTCACCGAATATATGAACAAGTAATCAATGACAGTCTTGTTTCGCTTCAATATCGTCTAAGATATCATGATCGACAGATATTTTGAGATTCTTAGGATGTGGAGGAATCACACATCTCCTAGATCCTTTATAATCTCATGCGACAAACGAGTTTCAGTTCACCACCTCTGGGGCTGAACGAATTAAGAACCGGTCAACTTCCCCATATCTTATGAAGGATGACAGACTGACGGCCGACGGCAGCGTTCTTTGCTTGGCGGGTTCGGCCAAAGCAACGTGTTACGACAGGAACACGGCGTCCGACAGGGACGTCTATCCTTGCAAGCATTTTGCAGCAGGTATAAATGATCTCGTGACATCTCATAAAGTCATTGAATGCGTCTGGCATTTAGTTAGACTTGAGGGAGTCTATGCACTTACTTATCACTAAGTGCAGTTTTGGGGATCAAGCTAAGACTGAGTGGGTTATGCCACGTTACGTCACGTCATTTCTTATCAACGGTAACATGCAAATCTCCCCCTAACGACGGGGAGAACAGTCTTAGCGATGTCACTTTCGCATATCATGCGGTAAAGAGATCGCTTGCCAAGGTTACTCTATCAAATGATAGGTAGGGGATTCATAATCGACTTATGTCCCCTTCAGAGGTCCATATTTTGAACGCTATAGCGGCTCAATCAAAATATTAAGCACTCAAACACGCGTTCATATGAGGCGTCTGGCTCATAACATGTAACCAACTGGTACGCATTTAGTGTTTTGAGTGACTATGGCTTCAGACGGACCAATGAAGCAAAATAGCATGAACCCACACGGAAATATAAATCTTGGTGCGCAAGACCAAAAAGTGTGTGCAACCATTTGCAGTCGCATCATCAAACTTTCCGTGAGTCCATTTGGGTCTAAACATAATCGACAGGATGTTCAATTTCAATTTCCAAACTCAAGTAATTCAAATCGAATTTTCGATTCTTACTCTTCGGAATTATCAAGTCGACTAGACTTTTCAGGATAATCCGGATCATGAGCCATCAACTTAATGATATGGCTAAAAGTTTGGAAAGTGCTGCATTTATGTGGACAACATTAAAATATGACCATATTGTCGATGCATCAACCATAACCATTTATATTTATGGTCCGTCTTATGGTTGGATAAGTCCACAATAACTCCTTCAATTCTTTACAAGAATTCTACGAGTTCATTTCATGATCTTTACACATATTAGTCTTTCAAAGTGAGCATTAGTGGCATCAATTTCGGATTAATCACGAAATATATTCTCAAAGAGAATCCAAATACGATGCGATTATAAAGCAAGCATCGTCTTTTGACCCAGGAATATCTCATCCGGTCAATGCCACAATATCAAAATGCTCTTATCAATCGACGACAGACGAATGAAAGTATAGACAATCATGTCTTAGCATCTAAATCATTTATCATTTCGACGACAGGCGAAATGATAAGGTAACTTTAAATGTTTTAAAGAATGTGGTAGCAACCACTTGAAAGACATTTCAACTCCTCTAAAATATGTTTTTAGTCGTATTGAATGGAGGCTATGTAAAGAAATTTCAATTCTTTTATGAGCTATTACCAGATAGCACTGGTTTTCTCGAATATTTTATAACTCAACAAGGTACGACATGACCTATAGGAGTATAACGCCTCATATTTGACAAATCAATTTGGCTTTACCAAATATTTCGATTTGGAATGACAGGTCCAGAATTATTATCACTGAGTACTCTTTTAGGCAAGTAGTTGGTGAAATTATGTGGTACACTGTTACCCACTATTTTCAAAAAAATCAACTACCCCACAAGTATTGCCTAAAATTTCATAATTTAAAGTTTGGTCACATTTGTCAAAGGAATTTGCTCAAAACACTTTAAATTATTTCGAGAAATTTTGCAAACAGGCAAACCATAATCCAAAAGTATGTTCAAATGGAAAAATCATAATCCAAATGGAAAATATAATTCAGATGAGCGAAAAAATGGCTCAATGATTTATCAAAATCAATAAAGAAAGGTATCAAACTCGTTTGAGCCACAAAATCGGGGGTCTCAAGAGTTTCCTTTCAATTAACTTTAACCACATTAGCATCGGTTTTTTCACCTTTATAATAGTTTTGAACTATTTAAGGAGTAACCGTGCATGACCTTTGTCTTTATAGCATAGAGTTGCCTCTTTGAGCATTATCTCTTGCTTTGTGACAATTGGCCATATTGTTCATTTCAATTACTGTCTTGGAGCCACAAATTTTCTATTTTGACTATTGTCTTAAATCTCGCTTGGCTAGGCGATTCATCGGGATCGCGACAGTTCCAAACAAATAACACTTGTCTCGGTTCTCGATTCGTGGAAAAAAAATGTACACGAAGAGCATTAATATCAGGCAAACAATTCGCCATTGACCCAATAGGATTAAAACTACTCACCGGGGTAATTTTCTTATCCAATAACATATGGGTGATAAAGGAACATGGTGAATATAAATTCACGATACTGCTTATGAAATACAATTTCCAAGCTAGTATTTTGGTGAAGGATTGCTCCAATATGTCAATTTCAGACATTTGTTCACCATAGACGTCATCACGTCTCAAATGTGGCGGCGGAATAAAATCAACGCCATAGCATTCATCATGAGGGTAACAACAAACTCGTGTTTTACTCATTAAAGATGGCATCCAAAAAAAAATTTGGCATCACATTTTCACACATCAAGGTGAGTAACATGTGGTGACGGATTAAAATCAACGTTTAAACAGTCATTTCGCAAGTATGTTTTACAATTTTTCTCATCATAGATGGCATCCAACATGTGTTGGGAGTTCTGGATTATTTATCATATAAAACGACTGGTTTATATGTTTATGGTTTGCACAAGCATAAACTTTATTTCGAAACGATAGGTTCAAAAAATAGTTTTGCTTTTAATGTGAATAGGTTCTCATTGATCGAACGACAGGTCGATACAGAGACACCAATTCGGCGAAACATACATCACTATAAAAACACACTCGGGGAAATTATTATTTAGTCAACCCCTTTCGGTAGCTCTACTTGAAAAATGACCAGGAAAGACGATGAGGGTGGAGGGCACGAATGCCACTTAAAACCCGAACTCATTAGGATATCGACTTCAACCTATATCTTTCCTAGACATCGTATCCAAATAGGTGAGGCTATTTAGGGAAGATTCATAATTTTTCCAACTTAAATGTGAATATATATGATTTCACAAATTACCATATTATACATATGTGTACATGCCAATAAATAAATTAGTACATGATTAACTAATATTTTAGATTGTACCTGTTTGCATGATTAACATATATATTGCAATATATATTTCCTAATAAGGAAATCAAATTAATCAAGATTATCATCAATCTAGAATTTATTAGTAATTACCAATTTACACTAGCAAGATTTAGTCAATATTTTATTATTATATTGCTATATGTGTAAGTTCTATACATGGTAACTAAATCAGTCATATACATAATATATTTTATTTACCAATTTACAATATATACGCAATTTCCATACATGGTAATTTTAACATGCAAGCAAGCAATATATTTTTAACTACCAATTAATTCTATATATGGTTTTTTTTTTACATGCAAAGTGGTTAAATTTACATGGAAACATATCAATTTATTCAATTAACATGCAATTTTTTTTATTCACTTGCCTTTTTAATAAATATATATATATATATATATATATATATATGCGCATGTGGGTGAATATTTAGACCGAATATTGACTTTTATAACACATATATACTGTTTTTATACATGTAATATATTACAGGGACTATCCGTGTAATTTCGGCAAACTATATATCTATTTACAGCATTATTACAGCTTCAGTCCATAATTTCAGACAAGTTTCAGTTTAGTCCTTTAGTAATTAACATGCACAGTCAATAGTTTCAGCGAATTACAAAACAGTCCTACTGTTTTTAGTTTTTTTACAGATTTAATCCCACAGATTAATACATGTTTTACAATTACATGATTTCCGATTTACAACCCGATTAGATGTCTTTTACTGATTTTGTTTGTATAAAAATACAATTTTACAGTACACTATACATATTACATATAAGTTGGTTTTTATAGACAGATTGATCATGTTAGACAGTAAAAAAAATCTATCACGTATAGTTTTTTTTTCTTCAACAAATACATGCAATTTGGGTTATTTTGTTACGATTATATATAGTTATCCATACAAGTAACAAAATCTAATACACATGGATTATATACGACGGGATATTTATCATGTTTTAGTTATCCATAAAATAATACGTGCGATCACATATATGGAATAAATTAAGTTTTGAATTCGGTACCTTACGCACGGTATGTTGGTGAAGGTCGATATAGCAAAACCCTAAAAACCCGGATAAACCTCAAGGTTTATAAATACCCAATATCCGTGCGTTTATCCAAAATCTCCAATATCCGCGAGCGTATATCCTATTCTCCGCGAGCAAAGTGTCGATAACGTGTTGTGAGTTTTATTAGCTCAGTATATATATTATATAAGAGACATAAAGAGAGGGAACAGTAGGTCTTTATTCATCAGAATGTATCAATATAAGGGGACCCTAACCTTCTTTATATACTAGAGGTTAGGGTTATACAAGCTAGAAAGCTCAACTTAATCCCACTATGAGTAAGCCACAATAGTCCAATAATAATCTACAACAATACCATTAATATACACTCCTAATTAGGAAAGTTACTATTTGTTACATTTTTTCGCACTTAATATAAAATTCTGAATTTATGTTTTTTTTAAAAAATTTTGTACATATCAGTGAGTTATAATCGAGTATGGACGATAAACAGAAATAGCAAAAAGATGCAAATTTATATCGAACAAATATACATGTCTAAAAAAAGGGCAGGATTTCAAACATGAGCAAGTTTTCTTTAATAATAAGGCATGAGTAAGTTTTCTTTAATAATGAAACTATAAATGAAGATACTCAGTAAAATTAAAGAAACGGCATAGGACACGTGTAGGCCACCAGAACCAAGACGGTGTGAAATGTTTGATGGGCATGATTTTAAACAAATAGTTGATCGTTTCATTTAATTTTTCATTACGAAATTACGTGTAATTTTAACCGGTTAAAAACTTTTATTAAAATTGTCGGAATGAAAATTTTCAAAATTTGATCATATAGTTCAAATGTTAAATTTTATAATTAGATTTTTAAAAAATTCATTTTGACAGTTTTAATACAAGTTATAATCCGGTCAAAATTGCATGTAGTTTCGTAATAGACAATTAAATGGAATCGGATGGAGTAGCTGCTATACATTTATGAAATATTGGCCTATAATTACGAAGGCTCGTGAGATAATAAAAGCATCCAAAGCGATCGCCCAATATTTACACTCAAAAGTTATTTTCGTTAAATCTTTAGTTACAGCATCTATTTCCAGTTATTTGGAGTAGAAGTTAGATTGTTAACGGTTACTAGAGTTTTGGAGAAAAATTATAATTGTCTTTAATTCAAATTAATAAAGATTGTTTGTTATATTCAATTCTCATTTGTCCACTATAATTTGGAAAAGTCCGTAACTACGATATTAATTGTAAGAACTTAATCCATTTGTAATTGTGAAATTAGTAGTCTAATTGTAAGAAACTATAGATCGGAGCATCAAAATTCCAAATGGGGGAGCCAAACTCCTCATTAGTGGGGGAGTTCTCACACTGTTACCTTATGAGTCATTGGATGTTTTTGTAAATTATTTAAGTTTTATAATAAAAAAATATATTATAAAAGTAAAAAGTACTATATTAAAACTCCCTTACCCTTTTATTGTGTTCCATATATTACCTTTAACCTTTTTTATTTAATATTATTTAAGTTTAAGGTAAAAAATTTACTTTAAATATTATTTAAGTTTATGTTAGTTACAACTAGGGTTTTATATCTTTTTATTTAAGATTTTATTATGTTATATTGGAAATTTATATTATATATATAAGCTCTATTTATTTAATTTATAGCATAATTCAATCTCATCCGTCGATATTATATAAAAGTATCAAAGTGTACATGAGGTAAGAGTTTGAATACTCCCCCAATAAGAAGAGTTTAGGGCGCTCAATCCGTAAAATTTTCTATACTATAGAACTTTTAATAATAAGGCACGAGTAATTTATAGGATTTACTTTTATCCGTACTGCTTGTTGTTTATCAATGTATAATTTATAGGTATAAAAGTTTTATACCTATAAATTACATCTTAATAAACAAGCTGTACGGATAAAAGTAAATCCGGTAGATCCACGATTAATGTAAGAAGCATCGCGTTTCATCTATATGAACATTGTGTTATGGACCCGTACTGGTTCATGACTTTATTATTTCTCTCGTTGTCTAATCGTTTGAACTAAAGATAATTTATTCAGATAAACGAAAACGAACAAAAAACGAAGTTTCAAGAATCAACACTGGCGCTACCATTTTTTTCTGTTACAATTATTATTGCTTCACCCTCTCTTTCTGCATTCTACCATGTATCTTACTCCATATGTGGGTCTTACTAGTTAAGAAAAATCTTAAATAGAAGAAAAAACAAAAACAAATAACACAATCTCTTTTCTTAAAGAAGATTTTTGCCCCGATGTGGTTGCTATTGAATATCACCGAATCGTTTCCAAGTTAAAACAAAGTAACCAATTCTGCAGATGGTATTGAAGAATTACATAATAAACTATTTTACAACGTGATTAACGTCATAAACTAAGTCTTAATCTTTCTAAAATGAAGTGTCTAGTACTAGATGTGAATACTGAATGCTGTCATGCATATATTTACCACACAAATGTTGACAATTATTTCCCCCAACTACCACATAAACAGCGTTTAAAGTAATCGCTAACACGCACTCAATTAATTAACTATGCATCACTTGAATATTATTTACACATAATTGATATAAATGTAAAAAAAGAAAATACAAAAAATATTTTATTTACACTGAATTAGATCTAGCTAAGTTATAATAAGTGCATATAGTCAGATTCGTCCTTAGGGTCAGCCAAGTAAGCCCTTCAGATTAGGTGCTGACCGACCGATGGATGAAAACAAAAATTAAAAGTATGACACAGTTTGGTTGAAATTTGAGTTTATATTAAATTTAAATACAGTTTATGTAAATTATCACAATTATTACATTTTTATGCAATTTTTCTTTCGGGTATGTGTTTGACTATTTTTTTAATAAAATAAAATAGTTGATAAATTTTTTATCATTGTATAGATACAACATGATGTGATGCATCATTATTTAGTATACCGGATTATATCTCCATATGGGTTGTATGCAGACCGTCTGTGATTGATATAGACGGTATGTGTATTAGTGGAGAAGGGTACAAGTCGCGGCATGTAATAAAAACTTAATCTACTAAAAATAACAAAAAAAATAGTTTTTTTATTTTTAATTAATATTTAAATTTATAATACACTTAACTAGGTTTACAATATATTTATTTGAGTTTTTAGTAGGTTTAGTTTTTAATATCTGACGGGATTTGTACTATTACCGGTTAAACTGTCTGAATAAAGCACGAGCCTTGTATCTCCAAATGCTCTGTCAATACTCAACCAACATAGTATTAATATGATGGAAAATAATACTATTATTAATTTATCGCTCTAGTACTCTATTGACTGTTGTGGTATATATATAGATATATATATGATTGTTAGACCAATTCTCAAAAACGTATATATTTCAAAACTACTTGGATAAGTTGAGTAATAAACAACAAGAAGTCTTTTTTCTATAAAAAAATTAGAGAAAATTAAGGATTGGTCCACGAAAACAAAAGTATTTAAGGATTGGTCCAGCTATAAAATTTATTTAAGGATTGGTCCATCATTTCTGAAACTAATTAAGGATTGGTCCATTTCCAATAATTAACAAATAAAAATAAAAAAAATCCGAAAAAATAAAAAAATTCCAGAAAATAAAAATGCAAAAATGAAAAAATAAAAAAAATATGAAAAAAAAAAAATAAAAAAAAAAGAGGCAAAACCCCGAAAAAACACGATTTTTTTTTTAAAAATCTCAAAAAATCAAAAAAAAATCCCAAAAAATCAACAAAAATCTAAAATTAACAAAAATCCGAAAACGCAAAAAAAAAAACAGTTCAGACTGTTTTTAAAATAGTTCAGACTGTTTTTAAAATAGTTCAGTCTGTTTTTAAAATGACTTAAAAATAGTTCAGACTGTTGTTTTTAAAAAAAAAGTTCGGACTGTTTAAAAAAAAACAGTTCGGACTGTTTTTAAAAAAAAAACAGTTCGGACTGTTTTGAAAAAAAAACAGTTCGGACTGTTTTGAAAAAAAAAAACAGTTCGGACTGTTTTGAAAAATAAAACAGTTCGGACTGTTTTGAAAACAAAAACAGTTCGGACTGTTTTTAAAAAAAAAAAGTTCGCACTGTTTTGAAAAAAAAACAGTTCGCACTGTTTTAAAAAAAAAACAGTTCGCACTGTTTTAAAAAAAAAACAGTTCGGACTGTTTTAAAAAAAAAAGTTCGGACTGTTTTAAAAAAAAAAAAGTTCGGACTGTTTTTAAAAAAAAAAAAGTTCGGACTGTTTTTAAAAAAAACAGTCCGGACTGTTTTAAAAAATAACAGTCCGGACTGTTTTAACTGTTTTTAAAAAAAATAGTCCGGACTGTTTTAAAAAAAAAACAGTTCAGACTGTTTTTAAAATGACTTAAAAATAGTTCAGACTGTTTTTAAAAAAAAACAGTTCAGACTGTTTTTTTTTAAAAAAAAGTTCAGACTGTTTTTAAAAAAAACCAGTTCAGACTGTTTTAAAAAAAACAGTCCGGACTGTTTTTAAAAAAAAAACAGTCCGGACTGTTTTAAAAAAAAACAGTCCGAACTGTTTTAACTGTTTTTAAAAAAAAGCAGTCCGGACTGTTTTTAAAAAAAACAGTCCGGACTGCTTTAAAAAAAAAACAGTGCGGACTGTTTTAAAAAAAACAGTGCGGACTGTTTTAAAAAAAACAGTTCAGACTGTTTTTAAAATAGTTCGGACTGTTTTTAAAATGACTTAAAAATAGTTCAGACTGTTTTAAAAAAAAAACAGTTCAGACTGTTTTTTAAAAAAAAAAGTTCGGACTGTTTTGAAAAAAAAACAGTTCGGACTGTTTTGAAAAAAAAACAGTCCGGACTGTTTTAAAAAAAAACAGTCCGGACTGTTTTAAAAAAAAACAGTCCGGACTGTTTTAAAAAAAAAACAGTCCGGACTGTTTTTAAAAAAAAAACAGTCCGGACTGTTTTTAAAAAAAAACAGTGCGGACTGTTTAAAAAAAAACAGTCCGGACTGTTTTAAAAAAAACAGTGCGGTCCGGGCTGTTTTAAAAAAAAACAGTGCGGACTGTTTTAAAAAAAAAAAACAGTCCGGACTGTTTTGAAAAAAAAACAGTCCGGACTGTTTTAAAAAAAAAACAGTCCGGACTGTTTTAAAAAAAAACATTTCGGACTGTTTTAAAAAAAAAACAGTCCGGACTGTTTTAAAAAAAAAAAAAACAGTCCGGACTGTTTTAAAAAAAAAAACAGTCCGGACTGTTTTTAAAAAAAAACAGTGCGGACTGTTTTAAAAAAAACAGTCCGGACTGTTTTAAAAAAAACAGTGCGGTCCGGGTTGTTTTAAAAAAAAACAGTGCGGACTGTTTTAAAAAAAAAACAGTCCGGACTGTTTTTAAAAAAAAAAACAGTCCGGACTGTTTTAAAAAAAAACAGTCCGGACTGTTTTAAAAAATAACAGTCCGGACTGTTTTAACTGTTTTTAAAAAAAACAGTCCGGACTGTTTTTAAAAAAAACAGTCCGGACTGCTTTAAAAAAAAACAGTGCGGACTGTTTTAAAAAAAACAGTCCGGACTTTTTTTAAAAAAAACAGTTCAGACTGTTTAAAAAAAACAGTTCAGACTGTTTTTAAAATAGTTCAGACTGTTTTTAAAATGACTTAAAAAAGTTCAGACTGTTTTTAAAAAAAAACAGTTCAGACTGTTTTTAAAAAAAAACAGTTCAGACTGTTTTTTTAAAAAAAAAGTTCAGACTGTTTTGAAAAAAAACAGTTCAGACTGTTTTTTAAAAAAAACAGTTCGGACTGTTTTTTAAAAAAAACAGTTCGGACTGTTTTGAAAAAAAAACAGTTCGGACTGTTTTAAAAAAAAACAGTTCGGACTGTTTTAAAAAAAAAACAGTCCGGACTGTTTTAAAAAAAAAAAAACAGTCCGGACTGTTTTTTAAAAAAAACAGTGCGGACTGTTTTAAAAAAAACAGTGCGGTCCGCACTGTTTTAAAAAAAAACAGTGCGGACTGTTTTTAAAAAAAAACAGTCCGGACTGTTTTAAAAAATAACAGTCTGGACTGTTTTAACTGTTTTTAAAAAAAAACAGTCCGGACTGCTTTAAAAAAAAACAGTGCGGACTGTTTTAAAAAAAACAGTGCGGACTGTTTTAAAAAAAAACAGTTCCGACTGTTTAAAAAAAACAGTTCAGACTGTTTTTAAAATAGTTCAGACTGTTTTTAAAATGACTTAAAAATAGTTCAGACTGTTTTTAAAAAAAAACAGTTCAGACTGTTTTTTTGAAAAAAAAGTTCAGACTGTTTTGAAAAAAACAGTTCAGACTGTTTTGAAAAAAAAAAAGTTCGGACTGTTTTGAAAAAAAAACAGTTCGGACTGTTTTGAAAAAAAAACAGTTCGGACTGTTTTAAAAAAAAAACTGTCCGGACTGTTTTAAAAAAAAAAAAAACAGACCGGACTGTTTTAAAAAAAAAACAGTCCGGACTGTTTTTAAAAAAAAACAGTGCGGACTGTTTTAAAAAAAACAGTGCGGTCCGGGCTGTTTTAAAAAAAAACAGTGCGGACTGTTTTAAAAAAAAAACAGTCCGGACTGTTTAAAAAAAAACAGTCGGGACTGTTTTTAAAAAAAAAACAGTTCGGACTGTTTTTAAAAAAAAACATTTCAGACTGTTTTTAAAAAAAAACAGTTGAGACTGTTTTTAAAATGACTTAAAAAAGTTTAGACTGTTTTTGGTTCAGACTGTTTTTGGTTCAGACTGTTTTTAAAATGACTTAAAATGGTTCAGACTGTTTTTAAAATGATTTAAAATAGTTCAGACTGTTTTTTTTTTTGCGTTTTTGGATTTTTGTTGATTTTAGATTTTTGTTGATTTTATGAGATTTTTTTTTTATTTTTTGGGATTTTTAAAAAAAAAAATCATATTTTTTCGGGGTTTTGCCTCTTTTAATTTTTTTTGCATTTTTTCATATTTTTTTTATTTTTGCATTTTTGTATTTTTATTTTCTGGAATTTTTTTATTTTTTTTGATTTTTTACATTTTTATTGGTTAGTTAGGGAAAATGGACCAATCCTTAATTAATTTCAATTTCATGGACCAATCCTTAAATACTTTTGTTTTCATGGACCAATCCAAAATTTACCCAAAAAATTATCATATTGCGACATTGCAGCAACCACTAATTTTTATTTTATTTGGCAATTAAAGCAACGACTAATTTGGTACGTGACAACTGGCAACTTATCCAAATCCGTATTTTAGATTGTTTCCAAAGAAATCTGTGTAAGGATATGATAAAAATAATAAAGTAATCTTTAGCCACTTTTGTTTTCATGGTATAATCTAAAATTTACCCTTTATTTTATGATGTTGATCTCTCTATTACAAGAATATTTTGAGACCTAAATAGGGATATCCATGTAATCAATAACAATTATATATTACAAATAATGCCCTATAAGTAACACTTTTGAAATTATATTCCTCCTAGATACCTCCATAATTTCACATTCCCCATAGGTACCATTTTTTAATTATTTAATTTATTTACCAAAATGCCATACACATATTTCATAAAAAATGCAAAAAAAAATACATCAAATTATATAAAATGCAAAAAATCTCAAAATAAATGGAAAAAAATCACAAAAAATGAAAAAAAAATCATAAAAAATAATTAAAAAAAAATCACAAAAAAATTATAAAAAATGAAAAAATCATAAAAAATCACAAAATTTTATAAAAAATAAAAAAAAAATTATAGAAAATGAAAAAATCACAAAAAATCACAAAAAAAAAAAAATTACAAAAAAAAAAAAAAATGAAAAAATCACAAAAAATCACAAAATTTTAAAAAAATTATAAAAGATGAAAAAAATGAAAAAAAATCACAAAATATTAAAAAAAAAATCATAAAAATCATAAAAATCACAAAATTATAAAAGATGAAAAAAATGAAAAAAAAACACAAAAAAATCACTTTTATTGAACTTTATGCACTTTCGACTATACTAGATGCACTTTCGACTGAACCAGATGCAATTTTAGCTGAACTATATGCACTTTCAACTGAACCAGATGCACTTTTAGTTGAACCAGATGCAGGTTTTACAAAACGATATGCACTTTTATTGAATTAGATGCACTTTTGTCTGAACCATATGCACTTTTAGCTGAACTAGATACACTTTTAGCTGAACCATATGCACTTTCAGCTGAACCATATGCACTTTCAGTTGTACCAGATGCACTTTTAGTTGAATCAGATGCATTTTTAACAGAATTATATGCACTTTCGATTGTACTATATTCATTTTGGACTACACTATATGCACTTTTGACTTAACTATATGTACTTTTCACTAAATTACATGCATTTTAAGCTAAACCAGATGTAATTTCAGCTGAACCAGATGCACTTTTAGCTGAACTATATGCATACTCACTTTTATTGAACTATATTTACTTTCGACTGAATTGTATGCACTTTCAACGGAACTAGATGTACTTTCAACTGAATTGAATGCAATTTCGACTCAAATATATGCATTTTTGACTAACTATATACACTTTCGACTGAACTATATGCACTTTTATTGAACTATATACGCTTTTGACTGAATTATATGTATTTTTGACTGAACTAGATGTACTTTCAGCTCATTTAGATTAAAAAAATGGCACATTTATCATGGAAAAATCATTTTTTTGTATAAAAAAAAAATCACTTTTCGGTATAAAAAGTGTTATATTGACAAAAAAAAAATTATATATTTTTTGTAATTTTTTAAAAAGTTTATGATTTTTTAAAAAGTTTATGATTTTTTAATTTTTTTTATAATTCTTTTTTTTTGTGATTTTTGTGATTTTTTTATAATTTTTATAATTTTTTGTGCTTTTTGTTATTTTTTTATAATTTTTTGTGAATTTTGTGATTTTTTTAAATTTTTTGTGATTTTTTATAATTTTTGTCATTTTTTATATTTTTTTTGATTTTTCGGTATAAAAAGTGTTATATTGACAAAAAAAATTATATATTTTTTTGTAATTTTTTTAAAAGTTTGTGATTTTTTTCATTTTTTGTGATTTTTTGTAATTTTTTAAATTTTTTATAATTTTTATAATTTTTTTGTGATTTTTGTATTTTTTTTAATAATTTTTTGTGATTTTTTGTGATTTTTATAATTTTTTAAGATTTTTTATGATTTTTTTCATTTTTTTTTATAATTTTTTGTTTTTTTTGTTTGTTTTATATTTTTTGTGATTTTTTTCATTTTTATAATTTTTTTGTGTTTTTTTTTATTTTGTTGTAATTTAAAACTATTTTTTTAAATTTGTAGAAAGATAAAATATATATATTATATTTTAATTTGTATGATAATTTAGTAAATAAACTAAATAATTAAAAAATGGTACCTATGAGTAATGTGAAATTATCAAGGTATCTAGGAGGAATATAATTTGCTATGAGCTACTTATAGGAAATTACGGCTATATATTATTCACTTTCTCTCTAATTATTACCTCTCTACATATCTATCTAGCTAGTTGATTAATAGTTAATAGTGTATTACAATATGTTATCAACAGAATAAACACAGGATTGTGGGATAAACTCAAAGATTGGGGTTCTAAAATTACAGCAAGTGTTTTATTGTTTAGGATCTTGTTCTATTGTCTTCCTCAAAATATGATATAAGTTTACGGTACCGTGTACATGTACAATTTCTTTTATAATTCCAAACACCATGCTATTCTATATGTACGTAATTAATTACTACATATGTTATTCCTGGTGTAAGAAACACCATGCAAATAATAAGTATCAAATTGGTAACTTACGAAAACTATGTAAAATATGCCAAAGTCATGATGCTTGAAACCTGTAAAGCCATTGTATGTTACAATGAAAACTGTTAGAATGTATCCAAATTCATCATAGTAATGACATATTCATATGATATCGCATGCATGCATGTCATATAAACTGGAGTTATATGTTATACCTTATAATTAAGGAAATACTCAAAATCCATGATAAATCTGGAATATATTGTTACGGCAAATAACATTAACGAACTTGTATGTAGTCTAATATAGGATTTGAACAAGCACGGTATTTGGAAATAAATTCATAATTCACTAAAGTCTAATAACATAGATTATGAAGTTTTCCAACAGCTTAATGTAGTTTAGGTGACTAACTTAATTAGACTAAAAATTACTATACGTATGTTACTTTTATATAGAGTTCAAATAGAAAAAATATAATCATGTAATGTGCATACATAATGGGTCCGTTTCGTATCAGATTTTTTTACAAAAAATCTGATTTTTAAAATCTAAAAATCCAAAGATAAAAAAATCCAGCAAATAGATGGATTCTGGATTTTTTGGATTATTTTAACTAAAAATTTAGATTTTAATAATAAAAAAAATCCTATTAACCAAACACCTATTACAAAATCTAAATTTTCAAAATCCAAAAATTCAAAAATCACCCCAAAAAATCTAATACCAAACACACTCAATATTAGATACATATACAAAGTTTACGTAAATATTTTGACTTAATTCCTTCAACAATCAAATGTCCATGAAAGGAGTTATTTCGTTCGAAAAGTTAAAAGACTTGGTAAGAAGTCTGAAACTTAAAGTCATAGTCGCAAAAAATGTTAGATACAAAATTTTTATCGTTTGAATCTTAATGTAAAAGTATGCATATTTTTAATTTCCGATGTACCAAAAAAAACGTATCCATATTTTTGCAATATATATAATAATATGTATAATTATAAAACGTCAATTTTTTTAAGATGAAAACCAAACAACCTTGTGAAAGTTAAGAATGTGAAGTTTATTATTACTTATAATCGTCCAGAACCATAAGTTTTTATCTTAGATAGAATTTGTTCCTATATAATATATATACATATTATTAATTATATTGTATATCCAAAAAAAATAACAGTAAAAAGAAATAGGGAAATTAAGGTCTTTGAAGGGAAACATTTTAGTGGTGAGAACAGATCAAAGATGGGGTTTTTAGTAACGAGCCTAATATATGTAAGTTATCATATTTAATAAATTTTCTCTTTCAATAGTTTTGTAAATATTTAGGATCAAAGAAATACAATGGTGATGAAGATTGACAAAAGTTTGGTATATTAAGTCTACCAAATATTTATTCTCAAAGGAATACAAACATGAACTGTATCCTTTAGTCACCTGTGAAAAAAATATTACACTTTAAATGGTGATCAGTATTGTCAAGGTTTAGACTCACCTTTTTAGTTTATGTTTTATTTAGTAGTTACCATTGTTCCGTGTGTTCCCGTTGCTGTGGTTAGGGCTAGGACTTAGGGTTGAAAATAAAACAGGTAAAAACAGTCAAATTCGTTTTCGTTTCGTTTAGGTTTTTCGTAACGAAATGAAAAACCATTTTTCGTTTTCGTTTTGTCTCATGAACCCATTTTTTCTCGTTTCGTACTTTTTCGTATCGATTCGGTTCGGATAATTAGATTATTTTTTATTAAAAAACAACATTGTATTGCTAATTTAGTACATCCATCATAAAAAGAAAAGAAATGTTTTAATAATAAAATTACAATATGTTACTTAATAATCCATCATGCCAATGATCATGAAATATAATACTTTTAGTATACATTTATTATATTTATTTATTTATTTATTATTAGACGATAACGTAATTTAACGAAACGAAAAGTGCATTGATTATTATCATCTTGTTTACTAAACGAAATATATATTTTATTTAATTATCATTTCATTTAGTAATGAACGAAAACGATACGATTTCCAAACGAAACGAGCACGAAATTCTTTACAAAATTTCCGCCTCATTTTGCAGCCTTAGCTGTAGGTGGGCAATTGTGTATCTCGATCGCACAGATGAACCCGCTCATTGTGCTCATCTTAAGTGAAGGCCAGTGAAGTGTACGAAAATAATCATAAACTTTTTTTTTGTCCTTTACTACTTTTAACTCTTAGTACAACCTACATCTTATCACGTTATTCAGATTTGTACGTTGTTTCATAGAATATATACAAGGAAATGTGTATTTTTTTTGTATAGCAACCCTACATGCTGTCAAGGGTTGTTACGATGTATACACATCTGAAAATTTAAAAGAATAAAACTCGTTTTGCTTTTGCTTTTCGAAGTTATGATCATTAAAATTCCTTGCATCAAACTTGCCAGAGGCTTGATTCTGTTCCACCCAAGAATGAGCATGCATGTCCATTGATGATTGTGTCGTCATTTTGCATTTAACCAGACTAAATACTGTTATCAATAATACTTAAATGTTCATTTATGAAAAGCCACATTTTGGCTAATGGCTACAGTGTGATTGTTTGGCTGCAATTCTAGGTTACAACCTTTTGTTGCTAATAAACAGTTCTGCGTAAAAGTGAAATCATCTTACTTTGCTTTTAAGCAAGACCAAATAAGCCAACTTACTTAAAACTACAACCAAATAAACATATTCATGGCTGCTAGCGATTGGCTGGCCAGCTTAAAACTGAAGTCAATTTAGTTTACTACCAAGCGGAAAGAACTTGGTTATTTCCTAATCTTCCAATAAGCCAACTTATTTAGTCAAAATCCAGAACCAAACAAACAACCTTATGATTTCCCTTCTCTCAACAGTGAAAAGGTTAATAGATCCGGCATATTTCAAGCTTCAAGTGTGATGAAAATAGACATACAAAACAAACAAGTATACTATATATTTATTACCGATACAGATATAAGAACTATGTTTGTTTCCCTTCCAAGGACTTCAATCAAAGGTGATAGTACACAACAAAACATCAATAATTACTTACTTGATACTTAATCAACCGAGGTATGCATATCATTCAATCCAACCTCCCAAAAATAAACCAGCACGCTCCAATAATGAAATTTTTAGCTGCATTTGATGAATCTACTTCCACACAGAGACACATGGCCAACGACTTTTCATTACAAATATTTGATGAGCATATATATGGCCATGACCAGACCGACGATCCCAACAACTGATAAGAGGAGGCATAGGCAAGAGCAACCACCTTTGGTCTTTTTGTTCAGAATTGCCAGATTCCTCTGAACCCGCTGTTTTGCAGACATAAAAGGGTACCAAACAGCTTAACAAGATAAGTTTTTTATTTTTGCAAAAGAGAACAATGAAGCTATATTCAAGACTCCAATATTTATTTTTTTTAAGACACCAACATTATCTGAGACACCAATTTTATTCACATTTCCCACACCCTTGCATAAGAATGAAATTTATAAGAGATTGTTTTTCAAACGTAAATAAAAAAAAAAACTGAAAGATGTGTTTGACATCAAGGCATTTTTTCCTGTACTCTAGCATTTAGTTCATTAAAATGTACTTTTCTATGTTAACATTCACATCCTGCTCATCCTAATATTCTCATATTGCGTAAAACTTTACCTATTTAGTACTCATGATGGTACAACAAAGTTACGAAAGACGTCTTATTCAACAACCACCAAAAAAACTATGCTAGAGCAGCTACACTAAGTTACAGTACAAATTAGGACTATCAGTAACATGACTGTTACCTGTAACCGAGAATCAGTTACATCTACGTGTTCGTCCAGATGATCCTGTATGGCCAAAAATAAAGAATCAGGTTCAAAATATCAACTAAAGTAGAAATAGAAAAGAGTAGACAAAGCACTCATGTAAGCACATACAATTAGTCTCGTGTGCAGATCAAGTTCTTCATTGACTGCCAAAGCAATATGTTTTGTGCTTATCACCGTCTCTTCCAATTTCTCTAGTCCCTCATCTTGTTCTGGATAAAACCATACTCATGAAGAATACAACTTTTATACAAGTCATATACAATTTCAATACAAAAGCGAATAAAGGGAATAAAGGACACAATATTAACTAAATGAGTGGTCCCTATATTTTGAAACGTATTATGTTGGTTTCTTTTGGATTTAACTGAAAAAGTCATTTTCTAGGTTTTTATTGAGTTAAGGTATTTCATGTGCATAGCAGAAAATACTATACTACTAACGTTACTATTACTAATTTTCTTTAAAAAGGACAAAAAAAAGTCGGTGGTCAATATGATATTCATATTACTCTAGAATCTCTTTATAGTATAAAGAAGAGACTTATTTTCATATTCTCTGGTAAAAAGAGTAGAAACAACAAACCTTTCATAATTTGTCTTTGAAGACCAACAACACCAGAGTTATCCAAGCCACTGGCCCTTTGAGCAGCATCAGCTGGTTTTATTTCAGGACCAAGTAAGCTGTCTCTGTTCGCAAAATTTGACATGTTCAGTGTGGTAGCCATCTGAGTTACTTTTGATTTCAAGTTCCCAAGCATGTCCTTTCGGCGATTCATCTCCTTTTCCGTTCTGTGCATAATAATAAAAAGATTTAGAACTAAGCAAGATAATAATATACCAAAAAAGAAGAAAGATACTTGGAAAGGACAACTGCTAATCGGCTGTGGTCAACTACCTATATTCCTAATCTGCTTGTTTGCCTACTGCTTTAAAGAAGATAGGCTAAACTAATAAGGTTCAGAAAAAAACTGACATCCCAGCTTAAAGTTTTTAGTTTTTTAAGGGAAAAAAATAGAAATCTCTGCACTTAAGCTATTTGACAAATTACAGACTAGCTTCTAGGAGGAAATTACACTGAGGTGAAGACCTTGTATAACAATCAGAATAAATTTACTACGTCGAGATTCAGTGTGAATACATAAGATTTATGACCTGGCATAATGTATAATTGAAAATGGAATTAGCTGCATACAAGGAGAAATATTATCGAGTCTCGTAGATACTTTACTAAAGAGTTAGTGGTAAGACTTAGCCAAAACTGAATGAAACTTCAAATTTTCCACTACCAATATTTTCACTTCACCGGTTCTCATTTGTCCTTTTACTAAACAAATGACAAATAGTTGTCATACACATAATTAAGTTATGGTGGCTGGCGGCCTTTCTATAACTTCGTATAACACTATTATACTTGTGAGGCACTTTCATGGTCGTTTGTTTTAAATGACGGCATGAGAAGCTGCCAACAAAGTTACAACCAGGCGTAATTATGTTTCCTCATCATCAATCTTCCTAATAATTTTTTTTGTCAGAAACGAGAGTACGAATTACCACTTACAAAGGTTGTTTGCCCGGTAACCTAGCCAGAAGTGATTGAAGGCTTTCAAGTCTCGTGCCCAATATCGTAATTTTTCTCCGTATAGCAGATGCATGGCGTTGTGCTTCTGGTCCTGCTGAAGCCATAGAACTCCTTTCGGAAATCATGCCGTTAATATCATCAGCAAGTTTCACTGCTTCATTGTATTCTCTAACCCACGAGTCCGACGAAGACGCCATTGGTCTGAAATGGATAGAGAAACGGTCATCAAACAAGGATAAAATCAAATGTAAAAGTATGGTGTCACACGAGTGGATCTGAATATTAAGGACAGTTTCCACTAATTGGCATATTTGGACTGTTTTCCGCCAGTCGCTAGTTAATTCTTTTCATTATCATCTAGTGATGTAGCATGATACTCTGTATGCATATCCAAAATCAGTTTACTGAAGTGTACGCGATCAAAACTAAAATCAGTTTATTGAACAGTATGCATACTCAAAACCGGGTTACTGAAGTGCATTCCCATCAAGACTGGGTTTACTATACAATATGCATATTCGGGATTAGTTTATTGAAGCAAATATTCATCAAACATTAAAATCAGTCTTAAGGAACACTGTGCCAATCAAAAATCAAACCATTTAGGTGTAAGAACATCAAAAGTACCATGAAATATGAAGCGGGTTTTTTCTTTTTCACACCATAATAATTAAGTTTATCTGTCACTTTATGGTATGTTTATAAGAAGTATGATGAAAAGTCAAGACTGAATTTAAACAGTAAGTCAGCATGTCACAAATATACACATACTGAGGAGTCAAGCTTATTGCAATGTATGAAGCGTCAACATCCGAATATAAAACGTGGAAAATATAGCTTCTTACATTGAACCCACATGTACGTAAAATCTGTTGTCTCTACCCCTCACTTATGCATACTAAATTCTTAAACTATGTTTCAGAATAAGTAGTAACTACCAGTCAAGATACTTCTTGAAGAGAATAGGTACTAGTCATAGCAATGACCAGTTGTTACAGAAAAAGGATCAGATAACCACACATAAGTATACATCACCACACATTACAGAGGACACAAAATAGTGTTTCCCAAAAATAAGGCCTCTACAAAATCGATATATCAATTCACCAAATTACTTATTATCTCAGGGAGTTTTTGACTGCGGCTTTAACCATATAAGGTGGCTTATTTACATCTGAGGAAAAAAGATAGACTCAATAGCTTACAAACACTTCAACTCGAGACTTTTAAGGCAGAAACCCAAAGCATTCTGATAAGTTGACCAAACAATTGTTAAGAAAAGAACTAAGATAAAAATCTGCAACCAAACTTCCCCTTGTTCCCAAGAAATCAGACAGCCTCCCACCCACCAAAATTTTAACAACAAACAAAATAATCAAGAAAATTACTTTCGCCACCAAAATTTTCCACCCAAAAACCTTATCCCCTAGCATGGATGACCAATCTTAGTATTTAACTATTTATTTTTCTTCCGGAAATCATTTAAATACATGATTGATTCACATATACAGTCCATGAAAGGTTTTTGAGTAACGTTTTTTGAGCCTCTTTAATGCAAAGGGGTGCGACCTCAGCCCCACAGTTTACATACTAAAAAGGATTACTTTTCCATAACGAAATTTCGGAAAATTTATAAAAACAGTGCGGCTTGCAATCCCATAGAATAATATTCTTTACTACCTCCATCCCTAGATTATTGTTCCTTACGAAACTACATACAACTTCAACAAGCTAAAATCTCGCATCTAACTTGCCGAAATCGAAATTTTAAAAAGCTAATCATATAGTTTAACGTTTAAATCATGTGATTATATTTTGAAAATTTCGATTTTGGCAATTAAAATGCGACATATTTGTTAGTCAAAGTTGAACGAAGCGAAAATTATTTAGAGACGGAGTATTTAACAACCCCATAATAGTGAATAGATACAAAATGAACATAACTTTTAAAAATGAATATAACCCAGAACAGCATATTTATACTTACTATTTCTCAATCAAAATGAACATAAATTTGAATAATGAGTATTACCCAGAACCAAACAATGCCCAATAATTATACACCAAATATAAATACATAATATTACTAACAGGGTATTACCCAGAATTCAAATCTATACAAACATAAAAAAAGATAAATAAACCAACGCAAATTATATTAGAAAGAAAGGATCTTTTTACCTGCCTATGTCTTTGAATTAACGATCTGAAATTTCCTTTTTATTTTTAGCTAAGACCTTTGACCAATAAACTTATAATATATAATAACATATATATATATATATATATGCATTTATATGTATATAATAGATATATAAATAGAGAGAGAGGACTCCGACCGGCAGAGATTGTCGGACTCCGTTGTCTTTTATTGAACGCAGATAAATATAACGTTTAAATATTTAAAATTTGGGTAGAAATATAGGGGCCAGAATTATCAAACGAAAACTTACACCTGGATTTTGTAATACCTGTTGAAATTGTGATAAGTTAATTAAAAATAGAATCATTATAGTATTTTGTTGATATTCATCATTATGTTATTTTGTTCATATTCGGACATGGCATGTACATACCATAAATTTTCAAATTTTAGGACATGATATCAATAAATTATGAATATATTATTTAATTAGTTTTATACATGTTTTAGTTTATCAAAATCAGAAAAATTATAAGTTTATTTACTTAACCGGGCGAAACTTAGTAACATATATTATTTCAAACCAAATGTTTGCTTGAATTTTTTTTGTTTGAAGTATAATTTGTGTTTCTCGTGTTATTAGAGAGTTGTTAATGCTCCAGAAAATATTTTATACATGTCTGCGGAAGTATACGTGTGGTCAATGGGTAAATAAGTCGACGATATAAGAATTGAAGAATACGACAAGCGAAATGTAATGTCGGACGGGTGTCATGTCAGACAGATAAACACGTGTCGGATACGGTTTTTTTTTTTAAATGTCCGTATAATTGAATAAAACCATATTTATGTTCAGACTTGAGAGTACTCGGGAGTAGTTAGCTAAAGCAAAAGTAATGTTAGTGTGAAAAAGTCAAAGTTAATATTTAACACGAGAAACGCTTATATGAAGCGATGCATTATAATTAAGGGTATGTCAATAGAATATTTTAGTTTTTATTTTGAATTATTTTTAAGTTGGTTATTTTAAGATTTATTAATATATACAGTAAAACCTCTCTATAAGAATACTCAATATAGGAATAACCTTCCTATAGTAATAAAAAATCTCGGTAACAATTCGGACCAGTTCAAAATAAGAATAAACTCTCTATTGTCATATTTCGTAGTTTTTTATGGTCTCGTTAGTTATAAATTCACCTTCTTATAAGAATAAAATACATTTCATTACAAAAATATATACATTTCGTTACAATAAATTTATAATGATGTAAAGTACTTATGTAAGGTTGTTTAGCATGATGACTTAATTTTTTGTGTTGCTATCGCATCTTTTAACTTGTTCGTCCATATTAGCTCGTCGACATGGATACCGCCAAAGTGATTGATATGTTTAATTTAATATACCTAGTATTTATACATGTAAAAAATGTATATGAAGGATTGTATTTGACTTTACAAATTTCAAAATGCATGTATTTGTTTTTAAAATACATGTATTTTTTTTCTACATTACATGTATTTGTTTAACTAAACTTTTGATAGATTCATTTGTTTGTTTTAACTTATAATGAAACATGTATATGTATCTAATATTATGTAAATATATATATTTTTTATTTTTGTAATATGTAAATTTTATATAGGAATAACCTCCTTATAGTAATATTTTTTCATGGTCTCCATAATATGACTGTATAGAAGTTTTACTGTATTAGAGCATCTCCAATATTGTTGTTATCTCTATTGTTAACTAAAATAGTTAGCTAACAATGCATTTTTTTATCTACATTAGTTACGTTAAATTATGTGTTATATTTATAAATGTTACAAAAGTTGTTAAAGTTAACAATGTTTTTAACGTTTGTAACTGATGACATGGCAAACACACACCACAATTAACATTATTATATTCTATAAATTCTCCCCATAAAAATATTGACAAGTAAAATAAAAGAGAAATTGTTAATTAAAAATTGATAACATTGTTAATTTGAAACTATTGTGCTTAGAGCATCCATAATACTTTTGTTAACTTTTTATTGTTAAGTACTAACACATCATCGTTTAAAAATATGTTAAATGACACATATGCATCTTAAATTTAATAAGCACATTAGTTTCACATTAACAATGTTATCAATTTTTAATTAAACATTTCTCTTTTATTTTACCAATTACTATTTTTATGAGAATAATTTATAGGAGATAATAATGTTAATTGTGGGTTGTGTTTGTCACGTCATCAGTTACAAACATTAAAAACATGGTTAACTTTAATAAGTTTTTTAACATGTATAAATATAACACAACTAATGGAGATACAAAAATATATTGTTAGCTAACTATTTTAGTTAATAATAAAGATAACAACACTATTGGAGATTCTCTTACACAATAATTTTGTTAACTTTTTATTGTTAACTAGTGACACACCATCGTTTAAAAAGCTATTAAATGACACATAATTATATTAACTTAAACACCACATTAGTTTAACTTTAACAATATTATCTATTTTAACTAAAAATTAATTATTCAAAATATAGTAGTATCGATAGGTGTTGAAAGAAAATAAATAGCAGTATGATAGAGATATAAAAGATATACGTGAGAAATAACAGTTAATTGTGTGTGTGGATATATTTTTTTGCCATGTCATCAAGCAATAACAATTAAAAATATTGTTATCTTTAACAAATGTTTTTAACATATATAAAGTTAACACACACTTTAACACAACTAATGGGGAGACAAAATTGCATTGTTAGCTAAAATTTTTAGTTAACAATAGAGATAACAACATTATTTTAGATGCTCTTATTAAATTTAAGATGCATATGTGTCATTTAATATCTTTTTAAACGATAATATATCACTATTTAACATTAAAAAGTTAACAAAACTATTATGAATATTTTTACATTTTTAATATTTAATGCACCCGTTTACCAGGGTGTTAATCCCTTTAACACTCTCTTGAGTAAAGGTTACGAAACAATCACTGATGGTGTCATTTTTAAAACAAATATGCGGATCAGTTGGTATGTTTATTTAAATTCATGTTGGTCATTACCTTCAATTTTAGCACTAATAGTCCCCAAACCTTGATAAAGTAAGAGACTTAGTCCACATAGTTTACAAAGATCCATACCTTTTTCATGGTACGTTTTTAATGTTTAAAACACCAATGTAACCAGAGTTTTATACGTTTACTACATCAAAATATCTGCTTTTAACGATTTGTGCATCCATCTTTTAAAATTTTCAATTTGGGTACCACACTGTAATAAATTTTCAATTTAGGTATAATCGTCTAAATTAATCACGGAATTATGTCACGTGGCATTTAAAAACGTTAATTTGAGAGATTATTTTGATAATTTTGTTCAAAAATATGTTATCCTAGAAAAACGTTTTCCCCAATTTCACACATAACAAAAATTTGGATTATGTGCTAATTTTTGTTGTGTGTGAAATTGGGAGAAATTTTTTTCGAGAATGACATATTTTTATGTAAAATTGTTAAATTTGCCTCTCAAATTAGCGTTTATCAAATGTCACGTGATATGATTCCGTGATTAATTTAGACGGTGGTATCTAAATTGAAAAATTATTATAGTGCGGTACCCAAATTGGTAAATTTAAAAGATGGGTACTAAAATCGTTAACAACACTATAGTTTGGTGTACTAAACGTATTTTTTCCCAAGCATAAGTGACTAAAAATAGTCTAGTTTAGTATAAATGTAATTTAGTAATACTTTCACAGTTTCCAAATAATACGATTAAAGTGTACACAAATATCTAAAGTCGTTTATTCACGACCACTCTCATAGACGCTATAGTTGACCTAATAAAACAAAAATTATTCTTTTTTACTACCGATTGTATGAAAATTGAAAGACAAACGATATCGGAATATCGGATCAAGAAAGAGCTCTTAAGTACATCTGTTGCAAATGACGCTACATTAGATGCCAATTAACACCTACGATGAGACTCATATTGAATCATTGACTAATAATCAATTCATATACAGCCATTCTTTCTGCAAACAATGGGTTGTTTTCTACCACTAATCTGTCTAGCATAGTAAATCGTAATAAATATTTTACTGATTTATTTTGCACGATATGAGTTTCATCTTTTCGGACGACTTGAAGTGCAATATAGAGATACAAGATACAACAATGGTTTTCCCTTCAAAACGTGAGGATCATTAGTTGTAAATACATTTCCTTGCTTCAACTAACTCGGTCCAACAGAAATTCAAAAGATTTAATGAAGAAAAATCCAAAACATAAATAACACAACACCTTCTCCCCACGTTTCCCTCGAGACATCCTTATTTTTCCCAAATTTCATTTATAATAAAACAAAAACTTTTATCACCCACAAAACATTCAAAATTTAATCTCAATATCCTAACTTGGGTCTCACTAAATCCAAAAACAAAAATGCTTCATTTTGTCTCACCCAAGTACTAAATTTAAGTTCATCTCAAATTTATTTACAAAAATACAAACTTTTTCCTCCCCAAATATACATATTTTAGTTTCTTTATCCCATGGCAATGAAATTTCCAGTCACTTTATTCCTTCTTTTACTTGTTTTTACACTAGCCCAAGTTATATCAGCTGAGCAACAAGAAGGGTTCATTTCAGTTGAAATCTACAATAAAGGGATTAATTTTGCCAAAGATTTAGTAATAAACACTGTAATTCATAGCTTGACTCCTCTAGAGGTGCCTCAAATCGAAAAGCCTGTGAAAATAGCTCTTCTTGGGACAGTTCATATTACTTTGTCAAATATAGTGCTTTATAAAGTTGAGGTAAATTCTTCAACTGTAAAGGCTGGGGATACGGGAGTGGCTATCGTTGCTTCGGGGTCAAAGGCGTTTTTGAGCATGGATTGGAATTATAAGTATGGTTCTTTTATCAAGATTTCTGATAAAGGGACTGCCTCTGTTGAGGTATATATGCTTACATATACATCCTCAGACTTACTTTGAACATCTTTTTATATTGCTATATATGTTGAGCTAATCTGTTAGTTTAATTTGACTAAGATTTAAGTACTTTTGAGTCCATTTGTTTAAAAAATGCAAAGCAAAAAATATAGTAGTATTTTGCTTTTTAGTACCAGACTTAGACTCTTAATGCGAAATAACTGTAGGTAATCTCAATGATGAAAATTATAGTTTTATTGAAACTAAAACAATAAAGTACTTGAGATAAAAATATAATTGCCTCGGTAAGTGAAGAAAACGGACGAGTTTAGAGGTAAATGGTCTTTTTATTGGTGTTGCCAAACAAACCTGTTACAGTATATGTCAGTGCTTAAAGTACAATGAAATTGTTACTATTTTTAATAGGCGGGGAGAATAAGAAAGGCATAGTCTTTTGGTGTTTCCACATATTGAATGTCTAAATTGAGCCATAGTCAATGTGCCCAAAGAGTAGATTAAAAGGAAATGAACTTTATCAACTAAAGGGAACATGAGATAAGACTTTAGTGGCCAAGTTTGCCAAAAGACAAGCCTTCTTTTCCCAGTAGAGCTCCATGAATCAGTGATAACCATTTAAAATAATCTTATGTAGTCCTCGACTATGCACGTACCTTATCTGGTACGTGGAAAACTAGCTCGCAAACGTGATCATTCCGAATACTAATTTGCCGATTCAGTTAGTGAAGAGTTTAATGTTCCTAAGCTGAAGAAAACTGAATCTTTATTTGAGTCTCTACTTTTCTTTAAAGTAGCAGTGTAAGATAAAAGATAATAATGGCTCATTGAAAAATACCATTCCAACGATTACTCAATGCCATATTTAAATGAGTTAGTTAAGGAAATAAAGGAACTTGCAAAATGAAGATTTCTACGTTCAAGTATGATCAGTGCTAATATTTGCCGAAACAGTTGGCAATATTGATACCTCTGCAGGCCTTATATGTTAAGTTAAAGAGTCTAGTGAATTCGTAGAGAAGTCGCATTTACCAAAATATACGATGTAATACAAGAAGGTTCATAGATGTACTTATTCAACAACTCCTACTTTTTTCCTAAGGTTGATGGCATGGAGATTGGGGTGACAGTAAACATAAAGAACGAAAATGGGACAATTAAGCTCTCTCTACTAGATTCTGGATGTTACATAAAAGATATTTCCATCAACATGAATGGTGGAGCATCTTGGCTTTATCAAGGGTATTCACTAATTCCTTCACATAAACGCAATGTCAAGTTATAAGCTTATAAGAAGATTTAACTTGTTAAGCCTACTTCAATGTAAATTTCAATCCTAATATTCCTTTTTAACTGGTTTTTATTACTTACTGGTAACGTACTAGTATTTTCTTATTTAGTGAACACTTGTTGCAGGCAGTAAGCTTTTGTACAAAAACTACCAAGATCAAATATAACGATTCTTACTTATTTGGCTGCAAAAAGTATTGAAACAATACTTATAAGTTAGCTACGCAAAACACGTTTTGTTCTTAAGTTAGAAAGTAAAAAAGAGGCTAACCCAAAGAACAAGTGCAAGCCCCATATATATTAGTCATGTATCTTCATCGGGCCTTGTTTGGTTGTAGGTTTTTATCTCAGTTTTCTTTTGTGCCTGAAATTCCGATAAGCTTAAAATTTGAGCTTTTCTGACTATTTTTGGCATGAAAAGCTAGAAGCTTTAGGTTGGACGAACCCAGCTTTTTCTCAATTTTAAAGAATCAAAATTGTTTATTTGACTCTGTAACCAAAGTAGCCCTCAGAAAACCTAGGATTATCGCTCTAAATCTTTCTCATGATCTCATCTCTAAAAGGTAATATTTGTCGTTACTTGTTGAAATAACGTACTTGGCCATATTTCTTCTTTTAGATTGATCGATGCTTTCGAAGGTAAAATACGTTCAACGATTGAAAAAACAATTACCCAGAAAATAGAAGAGGAGATCACAAATGCCGAATCTTCATTAGAATCTATTCCGAAAAGTATCAAAGTAGATGATATTGCTACACTAAACGTGACCATTGTGAACGATATTGTTTATAGTAACACCTCTTTTGGCTTCGAAATTGATGGTCTATTCACTTCCACAAAAGCTAAAGTTGCATCTCCTGATTATAATAGTCAAAATTCAAAAGCTTCGGTTCAATGTGAAGGTCCGTCAAAAATGCTTGGGATATTGATACATGAAGAAGTTCTAACTTCCTTATCTTTATTATACTATAATGTAAGTTATCGTACTTAAAGCATAACATTTGTTTTTTCGAATTGCTTTAATTTAGTGTACTCCAGTGTGTCGTAATTTCATCTTGTCCGCCAGACTATGAAATATTCAAATATAGGAATTGTTTGGTTGCAGTTTTTAAGAGAATAAGCTTGGTTTCTAGTGCCTGATAAAAAAAATTGGGTTATTCAGCTTAAAACTTCTAGCTTTTTCAGGTCAAGAACCACAAAATCCAGCTCTTAAGCTAGTCATACAAATGCAGATACAATTTTGAGCAAAAAAAAAACGGACGTGAGAGTGACCGAAAACAAAATTTTAGCACGCTACATAGTCTTGTAGTCAGTTTTGCACCCTCTGACTTGCATGAGTTTTCAAATTGTGCATGTTAAACAAAAGTCAATCTTTCGACATAATAAGACATAAATAGCTACAAGATAGATGTTCAAAATAAAAAAAACTTGTAATTTAGGAATACAATTGGATGGCTGTATTGCTAAATTGGCAGAAAATCGTTTGTCTATTCAGTAATCAAATTTTTCGTAGTATGCCGTACAAAATTCAATTACGTAATATTTACTGTGTTAATCTTCAATAAGTCATTTTAATTGTTGTAATGTTATTTATATGGTCAGGCAGATCTTATGCATTGGATCATCGAGAACTTGCCCAACCAGTCGTTGATGAACACTGCTGAATGGAAATACGTTATCCCAATGCTGTATAAAAAATACCCGAACGATGATATAAAGCTGAATATATCTGTAACTTCACCACCGAGTATAAAACTGGCACAAGATAACATAGATGTTGTGGTTAACTTAGATGTGATAATCGAGGTGGTGGATGGTGATGAAGTATTACCAGTAGCATGCATTTCTTCGGTAAGTAAAAAAAGGCTAGTTATTAAGCCCTTATTTGGTTCCAGCTTTAAGCTTTTTTAGTCTTCGCTTCATAAAGCTGGACTCTGTTTGGTTACTAGGCTTAAAAGCTTTGTTGTCCTGGCTTTTTCAAGCCTGACAATACAAGAAGTTTCTTGATCAATAAACCCAGATTTTTCCTTAACAGTTAACACTATAAAAAGAACCTTTTATTTAAGACGCAGCAGGAACAGAGACCCTAAATTTCTCAGTTAATTCTTGTTTGCCTGTGAAATACGTAAAGTACGTTTACTCTGATATATAACTAGTTTTGATATGCTAATGCAGCTAATACGGTGCTTAACTTTAACTTTTAAGAGCACTATTATTTCCATGTTTCATTTCGATTTAAAAGGAATCCAAAAGTTACATTTGAAACCAAAAACAAGTATTTTTCATGCTAGTTAAGCAAGTGTTGTCGAAACTCTTGAACTGTGATGGGATTTAAATTGTTTCGTTTTTGTTATTATTTTGTTTTGGTTGGACAGGAGGTTACCCTTTCGGCTTACCCAGAAATATCAAGAAATAGCTTATCCGGAAGCATAATGTTAGATGATTTCTTCATGTCGTTAGAGTGGACAAAAATTGGTCCCTTGCACATAGTTTTACTAAAGGTATTCTTGTCACCACTTTTTCACTCTCAACTATGAGCTTGTTTGCCTCCAACCTTTAAGTAAGTAAACTGGCTTATTTGAGGCTACGAATGAAGCTAGGTTCACTCAACTTGGTAGGTTCACTCAACTTGGAAATTCTAAGTTTTAGACTAGAAATGCAATTAAATGTCTGCTTTTATCCCGGAAACCAATTTACTGCAACATTTGAGTAAACAAGCATCTAACCTTGTGTTTTAAGGTGAAACCGAAGAATCCTTACGTATCACATCCTTCCAACGATTATGATCACCCTTGGTTCAGTTTTGTGACTAACTAATTTTCAAAAAACTTTGCAGCCCGTTGTAGAGACTGTCCTAAAAACGGTTATCGCACCATATGTGAATTTGATCCTGTATAGAGGAATCCCTTTGCCAGATTTTGAAGGGTACACACTTCATAATGCTAGATTTGATTACATTGGTTCACGGATTATTATTTGCAGTGACGTGGCATCCTTACAACATCGAGGACTATTTCCTAGTATGGTTTTCAACACTTAGCCAGCTTTATTTAAGTTAGATTAACAAAAACAGTTGGTGGAAATTCTTTTGCAAGTTATGTGTGTTTATGTACTCATTTCATAAACAAATAGCTCAAAAACATTGTTGAAGCAAGTTAGATGAGCATTAGCAAAAGTATAGTTGAGAAATCAAGTTGTGCGTGTAATTTCTTTAGGCATAAATGTAGTACTATTATATACTAAAAATAATAATATCTGGTTGAGTGTATGTGGAAATATTACTTTGAGAACAAATGGGTGCTCTATGTCTGTACTTTCTCTTATTTGGTTTGAGAACATTTATGGAATATAAGATGCATAAATCTGAAAGCATCATGATCCTACAATAATATGACAAGCATGAGCAAAACATGATTTACGGGAAAAAATACAATTCGTACAATTAACTCAGACCTTAACAAATAAGGTACCAAACTTCGTTTTTTTTTTCACATTACAGACCTTTCGGCCAAATTGATCCATAATCATGTCAGTTGCCATCACGCAATCAAATTATAGAGTATTTTACTATTCATTTTTTCCCTTCAAATGAATCACAACATAAAAATTTTATTTTATTTTCTCATTTTGTCGCTGGGATTTCAGGAGATCCAGAAGTACGACTTCCTATCTTTAAACAGCCAAATGAAAACATATCGTTGTATATGTATAAAGCAAACATTAATCCAATGTCAAACATGATAATAATGGTATCATCGGGATTTTAGATTGTTTGTTTGTATTACTATTACCTACGAATCGAATCAATGACAATAATATCGCCAAGAGTTGGCAGCTGAAATCTCACCTTTTTCGGTGTTATCTCCCTTGTCATCTCGTCCACCATTAAATCATCTCCACCAACCTTTTCAACTCCCGGATCGGTTTCTCTCCCTAAATGATAACTCTTTCGAGAATCGACACTAACCACCTCTTCCTGGTCTTCTTCTGGAGATGGAAAAACAGCTACTATTCTAGAAATTTCACGTTTATTAGTACTTGCTTTAGTACCCTTGGTCACGTGTAGCGAAGCCGAAATGAAATCCTCTAGAGTCAATACGCGAATATCGTTATTTTGTTGACGGATCTGCAAATGCGTTTTCTTCTTTTTCTTCGGGTTTCCTACGCATTTTGGCCTCAAGAAGCACATTGCAGCTCCCATTTATTTCCTTAGGGAGACGATGTCAACCAAGTTACGGGTTGAAATTTGTGTTGGAGAAATAGATTATAAGAAGTCGTGAACGGGAAAAACAAGTATGAAAATTCATATTCACAGTTTTAATATGTTAGCATACTCGCTTATATTATAAATTATAATGAAGATATTGGATACGTAAGAATCGCAAGCCTGCAAGCCATAACCAAAAGAAGATCTATATTTTTATCGGGTTCCGCTCCATTTTACTTAACTACCCCGTGATCTGCAACAAGATTTGTTGGCGATCCAGCTGAGAGTGAGGTTAATTCAGGAAATTTTAGTTTACAGATGAAGACAGTGAGTGTGACAATTCCTTGCAATTTTGCCGTATCGGCCCAATTGAGCAAAATGTGAAATGCATATATATGTTTTTCTTCATACATCTAAACTTAGATTAAAGGGCTAAATTAGACATAGTATAAACGTAAAGTTTTGTATTAAAGATTAAAATATTTTGATCTTTGATAATATATGACGTTTGAGTGATCAGGACGATTAACTTCTGATCTTTAGTCAGTCAAATGTACGTAAGTGACAAATGAATATTGGGGTTTAAGTATACTATCCTTTGAAAAGAACTCTCAATCTCAAAGCTTGCGTATAGTTGCCACATGGAAATGCAATCATAAATATTCAAAAACTACTGTGTAATAATGGTCAATACATTCTAAAGATAATAAATGGCCATTTCTATAGATATCACGTTTATTAGTACTTGCTTTACTACGTTTACAAGTGTGGCAGAAACAAATCCTCTAGATTAACACACATGACACATGGTATATGGTTATCGTGTAATCGATGGATTTCCGAAAGTGTTCTCTACTTTTTATTCCGTTTTCCAAAGCATCTAATGTCAACACACGTCGAAGCTCCCCTTTTTTTTCCTGTCAAATAGCCAGCAAATTGATGATTGTGTTGAAAAACTAAAACTATATATAATGCGACGTTGTCTCGGATAAACAATAAATGCGGAAATTCACATTCGCATTTCTATATGTTAGTACTCATGATAGATATTTGAAATGAAGATGCATACGTAATAAGAATCGCCAGCCTGCTTTTGTAACAAAAATAGACCACCCAAATTATTGTCGGGGTACGTACTTCACTCCATTTCTATCAAAGTTTCCATTTGTCCTGTTATAAAATATTTAGGCAAGCCGGCGAAGAGCGCGAGGTTCATTGGGCAAAATTCCAGATAAACGGTGTATGAATAGAGGATATCATGTGCAGATGAAGACAGTAAGAGTGTGATAATTCTTAGCATAAAGTTTCGTCATTTTAGGCCTACATGAGCATTTGTGAAATGCATGATGATTTTATTCATTTAATCATCTGTCTTAAAAATTATAATAATAACTAAAATAAGTTCCATAAAATACAATGTTTTAAATAGCGGTATTTCTGTCATGTTTCAAATTCCATAAACACGGATATCGAGGCATGAACTTTTTAAATAAAAGAAAAACGAAACCTTTTGGTATAAAATTTAAAATTTTAAAAAGAAAATACTAGCGAGCTAAAAGAACAATTAAACAATTTAATAAAAGTGTTTGCCAAACACGGCTACAAGACGAGATAAAATAAACGAATGTAAATTGGCCATAGGGTACAACCTTAAAATATAAAATAAATGAAAAGAAAGCGAAAGCCCCAAACCCATGATATTGCAAAGCAACAGGTCTTATCCAAACATGCCAACCTATGTGGTACCTGAAATACAAAATTGTAACGGTGAGTCCCACGCAGATAACTAGACGGGACGGCACCACAAACACTGTCACTCCATCCCATAAATGCAAGAGCTCACAAATTCTACAACTACGATAATCGACGTATAAAAAGAAATATAATAACATTCTACAACTGTATAAATTAAATATATTAAATAACTTCAACACACATCTATAGCGTACATGAACCTCTCACGCCACCTACCCCAGTCCGTAAGGTAGGTCATTTCCTATCCCTTCGGCCGTCTTATGTCCCCGGAATTAGGGAGAGACATAAACCATTGCAACATAAAAGTAGATTTATAGTGCGCACTTGGACCTCTCACGCCACTCGTCCCAGTCCGTAAAGCGAATCATTTCCTATCCATTCGGCCGTCTTATGTCCCCGGAATTAGGGAGAGACATAGACCATTGCTAACATAAAAGTAAATATAGTGCACACTGAGACCTCTCACGCCACTCGTCCCGGTCCGTAAGACGAGTCATTCCCTATCCCCTCGGCCGTCTTCTGTCCCCGGAATTAGGAAGAGACAGAGACTATTGCCACTACAGATAAATCACAAGGTCTCGGCCAATAATATAAAATCATTCAATTAACACAATCTCATACGTATAAACATTAATACCTCGACCAATAATATTATACTATTCAAATAACACAATATCATACGTCACTTAACGTAATACAACATAAACCATAATCATAGGTGCTAGATTCACAACTAGTCAATCACTCCAACAACATAAAAACTCATTCAGGCATTTTAACAAACACCTTGTATGCATAAACTACAATTCACCATAAATCAACATAAATTTATCCAATTTCATCAATAATTATATAATCACATAATCAACGCATAAAACATGCAAATCCATCCATAATCTCGTTAATCCAAAATTAATATAACTAACTCATCAATTTCTCCCATTCAAATAAGTGAATAAAACATACTTAACAAATTAAGAACATATTTAAGATAAAATGCAAAAACCCCCAATTTAAAATAACCGTAAGACCTAATACTAACATACACCCTCGTCTAGTTGTAATGGATAACCCCCGTTACCTTAGAGCGTAGAGTAGATGCTTCCGGTGTGAACCCGCTAACATGATTTCTTCTTCTTCTTCTTCTCCTTTTTTTCTCTCTTCTCTCTTGTATTTTACTGGTTTTAGGTTTAAAGAATTGAAAGTGAGCTGATTTTTTGTTTAGAAAAAAACTGTTTTTAGATAGTTTGTGGAAGCGAACTATTTGGTCCCCAAAGTTCTAAAAGCTAACTCTTAATCCAAAAATATTGTTTTACTACTCAAAAATAACAAATCTTTAGAAACAAATCTATTGAGTCCTTTTTATTAGTAAAATTAGTAACAGGTTTTTAAAATAAAGTTTTTCGGAAGAGTTTCGGTTTTTGGCTAAAAATTAGTCGAGTGACCGGTTTTTGGTAAAATTTTGTATAAAACGTTTTTGGATAAATTAAATCATAAATAAAACCATTGATAAAAATACGGGATATTACAATTTCTACCGTAACGTTTTTTTGAGGAAAACGCTAACGCTACATAGCGCTTTGTGGTGTATTTTTTTTTGCCTAAATACATATAAATATAGCATTAAATTCAAAACATCTAATAAAAATTAACTAAATATATATAAAAAAAATTATAACTAATAATCACAAAATGATTATACTTGAGATGACAGAGTATTTACTTTGTTTGCAAGAGTTTTGGAATTTGATTCTCTTTAAGCTTCAATAATTTGATTAAAATTTTGACAAAAAAAAAAAAAAAAATATATATATATATATATATATTTATTTTTATTTTTATTTTTTTGGACTGCACCCGCTATAGCGTGAATTTAGCGTTTTTCCATCCAAATAGCGTTTTAGCGTTGCGTTTTTCTTTAAAAAACCACTATATCGCATAACGTTGCACAACGTTGCGAGAATTTTAAAACAGTGATAATATATAGGGCTCTAATTTTTGGTGTGGTGATCGATATTGTCTCCTTCTCTCTGTCTTTTTGTGTAACTAAATTTATTATTTTACTTCAAAGGGCATATAGAATGTTGTGAATCAGTTTTTGTACTCCTCCTCCCTGTTTCCTATTAACCTTAATTATAGCTATGGACACGCTTTATAAATAAAAACAATGTTGCTAGCTAGCAATATAAATAAGTTTTGTAGAAAACTAGATTTAATTTCTTTTAAGCATCGCCAATGGACTACATAAGTCATCTTTTAGTATCGGTCTTTAGAGTTATTCTAACAAAATAGTGCTTTTTCATTCACATTGGACTTAATTAGTCATTAGTTACTGTCATACTATAAGGCCAATGCTAACTGTAAATATATGTTGGGAAACAAATTAAAACGAGTTAGAATTATTGCATATAATACTCAAATACAAAAATCGATAAATGAGAATTGTATCAGATTGTCGATCCAAACCAAGTAATTCTAATTATTTTATACGTTAAAAAATTTCATGTGATTCTAAAAACATAAAACATTAAATGTAAATTCTATCAAATTGTCGCCCGTGCAAAGCACAGGCAAAGCACGGGCTTTATTGCTAGTTGTTATTTCATCTCTTTCCAATTAATTGTCCATTACGAAACCACATGCAATTTTGACCGGCCAATAACTTGTATCAAAATTGTCGGAATGAAAATTTTCAAAAGTTAATCATATATTTCAAAAATTAAATTATATGATTTGATTTTGAAAATTTCAGAGCTATAATTAACCGATAATTGCGTACGACGGACAGGCTGCAACAACTGCAATAAATTTTAGTATAAATTAGTTGAAGAAATTTAAAAGAATAATTAAAATTTTAGCACCCCATGAGTTCTTCATTATCCAAAACGGAACCCCGTCTTCATTCCGTTACCCACGGCGAGAACTATGTTGTTGACATCCTACAAATCAAAAAAGGTAATTAATAAAATGTTAATCAAGAACAGTTCAAAATCTTTTGCATTCCTGGTATCTAAAATAAAAATAGCCATTTAAAAGAAAAAAAATATCTGAGGGGTCGTGCCACATTCACCGCTAGTAAAGACCCCCGTTTTGTAATGCTGAAATGCATCGATTGATTCGAACGCCACACCGACAGGACAACTTAGACCGACAGCGTGCTTGAGCTCAAACTCAGCCCCTGTTTTATTAAAAGAATTCATTAAAAGATTCTAAGATAACAATATGAGCATATTTTAGTAAAATAAATAAAATTTCAGTACAACATCTTATCATAGTAATATTTACAGAATCAACAACTCTCACATTGACCTTTGAGGGAGAGAACTTGCATTTTCTATCTTTTCCGGTGTAAGGGTGCAGTGAAACTATGTCTAAGAAGCTGCTATTAACAAAGGCTGTGAAGGATTGGGAAGAGGTGAATGAGATGAAGAAGGAGATGAAGAAACCCTAAAAGGGTAGAGAGAGAGAAGAAGGCGCAGCTATGCTGCTGTGTGTTTTTATGTATTTCTTTTAATTTATGTTTTACTAAAGTATAAGTGTGTATTAATTAGGACCATAGGATTGACTTAATCTAGAGTCACATGATTATGCCATGTGTCGAGATGGTAGACAAAGAGCAGTTTTAAAACTGCTTGGTAACTGCCTATAGTTTGTAACTTACTCTTTTTAGTATTTAACTATGTATAATGTAACAATTAAGGATATCAAATATTAAGAATCAGTTTCGTTTACTATTGTTTCAGTTTTTACTTGAAACTCACTGCAATTTTGGTATCAGAGCAGTCTTTCTGATGACCGGAAAGCGATCCCAGTCATCTCTAAAAGGTGTTCAACCCCCAGAACAACCTTTTTCACAATCAAACCCACCCTTAATTCAACCAAAAACTTCAAATACTTTAACTACAGACCAAAAACTGGATCAATTACAAGCCCTACTGTTGGCTAGTTTAGAAGATAAAAAAACTATGGAACAGCAGTTGACATTGATGAATCAACAAATACAGCAAATCTCTTTATCTCAAGACAAAGGAAAGAACAAAGAAGCGGATTACCATGGCTCATCTTCATCCCCACTCCAGCCAAAAGGTCATTCTTTGGTCAATGAAGGATTCAACAATCTGGTACCTGATCCAAACCAAATCAATTTTAAATCAGTCAGACTTGAATTTCCAAAGTTTTTTGGTGGAAAAAGTGTGGAATGGGTATACAAGGCCAATCAATTTTTTAAATTGTATAATACCCCTGATAATCAAAAAATAACCATAGCAAATATGCATTTTGAGGATCAGGCACTTATTTGGTATCAAAATCAAGAAAATGCTGGGTTAATCACTACTTGGGAAGAATTTACTGAACAACTCATTAGGAGGTTTTCTGATAATCTTAATGAAGATCCTTTAGATCTCTTAATTAAAATAAGGCAAACTGGTACTGTTAAGGAGTATAAAAATGAGTTTGAGTCTATTTCTAACAGAGTAAAGGATCTGTCTGAGAATCATAGGTTGGTGTATTTCATTAGTGGCCTTAAGGAACTAATTGGATTAAGTGTGAAAATGCTATTTCCTAAGGATGTTGAAACTGCTTTTTCTATCGCCACTTATCAAGAAGAAAAATTATTGTTAGAAAGAAAGTATCAATTCAAAACTCTTAATAACAATCCTAAGTTTAGCACACCTACTCCACATTCAACTTATACTAGGGTACACAGCCCAAGTAGTACTGTTAAAGTACCAATTAAAAGGCTAACACCTACTGAGTTAGAAGAAAGAAGGAGTAAAAACTTGTGTTACAATTGTGATGAAAAGTGGGTTAGAGGTCATGTTTGTGTTAAGCCAAAGCTTTATCTTCTTTATAATGAATTAGAGAGTAATGAAGAAACTGAAAAGGAAATTTGTATAAGTGATCTTGATGAGGAAAATACCAATGAGCAACCTGAAATCACCTTACAAGCCATCTCTGGAGGCATTAATTCTAATTCAATTAGATTTGTGGGTAAAATACTGGGGCAGAAAGTAGGAATTCTAGTGGATTCAGGGAGCACACACAACTTTATTGATCCTAGGTGGGTTACTAAGTTAAAATTACCTAGCAGTAAAAACAACAAAGTTAGTGTGAAGGTGGCTAATGGTGAAACTTTGCAAAGTATGGGACTTTGTGAAAAACTTAAGAGTTAATATACAGGGTAATTCTTTTAAATTGGATTGTTTGGTACTTCCTCTAGTTGGGTATGACATGGTTTTAGGGGTCCAGTGGCTAAGTTATTTAGGGGAAATTGTATGTGACTTTCAAAACTTAACAATGGCTTTCAATTTTGAAGGTTCACAACTTAAATTAAAGGGAATTAACAACCACTCTACTGGAATCACTGAATTTAATTACTTAGAGGGTAAAGAGATTAAAGGGCAGACACTTATCTTGCAATTATATTCAACTTTTGTACAACCAGATGCCTTTCTTGAGATTTCCAAATTTGAAACCCTTTTGAGAGATTTTCCAGAAATTTTTTCTGAGCCAGAGGGGCTACCACCTGAAAGGCAACATGAACACAAAATTGAATTAGTGGCAGGTACAAGTCCAATTTCAGTTAGACCCTATAGGTACCCTTACTTTCAAAAGAATGAAATTGAAAAGATAGTAGCTGAGTTGACAGAAAAAGGGTTTATAAGACCTAGCCAATCACCTTACTCATCACCAGTTATCTTAGTTAAAAAAGCTGATGGAACCTGGAGAATGTGTGTAGACTATAGGGCTTTAAACCAAGCTACTATTAAGGATAAATTTCCTATTCCAGTTGTTGATGAATTGTTAGATGAATTAAAAGGTGCATGTATTTTCTCTAAACTAGACCTTAGTTCAGGTTATCATCAAATTAGAATGGCTAAAAAGGATATCCCTAAGACTGCTTTAGGACTCATGAAGGTCAGTATGAGTTTTTAGTGATGCATTTTGGATTAACTAATGCACCAGCAACTTTTCAGAGTACAATGAATGCTGTTTTTAAACCTTATTTAAGGAAATTTGTGTTGGTTTTCTTTGATGACATCCTAGTTTATAGTAAGTCTAAGGAAGAGCATGAGCAACATTTAAAATTAACTCTAGAAACCATGAGTAAACACCAGTTTTGTGCAAAGCAATCTAAGTGTAAATTCTTTCAAAGAGAAATAGATTACTTAGGCCACATAATATCTCAAGAAGGTGTAAGTGCAGACCCTCAAAAGATAAAAGCTATGGTTGATTGGCCAATTCCAAAATATATAAAAGGGTTGAGGGGTTTTTTGGGATTAACAGGTTATTACATAAGGTTTATAAAAAATTATGGTGGAATTGCAAGTCCATTGACTAATTTACTAAAGAAAAATGCATTTGTTTGGAATGAAATGGCAGACAAATCCTTTAATAGTCTCAAAATTGTTGTTACTACCCCACCAGTTCTTACCTTACCTGATTTTACCAAGTCTTTTGAGATTGAATGTGATGCATCTGGCACTGGAATTGGAGCTGTCCTACAACAAGAAAAAAAGCCAATTGCCTTTTTCAGTAAAGGATTGAAAGGAATGTTACTTAGTCTATCTACCTATGAGAAGGAATTATATGCATTAGTGCAAGCTATTCAAAAATGGAGGCCTTACCTTTTTGGTCAGGAATTTTTGGTTAGAACTGACCACCAAAGCTTAAAATACTTACTAGAACAAAAAATAGGCACTCCAACTCAGCAGAAATGGCTTTCAAAATTATTGGGTTATAATTTTAAAATTTTATACAAGCAAGGTATTCAAAACAAAGCTGCTGATGCTTTATCTAGGCAAAATGAGAGTCTAGGAATATGCTTTTCTTTAATGGTAATTAGTCCTAATTCTGAATTAGCAGAAACGTGAGCAATGGGCAGATTGTGAGCTGCTATTAGTGATTATTATAATTATGTAAACCCGAAATTTGAGTTATCTAGCTTACATTTTTAGTTTAAATTTTATTTTGTATTCCCTACGTAAACCCGAAATTTTCTTTATAAATTTTTTGAAAATAGTTTAACTGTTTTAAATAAAAGAACCCCGGCCTTGCCAGCTTTCTTGCTAGTACTCTAAAAACTATGATACTTGCCAATTGCCATCTTTCATTTACAGGCATTTTTTAGTTCACCATGTGTGTGTATAACAACAAATTAACCAAGTTGTGACACCAAAACGATCATACACAAGTACCAATTTTCATGAAATGGATCTTTTTATCAATTTGTTTGGTCGATTGCCATGAGACCAGTTCTTGTTAACTCCTTTATCAAGTATACAGAAAATGTATGAACAAGTATAGTAACAAACCATCACTTGTAATCCACTATTGATTGGCCTAGGTGGGAGAATATCTCACGTACGCCACGGTAAAAAAAATAAAAATTGTTGTTACCCTCTTATTTTCTTACGAAAAATCAACAACATTTGTTGCTATACTTTTGTAAAACAAAACGATGTGATCATCCGTATTGGGGCTAACATCTTTTTAAGATTAGATACCAAATACTCATCATTTATGATCATCCGTACATGAACTTTTCCAAGAATATTTAGCGATGTCATCTTCAGGGTTCCGATTATTTATTTATTATGCCATTTTGCCGTATTCTGAAGTGATTTCCCTTTGAAATTTAATTCATACTAAAACTAAAGTACAATATAAGTAATCGAGTTTAGCTTATAATGGGGTTAAAATTTAAATGTTTACTAACAACAATACATAACATTAGGCTAAAAATGAACTAGGAGTCGGGTAAATTGAGCTATAACACCTCCTTACTAAGAAAAAACCCGACTCCTTACTATGTAATTTTACAAAAAGTTCCCGATTATACCTTTTAATACCTGCATGATGAGTAATAACACTCTTTCATACAAAGTTCAACGCCTCCAATTGAGATCATGATTCCACCACTGGTAGACGCAGCTTAAGATATCACGACTTAACAACTGGCCTGACGTACGTTTTTACCTCTCTTTCGATTCTTGACCACTTACCTTAAAACATTAGGAGTAGTATTGTTTGCAAGTTTTAAGGATAGCTTTATGCTTAGATGTACTGCATTGTTGGTGGTCGAATTAAAACCCTACCATTGTTTTTCCAGCTTTGAAATGCTAGAAGACTAAGTATTTGCAGAATAAAACCCAGAACTTTCTTAGTCCAATATTAGCCAGCTTATGACCACTGAATTTGGTTGGCCAACTTAAACACACAGCTAGTATGTGATTTATGTTTTTTTTACGCATGAGGTCTCTGTCTAAATGAGAAATGAAGTTTTAAAACAGACCTAACACACCCATGTTTTCACTGAGCTTTAAAGAAGGCAATTTATTACAATAACATTTTTGTCGGCCGGCTTAGAAATCTAGTATTTACTTGTATTTTGGTTTGACTTAGCTAAAAAAACCAAAGCTAATCTCTCAGCCTCAGATGTTCCAGCTAATTTGCTTAAAAGCTGCAATCAAAGAAGCCTACAAAGAGTAAAACTTGCAGCAAAAAACACAGCTGATTTTTGCAAAACAAGCAACAATTCCATCTCCACTCTACACTAATACTCGATAGTTCAAACAAGTACTTTTTTCTCCCAGTTAATAATGGCAACTAAACTAGTCATATTATCACTAGATACTGGCTAACCTACTTGCTCAACTCTCTGTTTACATATCCGATGAGCTCGGAGCTGTCTCTGAGCTAGAGATATTAGACGCTTCTTCTTCTTTAGATATGGCGATGTAGTTGACAGGTGCAGACGGTCTGACGTGATTCTCTCTCCTCCCATCCTTGTTTATAGACCTCGAACCATTTTGAGTAGTATGTGAAGACAATCTTCTCGGGGTTCCAATTGCACCTCCGTTTGTACGCGTGCCCACAGCTCTTTGTCGACCAGGACTAGGGGTTGGCCTTGGACTAGGAATTGGCCTTGAACCAAATACAGTATCTTGGTCTGCATGTACTTGTTCATGGAATTTCTTCTGATCCTGTGAAATTGAATAAAAGTATCGTTAGAAAAACTGTAAAACATAGGAGTAGATTTTTGTATGGATTTATAAAGCTTAAAATGCAAATAAACCCTCTGGTATGGGTGTTTTGCAACTGACCACCATTTTCTGTGGGTGTTTTGCAACCAACCCACATGAACTATGGACTTATGGTTACTTACTTTTACAAAAAAAAAATCTAGTATATAAAATTATACAGTCTACCAACCAAACTTTAAAAACTTCACAAAACTTTGCATTGAACAATGATCTGTCTTCAATTTTTTTTGTTTGCTATATATTCTATTTATTTATTGAGATCAATGCACCAAACAACCAAATGGAACCAGAATTTTGGAAAATTTTGGTTCCCTGCTTTACTTTTCATATTCCCATCAAATTGTAGTAAAGACTCATTTTTTGTCGAATGATGTCTTACACTTTCATATATGGACATCAGAAATCATGAACAGAAAGAACAAAATCCAAAACACAACATCATACACAAAGTTATGCCATTTTGAAGTCGGAAGCAGGGGTGGTTTGGAGATAGGTAGTAAAGGGGGGCAATTGCAAATAAAAAATGTACTTCGGTGTTATTTATAAAATTAAAATCTTTTGATGAATTCGAACTTACCCTCATCCTCCTTTTCTCGTCTTCTCTATCATTCCTGAGCATCACATATTCATCCAGCATTGCAAGTAGAGGAACACCGTCATAAGTAAATGAGATGCCACGATCTTCTTCCCATGCCCGAGTTTTGGCAATCAATGCATCCACTAGAGCTATAACATCACAAACCAATCAGAGTTACTAAACGTGATCCACCAATCATAGATTCATATGGTTAAAGCAAATGACCTATTAGCATTTATTTGTTTGCATTGTTATGCTACCAAGTCCATTTAATATTGATCAAGGTGATTTCTTATAATTTTCTTTCTCTGATATTACGAAAAGGTTGTGGTGATTGTCCAGTCTTTACATGTACAACTTACGACCACTACACCATAGGTTCAAGAGGGTTAATTGCAAAATCTGAAAGTTCAAGAACTCGACTTGAAATCGATTCAAGGTTTAATGGGTTAGCTTATAATTTGCCCTCAGTCTAAAAATCAAATTAACTCGGTCAAAAATATCTTATCTATAACAGGCACTAGCTTCATAACATTAAGAGTATTAATATTGTCATTTTTATTGTAAATGAGGTCGCAGTAGGATTCTTAATTACCTGGAATTTTGTTAAAAAGTACACGTGCTTTTTCTGCCCTCTTGAGGTTTAAGTGAGCAGCCCTGCTTGCATTATACCTGTTGTCATCCTGTACAATAAAGGCAATAGTGTAGATCGGATAAGAAGAATTAAGTAGATACCTATTGACATAAGCAGATAGTTTAAGAAGCTAAGGAATAGTAGGTATTTAGAGAAATGAACCATGTTATGCAGCAGAGTAATAAACACTAAGGACTAAATAGGATAAGCAAAACCAACAAAAGATTCGAGGCCTTAATTTTGCCATTCTTTAAAACCTATGTCATATAGAAACATAATAAGCTATTTAAATATTACACACACGTTACTGCATTCTAGACCCCTCATAACTACTTGTTTTTTTAAAGTCCATGTCTCGAACAAAATTGAATGATGGCATGGAAGAAGGAATAAAACAATAAATCGTATTAAAATCCACTCATTTAATGTGTCAAAACACATACCAAAAGTAAAGTCTTGGAAAGAACACCCCATAGTGAGCCATGAGGCCGTTGTGAAAGATTCAAGCAAATGGGCAACAATTTTACAGGGATATTGCAATCATCAGAACCACTATTTCATGTACAGTACTCTATATTTTACAAAACAAATAAAGCAGAGATCCACTAGCAAGCACATATCGTAACGTCCTGTAGCGGGGTTACACTCAGAGAAGCCCTCAACACATCATTCAATTTTTGGAAGATTCAAATTTTCTAAAAGAAGAAACAGAACCACACACTGAGCACATAGACAAGTTCAAGGGTCATCAGAAAAAAAGATATTTGCACAAATAAAAAACTGTACTTTAACAACAAAATTCTAGCCCCATTTCCTCAACACATCATTTAGAAGTGGGGGTAAAACATATCAGAAATCTAAGGGCAAGAAAATACAAGGACAACATTCAGGAAGCTAAGGGCGAAATCATAGATGGTTACATTTACGGATGATGCTTTGATGACTACTACAGAGATTAAAGCTTTAATTGTGGTTGGATGATGGGATGCATTATGAGTTGACCGTTTGAACTGAACTGGTTATAAAACGAATTAAAAAGACAAGCAGATGGTAGGAAAAAAAGGTTAGCAAAGTGAAAGCATAATTACCCTGTTGTAATCTTCAAGCCAACTTTCTTCTACACAAGCAGACATCCATTTCTCAACCTTCTCCAATATATCTTTTCTGCTAACTGCCTCTTCCTTTGCTTTAACAATCTGGTTATCCATGTCAGCAAGTAACTCGGTGGGCTCGAATTTACCAGAATCAATCAACTCCATAAACTTTTCATGAGCAGCCTCCGAATCAATCTCAATATGAGCACGGGCAAAAATCTCTACAAGTTCACCCTGCCTTTTGAAAGCAATTTCCTTCATTCTGCTCGCTTTTAGTTGGTCAAGCCTTTCAACTTCCACATGAGCCTTCAAAAGCCAAAAAATTGCAACTTAAAACACATTTTAGCTGCAATTCCCATTAAGTGAGATATCTTGACTTTTGAAGCTCTCATTCCAATTTAGTGGTACTGCATACCATTCAATATGCATATCGGAAGTTATTTATTGAAATGCATGGCCATCGAATTGAAATCAAATTATTAAACAGTTAATATCAGCCTATGCAACTTTATGCCCATCAAAAGTTAAATCAGCTTACTGAAAAGTATTTTACCATTGCATGACTATACGTTTTAAGCGCTACCAACTAAACCTTTCCAGACCACTTAAGTTTTAATTACCTGCTCTATTAAATCCAAAGTAAGAGCACCAGGAACAGTCACTTCATCAACTGAGGCCGATATATTGCAGGTCACATGATCATATAAACTACGTTCCTCTTTCGGTGTATCCATCAAATTCCAAAGATCACTTAGCTGAGTTGCTAACTCTTGAAGCTGAGGAAGAAAGTACGAGTTAAAGACAATTTAACCAGCATGCGGATACAGAGGTAAAAGGTAGCAGGACAGAGAATTTAGTAAAAGACGTATACAACAGAAAGCAGTAAAATAATTGAAGTGCAGGTACTTTACGAGCAAAACAAAAGCTTTCCTGAGAAGCACTAAAGTAGAAAGATTTTAGAGATTCACCATGGAAGGTTCACACAAGAAAAAACAGTGGTAAAGCGTTATTTGTAAAAGCTATGTTAAAAGAGTAAAAAACCATAAGCTTTATCAACGTAAAAACAAAAAAGCGAGCTTCTTTTTGCTAAGCTTCGAATCGAGCATTTACAACGAGCTTTACAAATCAGGAAGAAAAACTGAAAATGTTGGAAAAAGTTTCAGTTGGTTGTTAAACTCGTCTACACGCAATTGTAAAATGATAAAAACAGACATTTCAAGATAGTACACTATTAATGAGAAGATGGCAAGACACGCTCTGATACTCAAGTGTTCAGTTGTATAAGGCAGTAAAACTAACGCGACATTGGCAAGCGCAATAGGACAAATGAACAAACTAAAAATAATACCTTGCGCAACCTCTGCATCTTATCTTCTTTCAGAGCCATGACGGTCTTCGCCAGCCTGGTGAGAGTGTCATTGCTAATGCTTTTGGATTGCACACCCCCGTCAGTAGAATCATTTAAGCTAGGATGAACTTGATTAGCTGTACTGAAAAAGTCCATCCCGAGAACACTACATAGATCATGAACACTGCTTACTAATTCCAGGACCTTATGCAACCTGTCACTCTATCAAAACAAAGAAAGAATTGGAAGCATTAAAAACGGGTCAATGTAAAAGTGCGAGCAACCACTATGTATTTGCTACTTGCAGTTATCCCCCATGTAGAATCTAAGTTGTTCAACCTACCCCATGCCCCATTTTAGAATGGCTTAAATTGATGGTTAGTGATCTGTTTTAGATAAATGTCCTTTTTATATACGTATATTCTTAAAAATATGCAAGATAGTGGATATCGGGAAAAAAAAACTTGAGCAATTTTACGCCAAAAAAAATCCTAATAAAGAATATATATATATATATATATATATATATATATATATATGTTTTTTTACAAAGAAGTGTTCTCAAACCGCAGTTGGTTGCTTGCGGTGCATAAAAGTCAACACAATATATTATATTTTTAAATTAAAAGTATCCAAATCAGACTACCGAGTGTAAATTTATGCCATTTAAAAGATGGGAGTGTGGGTTGATTGTAAAAGTTTAAACAATCTATGGGCGTTACTTGCAAAACACTGATAGCACATGGGGTTGTTTGCATTAAACCCTAAAAACTAGATGTCAAAAGTAATGAGTTTGCGTCCTAAGATAGGTACCTTTTCTTTTTGCAGTTCTTGAAGCTGAGACTTAAACTCACCCAACTTCTTTGAAGACAGATCAGTCTCGTCAACCGATGGGCTATCTATTTGCTCATTGGTTCCCAAAATTTCTCCACTTATCTTTCGTATTTCTGATAGTACATCATAAAACTCCCGTATCCTCCCTTCTTTTTGTTTCCACAGCTGTTCCAGTGCTGGTGCAATACCTGCAAGTTGTTCCTTGATTGTCCCAGAAGACCCATTCGGCTGGAAAAGAGGCGAAAAACAATATGAGAACCAAAGTTCCATTATAAAAAAAACAATAAACAGATCCCCAGAGTCAACTAAAATGCAGTTGCAAATCTGGGAAAAAGAAGTAGGAAACGTGACTGTGATAGTATAGACTATAGAGGCAAACAGCCAACAGCAGTTTCTTAGATGATCATTACTTGCAAAACAATAACATAGGGTAGAAGAAGAATGTAAAAGTTACGAGTTTGGCAATGTTATCCAAAACAGAACATTTTATTAATAAGATAAGCAATGCACTGTTGCACTTACAATTAATAATATTATTAAATATGATTTACTTCCTCATTAAGCGGGTCTCTTAGTATTAAGGAAGCTTTCCGTGAACAGGTTTCTTGTACAAGTTTCAGGGGAAACACAGTTCCAGAAACGAATTTCTGCGTACAATACCTTGAGAATTGTCTATTTCTTACTGTTGCGAGTATTAGTGTCACAAAAACTTGTCAAAAACAAGCTTCCCATGTTGTAAACAACAATTTTCCTATCCGAAACAGGTTTCTAAGTAAAAAATTTTAAAGATTGTCTATTAACTTTTGTTAGTTTCCTTGTTTTAGCGAAATTACTCACAACGAGTTTCAAATACGAGCTTCGGAAACACAAAAATTGCTCTTCTAAACAGGTTTTGTGGAAAAAGAGTTTTCCATGTTGGACAGACTTCCATGAAATTTCAAAACCATAAAAGAGTATGTCAAAAGTAAATGCTGTAAAGTACTCACAATTCCAACAAAACTTTTCTCTCCGAGAGCAGACAACAGACTACAGAATTCGCCTTTTGCGTTGGCTAGAGTCTGAAGGAGTTGTGCACGTGATTTAGCAGCCATGTCAACTTTCCTCTTATACACATTCAAACACTCTTCCTCTAACTGAAGAAGCAACTTGTCTCTCTCCTCGTCATTTTCACCAACCTCATCCCAAATTAGCTGAACATAAATGAGGGTTTATTAGCCGATAGTGCTCTCGCCAAAATACTTACTTCAAATATGAGAAAACCAAAAATTTCGTGGCTTAAGTGTTTTAACACCATGGGTTTAGACAAAATGGGAATATGAAAAGTACAATTAACAAAATTATTTTTAAGAAAATCAAATACTTGCCTGTAAGTGCTGTAGCAAGGAATTACATGTAACTTCCCCAAAAAGTGGATTTGGAGCTTCCACTGTCGCCATTCACAATTCAAAAAAATTTAACCTGATTTATATCAAAATGGGTAGATTTTTAGGGATGATTTAAGGCAAAAAGATTGAGAGAAGTGACTAGATAGCACATGATATAAATAACATGGAAACAAACAAAAGGCAACATTTCTAAATTTATCGCAGCGTTTGCTGAACTTAGATGCTAACACGACTTTGAAATAACGATGTTGTGTTTCTTCACATTTTTTAGTATTTTAATTTTTTTAGTATATTGCTTGCTGTTTATTTCTAATTATTCAGGCCACTATTGTTGCTTCTTGTTTACATATCAAACTCGTACCCAAATTTAGAACTGGCAACTATAAGTCTAAAGTGCAGTTTCTCTCCCAAAATCCCACAAACTTAACCTCTAAACAAAAATGACAAAAAAACACTTAAAAACCCTAATAATCACAAGTCACTATCAATATTAAATCTTGTTAAAACCCAAGTTGTGAAAAACCAGAAAAAGAAAGCCAAAAAGCTTAACTCTTGATAGCACCTATTACCCAAGTCATAAAAAACACAAGTTACCCAAAATCAAGTCTTTATAAGACTTAAAACTTATCCAAGTAACCAAAACTGAAATACCCAAAAGAGAAATGACAGAAAGACCCTTAAAACCCTTAACAATCAAAAGTCATACAAACTTGCAAAAACCCTGGAAAAAAAGCCAAAAAGTTTAACTCTTGATAGCACCCAAGTCATAAAAAAAACAGTAAGTTACCCAAAAAATCAAGGTCTCTAAAAGACTTTAATTTATCCAAGTAACAAAATATCAAATACCCAAAAGAGATATGAGAGAAAGACCCTGTTTTCGACAGAAATGTGAGCAAATAAACAAATAAAAAAGCAATGGATTTAGTCATAAACCTTAAGTTTAAAGGTGTGTATTCGAAGTTAAAGAGTATACATTATCAATAAATAGAGAGAAATTTAAGGGTTTTAGTCGCAGAATACGTACAGTGAAGTCGAAGCAAGCATAGAGAGAAAAATAATAATTTTCTTTTTTCCTTAAAAGCAGAATAAATAAAAATTGGTACTTGGAATTTGGGCGAAATTTTGGGGTGGCCAATGACATAATTAATTAGACGTAATTTTGCGGTGGTCAAATACTGTATTAATTGATAAAATATCCTAACTTACATTAATTTAGTTACTCGTATTAATTAAGCGTTAGGTCTTAAAAGTCGGTCAAATACCGCTTTTTAAATGCGTTTTCTTGTAAGATAAAAATCAAAATCAAAATTCAAAAAACTTGTTGCTCGGGTTTTTTTTGTTTCAAGTCTGGACAAGCCTAGACGTAATTTGGTTGTAAGGGCCTGCTACCGTCTTATGCCTTTTATAACGGTGCTTTGAAGCATAGGTATTGGCGGCGATCCTTCCCATTTAAAAATTGATTGAAACACTCAAACAGCCGATTATTTCATGTCTGAAGTTTAGGATTCTTTTTATAAAAAAATCATGTATTTTTATATTCCTGCTTTGTCTTCCACTTTCAGGCTTTATTTACCTTTCCGCCAACTATATAAAAAGTTATAGGAATAATTATAAAAATAGTTAGGCATGCAAACGAATTTGGCCGTTCAAGAATATGCATTGTTTGTCTTCATTTTGTTTATCAAAAAAGCAAATCACATGACCAAAAAAAAATACTAATATATATGAAAAAAATGATAACATGATCAAAACATGATCTTACAAACATGGTCAAAACATGCACCCGTTGAGTACTAATTAACATTTTGGAGACTAATGGGGATTTTCATTAGTTTTTTTTAAAAAGCCAAGGATTCTTTTGTAATAAAGCCAAATTTTTAACCACAAAACTAGCAACTCTCATGACCACTTACGTTACGTGATCTTCTTCTTCCACTTTCAAGTCTCACTACTTTTAACTCCAAAATAAAATCCTGAAATGGGAGTTTTTATTTAGGCGAAATAATTTAGATACATGGGTTGTTACCTTGATGTCTAAAATGCTTATTGTGTGATCAATTACTTCCATATTCTTCAATTCAGGCCAATTTTTAAACATAAAATGACTTCAATCAAAGGAATTTAAGCCTATTGACGTCGTTTTGTACAAAAAAAATGCGCCTATTTTTCGGCTAGCGCCTAAGCTGGCCAGTTGTTTTGGTTGTTTCGACATACATGTGTTGTAATCTCACATATAAACATCCAACAACTTATTAGATGAGTATTAATTCATTTCAACATATCTAATTTGTAGCAAATCTGTTACTGATGGTACTCACAAGTCGCAACTATAAAAGTATTACTAAACATAAATATCAAGAAATTAAGGCATAATATGGACCAGAAAGGAAAAAATTGATACAATATATATTTAGATCGAACAAGAATAGAATCCATGTACATGCTCCTCTCTTTACTCTGTCAGTAATTCTTTTTTCTTTTTCTTTTTTTACTTTTTGGCTATACGCAGACCACGTAAAACAGCAGGTTTTGAAGTACTGAACTACTTCATATAGCTTATGAACTATATTTGGTTTGGTAGATTTTATCCGACGATTGTTTGTACGAGTTCAGTGACCCACGTTTCATCAAACGTTGACAATTGTTTTACCAAGCAACCATAACACGAGTGACAATTCCACCCCGAAAATGGTATGAAGTGAACCCCTATCGAGCATAAAGCCGTATACTGTAATCCCAGCTCTGGCTCTATTGTTTTCAAAGTACGACACTGCAAAGAAAATTAAAAAAAAAACTACATGAGAAAATGTTCTAAAAAATCTGTCACTATATTAAAGATTATTTTTCTTGAATAGTGTTTCTTACCAAGTGCTTGTCTCTTTTGAAAAGAAATTGCACAATATGCATATTGGGGGATAAGTTTGGTATTATCGAGCTCGTCTTCTTCATCCCCCACATCCTCACTCTCTGATGATTCGTCGGTGCTTATTGGATAAACACGGGGAGAAGCTATTTGAGCATTTGGTGAATCATTTTCAACTGATTCGAATGACTCTAGTGTAGCACAAACATGCCATTTGGCTGCTAGGCTTGTTACAGACTGGGCCTTGTGTGTTATTTTTGTAGCACTTCGTAGTAAAATCATGAGTCCAGCAAGAAGGCTGACCGAGCATAGCTGCAAAATGGATTGACAAATAAAATTTTACACAAATAAGCTGACTTATTTGAGTCTGAAACAAGGATATTGACATCACTTATCAAAGAAATTTATCTAATCTTAGAAGTTGGAACTCACTGGTTTCAGATTTTAAGCCCAACTTTATTGAATTCGTTTTGCTTATAAGTTGCAGACTATTTGTTTACTAGCTTGATAAAAGCCGAGTCCTCGGGAATGGTGGCCTGACAAGGTTTAAACTGATACTCACAAAGGATTTGCCGTATAAACTTAGATTACTTTGGTAAATACAGAACAACCCATGGGGGCGAAAAAGCTCCATAAAGATTATGTCAATGTCTCGATTTGTGCTTCTCATCCTTTCAACGGACATGCTAATCCTCTCTGTATCGTTCCAAACTTACTTATTCGGCAGAAAATATTGTCATCCTACTCCAATCAAGTACTACTAAAGTGACTAGTAACTTTATTTTACTAAGGAAAGACAATGTGCTTACAGCAAGTTCCCCGGCTTTGTATATGCTTAGTTCTGCGCCTGGCTTTGTAGTCAAGAGCAGAGATGCCAACTGGCTAACAGTGACGAAAGCAAGCGCCAACAATATAAATCCTCTATATCTATGGCTTATTATACGCAAGTATCTCCTAATCCTAAGGTGCTCTTTCAGTACAGATTCCACATCAGATTCCGCTTGGAACACCACAGCAAAGTCCTGTAATCAGGGTTAACCCATAAATTAAGGGAAAATGGACAATCGTCTAGGACAACCCTTCAAAAACTGTTACAAAAAGGCAACCTAGACTGCTTTTTTGTTGTTTACCAGTCTAGCAGTTTTAAGTGAATAAATAGAAAGAATAATTAGTCTCTCAACTTTCTAGGAAATAGTCCCAGTAATTGTATCTATCAGAAAAATCACATAAAAACTTAATGGCTTTGATTACGAAAAAAGAAGTGTTGACTTCCTAGGCCTGGCGTACCTGTAGTCGGAGGATCTGTAAGTAACAGATGAGGCGGAAGAGGACGCAGACCAAGTAAAAGACCAATGTTCGGTACAGCCAGGAACTGAGCTCCATGACGCACGCTACCGCATCGCTTACGTATGCATTTCCCAAGAAGGGTATACGTGAGCCTCCGGAGGCATACCACCATATCTTGTATGTAGCTTCGGCGGTGAAACAAGGGAGGACGAAGATAAAGAGGATCTTCAATGATCTCTGCATATAGTAAACAGACTAAATATTAATAAATAAATAAACATATCACATTTTGGCATGCAAATCATCAAACAAATATTTTATTTACAGATTATCAAGTATCAAGTAAGCCCTCATCTAATCCCATTCCTTTTTATCATGTTACAACTTTATTATCTTTTTAATAGCTTTCTTGAGAAGCTTGCGTTTTTAGTAGTTCAGAAGTTAGAGATACTAGCACCCTGAAAAATTGTAATCCGGAAGTGTCCCGTATGCATCAAAATGTAATTATAAATGTTTGGGTAGTGTCAAAGCTCATTATAACATACAATTTGCAATAACAGGTGTTGTTTAGCAAAATACATACTGTATATTTTGAATCATTGGCTATTTCAAGCTTAGAAGTTGGTCCTCATTCTGAAGAGTAATTAAAGTAACCCTTTAGTGATACTATGAACTCATTCTGAAGAGTACTTTCTTCCACTACAAAGCTAATTGTGATTAGCGTATAGCAAACAGCGTGGCTTTGCAGCCGGGATCAGCTGATAGAACTATATCGTTTTGATTCGTTAAAGAAAAACTTACTCAGCTCTCATAATCATAACGTAGAATATGAAGCCCAACTTTTAAACTTATTGCAAAAATATCTTGAACAGAAAAAAACTAATTAAAGACCATGAATAATTCATTCCTTTTACTTTCAACATACATAAAGTGGTTCCATATTAATTCATCTCTCTATCAAAAATAAATCACAGGCTTCCTGCTTACTTCATCAGTTCATTGGACTTTTTCTCCCTTCTATTACAGAAATAATATTCTTTTGAAATTAAAAATCAATGGAAAGTAACACCCATACTACACCGGTAACTACATCAGTCGTCACATCAGGAAACGGGAATTTGTCCGTAGCTATAAATTTTCTTTGTCTTCCCTTTCACATACAGAGTGGCTGATATATATAGCATTGTTTTAAATAGCGTGCTATATTGCGTTATAGCTCGCGAAATAGCTTTTTTCGGTCTAAAAATCCTACGATAAACCGCTATTTGGATGGAAAAGCGCTAAATTCGCGCTATATGGACGCTATAGCGTAAATAGTGCGCTATATTGGACGCTATTTACGCTATAGGGGGTACAGTCCAATTTTTTTTTTGTCAAAATTTTAATGAAATTATTGGAGGCTAAAAAGAATCAAACCCCAAAGCTTTTTGCAAACAAATTAAATGCTCTGACATCTCAATTACAATCATTTTGTGATTATTAGTTACAACTTTTTATATATATTTAGTTGATTTTTATTAGATGTTCTGAATTTAATACTATATTTATATGTATTTAGACAAAAAAAAAGTACACCGCAAATCGCTATATAACAACGCTATTTGCGCTTTTAGCGTTTCTCTTGAAAAAACGCTACGCTAGCGATAACGCTATTTAAAACATTGATATATAGTGGCTAATTTATGTGAAACTAAGGGCTTGTTTAGGCTGTCACTTTTAAGCAAGCAACTCTTACTTGAGATTGACAAATAAGAAGAATTTGTCCATTTTAAAGCTACTGGTATTTCCAGGTATGAAAACAATCAAAAAGCTCATATAACAAGTTAACCAATCAAAAAATGCTAAGGTTTTCCTACTGAACCAAACAAAGCAACATAACAAGTGTGGTGCAAATTTCTACAGAGCTATATGTTCAGGGCCGGAGCCAGCGGTGGGCCGGTTGGGCACATGACCAAGGTCTCCAAATTTCAGATATTTTCCGAGGCCTCTGAATTTGACATAGAAATTTACTTTTATATCCCTCTTTATTATTATTAAAAAAATCAATAAAATTGGCCTAATGCAGTACAACGTTCACTCCAATTCTCCACGCTAAACAGAAAAGCAATAAGAATAATATTAATTATTTAGCATTGTTTTGTGTAGTACATAGTAGTTTCTTTGCCTGTAATAAAGTTTTGAGTTTATTGTACTTTGATTTGTCAACGATTTATATTAAGACTTTGTTATCGATGTTTGAATTCTAATATGACTAAAGTTTTCATCTTGTTATTGAATTTTAGTAAGAAAAAAGAGAGCCTCATTTTTTCGACAGACCGGGCCATGACCTCCAAATCTCCGGCTCCGGCCCTATATATATATGTTGTAAACCTGACAAATTGGTGCACTCCTAGCTATTTTAAGTATGATAAAGCTGTTTAAAAAAAAATTAACAAAATTCCAAAGTGGATCAATCACTGATTAATTAGAGAAAATTAAGGATTGAACCATGAAAACAAAACTATTTAAGGATTGGTCCGTCTATAAAATTTAATTAAGAATTGGTCCATTATTTCTAAAACTAATTAATGATTGGTCCATTACTCATTAAATATAAAATCTATATCAATTATATTTATTTCATTTATCACACTCTCTCTAAAAAAAAAAAAACCTACATAAAACTACCACCACAACCTCTCATCCGCCTCCACCTCCGCCGCTGCCGCCTCCCCCTTCCGTCGTCTCCCCACGCTGCCTCCACCGTCACATGTCTTCTATCTCTCCCATTCTCTCTCTCTATATATATATGTATATCTATATCTATATATATATATATCTATTAAAATTGGTTAATTCAATCATTAAAAAAGAGATTACGAAAGACCCAGATAATTTTCCATTTGGGAATTGAGAAATACCAAAGTTAATTTATTTATTTTGGCTTAAAGCTTAAAGGTAACTGGCGAGCTTGATTTTCTTCCCAAGCTCGACTTAATCAACTTCGCGTTGGCTCCGATCTTCCGAGGCGGTCAGGTATGCTCCGGCGGTCAGGTGGTCTTCGTGCCTGCACAAGGAACGAACAGGGGCCCGGGGTTGTTGCCGGGTTTTCCCTCTCCAACGATCAAGTCAGTATCGGTGTTAACTGAAAGTAGGAATATAATTAAGGATGAGGGACCGGGCCGGTTACAGGTCGTTGTATCGAGTGGTACAGATAGTGTTCAGGGGGTCCGGGTTGTTTAAGCTTTATCTCTCCTCTCTCTCTTTTTGTGTCCCCCACTAAGTGGTATTAGTGGGGGTATTTAAAGTGTGATCAGAGGCGTATTAGCCCTTGGATCACTGTACTGTAAGATGTTGATCCAACGGCGTCAGAGTCATTTATGACTCTGACAAGGGTACTGTCCTTTTCCGGGGCCCACAGGAGGTGTCCTGTGATTGGGCCACGTCGGTGAAACGTCAGGAGGGTCCCCCAAGGGAGCAGCAGCATTAATTGGGGAAGCGTACTCGACACGCCTCTTTGGGCCGGCCTCAGCACGGCTCGGCCCTCCCAATCCGGGGCGTCGCATCATTCAGGGTTGATGAGGCCCGGACGGCCCGCTTTGGGGGCGTTATTGCCCCGGACGAGGGGATGCTGACATTCCCTCGCCAACAGCTCCCTGTCCGGAGTCGTTGCTAAGGACGAGGTCGGCGAGGATCTCTTGTCGTTACGGGGGCTCCGGTCATTTTGTTATCGTGCTCGTCGGTGCGAATATGCTCATGCATGGCTGTTTTATGACACGTGTGCAACCATTCATGATTTTCTTACACGTGGACATGAGGCGCCGTCTTTGTCCCTTTGATTTCTACAACGTCATTAATGCTAAAACGGCTGGTGAGTGACATTTGGCAGATGGCCTCTGCAGGCTGTACACGTGGTGGACATTGATTGAGTGGCGGCGGTTATTTGTGGGAGTTCGTGCAATGAGCCGTTGCGTCTTTTCACCTTCTGGTAAACGTCTTTTCATCTTCTGGTGGGGGTTCTATAAATACCCTCAGTGAAAATTCATTTTCACTTTCTCAATCTCTCTCTAAAATTTTCACAGCAAACCATTCTCTCTCTTCCTTCATACTTAGGAAATTCCACCAACCAACCAACCATCATGGTTATCAAACACGGAGCCGGAAAAGGCCCGATGGTTGCCCCGCAACCACGGCGCCTTGAGGTGATGGCACACGCCTTGCCATTCCGGGCGATGGTTATCGACCCAGCCATCTCCGTAGCAGTAAACGACAACAGTATCATGGTCAGGCAGCAAGGGCCTGACCTAGACGAGTTTCGTCAACTCTGCGGCATAGGGGAGGAGTTTCGACTTCGGACCTGTGCGACCTCGGACGAGGTAAACGGGATCGTGGCTGATCCCAAGAGTATGGTAACTCTCTCCCTCTCTACTCTTCTATACGGGGGCACCCACCTCCCCATTCCGGAGCTACTGGCGGAGCTCTGCGCCTGGACGCAGACTCTTCCGTGCCAGTGGCCTCTGCAAGCGCACCGCATCTGCGCCGGAATGGAGGCCCTAAGTGTCTTGTTGGGCCCGGCCATTCCGGAACCATTGGGGCTTAGGGAGCTCTTGGCCTGCTACGAATTTTTGCAGGCCGAGCCAAGCTCCCAATCTAAGAGCCGGCAGCCCTACCTGAGGTGCCGGTCTCATAATCAGCTGATCACGGGTAACTCCGATTCGAATCGGGGTTACACACAAGACGTGGTCGTGGTGGAGGGCCCCTGGCTCCTCCGTGACGACCTAACTCTCCCGATCAGGCCGGGGAGGGTGTTGAGCACCAAGGAAAATAAATTCACCGTGGCCTCTAAGCTTGGGGGCCTGGGCGAACCCAACATACAGTCGTTGGAGGTGGCCCTTAACTGGTGGGGTCCGGATGGGACCGACGTGGGGGCACGCGATGCGGAACGCCTGCTAATCTGTGGCTCCCCCACCTCCTGTAAGGGGAACAGCTTCAAGTGGCCCCACAGGACCTTCTGTCCTGTGGGATACTCCAGGGAAAGGTGGGAGAAGGAGAAGGGTCTGGAGTCGACCCTCCCTCCCAAGGTGGTTGATGGTGCCGAGGCAGCCCTCCCTCCCCGAGGTCTGGAGCATGCGGCGAAGAAGGCTTCGAAGCCAAAGCTGAAGACAGGCAGTAGGGCGAAGGCGGCGACGGTGGTCTCCTTCGCTCCTTCAACGGCCGGGGTTCACTTTGAGACCCGGTCTGATGGTACCGTCCTTCACTACCGGGTGGGGGCGGACGGTACCCGAACCTATATTGATGTGCATGGGAAGCCTCTGACAGAGGTTCTCCCCTTGAGCTCTAGGGAGCCCGCTGTGGGGATCCCCCTACGATTAGAAGATAGCCCATCTGAGGCAGAACCCTCCGGGCCAGCCTTGGGCACCTCAAGGACCAGAGTAAGTCACTTCTTGTTTTTCTCAAATCTTCGTTTTTACACTTAGCTAGATTCAGTTAATTTCTTCTAATTTCTCTAACTCCTTTCTTGTATGGCCTGTATAGGTAGTCCGTTCTGACGAGGAGGAGGAGGCAGATGAAGAGGCTGAGGAGGAGGCGGGGGTGGAAGAGATAGCTGCCGAGGATGAGGTGGCTGAGGTGGCTGAGGTTGGGTGTGGCGAAGAAGAAGAGGGGGCGGTCGAAAAGGTTGCTGAGACGGGGGAGCCCGAGGGGGTAGTGGTCGAGGTCGAGGCCGAGGCCGAGGTGAGGGATGTGGTGGTGACAGGAGAGAGGGAAGTGGCGATCCTGCCTCAGTCGGCTGGCCCGGATGATTTGGCAGCCCAAGCCAGACTCGATCGGCTGGCCCGCAAGGCCCTTCTGGGGAAGAGAAAGGTGGAGGGGACGAAGTCCCTCCAAGGGGAAAAGAGGGCCAAGGTCGGAGGGAGCAACCCATCCGAGGTTGTGGTCGTGGAGGGGCCTAGAGAGACGTCGGGCATTGCTCAAGGCCCTACTCAAGGCTCAAGCTCCAGGTCTGCCTCCCCGACCCACAGGATGCCTGTGCAGACGCCCGAGGAGGTGAAGGCGGCCACGGGTGTGAAGAGCATCATGGAGGCTCACCCATCTGCCGGGTTACTAGCTTTGGCTGCGCTCCAGCAGCAAAGCGTCGAGGCTGATCACCGAGGTCGTGACCTCGCATCCTCCATGACATCGGTCATGGCCATGATACCTCAGGTACGTGTATAGTCTATTTTGTATGTTTTCACATTCTTCCCACATATTTTTGCTAAGTGTTTTGCCTTTTCCCTTGTAGGCCTACTTAATGATGAACCAATATGTCTATCACCAAGGCCAGCTGGTGAGGTCATGGGCCGCGAAGGCAGAGGCTAATGCCAAGCTCGTGGAGGAGGCCCAAAAAAGGGCGGAGGAGGCCCAAAAAAGGTCTGAGGAGGCCCAACTCAGGGCGGAGAAAGCTGAGGGCCTCAACGCCACGGTTGAGGCTCGAAGAGTCGAAGCCGTGAAGGCCAGAACGGAGGCCGAGGAGCGTGCCCAGGCTGCGGAGGCAGCCCTAAAAGAGGCTGAGGCTGGCGTAACCGACAGGATAAAGGCGGCGGTCCAGACTGGCCAGGCCGAGCTGAATGCTGCCTGGGCCTAAAAGACACAGAAGGACTTCAACTCATTCTACGTCGAAGGGTGGTATGAGGCGGCTGCCTTCATGAGGGCGGGACCGGATCACCCGGTATGGAACGTAGAAAATATTATCGTTCCCGTCCCCTCAGCTCCCGTTCCGGATGTGGTGCCTTTGACTCCTCGAGCTCTCTCGGACGAAGAGGACGGAGCTAGCCAGAACTAGGGTAGATTTAGGCTTTCGTTTTCAATGTAGTTTCCTTTTTGTACTTAGCATGTAATAGCTTTCCATTGAATGAAATGAAAAAACAATTTTGGACTTGTCTTTTATTTATTCTTCTGTGTTTTACTTCCGTTGTGATTTATACATTGTATACATGCTCCCAAAGGAGTGGGCCATAATGCTTCGGCGTTGGGGCGATCGTTTTATACAACTCATAGCTTGCAAACCGAAGTAACACATAGAGAATTTAAATGAACTGAAAAATTCAAGTAAATATGAACCGGGGTGCCGTATAGGCTCGTGTTCTGAAACACTTAGAAATTTTAAATGAACTGAAAAATTCAAGTAAATATGAACCGGGGTGCCGTATAGGCTCGTGTTCTGAAACACTTAGAAATTTTAAATGAACTGAAAAATTCAAGTAAATATGAACCGGGGTGCCGTATAGGCTCGTGTTCTGAAACACTTAGAAATTTTAAATGAACTGAAAAATTCAAGTAAATATGAACCGGGGTGCCGTATAGGCTCGTGTTCTGAAACACTTAGAAATTTTAAATGAACTGAAAAATTCAAGTAAATATGAATCGGGGTGCCGTATAGGCTCGTGTTCTGAAACACTTAGAAATTTTAAATGAACTGAAATAACAACAGTTTTTATTTATAAAGCCCGCAGGCATAAATTTACACCACATTCTTATTTACACAAAGTCATAAAGGCCGAGCCCTACGGGTAGTACTTCCTTAGGTTGTTGACGTTCCAAGGTCGGTCCACCGGGACGTCGTTGGGAAGACGACCCAATAGGTAGGCCCCGTTCCCTACTGCACCGAGGATTCGATAGGGGCCTTCCCAATTGGGGCCTAGCTTGCCGTCGGACTGTATCCTTGTGTTGTTGTTTACTTTTCGTAACACGAGGTCTTCGTCTTGGAAACGTCTAGCGTTCACTCTTTTGTTATAAGAACGCCCCAGCTCGTTTTTATATTCGGCGTTACGGATGGCCGCAACCTCCCTTCTTTCTTCAGCGTAGTCCAGCTTTAGCCCCATCATCTTTTCATTAAGCCCGTTTTCCACCATGTCCGTCCTCAGAGAAGGAAGCCCGATTTCTAACGGGATGATGGCTTCCATTCCGTAAGTAAGGCTATAGGGTGTCTGTTGAGTGCCCCGTCTTCTCGTCGTTCGGTAGGCCCAAAGGACGTGATGCAGTTCTGCAGCCCATCGTTCTTTGGACTCGTCTAGCCTCTTCTTGATTCCGTCGAGCACGGTCTTATTTGACACCTCGGCTTGTCCGTTGCATTGGGGGTACGACGGGGTCGAATAGTAGTTCTTGATGTGATACTTTGCATACATCGTTTTTAATTTGTCCCCGGTGAACTGTCCCCCATTGTCCGCGACGATTGAGTAGGGGATTCCGAATCTGGTGATCACGTCTCTCCAGAGGAAACGTATCACTTCGGCCTCTGTGATTTTCGCCAAGGCCACGGCCTCCACCCACTTTGAGAAGTAATCGGTGACCATGAGGAGGAACTTCTTTCCCCCCGGGGCCACGGGGAATGGTCCGATGATATCCATGCCCCACTGTGCAAAGGGCCAGGGCGAGGTTACGCTGCTCATTTTTTGCGCCGGGGCATGGGGTATGGGTGCGTACTTCTGACACTTCTCGCACCTGAGTACGAAAGCCTTGGCGTCCTTCTGCATGAGGGGCCACCAATACCCGTGGGTCAAGGCTCGGTTGGCCAGCGATCTGCCCCCGGTATGGCTCCCACACATTCCTTCGTGAATTTCTTCCATGACCCTCATTACCATGTCAGGGTGGACGCAGAGTAAGTAGGGGCCAGAAAACGATCTTTTATAGAGCTTGTCGTTGGGAGCTATCCAGAATCCCGGTGCCGTTCTTCTTATTTTCTCGGCCTCTTTCTTCTCATTGGGAAGATCACCGGAGCGATGGTATTCGATTATGGGGTCCATCCAGCTTGGTTCCGGCGGGAGGTCAGTCACCATGTTAATTGTTGCCCTAGCCTCGATGCTAGGCGAAGGGACGTATTCTATGGTGATGACTCTCGCTTTTTTATCACTCATGACCGAGGCTAGGGTCGCTAGTGCATCGGCGTGGGTGTTCTCGTTTCTGTTTATGTTGACGATTTCTTGATATTCAAAGCTTTGGAGTATTCCGGAAGCGACAGCCACGTAGCTGGCCATCCTGTCGTCCTTCGTCTGAAATTCACCACTGATCTGGCTGCTGACTAATTGAGAGTCCGTATGCACCAGTATTTTTTTGATTCCGAGGCTTCGGGCCATTTTCAGGCCGGCGATAACGGCCTCATATTCGGCCTCGTTATTGGTGGCTCTGAAGCCAAGTTGGATTGACTTCTCGATCACATCCCCTTGTGGAGATCGGAGTACGACGCCAAGGCCGGACCCTTTCTAATTGGCGGCTCCATCCGCGTGCAAGATCCAGGTCTCAGGGGCACAACCTGTGATGTCGGGGCATTGAGTCGTCCCAGTGAATTCTGCCACGAAGTCGGCCAGGGCCTGTCCCTTGACGGACGTTCGCGGCGCATAGCTGATGTCGTAGGCGTTCAAGTGGCAGGCCCACTTCATCATTCGTCGAGAGAGATCCCCCTTTTGGAGTATTTCTCGCACAGGCTGGTCCGTATAGACCACAATGCTGTGTGCAGAGAAATAGTGAGCAAGTTTTCGTGAGGCCACGACGAGGGCTAGGACGAGTTTTTCCAAAGGCGTATACCTAGCCTCGGCATCGAGGAGAGTTTTGCTCCCTGTTGAGTTCCTTGATGAGGACGGCGCTGACGGCTATCTCGGACACGGCGAGGTATAGGGTAAGGACATCGCCTGGGTCCGGCTTAGTTAGAAGAGGCGGACTTCCGAGATAGTCAGCCAGCTCGGTGAACGCACGCCGGCATTCATCGGTCCATTCGAATTTCTTCTGAGCTTTCAAGGCCGTAAAGAATGGCTTGCATCGATCCCCGAACCGGGCAATAAATCGGTTGAGGGCGGCAGCCATTCCGGCTAGCTTTTGTATGTCCCTTCTCTTCTCAGGTGTTTTCAAATTTTTCAAGGCAGAGATCTGGGACGGGTTCGCTTCGATGCCGCGGTGGGTCACCATGAACCCCAGGAATTTGTCGGCGCCTACCCCGAAGGCACATTTAGAGGCGTTCAGCTTCAGGTCATGCCTTCGTATTGTTTCGAACACCTCTCTTAGGTCGGATAGGTGGTCCCTCTCCTGGGTGCTTTTTACCACCATGTCGTCAATATAGACCTCCATGGTTCGGCCTATGTTCTTAGAGAATATCTTGGTGACCATTCTCTGATAGGTCGCCCCGGCGTTCTTGAGTCCGAAGGGCATCACTTTGTAGCAGTAATTTCCCCTTGGGGTGATGAAGGCAGTTTTTTCTTGGTCGGCCTCCGACATAGGTATTTGATGATAGCCGGAGCAGGCATCCAGGAAATTCATTCTGGCGGCCCCGGCCGTAGAGTCCACTATTTGATCGATTTTGGGCAAGGGGAAGGGATCCTTTGGACAGGCCTTGTTGAGGCTCGTATAATCGATGCACACCCTCAACTTTCCGTTCTTTTTGGGGACCACTACGGGATTGGCGAGCCATCTGGGGTAATAAATCTCCCTGATGGCCCCGGCCAGAAGAAGTTTCTCTACTTCCTCGTTTATGGCATCGGCATGCTCTGGACTGACGCGGCGCCCCTTTTGCATCACGGGCTTGGCAACCGGGTTGACGTTAAGTTGGTGGCAAGCGAGGTCGGAACTGATGCCTGGCATCTCGCTTGGACCCCATGCAAAATTGTCGAGGTGTTGGAGAAGGAGTTCGACGAGGTCGGTGACCTCAGGTTTGGTAAGCTTTGCTCCCACCATAAAAAAGTGGTCCTCGTCATGCCCCGGGATTTGGATTTTCAGCAGCCCCTCCTCCACCTTGTCTTCGGCCTCAGGCCCCATCTTTTTGTTTAGTTCCCTCAGCAGCTTAGGGTCCTCTGCCTCGATGTTCATGGCACTTTGGGCCGGCACCATCTTTTTGCCGGAATACACGGCCATGGCACAGCTGCGTGAGACTTTCTGATTTCCTGAGATGGTTTCCACACCAGAATCAGTTGGATACTTAACCTTTTGGTGTAAGGTGGAGGAGATTCCATCTATTCTATGGAGCCACGGGCGCCCCAATATCACGTTGTAAACAGAGGGGACATTCACCACCGTGAACTCCACGCCCATAACTTTCGTACCAGTTTTCACGGGCAAGGTTATGTTTCCTTTGGGCCGGACCGCCTCCGAGTTGAATCCGTACAGGGGAGGGACGTCGGTTTCCAACTGTTCCTCTTTGAGTCCCATCTTTCGAAAGAGGTCTTCAAAGAGTATATTGACCGACGCTCCTTGATCAACGAGGATCCGTCCTACAGCGCATAGGCCTATCTGTGCCGAGATAACGAGGGCATCAGTGTGGGGCACGTCCACCCCCACCAAGTCGAAGTCAGTGAAGCTTACATCTGGCTTGAAATTGCGCTTATACTTTTTCCGAGGGCTTGAGCTTTCTGCGAGGCATACATACTGCTTCATCAATGCTTCCCGTGCTGAGGTTCTTTCTGCCCCATTCTGGATTGACCTTTTGGGCCCAGAGTGAATGACATGACAGATCATCACCGGTGGGGGGAGGTCCCGCTGCCTCTCATCAACCCCTTCTCCATCTCGGTCGGATTCTCTTCGTGATTTGACATATTTATCCATTAGGCCATCCCGGACCCATCCCTCGAGCCTGGCCTTCAGACCATGGCACTCGGCGGTATGGTGGCCGCGACCCCTGTGGTATTCACAGATTTTGTCGTTAGGCCCTGGGGCCGGCTCGTTCCGTAGTGGGAGAGGCCAAGAGAAGAAAGGCTCGTTCTCAATCTTGTTAAGAAGGTCGACAAGAGGTAGGCGAAAGGTGGTGGAATAGGCAGCACCCGACCCCGAGGCGACAGGGGTTTGATGCCCCGGTCGGGGGTCCTCTTTTCTTCTTTTAGGGGCCGGTTGCGGGTTTCTTCCCGTTCGTGGCCGCTCCATCCTTTCCGCTATGGGCCGGTTTCTTCGAGGGCTCGTTGCGACGAACCGATCCCTTGGCTGGTCGATAAGGGCTACGGAACGTGTTGCCCCAGCTGACCTCATGTCCTTCTCTATGTCGATATGCTGTTTTATGAGGGACCTGAGTTGAGGAACAGAGTTGGGGGGGGGGGGGGGGGGGGGGTCGCGATCATCTCGTTTCGGATCCTGCTCCCAACTACCATGTTTTGCCTGAAGGCAGCTATGGCGGTGGAGTCGGGACAGTCCGCGCATTCGGCATGTTTCAACCAAAACCGACTATCATAATTCTCGAGGGTCTCTTTAGATTGGACCCTCACTTGATAGAGTTGCTCCGGATGGGCAGCTCTCTCTTTCAAGTTTATGAACCGGTGTGCAAAGTCATAAGCTAGGTCGTCCCAACAGTGGATAGAATTGACGGGCAGGGACTGGAACCACTTACTAGCGAGCCTTCCCAGGCTGGCGGGAAAGCACCTGCACATTAATTGGTCAAGGTGTGACCAATGGTTCATCTGGTATCGGTAGTGTCGGAGATGAGCCTCCGGATCAGAGTCCGCGTTGAAGGTTTGGAGGATAGGGGCGATAAAGTTCCGGGGGGGGGGGGGGTACTGTATTCAATTTCGTCCGAGAACGGGGTGATGCGGGTCGAGGCCACGATTTTCAACGCTGCCTCACCAGCTGCATCGTGCCGTCCGCGTCGGCCACGTCTCCGTGTCCGAGGTGGCTTATCGGTTCGGGCATGACTAGATTCCGGCCGTGAGTCCCGACTACCATCCTGCCAACGGAGCCGAGAATGTATACTCCGCTCGTTATCGCGGCGAGAATTTCCTTCTTGGGAATGCTCCGACTCCGCACCCCTAGCCGGCTCCCTGGGAGTCTCTAGGGGGGGTCGTCGGAGGGGTCCCAACCTGGACATCACGCTTTTAACGGGGACTGGAACCGATTTGTCTTGGCTCGCGCCTTGAGCGGGCTCGAGTTCCGGCTCCATCAGCGAGGCTATCAAGGCTTTCTGGGCCGCAAGAGCGACGAGCTCTTTTTGGTGGATATCGATCATCATCTCTGTTAGCTCGGTCCGCGATCGGGGTGCGGGAGCTGTTGCGGTCAAGGGAACGGGCTCCCTGGTAGATGCGGTCCTAGGGGTCTCATCAAAAGAAAGCGTTCTCGGCATCCCAAGAACGTGGGGGGGTCGAGACGATGGAGTGTCAAATCGGTTATTGCCAGACATGTTTCTTTTAAGGACGGGGAGTCGAAGCTAACGCGTTTAGGTTTCCCACAGACGGCGCCAATTGGCGAGCTTGATTTTCTTCCCAAGCTCGACTTAATCAACTTCGCGTTGGCTCCGATCTTCCGAGGCGGTCAGGTATGCTCCGGCGGTCAGGTGGTCTTCGTGCCTGCACAAGGAACGAACAGGGGCCCGGGGTTGTTGCCGGGTTTTCCCTCTCCAACGATCAAGTCAGTATCGGTGTTAACTGAAAGTAGGAATATAATTAAGGATGAGGGACCGGGCCGGTTACAGGTCGTTGTATCGAGTGGTACAGATAGTGTTCAGGGGGTCCGGGTTGTTTAAGCTTTATCTCTCCTCTCTCTCTTTTTGTGTCCCCCACTAAGTGGTATTAGTGGGGGTATTTATAGTGTGATCAGAGGCGTATTAGCCCTTGGATCACTGTACTGTAAGATGTTGATCCAACGGCGTCAGAGTCATTTATGACTCTGACAAGGGTACTGACCTTTCCCGGGGCCCACAGGAGGTGTCCTGTGATTGGGCCACGTCGGTGAAACGTCAGGAGGGTCCCCCAAGGGAGCAGCAGCATTAATTGGGGAAGCGTACTCGACACGCCTCTTTGGGCCGGCCTCAGCACGGCTCGGCCCTCCCAATCCGGGGCGTCGCATCATTCAGGGTTGATGAGGCCCGGACGGCCCGCTTTGGGGGCGTTATTGCCCCGGACGAGGGGATGCTGACATTCCCTCGCCAGTAACTAAGACAACACCAGGGAATTTTTTTTTGTTTTACTGGTCATATATTTAATTTATTTATTACTCTTACACATGCTTGTTTCTTTAATTTCACTTTTATTCACAGTGAGTTGCGAGTTCTGTTGATGAACTGGGATTGTGTTCATTAGGGATCACAGTTATGGGTTTCTGCAATTACAGATGTCAGATTATAGGTAGAGAAGAAGATGTCCTGTTGGGTGTTTTTTTTAGACCGTTTATTTAATTTATTTTTCAGACTGTTTATTTTTCAGACTGTTTTTTATTTAATTTATTTTTCAGACTGTTTTTTATTTAATTTATTTATTTTTCAGACTGTTTTCAGATTGTTTAACAGACTGTTTTTTTACGTTTTCAGACTGTTTTTTTTTTTTTTTTACGTTTTTGGATTTTTATTTATTTATTTTTCAGACTGTTTTCAGACTGTGTTTTTACGTTTTCAGACTGTTTTTGGACTGTTTTTTTTTTACGTTTTTGGATTTTTGTTGATTTTAGATTTTTGTTAATTTTTTGGGATTTTTTTTGATTTTTTGGGATTTTAAAAAAAAAATCGTGCTTTTTCGGGGTTTTCTCTTTTATTTTTTTTTGGATTTTTTCATATTTTTTTTTATTTTTTCATTTTTGCATTTTTATTTTCTGGAATTTTTTCATTTTTTCTGATTTTTCACATTTTTATTGGTTAGTTAGGAAAAATGGACCAATGCTTAATTAATTTCTGTTTTATGAACCAATATTTAAATACTTTTGTTTTCATCCTTAAATCCAAATATTTTATTCACAAACTTAAAACACTTATCAAATGAAAATGAATTAGAATAGTCATTCTGATATTGAACACACTGACAGCTCACTGTATTATCTGTATAGAAGTGACTAGTAGTGAGTGATAGGGTTGAATTACACCAAACTTCCCCGTAGTTTGGACAAAAGATTTATTTGATTCTTAATCAAATAAATCAATAAGAGTCTCCCATTTTGAATTAGTTCTTAATTTATAAAAAAAAGTGACAGGTTTAGTCCTTTTATGTATAGTAATTTGCTAGTAATTTCTTAGTGATGGGAAGTTGTACCCAAATAGCAAAACTCTATTAATCAATGTGTGTTTTATATTTCAAATTGATTTATAATTTCATAACTCATTTATGTTGGTTCATGGACTCTAAACCGGTAAAATGTGTCATTTAAAAATTTGAAACAATATCACCTAAAATTCAAGAAAAACACATCAAAATATCCAAAAAATAATCATTTCTTACTTAAAATGATTTCTCCAAGTATGACTTGTTATGTTTATTAACGGTTATTAGACATCGAAAGACCGTATCAACCCCGCAATTCAGAAAAATACTATTACGGGAAAATAACAAAACTTACATTGAGCTGGTCAGTATAGCACCTCCGAACAGTCTCACTCTCATCATACAACTTGTCAAAAAACAAGAACCTTGCCACACCATACTTGCTCGTAAACCTCGTCAGACACACGAACGACAACGTAGCTATCGAGCTAAGTGAAAGCTGGATGACCCCATCGTAAGGCCTCGTATGAGCACTGTCACATTTGGCACAGGACAACACAAAGTGCGAGACGCATGGAATAACTATCGTCATGCAAGCGAAGACCAGCCAAGAGAGTGTTGACGTATAGGCGTCTGACTGGTCCACGCAGAGCCACCTAAGCCATGTTCGGAAGCTCTGTAGCTCGTCTTGTGCATGAGTGAGACTGCGTGTGAGTGCGTGTTGTTGGGTTGGGTTATTTCTCATGCCGAGTGCTATTGATGTGAGTTGAGTGTTACTACTAATTTTAGTTTAGTAGGCTTTGCCTAGTTATAGGAAATTTATGGTTGAGATAGAATTTACATAGGTAGTGTTGATAGTTTAGAGTCTAGCGTTTAGACCACTACCATTTTTGTGATATTCACTCTCAATCCGAATTATTTTCACCAACAGAAAATGTGTGAACACTAACGTGCTTGTGGGGGGCAGTTTTAGGCATTGGCTAGAGGGGTCCAGGCTCCAAATCTCCGAAAAATCTCAATATAGTTAGAGACCTACGTTACGGGAAAAATATGTTTTATAAGTTTTATATAACATGAAAAATATCTGAGCCATTATTTGACATATGTGTGTCCAAGATCGTATTATCATAAATGGTATTTGTTTATTGGACATCATGTTTAATATTGTCAACTCGTTTCAATAAAGGATATGGCTTTCGAAATTGTGGAACAAACTTGGGTTGTTGTGGGTGAAGAATTGATAACACAATTAGAAAGTCAACTATTGTTGCTATATTGTTAATTTAGCCAAAACCGCTGTAACAACAAAATAATAAATGTAAGTTGATTTACACTTAAAAATCTTATCAGAATGGTAATTTATGAACAATTTTTTTTATTGAAATATGATCTTCCACCAATGAGTGAATCTTCTTGATAGTTTGGATTGGGATCATAGTAACCAACCGTCTTTAGCATTTTTTACATTGTGCATGCAAGGTATATATCACTGAAAAGAGATGGTTACAAAGACGGGAATAACGGGTGGCTAGTATTTTTTTGGTACCTATGTTCGGCCACACGATATTTCTTTAGCAGACAAATTTGTATGACTTAGGTATAAAATTATAGTTAATTGGCCGATATGTATAAATGTTTTAGTTGTTATAAGTTTCAATTTCATAGCAAAATGAAAACCAAGACAAATGATCATTGTTCGATACACAAGGGTGCTGATTTTGTTTGAGATGTGCTAGAAAGGTATTTTAGCTTGCCACAAAATATATACTCCATATTTAAGAAGTACAAATTGGAAGCGATAATTTGGAGAAATTATATTTACTACATTAAATTATAAAATTATAGTGTTATTAACGATTTGAATACTCACATTTCAAAATTTCTAATTTAGGTATTACACTATAATAACTTTTCAATTTAGGTACCACCGTCTAAATAAATAACGGAATCATGTCACGTGTCATTTGGTAAACATTAATTTAAGATGCTAATTTGATAATTTTGCACAAAAATATGTCATGCTAGAAAAAATTTTCCCACAATTTCACACATAAAAAAAATAGCATATAATCCAAAAAAAAATTATGTGTGAAATTGGAGAAAACGTTTTTATAGAATGACATATTTTTGTGAAAAATTGTCAAATTAGTCTCTCAAATTAATGTTTGTCAAATGTCACGTAACATGATTCCGTGATTTATTTAGACGGTGATACCTAAATTGTAAAGTTATTATTGTGTGGTAGCTAAATTAAAAAATTTGAAACCTGGGTACCCAAATCGTTAAAATCAGATAGTTTGGTGTATTAAACCTATAAAACTCCAATTTAACACCAAATAAAGAAAAAATAGTAGCAGATAAATTTTAACACTGGATTCTACACACAACATTAAGTAATTATGTAAGTTGGTCGATAAAAAGAAAATCTCATGGTGCACATATATAAGATATATAACCGCTATATGCGTTTTTACTACTGTTTTAATCGCATAATTGATCACTTCTTCATATAAGCAATGTTTTTCGACGATCATATATCTCTTCTAAGATCATTCCGTATTCGTCTTTTATTTCATAGGAATAAACGATGGACAGATAGAGTAAAAATATTTTTCTTTTTTCTATTGATAATGATAAAATAAATTGTTGTTAAAACTAATATAATAAAAAAGAGACGATATTGGGATGTTTCTTAATATATGTTTTATAGTAAAATATAATGTATATCCTTATAATCAATCACTTCTTAGTCGGTATGAATACACACTATATATTGCATTAAACATGTATACTATTTTTTATTTATGTGGTACCAAAAACAATAGTCTTCAATTTTTTTTATCAAAATACATAGAAATTTTTAACTGTTTTATCAATATACAAGGATGTTTTAACCCATTTTAAACCATATTATGGTCCTCTCGTGTCTTTAATAAGATTTAAAGAAGAATAGTCATCTCTTCTGAATAGTATAAAAAGGGAGGGAAGGTCATGAGGTGTCCATGTATCATATGGTTGGCATGTACTATAGTATTAAATTTAAAATGGGATAAACAGTTGATATATACGTGACAATACTATAGCGGTTGAGTAGGTGATTTTTTTAATTAAAGTGAAATGACACTGCTTAACAGATGCCTTATTTGAGCTTAATAAGCCGTGTCATATTCACGGAAAAAAGAGACTTATTCGCTTCGTTAATTTTTTATATTCAAATAGTCAATTATTGAAGGAGTCGAGTTTATTAAATACATCATCAATATATATAAGGTCACGTTTGCTTCGCTTAGTATTGGTGAAAGACTCAACTACCCAAGCTTGATAACGGTGTTAGTCCAGACCAATAATAATTTAACGATTGTTATCAAGACAAATACTTCTAATTTTATTCAAATAGAAGAGGGAGAGAGGGTTGAAGTTTAAAAAATATCAATATGAAAAGATGAGCGCAAACTTTACTAATTAACACGAGGGGTAACCTATCTACGAAAAGCACTCAAGTCACTATCCGTGATTACAATATGTCCTACAATAGTAAAGGATAACAATTATGTGACATTTCTAATAAATAAGAAATATAAACAGTATATGGCGAGTCTACACGTGAGTCTCGATATCAGTGGCGGAGTCAGAATTAGTAGATGGAGGCTGAGTTTTAAAAATCCAATATAATGGGTTAAATCGTCATTTTTTGCTTAAAAAAATTGCAATATAAAAAAATATTTCAAAAATATGGGAGGTAGTAGCATCTGCTAGCCCCCACCTAGCTCATCTCCTACCAGGACCGGATTTTGGGTTAGGACCAAGATGCACAGGCTTAGAACCCCAAAAAACGTATATTTTTAAGCCCTCGTTTAACAAAATATTATATATATATATATATATATATATATATAATTAATTTCATTTCTCTAATAAATAGTTATCTGTAGTTGATTGATTTGTTTTATTACTAAATAGTCTAGCCAATCCGTGTTCGAATCTTTGTGGATACAAGATTTTGTTTTTTTTATTTCATTATATAATTTAGTACACTAACGAACAATTTAATTTTATGTAAGGTTCTATGTGGTCTCCTATATTAAAAAAAACAGACAATGACCTTATTTGTTAAATAGATAACATATTGGTTCCTGATTTACTTTTAAAAAAAACATAGTATAATTTTACTTCAAATGCGAAATTTGGAAAAAAATTGTTTCGTATCATTTATTTTTTTTGTTAAATGTACTCAACTTATTGCATTTAATATTTTCTAACTTAATATTTTACCATTTATTAATCGTACCTTATGAATTTTATTTAAATACATTATTTTTTTTACGGAGAAAAGAAAGACTCATTTTTTAAGGTAGTCTAAGACCAACAAAACTCTGAAAACGGCCAATTACTCTACCCTCGATGATCCACTGCTTCTACTAGCGCGTGTGCCTCGAGTGCGGTTCCAACAATTGGTTACCTAATAATCTTCCATAAAGTTAAGGTTAAAAGTCCACTTTTACAAACTTAATTAACCATTTATATATTTTACAGAAAACTCTGTTTCTCTCTCGAATTTCATATAATAATTTAAATATTAGTTTATGTTGTGTGACCAATAATATAATAGAACAGTTTCATTATTTTACTTATAACTTTTCTCTTTGGAAATCACTTTCACCTGTTGTGTTGTTTTCTTGATCCACTAACAAAATACTTGTATATATCATTAAAAAAAATGCGGAAGGCAAAAAGCTTTCTTATATATATATGGTATAATTAATTTAACTTTGTAAAAAAATCGAGATTTCTGTAAAGAGATTGATATTATATATACAGTCAAAACCTCGAAATATATATGGTAAGTAAACTTTTAAAGACCCAAGATATAGATGGGATTGCTCTAAATATATCAATAACAAAAGATGTACGAAGCATTTCCATGCATTGAAACTATATATCATCTCTTTATTCAATTCAATTTTCGAAAATATATAAGGAAAAACTTTGTTATGCCTTATTATATATATAGCGTAATAACGTGTTTCATGGGATTATTGCAGAAGCTTTGTTTCGCTCAAGGCTTGTCAAGCATGCGATTAATGACTCACGCATGAATTTAACAATTAACCAATTATATCTTCTTTGTTTACTTCTTATTTTCCAGAAACTCAAAGAAACTAGATAATAATGACTTGAAGGATTTTGTCGATCTCTTGCTCGTGAGAATTATTTAGTACTAGAATATGCCTCTTCTTCATGACTTCTTATGTAGAAAATAAACGGCCCACTATCGATGTATTTCAATTATTCATTTTTTTTCAATTGTAATGAATACGTCTACCCTCTAATCTCCATGCATATTAGCAGGAAAAAGCCAAAAACAAAAAAAACATATGGGACGCAATATTCCAAGAAATACGTTATATGTCACGTAGATATAACGAACAAATTTGTATGAAGTTTTGTTCACACAAATTAAATCATATGGGACCTCTAACTTGGATTATTGGGTAGATTTATTTGTAGTAATGAATGCGTTTTGGATTAAGAATGACCTGTTGGAATAGGACATGCAGAAACATTACATCTTTTAAATTAAATTTTGCCGACACATTTATGATATTTCTTAATCCTTAGTTGTAATTGATTTCTTTTCTAAAACAAGACCTAATGCGTGAGGCATTATGCATGTTGCATTTGTCAACAAGAATGAACACTAAATTAGTGGTGTACTGTTATGAATTCGTGTTAATTATGGGAAAACCTAACGAAGCTTTTTATGTCATAAGTTTTTTCTTAAAATAATGCATGTAACAGAAAATGGAGTATTTTTATGACATTGTTTATACATAATCTTATTGTGTATAAGAGATGAGTGGAAATGTACCTAGTAGCAGCCATTAGACCGAACATACACCACCCATTACCCATAACATGATTTGGTTATTGCAAAAATAAACTTTATCCCGGATCTAAGTTATAAAAAAATTACACGAGAGCTTGTTTGACTGCTATTCAAAAGCTCCTTTTATTAACATTTAGGCTAATGAGGATTTAATTAGATGATGAAGACCAAAATAGTCTCCAATAGAAGAAGACAAGGAATTGATGAGAATTTAGAGAATTCAGGTGAGATATAAGAAGAATTGGGGATATTTATGAGAAACCAACAATGTCGAAAAAGAGTGTTTTTCCTTATTTAAGTACTTAGATGTAAAATAGTAGCTTGAAAATACTAATAAACTTTCACAGGTTTCAAAATAAAATTACTAGGTATGATTACCAAAAGGTTTCCCGTAAATAAGAATGTACCATTGTTCTCTCCTCAAAATAGGCCGCTAAAATTTAAAATCAAATACTTGATCAGCAATCTTGATATCAAACGCAGTTTTATAACCACATAATGAAACCCAATATCCATCACTTTTTAAATCATCATTCTCGTATATGAATGTAAAAGAAAACTTCAACATACCTCCAAACTTAGAGTAGTCCAAATCGAGCCACAAATCATCAACCTAATTACCCAAAAACATTAAAATAATCAAACTGCATGTACCCAAATCGAGCAAAACGTCGACAAGCTCGTCATTCAGAACTATCAATGTAAGAATCCAGATTTTCGTAGTAAAATGTCAGTGTAAAGAGAAAGTATTGTCCCACGTCGGCTAGATATGTAAATACCTATATGGTATATAAGTTAAGTAAATACTCCTTTCTATCACCAAGACTTTTTAAAGCCGTGCGGTCCGAGATCCGAGGACGAAATCGGACTAAAGCGGATAATATTGATGAGTACATATATGATATATAATTTAAAGAAACTCTCTTTACTATCACCAATGCATTTTAAAACCGTACGGCCCGAGAAACGATGACGAAATCGGGCCAAAACGGGCAATATTGGTGGTAGTAAGCAGATGGTGACGGTCTGGTCGGAGGAGCGGATCGTTACAATCAAGCGACAATAATGACGAAATCGGACCAAAACGGACAATATTGGTGGTAGTAAGCAGATGGTGACGGTCTGATCGGAGGAACGGATCGTTACAATCAAGCGACAATAACGGCTAAAAAATAATCTTACTATAAGTAAAAGAAATTTTATGTGTCAATAATTACCTAACTCGAATGAGTTTACCAATAATTAGAATATCCGTATAAAAAATGTAATCATGCTCATACTTCAAACGCCTTATCGAACACAATACATGTCACAATAGGCGCCATACAAAATTCACAATCTGATAATGGTCTCAAGTAACCTTGTAAATATGAAGCACTGGGAATACCTTCCTACGATCTCTTGGATATCGAAGAAAATCTCTGGCGACACTCTAGCATATGAAAATCTAAAATCGGCTTAAAAATACCATAACTCGCTACATAAGTAACAAATATGTCCCCAACATTTGGCAATATCACTAAAGTATTTTGTTTGACAGGCGAAAAAATAAAATTTTCAACTTAAATTTACAGAAAAAGAACTATTGTACGCACATAAAAATTCAGAAATTTACAGAAAAAGAACTATTGTACGCACATAAAAATTCAGAACTTAATAACTGTGTCTCCAAATGCTTCGATTCAAATTGGAGAACGTTTTTAAGGTCACCTATAAGTTGTCGACAAGGTTATTCAAGCACTTTTAACAAAATGAGTATTCCCAGCGTGACATTAACATCGTGATACATGGGTAAGCTGCAGATACACACATTTAAATAAGGCCATTTATTCTCCAAATTTATAATTTTTCCACGCGTATCCAAATTTGTTCATGAAAACTGCACAACTCATCGAACTTTAAAAATTCATAAGTCGGCTTGTACTTGTCTAAACACGGAAAATCCAGTTCGAGGGCGTCTTTATAGCTACTAGGGTATTCGTTTGAATGAATACCAATAGGTAGCCATTTGATATATATATGAACAATTTCATTTTTCAAACACTTACGATTCTCTCAAGTTTTTGTTTTCCTCCATGTTACTTTTTTGTTAGCAATTAAAATCAGACATGTTCCGTCTGCCATTAAATTTTCAAGCTTTATAGTATTAGTTTTAGTACCAACATCATCTTCATCAAGATCACGACTCACGAGTGAGCACCAATTTATTTTCAATTAATATCAAAATCATCTACGATTTCACTGGTCAAACAATTTTCAATGAGACTCATTTTCTTATATTTGTTTGTGCTTTAGGTTTTTTGAAATAACGCAGCCATAAAAGGTTGTCATGTTTTATTTCGTATTGTTTTTATGTTTTTTTATTGAGCCCCGAAGCTTAGGCGCCATCTTGTAAACGACAAATTATTTAGTCCACTCGAAGGATGATTAAGTTGGTCATCTACACTATGATCTCGTTTGTTTGCAAGGTCTCGTTTGTTTGCAAGGTGGGATTGAACATGAATCCAATATTCCCATTACCTATTTAATTGGTTATGGTTGGATTATGGTAATATGAGATTATAAATACCGTTATACACACAAATATCGTGTTTGGTACGAAAAGTAGATGCGATACTATTAGTAACGTGTGATTATAAATGATGAGAAATAGAGATATTTAGAGCAATAAGTATGTGTGATATTGGGAAATGGAAATATTTGAAGTAAAAGAGGTGATATATATCATTTTATTATAATAAATCAATTCAAGTCAAATAAAACGGCTCAATATAGCCACTTTTTTTCCAAAAATATTCATATATATTTATATTAATTAAAATAATACCATACTCACATAAAAATATAAAAAATAAAAACTAATAAAATTATTTATCATTTTTTAACAACCAAATATTCTTTTAAATTTTAAAATATGTTTTTTTATTATCCACATATTTATATCATAACTATATATATTTTTTATATTTTTATCGCATTGCCCGCCGCACACGCAACGCGTGGAGCACGATTACTAATATATATATATATATATATATATATATATATATATATATCACACCTCCTCTATTACAAATACCCTCATTTTTCAATAGCACACTCCCCTTATTAATCCAAATACCCCAATTTATCATCATTTCTAATCACATGTTACTAATAGTTTCGCCTTCAATTTTCGTACCAAACGCGATACTTATGGTTTCGACGGTATTTCTAATACCATTCTATCATAATCTCACTCTAATCTCATAGTAGCAATAAAAATCAACATAATTTTTAATAATTTTTATTGGAGTCGTAAAATAGTACAGACTCAATAAAAATCAAACAAACACGTATTATTAATCTCACCTTCATTTGTTATACCGTCATAATCCGAAGTTATTTATAATCTCGTTACTACTAATACTGCAAACAAACGAGCCATATATATATATTATAAGTAAGGCGGATTTGTGGATTTATAGATTCGTGAGTTTAGAAAAATCATTTCCTTTCATCTCCCTTTTATAAAAGCGGGACCAACTCATTAATTAATTAAATATTTCACTTTGACCCCTCCTCGTTCATCCATTTTAATAACTAAAAAACCTTTATGCTAACACATGAGAAACCTATTTTTTTTTTTCTAAACCATATTCAAATATAAAGAGGTTAAATAAAAATTTATCAAATTAAATTTTTTACTTGAACGAAAATAATTAAAGTGAGCTTAGACTATTTTGAAAGAAAATGATAAGTTGTGACTTTATTTATAAAGATATACAACTATTTGTAAAATTTAAGTATTTTGTTTTCCGATTCAGAATTAAGAATCTAAATAAGAAAATGAACGATAACCAATTTTTTATCAGAATATTAACACTTTGGTTTAAACTAATTAAAAGTGCATTTTTTTTTATCAAAACGTATCAACCAATCGTAATAACCACTCATATCGTACTACTTGTATCACACTTGTAGTAGTATCCTACCGATGATACGTTAGAACCAACCCATTATTATTTTTATTAGGTTAAGTTTTTTTTTGTTTATGGAATACAAGAAAAAAAAAATACACTTTAAAAATGTTATTTTGGCTAAATTAAGGGCTGCACAGTCCACTTATTTTGGTTTTTTTCTACAAGTAATTCATGTAAATGAATCTTTGTAAGACTCTTGAAATAGGATTTGTCTATTTCTTGCATTTGAAAAATGGAACGGACATTTAGAACAAGTAGAAAAAGAAAATTGATAAAATATTAATTAAAGGCCCCACTTACTAGAAGATAGATGAGAAAGTATTTAAGTTTAATTAATATATTTAGTGGGTAGGGCCCATTAACACACTTGACATTCAATTAATGGTGTAAGCACTCAATGTTTCAAAGTTGTCTCTTGAAATGTTAATATATTATTTTTTTCCTGTCTTTTTGTCTTGTTTAAATCTATCGTCTGATGGTTTATTCTAGAATGATAGTAACATCTGAATATAAAAATCTAACTATCAATAGTCTAATGGAAATAATTGTTTTTTTATATATGTAATTGGTGGGAAAAACCCACATTTTTATTAATAAGAGGAAATAAAAATGCTGGGGAAAACCCCACAAAGTTACAAAAGTTGCGAAGAACTAAATTGTTACAAATTAAAATAACCACTTTAAAAAAAATTGACAAAAACTTGAGGCCTTCATAAGTAAATAACACAGATACAGTCACGCGTCCACACTATTATTAAATAGCAAATTGGCAACTGACAAATGGCATAGTAATGTCAATAATTGTTTAAGAAAACAACAAACGGCAACTAATAGTTTATATACAGTTAAATAGCTTATAAATTGGACTTATTTGATAAACAAATTTGCAAATGACAATCTAATGACATTAACATCAGTCATTCTTACAAAAACAACAAATTGAAACTCAAACACTCTAATAGGGGTAATGATACATACACTGCTCTCACACCACTGACAATACTAATCACGTCATCAATCGTATGTGACAGACTCTAAAACAGATTCACATTATACATGTTTGAGTGTTAAATTTTTTGTTATATTTACGTTTCGACCTCTATGAGTGTAACAAATACTGTGGAAGTAGTGTACATATCATTACCTCTATAATAGTCAGACTAATAGCATGCATACCGTAATTTGAAAATTAACAAGCTACATCCTAGAAACTTATGACAGTTAAAAAATAAAAAACAGACAATCTAGTAGACAGTCTAATGAGATTTTATCATACCTAACACTAAATTGAACAAAAGTACCAAAGTTCAAAAAGATAGAATCGTATAACCAATTAAAGAAAAAATTACATAATTTCGACAATCTAATAGCAAATAATTTGAGTAACAAACATGAGAAGGTGGTTTTTTTTTTTTGGTAAAAGTAATACATAAATTACCATTATAGGTATTGTAGCAAATTAGAATTCTTCAACGACACGTTGTTTAATTAGACTGTCGTTGATAGTGAAAAATATGCAGGAATATAGAGAAATAAAGCAAGAGAGGGGTATTGGTTCTTTTATTAACTGTTTCGTCACTTTTAGAGACACTGGTTGGTTTTCTAATGGAGCAATAACAGTTGGGAGGAGTTTTGCCGTAAGACAGAAAAGCATTGGATGGTTTCTGATGAGGTGGGAGACACATTGCGAAGTGTAAAGCAAATGTAGTTTTGTTATTAGCCAAACGGTACCGCGTCAAGCGAGGGTAGTATTGTAACTAGGCAGCGAATACTTATTTGCAATTAGTGTTAACTTGCTGGTCTATTTAACCAGCAATATTCCATAATGTTATACGTTTAGTACAATCAACTGGCATGCGTTGCCAAAAAAGGAGCCAAATTATCAACATTACCAATTTAGTTACTAAACTTTATTCTATTTTCCAAATTAGAGTTTTTCGGTCAAATTAACCTCGTAATCGTGTCTGGTGTCATTAGATGACTCCATAATTAGAGATTTTACCTTTTTTCTTCTCTTCATTTTCTCTAGAAACACAATTAACTCATAGTGATAGTCTTCAAAATTTTGTTTTTGGAAGGAATAGAGATGACAAAATGGGTAAAATCACGAAAAATGGGATCGCATGATGATACGTGATAAGATTATGAGATCAATTTGGCCAAAAAAAAGTCTAATTTGGGATAATAAATAAAGTTTAGTAGCTAAATTGTTAATTATGGTAAATGCGAAATCTCTTGGTAACGTATGGCAATTGAGTGTATTAAACGTATTTTATTCTTGTAATAAGTATACAGAAGTATACTTGTTTGGTAGCCTTCTACTTCTACTTAATTCTACTTATAAGTAAACAATCAAACTATTGTGTTTGGTAGTCTATTTTTAAGCTTATTTTTTTATCAAAAATAAACCACCCAAAAACTTACTTTAAGATAAGTATAAACTTAAAAGTAAAAAAAGGCTACTGTAGCCTCCACAATGGCACACCATGCTCTTATTTTTTGCTCATGTTCCTTGGTCATATATTAGTTCTGATTTGTTAATTAAAATTGGGAAGCCAAACTATTAAAAAAATCTAAAAATAGATACGATGCAGACAATCTTAAAAAGATTAAAGTGTCGTGTCCGACACCCATCCGACATTTTAGTTCTCATGTCATTGACTTAGTGAACCCGTTAACCATGCGGACACGACCACTTTGTCATTGGCCAAAGCTTTAAAGTAGAGGTGTAGTCATTGGTTTGGAGCCAAAAAAATAGTTATTGCAAACCCAGCCCAACCATTCAACACCGGTTTGGTTTGGTTTGGATTAGTTCGGTTGATCGGTGTGAATATAACACAAAAGAAAAGTAATGCTGATTCATTTTTTTTAAAAACATTGTTTTTTCATAACCTCAACTCTCTTTCTGTGTCTCTCTCTCTTTATCTGTTTCTCTCCAATAATATTTTAAGGTATGTGTTTCTTTATATATTTTTATTTCGATGTTGGGTGTAGAAAACTAGAACTATAATCCAAGTCCAAGATCAATTGCATGCTTATTTTTATTTAATTTCAGTAAAGAAAGTATTTTATAAGAAAAAAAATTCTTTCTGTTTCTTATGGAATGTGGCATACCCAGTCGAAGCAATAAAAAACCCATCTTATTTAGCTTGAAAAGCTACAATCAAACAGGCCCTGAATAGGGTTTTGGCTGTTAGGTACTTAGGTTACTAAATCAGTAAATGGGTAAGACTTTAAATTTAAAAAGATTTCTTATTAATCCAGCTTTTAAATGCTTTACAAAAACCAGCTTTTTTAGCTGCAACCAAACAGACCCTGAGTAGGGTTTTGGCTGTTAGGTAATCAGGTTAGTAAATCTGTTAATGGGTCAGACTCCAAATAATAAAAAGAATTCTTTTTTATCCAGCTTTTACATGTTCTAAAAAAATCATCTTTTTAAAGCTGCAACCAAACATACCCTGAGTAAGGTTTTGGCTGTTAGGTACTTAGGTTAGTAAATCAGTTAATGGGTCAGACTCCAAATAATGAAAAGATTTCTTTTTTATCCAGCTTTTACATGTTCTAGAAAAATCAGCTCTTTAGCTACGACCAAACAGACCCTTGATAGGATTTTGGCTGTTAGGTACTTAGGTTAGTAAACCTGTTAATGGGTCAGACTCCAAATAATAAAAAGATGTCTGATTATATGTTCTAGAAAAACCAGCTTTTTAGGTACAGCCAAACAGACCCTTAATAGGATTTTGGCTGTTAGGTACTTAGGTTAGTAAACCTGTTAATGGGTCAGACTCCAAATGATAAAAAAAATGTCTTATTTATCCAGGTTTTACATGATTTAGAAAAATCAGCTTTTTTAGTTACAAACAAACAGACCCTAAGAATGGTTTTGGCTGTTGGTTAGTAAATTAGTCAGACCCCAAGCAATAAAAAATTCATTTTTTTAATCCCTTTTAGTTTTGGATGATGGTTGTAGTTTATAATGGAGCAATCTTGTGCTTTTATATACACAGCTAGTTGATTACAATTTTTTATTTGTAATCAGCTAGTTGATTACAAAAGTGATGCTTTTGTTACAATTGAATTAGACATATAGTTAAATTAGGGGTTGTTTGGTTGCAGCTTTTAAGTTCTACTTGTTTGTTAATTTGCTAATAAGTTGTGCCTTTTTGCTGTTTTTGATTTTTGTGGCTTGAAGCCATGAAAAATCTTATGTTTTAAGTTGAATCAGCCGTAGATTAAACCATTTTGTTTGCTTAAAAATGAAACTAAACAAGCCCTTATTATAGACTTGGGATGATGTGTAAAAAAATGGCTTCTGCTTGTATGTCCAGAATTTGATTTTCCTACTTGTCATAGGACTTTTAGAAATTAAAGTCCCGATTGAAAATTATTTGTTATTTTTGGTTCAGCTCTATAGTAATACAACCTTAGCTCTTCTTGAAATTGAAGTGAGCTGTCCCGCATTGCTTGTTTTCATACTGTTTTTGAAGTGAATTCTTTGCAAGTGCTATTAATAGTTTGATTTGCGATTCTGAAAGTTTAAAGATAGTAGAATTTTTTAAGATGTTGTGTTACTATGGATGCTCTTGTTTCCATTTTCTCAACTAGGTATTTGTTTCATTTCATGTACCTGTTGTAAAGGCTTAAATAAGATAGCATGCGTCATAGACTTTTATCTCTGGTCCAATTAAAAAAGATGGTCACCAACATTATCCTGACTCTTATTTCTATTAAACTATTAACAGTAATTTCCTATCTCATTCTAATAATTACGCCTTGTTTGGTTGCAGCTCCAAAGCACCGTTTTTTGCTTTTCTGCTTAAAAGACACAGTAGCGTATTTAGTTGATCAGCTTACAAGCTGAGATTGTCTGTTTTCTGGCCTGAATAAGCTACAAAGTTTAGTTGGATGAACCAGCTTTTTCCTCAATGTAACAAAAAACAATTTATCTGCTAGAAAGTTGTAGCCAAACACGACCTTAGTTAGTTGGATAATGAGTTTCAGTTCCATGTTTGCGATTTCTACGTATTTTAACAAAATCTTTTTTTCTTAAATACCAACTATCAATTAGATTTGCACTTGTGAAAAAAAATAAAAAATTCTGAGTTTTATTATTTTTTGCACATTCAGATACTGAAACTCTATATGAATATAGTTAGGGCCTTGTTTGTTTGAAGCTCTTCAGTTCTTCTGCTAAAAGCTATACATTATTTGTTTGACCCACTTTGTAGACTCCAAAAGGCAGATGATTTAAATTGGACAAACCCAGCCTTTTCCTCAATCTAAAAAACATCTTTTTAGTCTTTTTTCGCATTCAGATATTGAAACTTAATATGAATAAAGTTGGAGCCTTGTTTGTTTGAAGCTCTTCAATCCAGTTCTTTTGCTAAAAGCTACAGTATATGTATATCTTATTTATTTGATCAGCTTTTTGGCCCTCAAAAGGCTAGATGTTTTAAATAGGACAAATCCAGCTTTTTTCTTAACCTAAAGAACACCAGCTTATTTGCATTGAATGTGCAGCCAAACTAGCTCTTAGTTAGATAATGAGCGTCCTTTCCACGAGTTTGTGATTTCTGTACATACCTGCAAAACCTCCTTTTGCTATACCAACAAATCAAGTGGATGTAGACTAATTGTTTTAGTTTGAAAAGGTTATTCATCCCATTGTAACCTATACCTCTTCTTTTTGAAAAACAGATATTGAAATTTAAAATGAGTAAAGGAGGGTCCGGTGGTGCTGGCGGCAGTGGTCCTACTGCTACGGCAGCAGCCAATGCGGCTTCAAGACAGAAGTCTTTGTTGCAAAGGGTTGATAAAGATATCGGAAATATAGTTGAAAATTTCAATTACCTTGTTCAGTATTCCCGGGTAAGTCTATACCTTTTTGTCAAATTTTCTTCTTTCCCTGAGGTGTCTGAACCAAAATTTGTGTAGTATTTCTTTGCCGATCCAGGTAATCTTTATCAAAGTATGACAGAGTAGATGATTAATCAGATAATGTTTTTATAATTCTTTTTCCTCGAAAGAAACTTTTTTTTTTATTGGACATTCGGAATGGCTATATTATGCATCTCCTTTGGAGAAACAAGGTTATGGGTCGTCTCCTAGAACTCTTATATTGGATTGCATCGTAATTTGGACAAGGGTCTTATTTCGAGAATGGAAATGGTAGAAAGGAGTTTTTACTTTTTAACAAGTCCTCAACTTTGAGAAACAATTAAATAAACATTAAATTCGCTTAAACCTATTGTCACTATCTGAGTTGATAATTCTTGTTTTTGTAGATCAATGATTCATCGGTTAAGAATTCTCAAGAAGCCCTCATGATGGAGATGCGTGCTGCTAGAATGGTAAAAAAACATTTTCTTCTGTGTGATCATGCCTAAGAAAACTTTTATCTACTCTCTACATATGATTTTTTCCTCACCTCTCAGGATATGACTAAAAGTTCATTACTGTTAAGTTTAAAAGCACTAAGACTAAAAACTACAACTGCTACGATAAAAACCGTCTATTTCCTTTGGCGTTTAGGATTAGCTCCGTTAATTTTGAAACGTTAGAGAGTTATTAAAGAAAGGTTTTGATGGGTAATATGGCGTGTTGAAACTGTGCATCACTTAGCTTTGCATCTTTGCTATTTTAAATGCTAATGCTATTTCTTCAAACCAGTAATCTTGTTTTTGCCCACACTATTGGTACAACAGGTTCAGGCATCTGATTTATTACTTCAGCTCGTGTCTGGATTAAAGCAAACAGCTATCTTTTCCGGTTTCGCTTCTCTGAATGACCATGTAGAGCAAAGAATAGACGAATTTAACAATCAAGCCGAGAAAACAGATCGGATTTTGGCTCGAATTGGAGAAGATGCAGCAGCTAGTTTGAAGGAGCTCGAGGCACATTATTACTCTTCTTCTGAAAGGACAGGCCAACTCAAATGATCTTTTGAACGAAAACCCAATAGATGATCAGTCTGATTTGCTTCAATATGTTGATCTAATTTCTCGCTTTTCTTGTTAATTCATTAGAAGCATCATCCCTTAATAGGGGTAATATCTTACGACAGTCGACAGTAACCCTTTTATGTAAGCATTCATTTCTGTTTAAGAAGTCAGATTCTTTAAAATATACTGATACTACTTGCTTGCTAATGAATTCTTGTGTAGGGAAAACGTTATTTATGTGTAGGATTCTGAATTTATTTTGATTATAATGTTTTTGTCTATGAAAGTAGGTAGGAAAATGAAAATCAACAATGTGGATACTTTGGGGTAGATTAAAATTCCTAACCTATTGAGTTGAGTAAGATAATTACATACACGTACCCCATTCGCATTATGAAATAACTGTTGCTATCCCTAAAGAAATACCCCTAAAAGTGACCAGCCTAGGTCCTTAACACAACAAAATAAAGTCCGTCCAATAACAAAGACCGACTGTTATCCCTGCTCGGTGAGTGGAAATTGCAGTGAAGCTCCCTTCTCTCTATGGATTGGAAGGTTCATCGATTGACTTAACGATGTTTATTTTTTCTGTAAATATGGACTCTCGTCTTTTTGTCATCGCCTAATTAGAGGCTTTGTTTGTTTACTCTTTACGTCTTTGGCCAACGAGTATTGGATCACTAGACTAAAAATGACCGATGAGGGCCTACAAATGTTTACCAGTGAATACTTACGAGAAAGTGACATTTTAAAGTCCACACCACACTTCACCCATCATTAATGTTAATGTAATATAATAAACTTGTACCAAGTATTATAAATAAATAAAAACTTGTACCAAGTGATAATGCTTTAATTTATATTCTCATCATGTCGCATAGAATGGTGTTTGGTCTACAATGTATGAAGAGCGAACTTTGGTCTACAATGTATGAAGAGCGAACTATGTACCCACATACAAAATACATTCCATAAAAAGGAAAACAAAAGGTGTCGCATACATGTTGGTGTGCGATACCAATCCGATACTACAATTCACATGTCAAACATTTCAAGTCCAATGTAGTTAACTTCTTGACCTGTTAACCCAAGAGGTACTTCTACTAACACCCAATTTGCACTCATGATGACTCGTCAATGTATCGGTGACTTCGATTCGTATCATGTCCAAAACTCGTTACTGTATCCATGCTATGATTAAAACGGGATTAAATCAAATTGAGTAAGAAAGTTGTAATTAGACCTAATGTTTGGTATGAAAAAAATGCAGAAATGATGGGTTCACAACTTACGCACCCCGACCATACTACCCACATCATCAATCTTGTGTGGGAGTGACCAAAACAAAATGATATCAAACATAACTGAATATTAATTAGTTTGATTTATGAGTTGTAAACGAATCATAAAAAAGCACATAATTGCTTAGGGAAAAAATATGTTTAATTTACTATACAATCCATGATTAAGAATTAAGGTATCGTAGTATCAATTTAAACAATTAGGATACTGATTTACAAAATCTGTCATATTTAAGTACCTAACATTAAACAAAATAATGAAATTACACTCACGTTTTAAATAGATTCCACATGTGCGATTTGAATTTTGTTTATTAATGGTGCCAAACTTGTAATTAGACAAAAAATTATATTATAATAGCTTAATTGTTAAAATAGTTTCATTAACAATGGTACTTATCAATTTCATTATTCCTGGATTGATTATGTAAAGTACCATAAATATCATACAGTATAACCTCTATATAACAATACTCCATAAATGAACACACTTTATATAAAAATAAAACATTTCGGTCCCAACTCGCGACCAGTTATAAATAAGAATAACATACACATTGAAATATTTCATAAATTTTTAAGGTTTCATCTTAATAAAATATACCTCTGTATAGTAATAAATAACGCAAATCTGTAAAATTATATATATGCCCATACATGTAATTTAATTTTCTATAAAGAAAACATTAGATAAAATTTAGATCAATTTCTATCTTTTTAAATACATGTACTCGATTTTTTAAATAAGTATGCACTTAATTAAACTTTTTTAAATTATGAATTTATTATATTTGTGATTTTCCATCTGCTGTGAGAGTCTAATTGACCAGTTTAACTAGTTAAAATATAAATATGTACTTGTATACTAAATACCTGTGCTAGTAAGTTAAATGATGTATACATGTATGTTGTATTATGCCAAATATATAGAAACATCAATTTAATAATACCTATATATATATATATATTAATATTTTTTCCGAGTCCCTATGTATTAGTTACTCTCTCCCTCCCACTTAAGGATGACAAATGGATCTGATCCGGTAAGATCTGATCCGATCCAAACCAAACCAAAAAATAATGAATCTAATACGATCCGGATCCAAAAGATCCGAATATGCATAAGATACAAGCAAAACGTATTCAATTTGATCCAATAATCTATTTTTAAGATCAAAATGGATCGGATCGGGTCTCAACGGGATACGAATGGATCGGATTGGATCCGAACATAAATAGGCCGGGTTGCCATCTTTAGTTCCACTTTACAAGTCTTATGCAAAATAAGTACAACTAGGGATGGCAAAATTTCGGGTTTTGGTCCGACCCGACCCGACCCGACCCGACCTGGTACGGGTTGGATAAAAGTGCAGGATTATTTGGGTCGGGTTGGATTGGGTTACTTTGCACTTTTGTGCAACTTTGTGCAAGTTAGAAATAAGTTCATATTCCCTATGGATATCACTTTTTAATTATTTATTTTATTTACCAAAACGTCATACACATATTTCATAAAAAATAGAAAAAAAACACATAAAATTATATAAAATACAAAAAATCACAAAAAATGAAAAAAATCACAAAGAAATAAAAAAATCACAAAAAAATTATAAAAAATGAAAAAATCACAAATAATCACAAAATTTTAAAAAAATAAAAAAAATAAAAAAAAATGAAAAAAATCACAAAATATTATAAAAAATGAAAAAAATCACATAAATTATAAAAAATGAAAAAAATCACAAAATATTAAAAGAGACTCATTCAGCAAATTAATTAGTCATCTCTCTTGTGTACTAGCTTTCTCTCTCTCTATATATAAATATATATATATATATATATATCCTTATTTTATTTTAGCTTATTATTTTCTTTTTTTGTCAGTTTTTTTCCTTTTATTTTTTTAGGTATTGTTGTAAACAATAATTTAGATTATTATAAATTTTTACCAGGTAAATATGAAAAATTTAGAAAAAATAAGATTTTTAGGCTTTTCTAATTTAATTAAATGGTTATTGTTAGATACTTAATAATGGTTTGCACTTATTTGGCTTATAAAAAAAATCCGAATCAAACGAGTCGGATCGGGTATAAACGAGTCGAATCGAATTATGTACAGATTGATGTGCGGGTCGGATCGGGTTTCGAGAAACCCGACCCAATTGCCATCCATGAATACAACTCACTAATTTTTTTTTAAATTTTGAATACATAATTCATGCTAAAGTATTGAAAAATTATATACAATTTGATATAAACTAAACCCCGGAGAGAGAGAGAGAGAGAGAGAGAGAGATATGTCATCGAACCCAGGAGCAGAAGAGGATACGAAGCCAACAGATCAAGTTCATATTAATCTCAAAGTCAAGGGTCAGGTACTTTTTGTGTGTGTGTGTGTGTAAGTTTTCTTGGTGGTTTTTTAAGCTCTACTGACCCTGGATTTTTTGTTTAAGTAGGAGAAAATCTTGATTTATCTAAAATGATTTATGGGTAATATTTTCCAGGCTATTTTATCATTTATTTTTGGAAGTTTCGTTGGTTGATCTTGGTTTTTTTAGAGTAAATATATTGGATAGTGTTGTTTACTTGGGAGTAACTTTTATTTATGTATTTTATTTTTAGTTGCTCATTTGCCTGTCCAGTTTTGATTTTTTCCTTTTTTAATTATATTGGGTATTGAATTTCCTTTTATGTTGTTCTTTGCCATGTTTAGAATTGGGAAAATATTGTTTTAGGCTATTTTATCAGTTATTTTTTTATAGATTTTATTTGTTGATCTAGGTTTTGATTGAATTATACTTTTTGAATAATGTTGTTTAGTTGTGAAAAACTTTGTTTTTTTTTTTAAAATTAGCTAAAATAATGCCCCATTTTTTTGGGTCATATGTGATTCCCTCTTATCTCTGATATTAAACTATTATCCAAAATGATTTTGGTCGGTATTTTTGTTTAGACTATTTTATCAATTTTTTTAGAAGTTTCGTTGGATGATCTTGGTTTTGAAAGTGAATTCTATTGGATAGTGTTGTTAAATTTGGAGTTTTTTTGCTTTTTACGTTTTGGTTGTTCATCTTGTTGTCCAATTTTGTTTTACCTTCTTAAGTTTATGGCTTAACTGCTAAAAATCTAAGTCTATGCCGGAGATTATTCTATTTGTAGTATGTAAATCCCCTTATTAAACTATTATCCAAAATGATCTATATGGGTGTAAATTGTTTAGGTTGTTTTATCGTTTGTTTTAGATGTGTGTTGGTTGATATTGGTTTTGAAAGTGAATTCTATTGGATAGTGTTGTTTAATCATCTTTTGAATAGGCAATAGTGTTGTTTGATTGGGGGTAACTTTTTTGCTTTCCTTTTGCTTTTTAGTTGTTTATTTGGCTGTCCAGTTCTGGTTTACCTTCTTAATTTTTTATGGATTAGATAAGCTAGAAAATTTAAGCGTGACTGAACCATATTTGTTGCTACTCAAACCAAACAAACATTACATTTCAACAAAAACAATGTCAGTAATAAAGCTATACTTTCTGGAAAATGAAATTATTAATTTCTGTTGAATCAGACACTAGTCTTTAGGTGCGCTTGGCATCAGAACTTTTAATCGAAAAAAACATTGAGGAAAAAAATGAGCTTAAGAAAGATGCATATGGTGTTTATAAAGGTTAGAGACTTATGGCTTACAAATATATGCGACTTTGGTATTATTATCAGGCTTACCTTATATCAGTTGTTGTCTCTATATTATTAATGTAAATGGGGAACATTTCAAATCGAAAATGATTTTTTAAGGATTTCTCATTCTAAAATAAGATTCTAATATAGTTAGGAAATTATAAAGAAGTTTCATTTTTTATCTCTTTGCTTGGTCGATGCTCTAGTGAAAAGTTTTTTTTAGCAGAAAAATGGTTGCTGTCACCGTGAGCTTCTTTAAGAAAAAAAAAAAAAGGCTTCAAAAAGCTGGTCCCAAAATTGTTTTTAATCTGCTTGAATAAGGAACAAGTTATAACATCAATGATTGAAGTAATCTTAAGCCCAAAGATACTGGTTGGTGAACATTACAATTTAAAGCATAAATCATGAAAGTGTTGATATATACTCCTTAGTTATATAGAAGTATGGTTGTTATTTCCCAATACTAGTAATGTCCTACTGGTTATTGCATAGTATATGATTGTATACCTCAAAATCTTATGGCTTTACTTGTACAGTTAGCCTAGTAAACACATGTAAAATCGTAGTTCTCAATGAGTCTGGAAATGATCAACATAATGATTTGTTTATGGTTTATTTTGCTTTCTAGTGTATCATGAACTTATGTAGGTCAAATTTTGACTAAATCCTGTGTGGAGTAGACTTATCTATATTTAGTGGAACAGAAATATTCCCCAAATTCTTTACTTTCTATCTTATATATATTCGATAACTACTCTGGGGAAGTAAATCCTAAAATTACCAGGATTATACTCCCTCTTCCAAATTATAAGTCCATGTTTTTTATTTTGGGGTGTTCCGGTCTATAAGTCCAGTTATCATAAATAGAAACAATTTATTAGGTCATTTTACATACTTTCCCTTCTCAGGTTAACTTTATTAAAATATGTGTGAAAAAGTAATGAACAAATTTGGAAATTAGGTGTAAAGTAGGGAATCGTTACATCTTCTTAAATTGGGGTATTTCTCTTAGTGGACTTGTCATTCGAAACGAAGGGAGTAGCATTTATGCTCTCTTCTCAAACAATCAATTTAACCTTTTCAATGATATGTCAGTCTTTTCGTATTATTACCTAATGGAGAGTTTTTTCAAGTCATTATTAGTAGGAAGAAAATTCATCAAATTTTGTTACTAGAAATGGCTAATTGATGGGTTCTTATTTTACAAAATTTTAAGTATTATTACAATAATACGGAGAAAGTTGATTTTGGAAGTCAGTGTTAAAGGCTCATGATACTCACAGATGTCGTCCAAGTTTACCACAAAGTTTAACATATTCTATATAAACATAGTATACTCACATACCTTTTAATTTTATTATTTGGTTTAATGAAAACGAGGAATTACTCAGAATAAACTACTTGATAATATTATCTGCTCTATTATATTTTTTGATTCAGCTTAGTTTCTAAAATGATATGATACATTACTTTATTCTTAGTCCAAGCTTTAAGTACTGGTTTGCCTGTATTTTCTTATATCCTTAAATAAAAGTTTTCACGAGAAACTATCTTTTATTAGTGTTTGTTCACGAGACGATAAGTACATTTGAACGATATTACTACTTAAAATTTACTAATGGATAGGAAGAACATGCCTATATGTTCTTATATTCTTAGTTAAAGGTGTTTTCACAAGATACGTTATATCGTTGTTGGAGTGTTTGTGCGCGGGATGATAAGTATGTAGCTTTGAACAATATTGCTACTTAAATTATAATAGCTAGAAAAAACATGTTTGTAAATATACTAATATGACTTTATCTTATAGGATGGAATTGAGGTGTTCTTCCGGATTAAGAGAAGCACACAGCTGAAGAAGCTCATGACTGCTTATTGTGATCGGCAGTCGGTGGAATTTAGTTCCATTGCCTTCTTGTTTGATGGGCGTCGTCTTCGAGCAGAGCAGACTCCTGATGAGGTTCTCACTTCTCTTTTTTCCTCTCTGATATGCTTTTACTCTTGACATAGAAGTTTAAGCCATGTGGTTCCTTTATCAGGATTCTCAATTTTAAATGTACTAAACAATTAATATTTGGAGAAAATCATTCGCTTTCATATAAGAGTACTATAAATTTCTATACCAAAAAAACAACACTCATACACCAAGTCAAATCAACTTCATAGGTTTCTAAGACTGGGATGTCATGTAGATCATTGTCTGTTTTTTTCTACCAATTGCATACAACAATTTTCCTTTTGAAAATTGAAGCAGTTAGGCAAAAATCACAAATAGCACCGTTATATTTCTTCACAAGGTTCTGATCTTGAATTTTTTTGACAGCTTGAAATGGAGGATGGAGATGAAATAGATGCTATGCTACACCAAACTGGCGGAGCTGCTGTCTAGTTAAGGACGAGGGTTTTCGAAAGACTAATCGAGATATGCATAATCTACTTAAGTGTATGGTTTAGATCTTAAACCTTTAGTAAGGAGACGAAGTTGCTTCGTATTATATTGGTCTGCAATTGAGTTATTTTCTTTTTAATTTAGCTGGTTTGTACTTTCATTGACATTGTCGCGACTTAAGATTGTAAGAGTTGGATCATGTCTGATTTAAGTAAAGTAATTTGGTGTGAAGTTATGACTTAATCCTAATCTGATTGTTTACAGTTGCAGTACCAACCGTGATGTTTTTAAGATCTTTTCTCTCAAAAATTTCAACCAATAATCACCTTCTCGTTATTTTGTTCTATGGATGTTTTTGCTTGAAACCTCAATCAGTCAACACCTTACTAACGCTTGATAGCAGAATATTATGCTGGAAGAGCTACTTTGCTATTATGTAATTCCCCCTTTTCAGTTTAATAATGCATATATAAATTGTTGGATCTTTTTACATATAATAACTTACACGTCAAGTAATGCACACTGTGGTATAGCAAGCATATTTTAGCAGCTCATATAGCTTGGTTGTAGCTGAAACAGGAGGACTTGCTTATTAGTAATTCTTCATTTTTATCAAACATCGGAGACTGTATTGGCCTCTCTAGGTTCTTGAAAACATGTATATGGAAGCTAACTGCAAATTATCAATTGTTTTAAAAAGCATGCTTCCTGATGAAAAAACTCAATTCAAAGTTTATAAAAGGTTGCTTTCCAACTTTTTTGCAAAAAACACTTTAGCCAAAAAGGTTAAAAAAGCTTCGCAGTTCTTGCAAAAATGCTTCGGCCAAGTTTCAATTTTTAAAACACTAAAATTATCACAGCAAGAAGGTTAAGATGGGGTACAGCTACTGAGAAAGAAAAATCAACCAAACTGGGTTATATTTAAACCTGATCGGGCCGGATCAGGCTGATCCAAACGGCCATATTCAATAGCTCATGAGAGCAAACTCCAGATAATATTTTACATAACGTTTAGGACAATTCAACAGAACACCAATTCAATCCATACAGCAGAACCAGGTTCAACCACAGGGACAAACCTTGTCTAGCCTTTATTCATGGAATAAATTCCACACACATTACACAAGACATGTATATACATAATATAGTGAAATGTTCTTCCGAAGCCCAATCCTCACTGTTGAACAAAACATTCTTGATTCCCACCCACCATAGAACGGCCACGAGAGCCTTTGTTGAGGGCACCAAATTCATCAACCGATTGAGAACCACCACCATCGGGTTCATCTAACATGCTTTGAGCCAAACTAGTTCCACCACTGTTAGATATAGATTCAAAGATCAAAGCTTTCACTTCTTCAAACCTTTCCTCGGACAGCGACACCTCAGCAAGTAGCCTCCAGGCATTGGCTTCGGATGCCTCTTCGTAATCTTTTTTCCTCTTCAAAACCATGTGTCCACTTATCTCCCACACCGCAGGGTTCACTTGGGTATCGAGAAGCTCAGAACTCGCTTCTCCTAGAGCTTGTTTCTCAGCATAGCACTGCTCGTCCATTACGAAAAAAGAGATATATTAGCAAAAGATGCAATTTAAAAGAGCTACTTAGAATAAGTCAAAAGAATAATATATCTTTCACAGTTCACTACCGATACACGTGACTAAATAACAGAAAGATTAGACTCTTTAACAAATTAGTCTAGTAAACTTTACCCAACAAAATTTGCTACAAAAAGAAATTTAAAACTGAGCTTACGCCAGCTTGAAAGACAGCAAAAGTTTACATTAGGTATTAGGATGACAGTTTTTTGAGATACTACAACCTTTCTTGCTAAGTGATACTTTACGATGTTAAAGCACCTCTTACCTTTACTCGCATACTGAAGGAACAACAAAAGCAGACATAAATGCCTTGTTTGAAAAAAAAAAAAAAAACTTGCTTGTTAAGCTGTTTATGTTTATATAATTGTTTTAAAAAGCGCGCTATATTGCGCTATAATTCGCGAAATAGCGTTTTTCGGCCTAAACCGCTGTTTGGATGGAAAAACGCTAAATTCGCGCTATAAGAACGCTATAGCGGGTGCAGTCCAAAAAAAAAAAAAATTTGGTCAAAATTTTAATGAAATTATTGGAGGCTAAAGAGAATCAAACCTCAAAACTCTTACAAATAAAGTAAATGCTTGGACATCTCAACTACAATCATTTTGTGATTATTAGTTACAACTTTTTATATATATTTAGTTAATTTTTATTAGATGTTCTGAATTTAATGCTATATTTATATGTATTTAGGCAAAAAAAAAGTACACCGCAAAGCGCTATGTAGCAACGCTATTTGCGCTTTTAGCGTTTCTCTCGAAAAAACGCTACGGTAGCGATAACGCTATTTAAAACATTGGTTTATATCACGAGAAGGACTTCCTTGTTAAGTTTTTAGCACCACATCTTAGAAAAACAGACAGACTCTTAAAAGAAACAACATGGAAAGTACACATGAGAAACCCCTACTGATTTTTTACTAACTACTGTCTTTCTTGTAAAATTAAACATCTTCAGTATTTTCTAGCAAAGAGGTAGTAAACACTGAGAAATGATAATGATTTTTATCCTACACACCCTTATGAAGCGAGCTGCCTTCTAACACACTAATATTTACAGAACAAGCAATAACAAACGTTTTAAACAATAAAATAATTCCGCGGTTGTGGCTACCTGTGGCAGAAGAAATATTCTTTTGCCAGAGTCAGCAATGAGAACATTGTACGGTATATTGTATTCTTGAAGGCAAATGCAAGAATCTGAAACAGCATTTGACAAATCTTCCAAAGAATTTCCATCTTGGAAAATGAGTCCTCTAACAGGATAGTTCAACAGCTCAGAGATTTCAACCCCGTCAATCATAGTGGTTATCTTTTCAGTCTGAGCCTTCTCCATTGGGAAGGGAACTGCCAAATAGTAAGCCTGTAACAAGAAACACAACACTGACTTCTGAAATTAGTTTCATTCACGGGTTGCATCGATTTCATGAATTAAAGTAATAAAATTTTGAAAACCTTCATGGTTCTATATTATGGCCTTGTTGGGTTACAGAATTTAAGCTCATGCGTTCAAATTTTGTGCTTAAGAGGTAGAATTATTTGATGGACCAGCTTAAAAGGTTAGGTTCTCTGGCTTTTTGGCATAAAAAGCTATAATCACCCAAATTTTTTTCTCAAAGAGCAAAATTTTCAGCTTTGTTTGCTTAAAAACTGCAGCTAATAACAACCCTAACTCCTAAGTTTACCGTACTTTTAAAATCTCTATGCTTTGTTTTTATTCTAGTCTTCTAGGGTTGCATCGATTTCATGACTGAAAATTTGGCACCAGTGCAACTGAAAACAGCATCTTCTGGGTAATGGATTTAGAGATCCTAAATTTTTGTTTGCTAAAATTGATAGAGAACCAATGTGCCTAAAGGGTTCCTCGCAAAGAGTCAAACCCCGAAACCCAGAACCAGTTTTTAGACAGGGACTAGCTAACTGATAAAATAATATAGAAGGGTCGGAACAGTTGTGACATTTTTGAAGGGCTAAGGATATGCATAAAGAGACCTGAAAATGAAGATGGTTGATAGTAGCAAAAGCACCCAAGCTGTTGTAACCCAACCGAAAGTATGGATTTCCTGCTTCAACGGCCATGTGAAGAGCAAGTAAGAAGCTCCTCCTGTCAATTCTCTGAGGCAAACGCTCGAGGACATGAGGGATCAACAGGACATGCCCATATTCGATAGGGCTAACCTGTTCAAACATTAATTAACACAATCAGCTAAATATAATCCTGTATTGTTCGGCAAACAATTGAGTGATACGCTCATTTGTTTAAACTTCAAAGTATAAATGTGTTTTTGGCTACACCAGAAAGTAATCTACAAAAATTTATCGTAGGTACAATTTCAAAGTCAGAGGTGTAGCTGTAGTATGAATGGAATTCAAGAATTACACTGAAATTTAAGAGATGACAAAAAGTTGGAATAATTTGATTAAACCATAATTTCACCTCCAAAATATCTCAAATCAACACTTAGGCCCATTTCATTTTTTCCAGTTTATACACTTTCTTATGTGTATAATGCCATAAAAACCTTGAAAAATATGCATGTTTATACAATTAACCCAATTAATCGACTTATTAGCAGTAATGAAAAAGCATACTTAAGAAAACTGAGGGTTCTAATACATTTTTTTTAAACTATACTTTTCAGTTACTTTACACTGTTATAAGCTAAGTTTATTATACCCAACACCAAAATTTTAGTCTTCATTTTATACCAAACACACTTGTAAATAATACTTACATATAAACTTTCAAACTTAGAAAATGAAACTAAAGGCGGCAGTAATTAGTAAGATTGAAAAAATAGACATACGTTAATCGCGACAACACTTGGTGAGTTATCAGGGTTAACAGGTGCACTAGGGAGGAACTGAACTTCACCATCTTTGCTAGCTTCAAATTGGAAAAGCAGCTCTTCTTGCCCAACTTTGGTAAAATTGAACTTATTCCCATCAAATGGCTGCAAAACCTTATCGATCCGAAACTCAGTTGGTCTTTTCTTAAGGTGACGGCCTTCATTTAGCTGAGCTATGAAACCATACTCACCAGGAATAACCTATACAAGGATAATCACGTAATTTTAACACACATTAACAAAATTCAGGATAATTAGACAAAGATAAAATGCAAATCCCCAAGTACTGTGGATGTTTTGCAAATAACCCCCGTGTACTTCCAGTTTTTGCAATTAATGCCCATATAATCACTAAGTTTTGCAGTCATCCGCATGTCCAGTTTAAATTGGAACAACCTTGCGTTTGGTGATCTCTTTTGGCAAATTATTTTTCTATTCTAAGTTTTTTGTCGACAACCATGCAGTGTAGACAGCCGCATATGACACCATATATTTGTAAAAAGATATTTTCCGCTTTATTAGATTTTATCTTTTTGGCGTAAAAATACTTAAAAGGACTTTTTTCTGTTTACCTGCTATGCATAGATTATAACAAAGCACAATTATTTAAAGAATTTTTTTCAAAACTAACTGACAAACACGAAGCTAAGATGGTACATGTGGTTGATTGCAAAAAGCGGAAGTACCTGGAATTATTTTGCCAAACTCCTATAGTACATGCGGGTTATTTGCATTTTACCCTTCACATAGAAAATTACCAATTTTTGATAGAGGGTAGCCATATACCTTGGTTTCGCAGGCAGTGACATCATAGCGGAAGAGACCTTTCTGCATACGATCCTCCCACTGCCATCAGACAAGAAAAATGTAAGTGAAATCGTTCAAGATAAAGAAATAGGGGCTAATTTGTTGTAAGATAATCAATTGAGAGGTTAGTTATTTAAAATCTACCTCTCCCAAAAGAAGGGAGTCCAAGAAAGGAACAGGAGGCTCGCATAAAGTAATCAGACCCTTTTCACTAACGAGCTTGTCCACCTTCTTGAAAGTATACATTGGAAGCTTTGCCCCTAATTTGGTCCCAAAGTAAAAAAAATAAACTTATCAGTACAGAAAACCATAGCCACCTCAAAACTGGACTACACGTGAAGAAGCAATTTCGACAAAAGTACCAAATTTACAACACCCTTTATCACACATTCTAATGAATACAAAACACAGAGAATTAATCTAACTGGCAAGTTCCATCAAACGTAGAATATCGGTAAAAAGTACTTTGTACCAAAACACAAATTAGTCTGTCGATTTCTAACAAGCCATCAACATTTGTTTGGTTCAAATTATGAGAAACAAGCTTTCCTACTTAAATTCAGTTTCAATAAAGCAAACTCATTTTTAACGCTCCCTTATCACTTTTTCTGACCATATCTAATGCTGACTAAATACCAATCAAACCAACCAGCTATCAAAGTACTTACTCCCTGCAATATTTACAAATTTTGAGCTAGGGATATTCGTTCGTGCGCTTAATAATTATAATTCATTGGGCTATAATCTAAACAAGCTAGCTTTCTTAGTGTTTAGTCAAGACAAACGATAAGTTTTAAACTAGACAAACCAAGCTTTTCCGATAGGATAAAATAAGCTGGCTCATCTGGTCAAATGCTGCAGCCAAGTAAGCCTTAAGTTTACGAAATTTCACTCAAAACATAGCAGTAAAGTGGGGAAAAAATCAGGACCTAAACACAGTTCTAAATCAACCCAATCACCTACAGTGATCCAATTTAACAATAATCCCGAAAACGACAACTGAATGAAGTTAAACATAACAATTTTTTTTACAAAAGATGCAAATAATTTATTACCGTGTATGCAACAGCTCTGTAGGCAATTACGGCCACACCTGCCAGCCGTCTCACCACCCTCCTCACTCTCGTCTTTCTGGTAATTTGAAACAACCGTCGGGACCCTCCTAATCCTCAACATCTCAATCAATTCTCACAAACCCAACAAAAAAAAACACAATCTTTTTCAATTCTCACAATCCCAACTAAAGACTCAATCTTTCTTCAATTCTCACAAACCCAATACAAAAGACACAATTTCAATTCTCACAAACTTAATAAAAAAGATAGAATTTTTTTTTTCATTTCTCACAAACCCACAACAGACATATTTTTTTTTTTCAAATCTCACAAACCCAAAACAAAAGACTCAATCTTTTATCATATATACATTTATTAATGCACAAACCCAATACAAAGACTCAATATTTCTTGAATTCTCAAAAACCCAATACAAAATACTCAAGCTTTTGTAAATTTCCAGAATAAATACACAAAGTAACGTTCATAGTCTTTACTTAAGTGATGAAAACAACATAAAACGCCAATGTAGTGAGTAGAGAAGAATAAGAACAATGAAAGTATTAAAAATGACCGCCACCGGCAAGGAAGAGGAGGTCAGAGGGGGATCCGCCTTCAGAAGGAGAAGCGCCACGACCACCGTGAGGGGAAGAGATAGAAATTACTAAAATGAGATTGGGGGGTAAGGAGGGTCTGGCATCTTCAAGTGTCCGTGTATCTACGTGTGTAGCCGTGATTTATTCAACTTTTCTCACTGGGTGTCCCCCTTCTTAATCTCTCTCTTGCTCTTTCCCTATATATCTATCTCTCTCTATATCACTCTCTCTCTCTCTCTCTCTTTTGGTTTGCTAGGAGTAGTGTGAGGTAATAAGAGTGAGTGAGAGGATGAAGATATGACAGCGGATTTTTGCACTGCATAAATTCTGTTTTCACTCCAGAAGTGTCATTTTTTTTTACGGTCTGTATTTTTTACTGTGTAATTCGGAAAGGTGTAGAATTATCAAAATAACCCAACGTGTTTCAAACTGAAAAAAAAAATCAAGTGAGAATTTTTTTTTCAGTACTGTTCGTTTAATCGCCAACTAAAAAAAAATTGCAAATTCATATCATTATACACATATCTCTCATCTCTCTCTCTATTACCCAAAAAAATAACCATTTTCATAAAAAACCATTAATAAAACATATCTTTCATCTCTCTCTCTCTCGATTGAATGATATGAATATGTGCATTTTGGATTTGGGTTATTTTTTTAGGGTAATATATAGAGAGAAGGATGGGAGATATGTGTATAATGATATAAATTTGAAATTTTTTTATTGTTAGCGATCGATAGAACAGTATTGGAAAAAAATTCAATGGGGTCGGTCGGGCAACACCACTAGATTTTTTTCCAGTTTGAAAAACGCAAGGGTATTTTGATAATTCTACACCTAATCTGTAATTCCGAATTACAGACTGTAAAAAAAAAATTACAGTTTTAAAATGAAAATAGAATTTTTGTAGTGCAAAAATGTGCACGCCGAAGGTATATGGATAGCAAGAGGTAGTACTAGGAATATGGTTTTTATTATTATATTGGTTTTTTTTAATCCTACAAGTAGTACAAATAGAATGTCATCAAAGACAATAATTTACCTCGAAATAATCCATCTTTTTTTATTTTAAAGAATTTATTTGTAATAATCCATCCATTTTAAAATAAAGCAAAATTTGACTTTCAAGTGGATTATATACTATTTGACTATTTGTTGCAAACTTGACTTCCATATCAATTATTTAGTATATATATATATATATATATATATATATGTATGTATGTAATAATGCCATGGTGATAATAATTTATCTTACATAGATCTGTAGTTAATCCATTTTTTTTATTTTAAAAAGATCCATTTCTAACGATTGATCCATTCCACAACAATGCAAATTTGGCTTTCATGGTGGATTAGATACTAAATAAATGAATAGGAAAGTTAGGTTTGCATTTAGTTTTTTGTAGATGATGGTTTTGAAGAATACCTTATCGAGTATGTGTGACATTATTACATATTATATGTGTATATTGGTATATATGCATATAATGTATGTAATAATGTCATGGAATGATGGAAACAATAGTTTATCTTGAAGAGATATGTAGTAAAATCCATCTTCTTTTAAAAAAATAGTTATTTGTAATAATTTATCCATTACAAAACAATGCTAATTGTCTTTCAAGAGGAAAGTCAAGTTTGCAAATAGTTTCGTATGGGCAATGGTTTTAAAGCATACATATGGTAATTTATTCAACAATCTAAGCGGCAATATTTGTAATTGTCGATAATTATTATTATTTTTGGTCAAGACATGGAACGATGGGATGAAGAGATGAGAAAGAGGAGAAAAGAATACAAATTGCTATTTTTATTTATAAGTTGGTCGAAATAATTTATTGGATTGACAAATGGGAAAGAACAAAGTATTAAACCACGTTTGTCCACCGAGAACAGGGTAGCAGTTGTAGAAAATATTACAGCTGACTCATATAATCATTTTCAGCCACTCAATCTGATTCATTTAATTCAAAGTCTCATTAGTTTCTAATTCACATTAGACTAATTAGCTGATTAAGCATTTTTTGGGGAACATTTCTATAATGAATTTTGTGTTCTATGTTATTTTATAAATTCCTTTGTTGGTATAAAATTACATAGACCTTGTTTAGTTGCTATTCTTTAAGAAAATAAGGTTTAATTCTTGAGGTTGACAAAAAACCTGAGATTATCGCCCATCGGCCTTAAAGTTTCTTGCCTTCTCAGAGCAAAAAATGCAAAAAAAAAAACTCACTCTTGAAGCTAATAATTGCACTCCATGATTTATTTGGCTGTAGATTGAGAGTTTGAATTAAATAAATCAAATGGAGTGACTGAAAATGATTACAGGAGGCAGCTGTAATATTTTCTACAGCTGCTACCCCGCTCTCTTATCCACCTATCAAAGTGCAATATTTTTAGTTGTTGATATTCTTTTTGCTCAAGACATGAAACGAGGGGATTAAAGAGATGATAACGAGGAGAAAAGATTACAAATTACTATTTTATTTATAAGTTGGTCGGAATATATTTATTGGATTAACATATGATCAGAAAGAACATAAAGCATTCACCAAAAGAGTTTTCATATAAAATGTAAGAAGAGATTATTTATGGATTTGTTGATATAGTACCATGTTGGTTTTAAAAGATGGCATAAGAAGAGGTCGTAGTAGCAACTACTCAAGCGACTCAAGAGATTATTTATGTAGATGTTTGGTTGTGGTTTTTTCAAGTATTTGCTTCATAAGAAATTACCTAAGTGGTACGATTGTCCTTTTACTATTATGACAATTTTGGATTATTCTTAATTAGTCGATCGGATTCTTCTGAATAAAAATGTTGTCTTTAGACATCACTTATACATCATTTGATTCTACACTTATACATCATTTAATCTCATCTATATATTCATGATGTTGTCCTTAGACATCACTTATAAATTAGAATTTTTTTAATAAGATTAGGACTAGAGTATTGCTATATCCACCTAAAAACATTAAACAAAAACTTTATCTGCTGACGTGACGGACTAGGTGAACCGATCATGAATTAAATGAAAATATGATTTCAATATTGAAACAAAAATGATTGGTACACTTAACCCGGCACGTCAGCGGGTAAGGGTTTTGAGTAAGTTTTTTTGGATGAATATATCATTTCTATTGGTACTAAACTTTGCGATCCTAATTAACCGAGAAGTTTTTGACACATACAATTATACAAAACATTACATTACAGTTCGTTTTCTGAGTGAAAATGTTAGTGAGTTACCACTCCATACTTGGTGTGTTCCAAACAAATGGGTGGATTATCAAAACAAGAGAAAAATAGCAAATGGTTGGACAAAAGATTCCGAATCTTCTGACGAATGATTCTTTGTACAACTGCACATGACAAAGACATGCATTGCTTTTTCCATTTTATTTAAACTAAATTAAGAGTGTAAAATATTATCAAATTCTGTGGAGATATACATGATATATATGTGTATGGCGTGATACATTGATATTGAACGTACAATTGTTCGTATTTAGACCACTTATACTAATTTAGATTTAATTTCTTCAATACTCTTATATCACATGCAAGAGTAAAATGCTATATAAATTAGTTTCTTTAAACTAATTTGTGAAGAGATTGCAGCGTCTAAAATTCATCATGGTTGTCGTCGCCCGTCAGATCAAAGATTCAATTGCTAATATGCATGGTGCATCGCAATTAATAACCAAATTAGCCGAAAATTTGATATAAGAGACAAACAACATAAGTAAAAAAGAAAAGGTGCGTAGAGATACAAGAATTAACTCTTTTATTCAAGTCTATCGACTCAATAAGATCAAAATGCGTATAACCTTTAATTAATATATTAACAAATTAACACACTACTTATTGAACAATGCACTAAAAATGTATGCATCTTTGGGTATTGATCTAAAGTCCAAAATAATTAGGGTACTTTGGAATATGTGACAAATCAACTTGCTATTTATATAGGGAAATATTTTTGCTCACATTTTTTTACCTAAAAATTCTATCCGGTTAAATGGTATGCACAAATGACATGTTCAGTCACTAATCAACATAGACTCTTAATATATATGTTTATATATTAATAATATTAGATTTAATAATTTTTTTTTAATTAATATTTAAATTTAGGATAGACTATAAGTGTGAGTGTATATGTTTTAAGTACCAGAAATGGCTATTTTTTAAAAATAGACTAAAAAAATAAAATGGGCAATTAATTTGAGACGTTCCAATATATATATACTAGTAAAAGTTACCCACGCGTTGCGTGTGAGACGGGTAATGATATAAATCTCGTAATATATTTTATTTTTAACATAATATTCAAATTTGTTATCATTTATTATAGTTATGGAGGTTAAAACGAATTGTTAATTAATTTATGATACATTCGTAATTAGAAAAATATAGTGAGGATCAATAGTTAATTAATTAGATTATGTATATTGGTAATTATTAAAATAGAGTAAGAGTATTTTTAAAAAAAAATGGGTAAAATTGGACAGCATCAAACTTTTTTGAGTTCTCTTATATTAATAAGATATAGAAGACTAGAATAATTATTTAGGTAGGTAGTCAATATGTGTTGCACATCAATTCTACATTTTACTTTTAAAATTTGGAATCTTCTACATGTGGCCTCAGATAGCATCGGAGAGTTTGTAAAAAGGACCAATATGTTTGTTGATTTAGATCAAAATTAATTTACAAATGAAGCCATTTTAACAAATTTTCTATATCAATTGCTATTTTAGCAATTCTGTGCTATTTACAAACATTGTCTAAAGTAATTTTATTGCTTAGGAAAATATTGTTCAATGGGTTTAAACTTATGTTATGTTGGTACGAGTACGAGTATTGTACCCGATACGATACACACGATATGGGTATGATGATACATCAAAAGTTAGAAAATTTTGGATACGATACGACAATGGTACAATCATGATAAATAATTACATTTTTGATACATAAGATTTTTACAATAGCAAAAAAATCAAGCTTACTTTACTTTTAAGCTACAATATTAATTATCAGTATACCCAAAATGTTAATATAATTTTCTCAATAATATCTGTCTCAGCAATGACACGAGCACCTTTATTTTGCTTTTGTATGCCATTTGGGGTAGGGGTACTCAGAGCTAGTAGTTCCGCAGAAATCAATGCTCTCAAGAATGACTTATTTATTTTCTTTAGTATATATGGTTATTCACTTATTTGTTATATAATTATATTCATGTTTGCTCACAATAATAACTTATTTATTTGCTATACTGCTATAGTATGGTTATTTGTAATATTCTTGTTAAATCTCTTAGTTGATTGTGAATGTGTGAAATATGAAATCTATGTCTGGCACTTGTGTTCAACTCTTATGGGATGATTTTGTTCACCAAGAAACTTGGTCACTCTGGTTTACTGCATATTTATAGGTAGTAAATTATGCTTCATTTGTTTTTTAGCCAAGCAAGTTGCTAATTGTGATAACTTCACTGCTTTCAGAGCATATTGATTATTGACTAGATCAACTTGAAATGAACACTAATAAAAACATCAACTAAAAAATCAAAATTCTATCAATTGATTTCAACGGTCAGAATTAAAACTAATAAACTAAAAACAAAAAAACTCATACGCTAAACTCTCTCTCTCACTCTTTGCTATTTTTGTGACATTCTCTATTTCAACACAATACACATCTTCTCCCTCTATATCACTCTCTAAATCTCTTAACGTGACGGATGCTCTCTCTCTTACATAATGGTCTAGCTGTTCCGCCCTCTCTCTCTACGGTATTATCACACCCTCGAACTTTTTGTTCAGTTCTCAAATTGATTTTTATTTTTATATTATACTAATAACCATTTAATAGAATGGTACAGTAGGCTTTATGTTGTTTTTTTGTAATTATGTTAAACTATATTTAATTGATTTTGGAATTTTCTTTGGAACTAGTTTTAATTGTTGTTATGTTGTCTTGTCCTTTTAAAGTTCTGTCAGGTATTTTTTCTCTTTTATGCTTGTTGTGTTGCGTCAAAACTTTCCGTTTATTACCTTTATATTAAACAATCAAATCTTCAATGTTAGTATGTTCTTTTGATATTTATTTTTGTGATTAATTGTTATTTAGGTCACTGTGAATGCAAATATAACTTCTAATACATAAGAAGAAACTTTGGATTTCGACAATGACGAAGTGAATGATATAGAAGTAGATGATTTGGAGTTCAATAATTTTTAAATATAAAAAAATGATACAGAAGTATCAAATGTACCAGCAGTTGAAATGTCCTTTAAAACACTTGAGGAAGCACACAAATATTACGAGGATTACGGCCGACGAAATGGTTTTTGGATTCGAGTTATTAGAACTACTGGCAAAAGACCAGAAACAGATGAAGTGATTAGTAAACAATTTGTTAGTGTTAGAGAAGGAAAACACGTTCCCAAAACTAACGAAGACGGTGAGTTACATAATAAGAATGCTGAAAAGAAAAATAAAAGAAAAAGCAGAAACTGTTCAACGCTTAAAACTGAGTGTAAGGCTCAAATGCGAGTTAAGAAACAATGGGATGATTAATGGAAAGTAACAGTGTTCGAAGTGAGTCACAATCATTCAATGATCACTCCAAAAAAAGGATGAAAATGGGATCAAATCAATACTTGCCTAAATCAGTTACGGTATTGACCGAAGCATTTCATAAGAAACACATCAAAATTTCAAAAATTAATTTGGTTTTTGGTGGGGAGCATATTGGATTTGATAATAGACGGGTCTATAATGCATTGAGAAATGTGAAATTTAAGAACTTACATGTGGGAGTTGCACAATCAATGATGTTATATTTTCATACTAAAAAAGCACAAAATTCAAAAAATTTCCTGACTCTTATTGTGGCTGTTTAGCTCCGCCTATAACTCGTGATTGCAAGTCTTTTTCTTAAGGAAAATTCCTTCTTGTTCCTGCTAGCTAGCTCCGTTTGAAGTTTAAAGCTTGTGCTAGAGTTTCATAGTGGTGTCATTTTTTTCTTCTCACGAATTGCTTCAAACTTGTCAAATTTTCAATAACATAAAACATTAAAATCATATTGTCATTGTATAAGCATATCTTGAAATATTCAGCACGAAATATCCAATCTTATAAAGATGCGTACAAAATCTTATAATGAACACGAAATATCCAATCTCTATTGTCACCAAATATATCTCGAATTATAGTAACAAAGTTTATAAAGATGCATACAACTACATTCTTCAAAAATAAATAAGCTTAACTTTACATTAAAAAAAATACTTCTTGTAGAAATATCATTGAACAAAACAGCAACAAATTGCTCTTTTATCAACTTGATCTTCAACACCAAGATTGATCCTCTAACCACCGTGGTGTAATTTTTGTAGAGTTCAAAGACGACTTTTTACTAACATAACATTCCTCGAGGAGTTTTGTTAGATATCCTGATATAGCATTTTTCTTGATACCTGTCTCTTCAATTTGCAATAAAATCAACCAACTTGACATCACCAAATTCCTATAAATAATAACGCCAACTATAATTGCAATAGGGTATACATGAATTGAGTATAATTCCTACAACACACGAGCTACCAGAACTGCTAGAAGTTGAAATTGGAAGATCAAATATAATAACAATGTTTCATAAGAAACACGCTAATAACTTTGCAAAAAGATAATCCAAAAACCACTACTGCAATAATTCAAATCTGTATAAGTGTTCTTACTGCGATTTCTTACTTCATTGAATCTGAGGGGAATATAAACAAATGAGCCATTTAGTTTTAAATTTTAATCAAAATTAGTCTTCAGGACTTATACACAAACTTAAGACAAATATTTAGTTTGGTCCTTTCATAGTACGCTCCTCAAATCAAATGCATAATATAGGTGATGTCACCCCCCAATTCCTAAATTCGCAATGTATAATATATTAAGTGATCCAGTATGGATAACACCTAATTTCCAGATATAATCCAATCGAACAGTTAAGGTAAAAGCCATATATTAATTAAAGCTAGTTCATCCTGATTTTAGAACAATAAAAACATGAACCCTAATATCATCATTGGATTATATGAATATTAGTGTAAACATCAAAATCGAAATCAATTTGACAACATAACAAAAAGTTTGGGAGAGTGTAATAAAAAATACGTCGGAGAACAACCATAAAAGAGAAAAAAAATACTTTACACAACAACAATTAAAACTAATTCCAAAGAAAACCCCAAAATCTATTAAATATAGTTTAACATAATTCAAAAAAAAAAAAAACATATAGCCTACTGTACCATTCTATTATATGGTTATTAGTATAACATAAAAATTAAAATCAATTTGAGAACTAAACAAAAAGTTCGAAGGTGGGATAACACCGTAGAGAGGGAGGGCGGAACAGCTAGATCATTATGTAAGAAATAGAGCATCCGTCACGTTAAGAGATTTATAGAGTGAGATAGAGGGAGAAGATTTGTATTGTTTTGGAATAGTGAATGTCACAAAAATAGAGGGAGAGGGAGACTTTAGCATATGAGTTTTTTTTTTTTTAGTTTATTAGTTTTAATCCTGACCGTTGAAATCAATGACTAGTATTTTGATATTTAAGTTGGTGTTTTTCTTAGTGTACATATATTCTCCCCATATATATATATATATATATATACCAATAAACGATATCCACGCGTTGCGTGTGAAACGCTATAAATTGTGATGATAATACAAATATAGAGTAAAAAAAATATAAGATATAAGAAAAAAATATGATATAAATTGTGATGATGATACAAATATTTAAAGGAAAAGAATATATGATATAAGAAATTTTGTGCGCTTAAAAGAGAGAGAAAAAGTGTAATTAGTTTTTATTTTTTATGAAAGTGGTTAATATGTTAATTAATAAAAAAATATAGATGTATTTTTGAAATTTTTTTTTGCTAAATTGGGCCGACTCATTTGACTTGGGTTGACTTTTATAATAGAATGAGTATATAAAAGTGAACCCAAAAAAAAGTGAGACTGTTTGACAAGTTTTTCCAAAAATACCCCCACTCTTAATTACTAATTAATCATTTACATTTATTTAATTCAAAATATAAAAAACACACAAAAATCATTATATTTTCAAAACAATTATAATCGTATATCAAACAAAATCGTTTTACGTGTATTTTGTATAACAAAATTATCATATTACTCATCATTTCTAATTTAATATATATTCATTCAATCAATATACTTTTTAAAAATTTATTTAACATGATCATATATATATATATCACGCGTCGCACATGCAACGCGTGTGTAACGATTACTAGTATATTTATATATGAGCCCATAATGCAAACATGAAGCATGTTGGTTGGTTCTATCATCATTTGGTTTATTAGTTATTTTGATAACTTTTGTGGTATCATTCTATTATAATAAATCAACCTAAATCAAGTGATACTGTCCAATTTAGCCATTTTTTTTCCAAAAATACTCATCTATTTTTTTTTATTAATTACAATAATACAATACTTACATAAAAAAATATAAAAACTAATAACTAATAACACTATTTATCTCTGTTTAACAAGCAAACATTGTTTTAAATCTGATCACCTTATACTATTATTTTTTTTATTATTCACATATTTATATCATAACTACACTTATTTTCTATATTTTAATTGCGCTGCGTGTTACACACGCAAGGACACAACGCGTGTGACACGATTACTAGTATACTTATAAGCTCACGATGATTTGGTTAGATCTCAAACTTTTGGTCACAAAAAGTAATATGGTTACATGTTTTATTTTATGTAATATATGTCTATCAATTCTATGCATTGTCATATTTGTAGAATTTCTTATGTATATTGGTAATGAATACCATTTAATTTTCACTTTTTCATCAATTAGTGTGTAAATTAAACTTAATTACACTTAATTTAACTCATTTTTTAATAAAATTATATAATATTTACATTCCCAAGTTAATAAACTCTTATTTTATTTAGTATTTCTGGAAAAAAAATATAGTTTAATTTTCTTAGTCCTACAAAAAAAGTATTGAAATTATATCCTCCGAGCCCGTGAGGTACCCATGTCGTAACCAATTGGTCGAAATAGGAAAAAATCAACCGATGAAGCATGAATCTTCACGGGGTTATTGTTTTTATTTAAGAAAGAAGGGTCCGTCAAGATGTTATCGGTGACCGTGTATGATCGGTCAAACAATACTACGGCCACCCATCTTCCTGATTCCCAAATTCCATGTATAAATCATATGTTTTATGTGCATAATAAGAGTCATAAGTCTTGCTCGGTAATTATAAGTAAAGTCGGGTAATCTTTATGTCGAGTTAAATCATATATCCTTAAATATAAATTATAGCGTCAATAATTAATATGAAGGGTTTAGCCAAACCGAGACCCAACCGGGTAATAGAGTGAGGCAAACGGCTTATATACGAGGCCCGAATGGTTTAGATGGGATGCGACTCATCGTTGCGTAACCGAGGAGACGATCCCATAACTTTATACATAATCATCTACACAATGGTAATTTTAACGCCTCGGCAGAGGTATCAAAACACATATAACCGCGATCCGACCGCACATATCGATGATCATTGAATTAAGGAGCTATCGCACCATGAATTGCTCCGATCCAACAATTGAAACTCTCGCACGAGCCATTTCCGTGACAGACTTCAGGGCTATCACGAATTCTTGTTTGGAAGCTATATATTTCTCATTTTTATGTATCTTTTATACGATATTCATGATATATATGTATATGTCCGGTTGTAAGTACGAATCATCTCTATTATTTGTATTCTATTTGTGTATCTAATAGAGAGTAGAGAGTGGTGTAATTGAGCCCATTCTTTTGGTGATTTGATGATACTATTTATATGATAGAGAGCTAGATTTTGCCCTCTACATGGGCTTGTAAATGGGCTTATAGTTTTAACACTTGCAATTGGGCCGAGTACTTTTTATGTCGTATAAAGTACTCCGCAGCTTCATGACCAAGTTCACTTGTGTTATGGAGCTATCTGCTCGGCGACTCCCCAACTGGAGAATGTATTACTCGACATTGGCTTTCTCTCGGCCTCGGCTTCCTCTTCTAAAATTATTCGAAAGTCCAAAATTTTACTTGTATCTTTATTCTATATGAGTAAATTGATCGATTGAAATAGTCTAAATATTCATTAAGTTTATCGCAGCTTCTCGAGAAATTATACGGTAATTAGGACCGACTTATCAATTCCCGAGCAATCTGATTATGATAACTTAAAACAGTTTGCTCGACTAGCGTTACTAATCTGCTTCTGTAAAGTGGTAACCGGATTTTGTTCGGCTTGGCTATCAATTTTACTCTATGGCTTAGACCGAGCTGTTATTTTGAAAAACAGGCTTGTTAAGGCCGAACTATTTTTTCTGGGCAAATATGTCCCGTAGAGATCACACAGACCGAATTTATTTCTTAATTGCTCATTACTCGTATGCGGTAATGAGTCTTTTGACTTCTTTTATGTATTTTGTTATATGTGTGATAGAAAAGATACTTGAACTTCACTCAACTTGATGACAGAGAGTTATCCTAAATCATATATTGTTTTGATGTGATTATGTGGTATACTTGCAATTGGGCCGAGTACTTTTTATGTCACATCACCCACATTACTCGAATTGGCATAGCTGGTCACAAAATGTGTTACCGTACCCCTGTCTGGTATTACGTGAAAAATAATAATTTATGGAGTACCTGCATTTTTTATTTTATTTTTTATAATCATAAACCCTCATTTGGAGGTAAACCTGATTCACAGGCGCCAGTGTTCGAACCCTGGTGGTGAGCGTGGTATAATCGGGTAACAACAACTTGGACCAACCACTTTTGCTCGGAGTATCTGCATTACTTAGATTAAAACTTAAAAGTATGTGGATCCTCTACATATCCTTATTTTTCCCTCAAGCCCAAGGGCGGAAGCAGGATTTCGATTGAGCTGGGGCACAATATGATGAATATTTATATTATGTTTTAGATATATATAACAAGATTTTGCAAATAATATTCTAAACTCTAATAATTGATTAAGTACATCTGGAATTTTTTTTTTCACTTGCATTTTAATTATTTTTGGCCATATACTTTATTTTTAATAAAACTACAGAAGAAGTACTACTAATAGTTTTAGATTTGAATATTTCTAAAGATTTTTAAGAAACTATAAAAAATTTTTAGAAAAAATCATTTCATTATAAAAATGTAATAAAATCAGACAATATACCCAATTTATATTTAATACAACTATAAGAGAGACGTGTACTAATGATTTTCGATTTCAGTATTTCTGGTGATTTTTAAGAAACTATGAAAGATTTTTAGAAAAAAACATTTCATAGTGAAAATGTAAAACAAAAAAAGTCGTGAATTCCTCAGGCTCGAGACCGCACAATCTTTAGGCACAACAGAACTTTTAGTTCCAATATTTAACCACTAAGGTAGACCATTTGTTTGGTAAATATTACATATAAAATGGTATTTGTTCACATTCCAGTGACTGGGGGCAACAGTCCCGACGTTTCTTTTTCTGTCATTCACTTTATAATAATTTTATATCCTAAAACGCATGTATACAAAAGGAATAACAGTTCTTTTATTTTGAATTATTAAGAATCGTTGTTAACTTAATTTGAGAATTCGAATTTTCCTTTTAATTGGTTTTCTTCAAGTTCTTATATTTTGGAGAAACCAATTTAGAACTTCTGTTTATGATGAACTGCTGGTTTTATATCATTGATTAATTTTATTCATTTTTCATTTACCAAATTATCTGTATTCATTTTATGAATCACTATGCAGAAGGACTTTTTTTTTAAATTATCAGTAGTAGTTATGTGCTCTTTAACCCCAAAAAATAGTATGTGCAAAATGCAATTTAGTTCTAAAAAATATACAAAAAAGAGAAAGTTTGTTTTGGAAAATTTGGATTTTAGATAATAAGCTGGAGAGAAAATTTTGTAACGTCAAAATATTTATAAAAAATTTGTAAAATATGTAAAAGAGGTATGGTTTTATAAAATAAGGTCGATTTACAAAATATTCCGTGGAATGCTCTGATATTGGTCTCAATTATTGTTATTGTTTCAAGTACAATATTATATTATACTCCCATTCGTTCCCAATTAATTATCACTACGAAATTACGTACAATTTTTACCGGTCAATAACTTGTATCAAAATTGTCGGAATGAAAATTTTCAAAAGTTAATCATATAGTTCAAACATTAAATTATATGATTTAGTTTAAAAAATTTCATTTCGACAATTATGATACATGTTATAATCCGATTAAAATTACGTATAGGACAATTAATTGGTAACCGAAGAGTATATTGATAATCAAATTGTATATGCAAGTTGCAATTGTGTGTTAAGATAAAACAATATTAAAGAGGAAAAATAAGTAGACCATATTGGATGTATACAAGGACGACAACTCGGATTTAAGTAACATCTGATCAGTAATCAAAGGAACATTATTTGATCACAATGAATAGAATCTTTTGCTTACATGCTCTATTACGTGAGTGCAAAAGTAACATTAAAATAAAATACAATTTGGTACAAACGGATATACCCTAGCTATTTTGGAAAACGAAAGTCATACAAAAATCATGATGAATTAATGATCTACCAATGTCAATACTTTCATTTTTGCTCATAGTTCTACAAATTTAATCTTTTTCCAAGTTGATATTTTTGCTTCCTAAACTAGCTAGGAATGTGCATGCATTTACAAAATAAAAATAAAAATTATGTATCTTTAAAATTACTAATCTTAAAAATCAATTACATATCTTCATAATGAACTCCAAGTCTTACAAGAGTTCAAAGCCATATTATTTGAATGAATGTACATAGATGTGAAAGTATAAAAGAAACTTGTACCCATCAAAAGACATAAGCCACTTTCTTTATGTAAGAACAGCCCTCTAAAGGGAGCCCTAATATCTAAATCAGAATGCGTGAAAATTCTACCCTTTAGCAACTCATGTAAAATAATAGGGTACCGATAGTAAAATAATAATAATTACAAAACTGATAATCCAAACATAGAGAAAAACATATCGTACACCCAATTCTCCGTTTTCAATTCGGGAATATTGGATGGTTATTAATTGCCTATTGGCTCTATATTTTGGATGAATGTTAATTTGTTCAAAATATGCTGAAATCCGTCAAAGATAATCAACAATAGTCAAATTATGTCTACAATCAAATTGTGTATTGAATTATGAATGATGCAGTATAAGTAATTTAAATGGAAATATTTAAAATTGTTGTACTAATTACCATAACTGTAAAATGTTTCTTTATGTACTTGATGTTATTTTGTGAATCTCTTATAATCTTTTTCACACAAATTAAACTGCAAGTTTGGTCCATGCCATAATATGGCTCCTTAAAATGGAAAAAAAAAAAGAAAGGAAAAATCAATTGTAGATATTATTAACTCGAAATAAGATGGTAAAAGAAAGAAATATTTACGTATTTGACTACATAATCTGGTTGATCATTCAAGACTTATAAATTTAGTAATTCAAAAGTAAGGAGTCGTCTGCTATAGTGCTATGTATCATTGTACATACAGTATATAACTTAGCTAGTATGCATGTCATTTTCTATGTAGAGTATGAGTACGTTATTGTACGTACATGTTAACTCATCGACGTACTTGATTCTGTCATACACCACACATAGAGCCGGGCCTAGCGGGTATATAGGTCCGGTGCAGCGGGCAATCCACTCGCTCTTAGGGCAAGCTTTTAACTGCCAAATATTTTGTACGTGCACTATATATAAATATATATTTGCATATCTATACAAATTCACCTATTTGTTCAAGTGGTTTCACTTTCACTGATCTATCACAAGATTCGTAACGAAGTGTCTTGAGTTCAAATCTTACAAGTTTTTTTTTTACTACACCATTTAGCATAAGTTAACAAAAAGGTTACATTCTTGCTCCTCAATTGTTTCATAACTTATTTTATACATGCCATATAACTTCGATTCCAACAGTTATACACCGATTTTCTTGATCTTTTTCGCTTCTGCTTAATGGGCAATAAGAAAAGGTTTCGGTTAAAGCAACTATAGTGCTTGGGCGGGCTCTGTCCATACATATCCACCCTAAACAGGCATGTCATCACAATTGGAGCCGGCTCATGGTAGTGTCGCATTGTCAGCATCAACTTCTTATATGAAAAAATATTATAAGATATTTTTTTCCGACAAACAATTCCTAAGACATCAACTACTGGTTGAACTAATACTAAATGCTTAAATCATTCTTTTAATTTTGGTTCCAGATTAAACAACACCGTTAAGTCTTGCAATCATAATCGTACGACATTAATCAAAACACAAAGTTGGATACTTGGATAGTTGGATTAATACTAACACAGTCAATTTCGTTCTTCTCATGACAGCGTCTGCATAAGTACTGTATGTAATTATATGAAGATGGATATCCTCTGGACGTGAACGAGATAGCTTTGTAAAACTTTAATGCATATTCGCATTTCAGAGTTTTTCCTCCCTTAAGCAAACTCTTTTGGTAAAGACTTGTTAGATGACAATTTTTGGAGGGTGTTAACTGTTTTTACGCAGTTATATCCACAAATAGTTTCAGCATTTACAAGTATGCACAGAAATAGCCTTTACTCACTATAGGTTTAATTATGGTCTGGTGATTTATGTTTTGGTATTACGATTGCTTACCCAACTTTTAACAATCTCATTTTAGTTATCTAAATTTATAGTTTGAGTTGTTTTAATGACCCGTCGTTACATTTTTTGGATGGAAATCGTTTTTAAATTTCAATTTAGTCTGTATAGTTTACAACTTAACGATAAACGCTTAAAAATTGTAAAAATTACACACTTATATAAGCCCACTTAAATTACACATTTATATAAAACATGTGTTTAACTGAGTTGCACAATTAGCAAATAAAATGAATACAAATATCGAACACTATATGAATTATATTAGTTGGAATTATATAAATATATCTTTACAAATTAATCTAATAAATGGAAATGATACTTACTAACAACTCAATTTTAATAATTTATCATTTTTTTTTTCATTTTTTCACATAAAATTAAATATATAAAATAAAGTCAAAACTTGTTAATATCATCCTACATAAATAAATTTGGATATAATAAAACCAAATATGTATGGTTTAGTATCTAATTAGACTCTTATTTTATTTTAGCATAAGACTAATCACTCAAAAATTCATACGTCGCTAATAAGTTTAATAATGAACTTAGATAGCATAAAAAAAAGAACGACTTTTCTTATATTTATTAATTTGTAGCACGTTTTTTGACAGTTTTATATATTTTTAAATTTGCATTTACAAAACTTGTTTTTTTTTCAATTTACAAATGAAAATGTAACTTGCATTTGATAGTTTTATAAGATTTCATATAAGAGTGTAATTTTTATAATTTGTAAGCATTTATCGTAAAATTTTAAATTATAGGGACTAAATTGAAACTTCAAAACGGTTTACATCCAAAAAATGTAACGACAGGTCACTAGAACAACCTAAACTATAAATTTAAGTCAATAAAACATGATTGTTAAAAGTTTGGTCACTAATCCTAAAAATGGTCAAAACACACAGCAAAACATAATTAACCCTTACTATATTAATTAACATGATTTTATCTTTAAGTATATACCTGACATATTCCAGAATGAGAAATTTTTTTAGCTTTATCGAGCCTAGAGTTTCCAATTTTTCAAATATGAAAACCAACAGGGAATCCGGTTACTGAGCTAACCAACTAGAAGCAATGTAAGGTAAAAGTAAAAATAAAACAAATAAGCTGAGCTTAAAAGCTGCAAAAAACAAGCCTTGTCATGCTGGTATATGATGATGTTGAGTAGTCCAAATAATCATATATATGTATGAACAATGGCTATTTTCAGCTGTTGAGTAGTCCATATCTCATTGATTTAGAAAAAAAATTATCCATTCTATCCATAACTATGAATTGACCAGGCTGATGTTAATTTTTGTTTAGCAATAAAGGAAAATCTACAAAGTACGAGTCAAAAAGTTGCGAAGAAAGTAACGGATAAGAGCATGGAAAGGTTGGCAAATAATATGTCACGCTTTCGAGACAAGAACCAAGCGATGAGGGACTTTAAAGCTATCGATGCAAAGTAAATTTCATAGTCGGTTTAGCCAAATCAAACATCCAGTGAATCTCGACGTGTTAAGGGCTGAAGTTTCACCACAATGTTTGCATGCATCAAACAAATAGAATTTTAATATATATACTGACAATTTTATGAATTTTGATAGGCTTATGTGTGTCTACCACCCGAGTAAGAATAAATATACATGCAGATGACATTATTTTCCAGAAAATCCTATTCATTCCAAATTGGCAAGTCACATCTCCTCTCAAACATAGGGAGCCTGCACATAATGGTAAAGTTACTTACCGATTTTTTTTTTTGGTGAAACCATGATCGAATTAGGGAGAGGCTGAAATCCATCAGATTTCTTCTTAAATTTGAGCGACTAAAATGATATATTAGGAAGATTTTAACTACAACAGCTAAAAAATAAATATAGAACTTTCAACGATTTTGCTTAAAGGGTAGAATGTCGCCCTTAATTGTTTAGCACCTCGTTCTTCTTGTGCCTGCAAATGGAAAATGAAAACTGCATCTCTCGATCCATCAGCCTTGGTATCTTACCAGTTGGGTCCACCGGTCCAGTAGCCGGTAAAATTAGTAGAGTGTCATTGTGCAAGTCGATTTATATTTTGGTCGGCTGGGTCAGGTCCTATCGTTGAAATATGACTAAAAAAATTCGTCTTTAACTAGTTATGAGAAATTTTGTTCCAATTTACTGATGTGGCAAAATTCTACGGGGCAAGTGGTCAGTCAGGATAAAGAAGGGACCAATTAAGCACTAACCAAAGAGTGTGTTTTGGCTGGTGTTTATGGTTTTATCAAAAATGTGGGAATCTATACATGGACCAAAATTTGAGGACACGAAATCGAATATCTCTAGCCTATAGCAACTTGCTAGCTTGCTGGTACATGAGTTTTCCCACAACCAAAAAGGTGTTGTGTATTAAGTTTCGATTGCAAAATCTTGATTATAGATCAGTGGATAAAGAGAATCAAAATCTTAGCATGGGTGTTCTGGACCTAGGTTTAGATTTTGATACAATACGACCATAATTTCCTTCGCTTCATAAAATTGTTATATAAATAGACCTTAATGCCATGTTAAAAAGACGGTAAATCTAATCTGAAACTTTCCAATCGTAGCATGAACTGCCAATCGAAGAGTAGTTTCAAAAGATCATACAACTAGACTTTAATTACGTGGTGTTGTAGCTACACTGCATAGGACTACTTCTCGTTTTAAGTTCATGCTTCTTTTTGCTCTTATAGTGTGATGCATTTGGTTTACCAACTTAAAATTTGCGTTTTTAGTTAAGACTTAAAAATTCTTATAAGTTAACTGAGAACACCCCCCCACACACACTTTTATTCTTAACATCAATTAAGGCAGTTTTGCTTGTTGAAGAATACAACTAAACAAGACTTCTCATGTGCAAAAATTTAATGGGCAATGGGAAAAAAAAAATATTTATCTTTCGAAGTGTGACGTTTTATCCAACCCGTTGATAACTACACTTCCATGCACTCTATTTAATTCCCAAAGTCTATATATATGTCAAATTGATATACTCATTTTAAGCACCAACTTGTCTACTCAAAAAACCATATTCTTTATTCTGAAACAATGGACAAGTCCAAGAGATCTCAAATTCTAAAGCTGTTTCTATTAGCTTCACTTTTTATCATCACTCCTTATATTCCAACAAAATTTCGATCCACTTACTTTTATGTCATCTTCAACCTCCTCATCATAGCTCTCGGTGCTGAAGCTGGTTTACCTTCAACTTTCTCCAAACCCAATGTAGACAAAAAGCTCGTAAATCCGACTATCACACAATGTAACAATAACAATATTTGTGACAGAAAATATGTCATTAAACCGAAAGAGATAGAAAAGTGTCCATCAGATAAGAAAGTAGTACTTGAGGCTGTGAAGGTTGGTGCTAAAGTGAAGAAATGCCCATCGACACCAAGTATTTTCTTTATTGGAAATGGAGAGTATGGACGAAAAAATGACCAGCTCGAGAGAGAGGGAGAAGAAGTGATTAGTGGGCAAGAGCTGTTTGCAAAAGCCGAGATGTTTATTGGGAATTTTTATAAGCAGCTTAAAATGCAGAGAGAAGATTCATGGAAAAATATTAATGAGTTTTACCATGAAGCCTTTTGAATTATAACTTTTAGCACCATCAAGGTTTTAATCTTTCAAGGTTCATATGAGCCTTTGTTCATGTCTGTACTTACCTGGATGTATATTTATGCCTCAAATTCTTCCTCTTAGTCTGGGAAGAACAGCCTATGATTGTTTGCCTGCAGCTTGTAAGAAAACAAAAAGGCTTATTTGCTTATGAAATGAAGATTATCTAAGAAAACTGCAAAGAAAACTTACGTACTTCAACTTAATAAGCTGAGCTGATAAGCTGCGATTGAACAATGGTCGATATAAAGGTCGTAGATAATGGCAGTGATATTGTTATTAAATATAATTTTGTAATATATTTTTATTGTACTAATGGCAACTGTATGAGCTTTTAAATGTTTTTGGTGATAAATTTCAACATCATATCTTTGTATCGAGTATCTTTGGTGGTGTCCTCCTTTAGAAGGTTGGATTCATACTTTCACACTTTAGATCATAGTATGGCAATCTTGGGACGGAACCAAAAAAGTTAAATGTGCTGATGTTTTTTACTAGTTTAGGGAGCTGAAACGCCAGTTCTTAGAGTTTTTGATCAAATACACAGAAAAATACTTTCGTCATTTCTTGTTAAAATTGCCGGGGGCCTAATTCCTTACCTACACGAGGCAATTTTACATTTCAGTACTGTTTACTTTCAGTCATTTACATTTCAGTACTGTTTACTTTCAGTCTTTCGATTCTGTAATTTACTTTTCAGTTCTGTAATTTCCAGTATTGTTTATAACCAGTCCGGCAGTTTGTTTTTTGTTTAAAACCAGTCCGGCAGTTTGTTTTGTTAAAACAGTCCGGCAGTTTGGTTTTGTTTAAAACCAGTCCGGCAGTTTATTTAAAACCAGTCCGGCAGTTTGTTTAAAACCAGTCCGGCAGTTTGTTTTGTTAAAACAGTCCGGCAGTTTGGTTTTGTTTAAAACCAGTCCGGCAGTTTATTTAAAACCAGTCCGGCAGTTTGTCAAAACCAGTCCGGTAGTTTGTTAAAACCAGTCCGGCAGTTTCCTTTATTTCAAAACAATCCGACAGTTTGTTTATTTGTCAAAACAGTCCGGCAGTTTGTTTATTTGTTGAGTCAGGAATTGTAATTTATATTCCAATTGTGAGTAATAAAATTGTTTATTTCCATTGCAGTCCTTGTTCTTTACTTTATTGTTTGTTCGAAATAGTACCAACGCCAACAATCTTAAACAATATTATTTTTTGGTTTTACTATTTTCGAAAAAGGAAAAGGTCTTTTTCTTTTATTTTATTTTGTTGACGTCTCGGTTTTTATTCTCGCAAAATCATTGCTAGTTTACTAGAAATTGAAATTTGCACATAGAATAAATCCGAATTGGTTTTAATCTTTTTATTCTAGAATACTATAAAGAATTATTAGTGAAATCAAAATTGATTTGATTTTCACGCTAGAATATCTTTTATTGTTTTATTCTTTTGAAGCAAACTAATTAAGTTATAATTAGTATTTGCGATTAAGAATTTAGTTTTCTTGCGAGAAACTAAACGGGATAATTTTGTCATTTCAGATGACTAATGAGGATCAAACACCCACCGTTTCTTCGGGAGACGTGCAGGGCGCACTTGTGATTGGCAGTAGTCATAACAATGCGAGCGCTGCGAGTGGGAGGGCTCAGGCTTAGGCTCAGGCTGAGGACGAAGCTGCTGCAGGAAAGGCTGCGGCCGACGCCGCTGCGGCAAAGGCCGATGCTATGGCTGTGGCTGCGGCCGCAGCACAGGCTGCTGCTAAGGCTGCGGCTAAGGCAGCGCTTGTGGCTGCGGCCAGGGCAAAGGGCAAGGCTCCGGCAATGCCGTCTATGCCAATGTTGCCAACCTCTCATTTAGAGAAGCTGGAAAAGTTTAGGGGCAACAACTTCAAATGTTGGCAGCAAAAGATGCTGTTTTATTTAACTGCCCTTAACCTGACTCGGTTTCTCAAGGAGACTGTACCCGTCCTAAGCGAGGACGATGAGGACGTGCAGACGGTTTCGGCGGTGGAAGCGTGGAAACACGGCGACTACTTATGCCGGAACTACATCCTGTGTGCTCTGGATGACACTCTCTTCAGTGTATTCGAGCCCAAGGCTTTTGCAAAGGAGCTTTGGGAGTCTCTCGAAAGAAAGTACAAAGTGAATAACGCTGGCGTAAAGAAATTTGTCGTCACGGACTTTCATGAGTACATGATGACTGATGGGAAGAGTGTTATAGAGCAGGTTGAGGAACTCCAACTCATATACCATAGGCTTGAGGTTGAGGGGCTAGTTATCAACGAACCTTTCCAAGTGGCATTAATGATTGAGAAACTGCCACCTTCTTGAAAAGAATTTCAAAACTACCTGAAACACAAACGAAAGGCTATGACCTTGGAGGGATTCATTGAGAGGCTCAACGTTGAGCAAAGCAACCGCCGATCCGGAAGGAAAGGCGGTGGCGGAGCAGGCAACGCGGTTGCCAAGGCCCATGTGGTTGAGAACGCTATGTCTAAGCGGAAACGCTTTGACGGCGTAGTCGGTGCTTTTCTCCAGAAGAAATTCATGGGAGATTGCTTTGTGTGCAACAAACCGGGCCATCATGCCGCGGATTGTAAGATGCGCATCGACAAGCCCAACCACCCCCCCCCCCCCCCCCCCCCCCCCCCCCCCCACAAAAGAGGAAGTTCCAAGGGAAAGGGAGGAAGAGGGCACCTGCTCAGGAAAATGTGGCTGAGGGAGGAGATGATGCTGGACAAGACTACATGCACCTGAGTACTGTGGTTTCGGAAGTGAACCTGGTGGGGAGCAACCTAAAGGAATGGTGGCTGGACACAGGCGCCACCAGTCACATCTGTGCCAGCAAATGGATGTTCAAGACCTATACGGCCGTGGACAATGAGAGCTGCTTCATGGGGAACTCGGCTACTTCCAGGGTGGAAGGAAAAGGAACCCTGCTGCTGAAGATGACATCGGGAAAGGAGCTCACACTGAATGGCGTGCTCCATGTGCCGGAAATTCGCAAGAATCTGGTTTTCGGGTCTGTTATGGTGAACAAAGGATTTAAACCTGTATTTGAATCTGCTAAAATTGTAATCACCTTAAATGGAATGTATGTAGGCCATGGCTATATGACCAACGACATGTTTAAATTAAATGTTGGTACTCCGGCTCCTAAAGCCAACTCTGCTATTGTGGGTACTAAGGCTGAGGTCAGTAACAAGAATAATGTAACCGTTAATGTTGCTCAAGTGGCTAATAAAACTTTCTTTGCTTATTCTTGCGATTCATTTAATTTATGGCATGGTAGATTAGGTCATGTGAATGCTAATTCTATGAAGAAATTAATATCACTGAATCTACTACCTTATTTTGTATTTGATAAACAACATAAATGTGAGGTTTGTGTTGAAGCAAAATTAACCAAGTCTTCGTATCAACATATTGAACGAAGTACTGAACCTCTCGGTCTAATACACACGGATGTATGCGACTTAAAGTTTATACAAACGCGAGGAGGGAAAAAGTATTTCATCACGTTTATAGATGACTGTACGAGATACTGCTACGTCTACTTAATGAGAAGTAAAGACGAAGCGGTAGAGAAATTCGCTCTTTATAAGACCGAAGTAGAAAATCAACTCAATAAAAAGATTAAAATGTTGAGGAGTGATAGAGGCGGTGAATACGAGACACCGTTTGCGCAGATATGCGCAGAAAGTGACATTGTACATCAAACCACAGCCCCATACTCTTCGGAGCAGAATGGGGTTGCCGAGTGTAAGAATAGAACGCTTAAGGAAATGATGAATGTCATGTTAATAAGTTCTGGGTTACCCCAGAACATGTGGGGGGAAGCGCTGCTTTCCGCCAACTATGTATTGAACAAGCTCCCGCATAAGAAGCGTGATAAACCACCTTATGAACTATGGAAAGGCCATCGGTCGAGCTATAAATTCTTAAGGGTTTGGGGTTGTCTAGCGAAGGTCCTTGTCTCGCTTCCGAAAAGAACGAGAATAGGGCCAAAGACGGTAGACTGTGTGTTCATAGGATATGCACAAAACAGTAGTGCTTATCGTTTTCTCGTGCACAAGTCAGATAATCCCGATGTGCATGTAGATACTATCATCGAAGCTCAAGAAGCTTCTTTCTTCGAGGAGATCTTTCCCCGCAAGTCTTCCATAACTGTAGAGACTGAGGAGTCAAAGAGTGAGGAAAATGTGGGGGCAAGTGAACCGTTGGAGGAAGAAGAAGAAGAGCCTCGACGTAGTAAAAGGGCTAGAAAGGAAACGTCTTTCGGTCCAGATTTTGTAACCTTCATGATAGAAGGCGAACCGGCGACATTCAAACAAGCAATGTCTTCCCCGGAAGCCCAATATTGGGAGGAGGCGATCAACAATGAGGTTGAATCAATATTACAAAATCACACTTGGGAACTAGTGGATTTACCACTCGGGTGTAAGCCACTAGGACACAAGTGGATCTTCAAGAGGAAGAGAAAGCTCGATGGAACGATCGAGAAATACAAGGCGAGGCTTGTAGTAAAAGGTTTTAGACAAACCGAAGGTGTCGACTATTTCGACACCTATGCTCCTGTCTCCAGGAAGACGTCAATCCGGATAGTCATTGCTCTCGCAGCACTGTTCGATCTGGAAATACATCAAATGGATGTGAAAACGGCATTCTTAAATGGTGAGCTGGAAGAGGAAATTTACATGGAACAACCGGAAGGGTTTGTGGTTCCAGGTAAAGCTCACAAGGTGTGTAAACTTGTGAAGTCCTTGTATGGACTCAAACAAGCATCGAAACAATGGCACGAAAAATTTGATAGAGTGATGCTATCAAATGGTTTTCGAATAAATGAATGTGACAAATGCGTTTACGTAAAAGGTAATGAAAAGGATTACGTGGTAGTCTGCCTCTACGTAGATTACATGATTATAATAGGGAGTATTGATAACATCAACTCCACTAAGAAAATGTTGTCACAAAAATTCGAGATGAAAGACTTGGGTGTCGCTGATGTTATACTTGGTATGAAAATTACCAAGACATCAGACGGATATGCGCTATCTCAAACTCACTATGTCAAGCAGATGCTTGACAAATTTGATAAAGATAGTAGAGCTACATCCAGAACTCCAATAGAGATCTCAACCACCCTGAAAAAGAATTTTGGGGAGAGTGTGAGACAATTGGAATACTCTCGAATAATAGGCAGTCTGATGTACGTCATGAACTATACTAGACCAGACATAGCCAACTCAGTGAGTAGACTGAGTAGGTACACCAGTAATCCAAATAAGGAACACTGGAAGGCCATCATGAGACTTCTCAGATACATGAGATACACAGCCGACCGAGGGTTGCATTATACCAGATATCCAGCTGTACTGGAAGGGTATTCTGATGCGAACTGGATATCGGATTCCAACAGTACACGATCCACTAGCGGATATGTGTTCGTGATGGGAGGAGCAGCTGTGTCATGGAGATCATCCAAGCAGACCTGCATAGCTAGATCAACTATGTAATCCGAGTTCATAGTGTTGGATCTAGCAACAGAAGAGGCTGACTGGCTGAGAAGCTTTCTGGAAGGAATTCCAATGTGGCCGAAACCTGTCCCAGCAATAAGCATGCACTGCGATAGTTAGTCGGCTATTGGGCGGGCGCAGGATCATATGTATAATGGAAAGTCCCGACATATTCGTCAGAGACATAAATCCGTAAGAGAATTGTTAGCTAACGGTGTGGTGTCATTAGATTTTGTGAGATCTAAAGACAATATAGCGGATCTATTTACAAAAGGCTTGACTCAGGTAGGAGTTGAAGTTTCATCGAGGGGAATGGGGTTGAAGCCCATCAAACTGGAAACCTCCTCAGAGGCAACCCAACCCGAACTGGATTGTCCAGCCTCGGGTTCAACAGGAAAACCGAAATGTGGGGGTGACCGAACAAAGCACTCGGGAACTTAAGTTCCCAGCCCATTTCTAGGATGAAAGAGTGATAGACCTAGACCATCTTAAGGGTGAGCATGAGGCTCTTAATGAAAACAAGTATCTCGAAGATCGAGAGGGGTGAGTCAGGACACCCTTGACTTGAAATCACCTATGACGAGTGTGTATGGCCGATACTATGTGATGAGCCATGGGCTAAATCACTAGGGCACTCGGTTGAATTTTGCCAAGGCAGTCCATGGCCAAATATGGACAACAACCAAATGGCTTAGTAAGTGGTGTAGAGAGGACATTGTGTGCGCATTACCCTGGTATGCACAAACGCTAAAGGGTTCAAGGCTTAAAGGCTACCCAATAGTAGCATATCAGATTTTACGTCACTACGGCAGGTTTAAGGCGTGCGCTACCTGTCCTTATGCAGTGAACTCTTGCGGTTCTCTCGTATGCATTTAGGAGCATTTTTATTTTCAGCCAATTGCATTCATGTGGGGGATTGTTGGAAAAACATGTGAAATACATGGGTGTTTCCGAATGGTCGCTGGACCAACTTCGAGTCATTTTTCCATGCGACAGCACTAAGTTGTTTATACCATACTCAACGTGGTTGAGTAGCCCGTGTGACTAGCTTCGTAACGGTATATCGCATGACCTATTTGGAGAATGGGTGTGAATACAAAGTGGCTTCAAAGTTGGTGTCTCGAAAGCTCAAATCTGGAAAAACCAAAATGGTAAAGGAAAACCATTTAGTATAATCCCATATTGGAAGATTAAGAGTTAATTTTACAATATATATACCATACCAACCCATGTAGTTATTAAACTAACATGTTCACATACACCTAAGAGTATTAGTGTGTACCACACACGCGCGCTCGCTCGTGTCTCGTGGTTCGGGTCTCGGGTCCTGGGTCTCGGGTCACGGGCACGGGCGTGGGCGTGGGCTTGGGCTTGGGCTTGGAATTTGGGATTTGGGATTTGGGGAATGTCTCGGTTCTTGGGTCTTGGGTCCAAATCCGAAATGTGAGTTTTGTATAAAATACAAAAGCAATCTCTAAAGTTTCCAACAACTGAAACGCCAGCAATAAATGAGTATAAATTGCAGCAGTTTCAGGAATTAATTGAGCGGATTCTGGGGGTGTAACTCCCAGAATTGATGACCAACATTTATGGTTGCGGTTTCAGTAGAGGCTATAAAAGGCAGCCCTCCCCCTCTTATTTCAACACACCAGAAACACACAACACAGCATAAGCATCATATAGAGAGAGAGAACCGCACCACCAACAGCTCGACCTGTGGTTCGGTGCCGGTTTCCATACGAGTCACTTTGAGATAGAAGTTGTACCTTGGGAACAAAGTCCCGAAACCAGAAACCTTTAAAAGTCGTTCGGGAAATATTGTTTAAGGGAAACTGCTCAGCAGTTGCCTCTTCTTTTATATTTTTGTTATTTATTTTTCAGTCATTTACATTCTGTTCATTTCTTTTCTGTAATTTACTTTTCTGTACTGTTTCTTTTCTGTATTTACATTTCAGTACTGTTTACTTTCAGTCTTTCGATTCTGTAATTTACTTTTCAGATCTGTAATTTCCAGTATTATTTATAACCAGTCCGGCAGTTTGTTTTTTGTTTAAATAGTCCGGCAGTTTGGTTTTGTTTAAAACCAGTCCGGCAGTTTATTTAAAACCAGTCCGGCAGTTTGTTTAAAACCAGTTCGGCAGTTTGTTTTGTTAAAACAGTCCGGTAGTTTGGTTTTGTTTAAAACCAGTCCGACAGTTTATTTAAAACCAGTCCGGCAGTTTGTTAAAACCAGTCCGGCAGTTTCCTTTATTTCAAAACAGTCCGGCAGTTTGTTTATTTGTCAAAACAGTCCGGCAGTTTGTTTATTTGTTGAGTCAGGAATTGTAATTTATATTCCAATTGTGAGTAATAAAATTGTTTATTTCCATTGCAGTCCTTGTTTTTTACTTTATTGTTTGTTCGAAATAGTACCAACGCCAACATAAAATATTATGAGTAGTTTCCTTCGATGTTGAACTTATAATCTTGATGAGGCATCCACTGATTCCAATAAGTATCTCTGAGCATCACCGAGGCCTTTGTGTACATATATATACACGTAATGTGACTTCATTCGTTTAATGCATCACATCACAGACTGTTATAAACTTATTTATGCTATACCTACATAGCTTAGTCAGGCGGCTAGCACCAAGTTTTTTAGTCCCAATTGTATAACATTGCATTTCTAGGCATTGAGGCAAATATTACCAATATGGTGATCAAACTTTATACCGAAAATATAACATGTCCGGGTAAAATTCACCATCTAATACTCGCTGGCCCTTGTCCAGTTGCTAGGGTATACTCTTTAAGACTGGCATAAAAACTTTGCAGATACATCTTTTACAATTTGTTACTTCTTTTATTTCATAAGGGTATGATCTGCTTTATTTGTTGTGTGGTGTGATACACATGTTTTTCTCATTCTATTTTCAAAGATTCAAATTCCATTTATATACATGACGTTTAAGTCGTTAGATCTGGATGGAGAAACTAATCAAAGTAGATGTATAACACTACCTCAATCTGTAAGCATAATGCACCAGTGATGACGTAGCACTTGTTTGGCTGCAACTTTTAAGTAAACAATGCAGCTTGCGATTTAGGATAACGCTAGTTTTATTCATCTTAAACTTTCACCATGGAATGAAATGAAAGAGAGAATAGTTTCCAAGCCGCACAACGAATAGGGGTGTAAACGCTCTGTATTTTAACAGATTAGGCTTAATTCTAATCCAATCCGTTAAGAACGAATTGAAAACTTTTTGAATCCAAAACAAACCATTCATAGTTTCAATCCAAAACAGATCAAACCAACGGATTGGTTTGGTTTGGTACGGATTTACGGATTCGATGATTTGGATCGGATTGTATTCGGATTAATGAAATGATAAATCACAACATGAAATCACGACTTCATAAAACAATTCGTTAACGGAAAAAAAGAAGCAACATTAACACATCCAAATCCAAATATTGACAAAACCTATAATTCCATGATCCTTAGTTTTATTTATTTATATATGGTAGCACATATTATGGTTTTTTATATGGCATAAGACATTTAGTTTTATTTGTTTTTGTTGCATATAATTTTGTACGGATTTAAACTGATTAATAGATTAGATTTGATACGGATCTAGCAGATTGGATTGTATTGGTTCGTTTTGGATTACCACTAAAAAAATCCTAAACCAATCCATTTAGAACGGATTGAGTTTTTTTTTAATCATAAACCAAACCGTTTGACGAAAAATCCAAACCAATCCAAGCCAAAACAACGGATTGTCTTGGATTTACGGATTTACGGATTTTAATTACATCCCTAATGAATATATATATCCTTTCTAACGACTTTATTTTACAAGCTTATAGGGCAATGTCTTAGATGAATTCTTTTTTGTTTATAGTACTTTAGATTGGTGCGTTATAATTTTTTTTTAAAAAGAGTGACGTCGAAATATGCGACTTGGATACTTGAAGTGGCAATAATTTAGATGCATAGTAGAAGAATCTATAGTTGTAAACTCTATTCTAACAAATCCTGATCAGAGTGGGGAAACGATAGGTTTTTTTTTTTTTTTTTTTTTTTTTTAACTTCTTGTCCTTTAATTTAAACATCCACAAGAATAGTTCATGCATGATCAAGCCGATGAAACAAACATTTAGATTTCTCCGTCGAAATGATTTTATGGGTATCGTACATACATAGCGACCTCGTAGATGGTATTTGTTATTTTTAAATATGTTATCAAAGAGTTACAATTGAGGTGCTAATAGTATTAACTCTAGGCCGCTCCAGCGTAAATTTGTTCTTTTGATGACAATGTTTGCACCGGATTCGTGCTTGAGTTTAGACTCTAAACTTCTCATGAGATTTAATTAATTTCAAGATTCCACGGTTATTCATGCTCACAATAGATTCAATTGGACGTTACATATGAACTCATTAATTGTACATCAACTAGCAAATAAACTATTAGGATCATAAAATAAAACTATTTGGTCAAATTAGTTATTTTTAGTATTCCGTATTAATTGATCAACATCGTGAAGCACAAAAATCACCTATCGTATGCATCGATAATTTGATGTATAAATAGTCCTTAACTTTAAAAAGAAATAAAAACAAGTGTTTGTTAGTTAACTTGATCGCAAAACATATTGCACGTCTGCGCCAAATGTAAGAAGTTAGATCATTCCAACATAAAAATTAATAATAAAAAAACTCTATTACTACAATTATTTGGTATAAAACGACCAAATGAAATTAATAATATGCACATGCACGCAATTAACAAACCATCATATATCACAACAAGCAAAAGGGAACCAAACCAATAAATGAAATCATTATAGTAAGTAGTATCTAAAAATAAAAACAGAATAGCTATAACAAAATAGCTGCAACAAAAGTTACCATGCCATTTGGAATAAAAAAAAAAGTTAAATTGTGACCGTTGCATATGATTTGTGTAAAGCGAATCGGTTTGTTACGGGTCGAGACCAATTCAAACCATATTACAATATAAAAATATGGTTCAGTTGAAGAGGTTTGGGTTTGGGTTTGGGTTGCGTTTTTTTTAATTAAGGGCTCACTTTTATACGATTAGATCTTTAAGCTATTTTTGTTGTTTTCTTTGGTTGTGTATGGAGGCAAAAGGGTTTCGTACGAGGGGAGTCTAGTTTCATTAGTTGTTGTTTTTATTTGTAGATTTCATCTTATATCTCTTGGCGATAAATTTTGCCCGTCTGCTGTCATGGAGAAGGCGGCAGATAAGTTAGGATAATAGCGCTATAAAACTTTGTAATATGAGTGTGATTCGTAGAAAAAGTGACAAAGAAGGGTCTTATTCATATGTATTTTTTATAATGAAAACATAAAAAAAAAAATTATATATAAGAGAGGTTAAGTTTGCTACATAAGACACATATACATGTAACTAGAAATACAAAGATTACAAGACGATAAGAATTACACTTATATCAGTAAACAATAACCATCCATAATAATATACAACAATTACAAGTTTAGTGAAAACAATTTAGGCCATGTTTGGTAAGATTTTTTGGTCCAAAATCAGATTTTTAAAATCTGTTTTAAAAATCCAATATAAATCTAGATTTTAAAAATCTGAATTTTAAAAATATGGATTTTTTAGCCTTTTCAGTCTGAAAATTAGATTTTTAAAAGCTGAATAATATGACTTTTCAAATAACCACATATTTTTAAATTTTAAAATCCAAAAATCAACTAAAAAAAATATGTTGCCAAACGTATCATAATCTTTCAATCAGTTCTATGCGTTTTTTGTTTTGTCTATCTAAAAACACATTTAACCACTTTTATCAAGCATGTTATTTGTGAAATAACTTTAAATTTTAAATATGATACAAATACAATATGTGAATACCGTGTTTTCACTACAATAAATTTGTCCGTTAGCAACAAAAGAAAATAAGGAGAAAATTTATGTTGCCAAAAACAGTATGATATATTTAGTAACAGAATCACCAACTATTTAGCAACTTAAATTTAGCATCACTCTTATATGTTGCTAACAAGTTGTTACAATTTTTCGAATAAAATCAGCAACAAATTTACCATCAAATCAGTAACACGATATCCCCATAAAAATTAGCAACATAAAATATGTTACTATATTGATTGTTTACAACATGTGATAAGATGATTTATCACTATTTTGTAACACACGTTTTTTGTTGCTATAAGGCGGTCGACATATTATTGTATTGTGCATATATATATATATATATTTAAATATACTTATATTTACATCTACAAAATTCTACGTGATGATAGATAGTACTTAATGTTAAAAGAAATTTCCCTCGTAATTTTCTTTTTGTGTATTTCAATTCATTCCAATTACTTCTTTTGCCTCATGGTTATGTCTACTATAACATCGAGCAAAAATCAATTACGAGTTGTAAGTTTTTAATCCCTGATTAGTGATGCTTTGGTAAAGTGTCGTTTGGTCCCTTAATTTGTTTTAGATCAAATATAACCAAACCAATCATTTTCAAGTGGTTTGGTCCGTAATTTATCCAAATACCAAGTCAAAGCAAACGAATACCCCTAAACCCTTAAACAAGACTATCAAATCCATATAGCTACCAATCAAGATGAACTAATGTTAATAGCAAGCTTCTCGAATTCAACGAATGACAATGAATACGATTAGGGCTGCAAAAGAGTCGAGTTTGGCTCGATGCAAGTGGACTTATGAGTGAGGCTAGTGGTTCGTATATAGAGGTGTTGTAATTCAAAGAAAAAAACGGGAGGCTAATAAACTAAATTTATATGTAAAATATACACATATTGATAGAATTATTCGTGATGTGAGGGTAATTGTATCTATCGCGAGCCTCATTATAGCTCCTCATAAGAGTACTTATGTGTGTACTAAGAAAAATTGATTTGTAATAAAAAAAAAAAAAGTATGCCTTATAATGTAAAAATTTCATGACTTAGTAAAAAAAAAAAAGACGCATTTAAAAAAATTGGCGAGTGACAATTGTTTCCCCCTTAATATTTTTAAAATTTCATTTTCCCCCTTCTTTTCTTCATTAACAGAGTGACTCAAAATTTAATACTATGATACAACTCTCTCTCTCTCTCTACCTCTCACACACACACCACACAAAACAAAACCCTAGATCTAATTAGCGGCCGCTCAACTCACAGGTCTCTCTCCGTCTTTTTTATTTTTTATTTTATCTCCCTATCTTATAACCATGTTTTGTTAGTTTTATCATGATTATTGTGTATTAAGTAGTCTGCAATTATGAAAATATATTCATTTCCCCCAATTCGTGTGTGTTTATTTTTTGTATAGAGTAGCATGAATCTGATTATTTCATAATTCATGGTCTATTAACCTTAAATTTGTTCTAAATTATGCTATTATACAACGGATTTTTAGCATTTTCCAGTTTTTTTCCGATTTAAAATCTTGTACATGTGTACTAAAGGTTCGTGTTTTACCAAATTAAGTGTATTTCTGTAACTTTTCTCTTCAGAATTTCTTATTTCAGTTGGTGTGTTCTTGCCTTCTTGTATATCTAAATTCTGAAACTTACCTCCAAATTTTGAGATCGTGAGTTATTAGATCTAACCATTTACTAAATTGAAAATCCCATGTGAAATTGTTGTTATACCCTAAAAGAATGTCATTATGCCTCTTTAAATTTGATACACTTGGGTGTTTTTTTTAGTAATTAGGGTAAATACATTCCCAAATCAATTAGTCCAATTCTTCTCTCTTTATGTATCTCTATCTCTCGTGTGTGCCTCTTTCTCTTGTAAGTATTTACCTAGGCCGGCCAAGCCTCTATATCTATCTCTTTAACACTTGTGTTGTGAATGATGTTGATCATACCCTGTTTGAGTGTGATTCTAATTGATTGAGTTTTAAGTTTTGCAGAGTAATTTATCAAGATTTGAAGTTATACCCTGCTTACCTTATTTGGCTATTCAGTAATTTTATCCTGTTTGAGTGTGATTTATCTGTTTAGTTTTGAAATTAATTTCAGACACTGTAGCGTAGCTATATCTACATGATTTATTGTGTAACTATGTATATCATGTTTATGTTTCTTTTACAATGCTTTGGATTATGTATATTGAGGGGAAAATGAGTTAAACCTGCTTACAGTCTTGTAGCTTTTGGGATGAAAAATCAAAAGAACTCAAATTTAAGATGATTGAATCCGGCTAGTAAGCAAATTGTGAAAAGCTGATTGAGTTCAGCTAGTAAGTAAAATTGTGGAAAACTGAAACTCAATAAATCTCATGTGTTCTAATTTTTATTTTGCCTTAAGTTTCAATTTTCAAAACAAACCAACCTTAAGTTTTCTTTTGCTTAAGTGTCAATTTTCAAGACGAACAAACCTTAAGTTTTCTTTTTCTTTAGTGTCAATTTTCAAAACTAACAAACCCTATCATTCCCTTTATATTGTCAAAGGTACTTGCGAAACTAAACAATCCAGCTTTTTGTTGATATGCTTTTTTGTAAGCAATTAAATCCTAAATCTTTTTGTTCTTTTGTAAGGTTATGGAAAGAGTAATTTCAATTGATGGCGGTTCTTGTTTGAGCAGTTCTGGTGGCGTGGGTGTGGATCTGGCAATTACACTTGTGACAGTTCCAATGGCGTATCAATTACCTAGGCAGACACTCCCGAGAACATCAATAGCGTGGAGGCTTCAATCCTGGAAGATCCACCCTTAGTAGAAAGGAGAAGATCATCTAGTGCATATCTAATTGCTACAGTAGTTATAGAAGCTGCAGCCCTAATGTACCTGCGGCTCATTATCGCGCCAACGCCACTGCTGCAGCTAAGATTGCAGCCGTCGATGGTGCTGCTTATGACACGTTTATGCGTAATCTTGCCGATGTGTTGGCATTCTAAGACTTATGTAATTTTTTTGACAGTAGCGATATAGCAATAGAACAAAAGCAGTGGCTTAACTTGTAGGCGAAAAGTTTGAAATGTTTTGGTATGGTAGGTTGAATGATTGGAGTTGTAAAATTTTGGTTTAACTTTTTAATTAGTTAATGCTAAATATTGTTCTATTAATGCTAAAAATGCATATTACCAGCAATTGAATTGTAAACTCATTTTTTTTTAATTACCAGAGCAAAGAATAGCAACATTATTGTAGTGACAAAGTAACAACATATAATTATCTATTTGATAAATACATAATATAAATAGTAACATAATACAAACAATGATAGCAACAGATTTTTAAATATTAAAAGGAGATAGATCAACAATTTGTAACAAACCCCCAACAATAAATATTTATGTTACAAAAGTGTTGATTTTTTACATCACAAAAATTGGTCTGGTAGTAACATACAAAATATGATACAATTATGTTACTAATATAGCAACATAAAAACCATGTTACTGTTGTGTTACTGGTACCAATCGTGTGTTGCTAAATTTGTTGCTGAAATCTGCAACAAGCCAAACAATAACATACTGTTTTTTGTTGCTAAACAGTTGCTAATCGTATTTCGCAACAGAAAAAGCTTGAATAGCAACAAATATTTCTGTTGTTATATGGATTATTTCTTGTAGTGTTTATAAATATCACTGGTGATATGTGCAATCAAATTGGTAAGAACTAACATTGTCGATACAATAACTATTATTTGAATTTTAAATTATACAAAAACTAGGTTTAGGAATGTCATTATTTGGATTTTTTTTTGACATTTTCGGTTGTCCAACATTGAGCCATCTCCAAACATATATAAAACACTAAAATGGTGTAGATATCCGACTAAAATAGTATAAATTATATAAACCGGGTATGATGCACACGCGATAAGTGGTGTATTGCGTGATTTGATTTATGCAACAACTACGTTTAACACACCTATGACAAAATTAGTGAATCATTTAAAAAATGTAAAAAGTAAAAGCATATGGATATATTAAAAAGCAAGACACTACTGAAAATGTTTTGATTGGGAGAAATAGAAGAGGAGAGATATACCGTCCTTGATTTAAAGATTATATCGATAAAAGGAAGAATAAGTGTGGTGAGAAATTTTGATTTGAACTTTGAAGAATAGAATATGTGGGGTAGTAGTTGTGACCCTTTTTGCTGTTGCTGTGTTTGATCGCACATTGTACTGTTAATTCGTAGACCGTTTGATTACTTTAGATTAGATCTGAACCGTACGATCTAAAACCCTATAAAAAAAAACCCTTAAATTACTATTATACCCTTAAATTACTATTATACCCTTAAATCTTACGTTCTAAATCTAAAGTAGATTATCCTTAATTTTGAGGCTCCCAAGGTGTTCTCATTTATTTTGAAAAAAACCCCAAAACTTGTAATAATTACTCACCTATATAAATTTTCTAAAATACTTTCAAAATTTGAAAAAAAATGCCAATAACTAACTATTAAATTTAAAATAAAATAAAAAATCACCCCATCGCTGGCAGGGCACATATGTATATATAAACTTTAGTTTATGAATTAAAAAAGAGTGACATGCTTCGTAAATAATTAAAAAAGAAATTAAGAAATTTGTCGTGCAAAATGTAAATCTTTGTATAAGACGGGAATTACCAGAATCTCGACTTGGCCAATTCCACCCCTTTAACGATTATATATTTAACTCGTTATAACCATATAGAATCATAAAATCGGACGCATTGGCAAATCGTGATTTTTAAAATTTGGACTTTAGTACCAACAAAGTTCACTTAAGAAACAGTAGTTATCAAATAAAACTATCTTGATAAAGCAATAACTTTGGTCGGTGGCGTTATGCTTCTCAACAATAGTATTATAATTAAAAGATGATAATTATTGGACACTTCGTTGTTCTTTCTTATTACTCAGTATTATTCTTACTCGGTTTACAATCTCTTATTACACTTTTACTTGACTTAATGATTTACTCTTGAACTTGATCTTTATCTTTCTCTTTGGTGATCGGTCTTTAGTCTTGCTCGGCTTGCTTTCTAGTGAGATAAGCTCTGACAAGTTTTTCTCTTTTCTCTCCTTCTCTCTATATTTTTTAGATAAATTTTCTGGTCCTTCTTTTAGTGAAGGTACTTGGTTATTTATAGGCAATTGTACCTCATAGGATGTTGACAAATGTCCCCATCTCATGCGTCACCTCATGGGCTTTCCCACTGTGGACCTTTACTAATTGGGCTAAATCTTTTATAGATAATGGCATATTAGGAAAGCACTTTTAGACCATGAGGTTTCGGATTCAAGCATTGGGTACCCTCTAATACTGTGTGGGTCGATTCATGCCGAATAGACATATTCGGGTCTAATTTTTGTGTTCTATCAAGTGCTCCCTGACTTCTTCGGTGTGGTTTCCACGGCAAGGGAGTCATGATCGTCCTGACTAGGATGTTACTTCGGTCTTGCTGTTCCCAATGTTTCATCGAAAAACGTAAATAGATTTTGTAACTGCTCCCTCGTGGCCATTAATGTCATTGAGAAGTCCTATCAGGATATCTTGCTTCGAGGAAAGCTTTTGACCTTCCCATCATTTGTCTATTATAAAAGGGATAACACCCCCTTCATAAACATTCAATTTAATTAAAGTTTTGCTAGTAACGTTATGGCCTCTCCCAATGGTTCTACTGGTGACAACTCTCCCGAATACATCGCTTACTTAGAAAACGAGGTCAAGAAAACTCGTAGTGTGAAGAGGAAGTTGGCTGTTGTGACAAAAAAGTTGTCTGATATGGACGCGGCTCATCATGTGACGGTGGCTGATCAGGATTGGGCCTTTGAACAGATAAAGAGGCTCGAGGCTTCTCTGGAGAAGCATAAGGCAGCAAAAAGGGCTTACAAGCTTGCCTTCAAGGAGCTGCATGCTCGGTCCAAGCCGGGGTCGGATGTCATTGAAATAAGCTCTTCCTTGGGATAATTAGCTGTTGTGATTTCTTTTTTTTTTTTGTTGGGTGTCATCATCAAGTTGTAACCGAATTATTGAAATTAATAAAATATCTCATTCTTATTTTCTGTTCACTTTCTCAATACCTGGTTGGATGACGTAATTGGACTGAAACTGTTTTTAGGTAGCCATAAATGTTCTTGGAAAGCTCAAGAGGGTTATCTTGTTTCGAGATGACCTTTGATCTTCCCATTATCTATCCTTATAAAAGGGGCTATATCTGCTATATTTGTATTACTCACTTTTTATAACGAACCAATGGCTTCTCCTAATGGAACTAGTGGAGATAATCTATCCGAGTACGTCGCCCACTTAGAAGAGGAGGTTAGGAAAGCTCGTATTCTTAAGAGGAGGTTTGCCTCCTTAACGAGGGAAGCTCGTCGGGCTGTTGAACTGGAGGGCAACCTAGCCTCCATGGAAAGTGCCTATCAGAAGGCCTTGATCGATAATATTTGGTCTCTTGCTTGGATTAAAGAGCTCGAGGCCTCTATGGAGAAGCATAAGGCGTCCAAGAGGGCTTACAAACTGGCCCTCAAGGAGGTGTATACTCGGTCCAAGAAGAGGACTGATGACGAAGCAGGCCCTTCTAAATAATTTATTTTTGTAATTTTCTTTTCTCTTCGGCTGGCTTTTCTTTGTAATAGTCTCTGGAATTTAATAAAATATCCTTTTATTTTCATTTGCTTCTTTTTATGTTCCCCATGCAATTTACTTCTGCTGTAATGTTCTGTCCCACGCGCGCGTGGGGTTGTTTAATGGGCTTCTTTAAACCTTGTGCTTGACCTTATCCATTGAGTTTTCTTGAGCCCAGTGCAAAGAATCTTATTTAATGTCCTTGAGATTGTTGCGCTTCCCTATAAGGACACGTGTAACTCTTTTTCCCATATTTATTAAAATAATGGCACGAATCCAAGGGTTTCTTTTGAACAGTCGCGTCTCTTTAATGTACACGCTCTTCGAACCTTTTCTGACTAACGGTTGCGATTCTTCACCTTACGCCCTTTTACATTTATCTATAAATACCTCCTTTGAAGTTTGTCTTTCTTCATAATCTCCCCATATATTCTCTGCTTTTTATATTCTTGTTCTATACATTGCGATGGCTTCCCCATTTTCTAGTTCTGCCTTGACCTTGCAAGTGGAAGCTTTTAATGCCTCTTATGCCAATGCACTAAAGCTGTTAAGAGACGCTCATGTGGAGTTGGAAGTAATGCGTGGTCACCATAAGGAGATGGTGAGGGAGTTGACTTGGCTGAGGGCCGAACTGGATTATTGCAGACGTGCTCATCAATCCTTGATCGATGAGAATAATGTTTTGAGGGGGAATCCTTCGCTACAAGATGATGTAATACATGTGGGACCCTCTCATCGATACCGACCTACTTTGCCCTAAGCGCCAGAATAAATTGCTTTATTCTCTTGCGCTCTGTTTTATACTTTGTTCTCTCTATTTGAGCGCTTTTCATTTTTCTTCTTCGTTTTCTTGATTGTTTTATACTTTCTTCTCTTACACTTTTCCTTTTGTTGTCCTCTGATGTAATGAATTTCCTTTTGATGTTGTCCTCTGATGTAATGAATTTCCTTTTGATGTTGTCCTCTGATGTATTGAACGCTTGTGTATCCCATCTTTATTAATGAAATATATATTTGCATCTTCTATTGTTCTTCTTTTTATGTTGCGTTTGTGGTTTGTGGTTTATCGTTTTTTGGAATATTGGATCTTCGAATATCTTGTTACTTTTATTTCTTGCCGTACTGTAGACATGTGATATCCGAGGCATGGCAGGTTGGTCAAAGATGCATGTTCCCAAACCTTGTCAGATAATGCCATACTATCTTTGCTATATAAATACCCTTTCGTCTTTATTCCAGTTGTATCATTATCTTGTATAAGCTTCGCTCCTCTATTTCTTATCCTTTCTTCCTTCTCTGTTGGTATAATAACCATTTAAGAATGTCTGAGCCAGTGGTGAGATATCATGCTCAAATGAAGGACTTAGATGCTGAAGTGTCTCGGGTCCGTCATCACATGGCTAAACTAGAAAGGGAATATGGGGTTCTGGCTTTCAGTCAGTTTGACTCATATCCCGAGGAGACCCTTAAGTGGACCGAGATCTCAGCCCTGAGTCGTCAGCTCGACCAGTTGTTGTTGCATAGAAATCATTTGGCTAACTCTTGGTATGAGGCCGATGAGATTTGGGATCAAGCTCAAGAAGAGTTTGACAAAGGTCCTCAGGGCCTAGCTAGCATGATGGTTAAAAATGCTTGGCTTAAGGAACATATCTCTACCCTTACTAGGGAGAATGCTACCCTTACCAGGGAGAATGAGTGTTTGGTTGTTATGAACGACTCATACCAAGTTCGGTTAGATTGCTTTGCTCGGGTGGCTTTCTCTCGGTCTGGCAGTTCGGTTTTCCTGCCCATTGATCCTTAATTTAATTGGGCTTGTTTTATGATGTACTTCCCTACTTTGGGACTTGTATTTTCTTTTCTGTATTTGAACTGTTGCATCTTTTTGTATTTCGTGCCTTTTTTGTATTCTGAACTGTTGCAACGCTTTGTAACTCGTGCCCTTGAATATTTGCACTTTCTTTATAATTGAACTGTTGCAACGCCTCGTACTTTGTGCCTTTTCGTATTTTGTGCCTTTTAATTCCTTATAAATACTCTCTATTGTTTGCCTTTCATCACTAACTCTTCCCTTCTATCTCCTACTAGTTTCTCTTAAACCTGTTTTTCTTTGAGATGGCCCCTCTTACTAGATCTGCTGCAAAAAAGAAAGCCCTTCTTGAAGAGGAGCCTACTTATATGCTACCCCGTCCCCCCGGCTTTGAGAATTTGACCCCTCTTGAGTTGAAAGAGATCGAAATATCGTGGCTGAAAGTTGATCTTAAGTGTGCTTAGACCGAAGTCAGGAGGTTTAAACAGTATTGGGAGGAGGAGGGTGTTGCTCGTTTTGAAGCCGAGCAGAAGTGCAAATCTCAATCTCATGCTTTGAAACAAGTAGAGATTGGCATTTTCCATTTGATTAGGGAGAAGGAGCGTTTGGAGGAGCTCTTCGTGAAGAAGGATGCTGGTGTGGGGGGTAGTTCTAAGTTTTAGGGATATGCGGTTTTCTGTAAAAATGTATTTCCTTTTTCTTCTGCCGTTGTACTTGTTTGTTTTCCCCATTGTGGATGAATAAAAGCAATTTATTTTATGCTTTCCTTTTATAAGTCGTTTATTACTTATTTTCTTTGCTTGCATGTTTCTTCGGTTTGAGACTCTGTTCTTTACCTCGGTATTGGTCACCGGGGTTATCCCCCCGGAGAGCGTTGCTAGACTTGAGGCTGAATTGTCGTCGAGCTAGGAACAGTCTTCGTTTATCTTGTTCGGTGTTCCTGTGGTAATAAATACTGTTGGATGTCGAGGAACTTGTACGGTGGGTGTCCTCGGTGGTAATTATTGTTACATGTTGCTTGTATTAATACTGGTAGCGTATGTTGGAAGCTTTTCGTGGTGGGGACCACTGGCCATTTATATATGTGTAATGATGTGAACTGTATGAGTTAGTGGGATAACCTTTTGACGTGGCAAAAGCTGGGGCGTTGATTTTGAAATATCTGAGGGTGGTTTGACTTTTCTGTGGCTGAAAAGAGGGAAACCTCTGTCACTCGAAAGGACGGTTAATATTTTATTCCCTTTTTTACGGCTCCACTCCATTATTTATCCTAAGTAATTCTTTTCGATCTTATCTTTCCCCATAATTTCCCCAACGTTTCTCTCTCTAGGGTTTGTCCTTCTCTCTAGAAAATATCTTCCACTATCTTCTCTTAAGAGAAAAAACATCTCCAGAGCTGTACTCTCCTTATTACTACTGGAATGGCTGTAAGTATATTCATGATTACTGGGATCCTTTGTATGTTTCGTTGCTTGTTTTCTTAGTTGATTGGTCTTAGGAAAAACTCGTATTGTTGTGATTGGGGATGTTTATTTTGGTAGGATTTTTCTGTTAAGGTTTGTGGATATGGCTAGGCTGTTTATGGTGATTGGCAATTGTATTTGTGTGGTTGGATTTGCGGTTTGATTATTTTTTGTTCGAATTGCGTGCTGTATGTATTTGTATTGATAGCCTGTTTGTTCTGTGTTTGTTCAGGAATATTTCGCTCAATGCTTGGCCCAACTTGGCCAATTTAATGAGGCAGATTTTAGAAAGCGTGCAGGGATACCTGATGATATACGTGTGAGGCCTCCCATGACCGAGGTGGAGGCACACGGACACGTAGGTGTTGGTGAGGTGGCCATTCGTTCGTCTGCTCCTCTGACAGGTGGTTTGAAGCTACCTCTTTCTGATTGGATGGTCTCCTTCTTTGCGGCCTTCCAAATTGCTCCCTGCCTGCTCGCGCTGAATACATACCGTATTCTCAACGGTGTAAAGAGGCTGTCAGAATTGGCTAATGTACCGGTGGAACTGAAGGATGTTCTTGGCATCTATGGATTCCATTTTGAATTGCGGAGCTCATATTTGAAGTCGGTGCGCTCATTTTCCCGGATTGTTATTGATCTTCCCGACACAAACAAGGAACACAACCTTGGTCTAGTGATCGTGTCCGGGAATTGGTGTCCCGCTGGTCCCTATATTCCTGCTCCTGCGGATGCTTCTCCCGAGCTGCCTAACCTTGGAGCTCCCAATCTTGAGGCACTTGTAGCTCTCTGGAAGTAATGGGGGCCTGGTTCTACTAAGCAGGCAGATAGCTGTGCTGCTCCCAAGTTGCTTGGGTATGTGGCCGAGCCGGGGAATAGGTGCGCCAATGCGCCTGTAATCCCCAAAGAATCTAAGGCGGACTTTCTTTTGGTTGTTAAGCCCCGCGTCTTAGCTCTAAGTAAGTAAACTACTCGGTCTACTCGACGACGATCAGGTGAGCCTCAGGAGGATCCTGCTAAGAGGGCGAGGGTCACCGAGTCGGCGAGGAGTGATGTGGTGCCGGAAGAGGGCACGAAGTTGGAGGTGACGTAGGCTTCCCCTCTACCAGCCTTCCCCACCCGAGGATAAGACATCTCAGGCCGAGGAGAGCTTGGAAGTGGGGGTGTCATCGTCCCCAAAGAAGAGCTCGGTCGTGCCCTCGTCCACCGACGACAAGGTAGCAGCACCAGAGGTATGTGTATTAGTCTATTTGTTGTACCAAAAATTTCCCTTTTATCTTTTCATTTTGGTCGTTGTCTTTCAGTTGCTAACCTCCTCGTTGGTTACCATTGCTCTTGCCCGATCGATGGGCGTTGTTTTGTTTTAGGGGTCGTTCACTGACTTGTTTAGTCATGTGAACTTTGACGTGGGCATGGAAGAGGATATTATGACTCTTCCTAATGTCTCTCCCCTACGAGAGGAGGAGAAGGTTACCGAGGAAGAGACGAAGGTTACCGAGGAAGAGACCCCTGAGACTTTGGTTGTCGATGAGGTAGTTGTTGCTGAAGAAGATTTGGAAGTGGCCGACAAAGAGGTGGAGGTTGCTGGTGAGGAGGGGGGAGATGACCACGTTGAGGTGGTGGTGGACGGGGATGCCAGGACCCGTTATATTGCTCGGTGCGATGGGTACCTGTTGGGGCAGCCTCGAGTATTGAGGATGGGGTATACTGCCCTTATGCCTCTTGTTTATAAAGACATGGCTGATATGGTTGCTCGTCCTACAGTGACGGCCATTGAGCAGGCCAACTCGGATGTTCTTCGGGTACGCTTTATGTCTTCATTTGTTTATTTTGAACATCCTTTGTTGGTATCTAATATGGTTTTCTTGCAGGCTTTCCTCAGCACCGTTGAGCTGAGGGATCGCTTCTCGGTGTTAGAAGCCGAGAAAAAGGTGTTGGCTGAACAAAATGCCAAATTGTTAGCCAAAGAGAAGGCAGTGGCCAAAGATAAGGCCCGTGCGCTTAGTGTGGCTGAGGATTATGTCCGGTCGACGAATGAGAACTTGCTTCTGCACCAAGAGAATGATAAGCTTAAGGCGGAAAAGGTGCTGTGGACCGCAGAGAAGGCCAAGCTGGAGGCCGAGAAGGGGCTCATGGCTGAGGGGAAGGTGAAGCTGGAGGCGGAGAAGAAATTGGTTGAGGACCAGGTGGTTTCATTGAAGGCGGGTCGGGCAAAGGATCGGGATGAATTCACCCAGATCGTGAACTTCTCTGCATATGGCTGTCACGTCCGTGCATTAAATCTGGCGAGGGTGCCTCTTTCTAACCGTGTCTGGTCGGGATTGATATATCCGGTCCGGGATGCTGCGCCTCCTATCCCCAAGGATTGGGCGAACATTCAGGATGAGGAGATTCCCTGTCTGCCGGGTCAATCATCCTCGACTGCACCCCGTCCTCATTCTGGGTCGGGGTCTTCAACCCCTCGTACTCCGGCTTTTCGGCCTTTAATCCCTTCATCGCCTCCTCAGGTTGATCCTTGAATCAATAACTTTTGTAAATGTTTTTAGCTTGTGTAGGCATTGTTTTGGAGGCCAGTTTGTGGGCCGTTGTATAAACTTATGACATGCTTTTGGGAAAGTTGATAATATTTTTGCTCAGTTGTCGTCTTGTTTGGTTTATTTCCTGTTTGGCTTTTTGTTTTCGTTGTCTTGTACTTTATTGTTTGTTGGTAGTCTTCGTATGTTTGAAGGTCAGAACAATCGTGTCAGGTACCGGTTAACCCTCTTGCCATGGTGGTCTGGTCCCGACCAAGTGTTACTTTAGGTGAACGGTTAGGTATTTCCGAGGGACCTAGTTCGTCTAAGACTGCCGAACTAAACTCGGCTCGTCATGAGATTAAAGAGTTCAAAGCCCACAACTTGGACTTATCTAGTCGGTTACACGATTTGGGTGAGAAGCTCAACAAGAGAACAACTCGTTATACTGTAAATAAGGAAAAGGCCAAAGAGCTTCTTGGTGCACTTCGTCGGTCACGGGATGAGGCCCGTGGCCGGGTAACGAGATTGCACTTGGTGCTAGGGGCCATTTATGAAGATGCGGACTTGTTATTATCCTTTGTCAAAGCATATTGGGCCCGAGCTTGTGCATTAGAGGTGTATGAATATGTGAAAGGTACTCGTGGCGTTACCCGAGCGGAGCGTATGGTTGATGCTATGGCTGGGATAACTGAGACCACGACTGTCTTGAACCGTTTAGAAGCTTCTGTGAGGGGTAATTTAGGGACGCAAATAGTCTCGCTGCGAGACATTCATTTTGCTAACTCTTTAGAGACCTCGGCTTCTGTTGAGGGATTATCTGACTGACTTAGATTAATAGTAACTTGTATTTTGACTTGTCTCGTGCAATCTTGTATAAAAATAGTCTTTATTTTGATATTCATGTCTCCTCTCCTTATTTTGTTTGCGTATAGGCACTTACTACCATGTCACACCAGGTTGGTTCTCCGGCTCTTGTTAGTCTGGGGCAAGGATCTACTGGTGCTGCCCGGGACAAGGCCTCAACTGGTGTGGCCAGTGATACGCGTGCCCATTGGCTCTTTACTGACTTGATGGGAAAGAACGATAAGCTCCATTCCCGGTGTGCTCGGCTTAAGGAAAAGTTAAAAACCCAAGTCGCGTCTTTCCGTGATTATGAGCGACGCGCCGAGCATGTTGTCGAGGTGCAGGAGCATCGTTTAGACCGTTATTGGCATTTAAAGGACAGGTACCTTGGTAAATTAAGGTCGTTGGTATCCCGGGCCAATGTGTTGGTGAAGTATTCCCGTGCTGCTCGAACTAGGTTTGATGCCACTTAGGCCATGACCCAAATTCGTCAGCTGCCCTATGACGATGCTCGCCGTAAGAAAGCGTCGGATGCTCATGATCTCGCGAAAGGAGCAGAGTTCTCAGCTTGGCTTGAGGTGATAAGATGTGTCGGTGCTAATACGACCAATTTCGACTCTCTGCTTCCTCATGAGCTGTTGGAGGGTGAAGATACAGATGAGGACACAGCGACGGATGACGAAGAGGTTGTGTTCGGTCAATTACCGTCGTGCTCCTCATGCAGTAGCTCTTCTTAGTCCATGTTTGTCTTTATTTTTCAAGTATTGTTACCCCCATAATGTGGGCTATTTATCATCTGCTCCATTTGTATACATTGGATTTTTTCGGTCTTATTTCAGTACCGGTTTTTCCTTGCAATTTTTCTTCTTAAGCGTTGCTTGTGCCGCCGTCCTGCGGGCTTGAATCACTTAAGCGTCGTGTTACCTGCATTTAGTTTTGCTACCTTTTTTGTTTGTAAAAGATGCCTCCGGTTCGTTGGAGGACTGAGTATTCCTAAGCACTTTCTTAGACATGCCATGCTGGGAATTTCTTACATGCCTCCGGTTCGTTGGAGGACTTGTTTATTCCTAGGCACTTTTTTAGACATGCCGTTTTGGAATCTTTTATATGCCTCCGGTACATTGGAAGACTTGAGTATTCCTAGACACTTTCTTAGACATGCCATGTTAGGAATTTCTTACATGCCTCTGGTTCGTTGGAGGACTTGTTTGTTCCTAGGCACTTTCTTATACATGCCGTTTTGGAATCTTTTATATGCCTCCGGTACGTTGGAGGACTTGAGTATTCCTAGGCACTTTCTTAGACATGCCATGTTGGGAATTTCTTACATGCCTCCGGTTCGTTGGAGGACTTGTTTGTTCCTAGGCACTTTCTTAGACATGCCGTTTTGGAATCTTTTATATGCCTCCGGTACATTGGAGGACTTGAGTATTCCTAGGCACTTTCTTAGACATGCCATGTTAGGAATTTCTTATATGCCTCCAGTACATTGGACTTGAGTGTTCCTAGGCACTTTCTTAGACATGCCATGTTGGGAATTTCTTACATGCCTCCGGTTCGTTGGAGAACTTGAGTATTCCTAGGCACTTTCTTAGACATGCCATGTTGGGAATTTCTTACATGCCTCCGGTTCGTTGGAGGACTTGTTTGTTCCTAGGCACTTTCTTAGACATGCCGTTTTGGAATCTTTTATATGCCTCCGGTACGTTGGAGGACTTAAGTATTCCTAGGCACTTTCTTAGACATGTCATGTTGGAAATTTCTTACATGCCTCCGGTTCGTTGGAGGACTGTTAGACAGTATAACAAAACATTTCATTTATTCAGATAAAATTTTATTACAGAGGAAGAGGTAAAGTATTACCTGTAATGTTAGACTAGTTTACACGTAGTACTTCTTGAGATTAGCTACGTTCCAAGAATTTTTATCTCCTCTGCTATTGTCGAACAGAACGCTTTTGATCTTGTAGGTCACCGGGCTTCTTCTTTTGACAATTTCGTATGGGCCTTCCTAGGTGGGGCTCAGTTTGCCATGTATCTCGTTTCTGGTATAGACCGCTACTCGTCGTAGCACCAGTTCTCCTACCATGAATTTCTTGGACCCTTTAACCCTCTTGTCATAAGTTTGCTTGACGCTTTGTTGGTATTTTGCTAGGGTAAGGGCCGCTATCTTGCGTTTTTCGTCTAACATGTCGAGCTCTTCCCTCATTCTTTGTTCATTGTTGCCCTGCTCGACTAAAGATGTTCGTAGTGTGGGTAAGCCGATTTCCATTGGTATGACGGCCTCTACGTCGTATGCTAGGCTGAACGGGGTTTCCTTTGTGCCCATCTTGGGTGTTGTTCGGCAGGACCACAAAACGTTGAGTAGCCTCTCTGGCCATCTCCCCTTTGCTTATTCTAGGGTTGTCTTGATACCATCCAGGATAGTTCGGTTTGATACCTCGACTTGGCCGTTACCCTGTGGGTATGTTGGAGTAGAATAGAACTTTCGGATACCGAGTTCTTCGTATCAAAGCTATAACTTGGCGTCCTTGAACTGGGTGTCGTTGTCCGCGACAATGGCGTAGGGTATACCGAACCTAGTGATGATCTACTCCCAAATGAACTGTTTAACGTTGCTAGCTTTGATTTCCCGGAGAGGTTTAGCCTCAACCCATTTGGTGAAGTAATCCATCGCCACGATCAAATATTCAACGCTACCGGGTGCTTTGGGAAGCTTCCCCACCAAATCAATTGCCCATTGTGCAAACGGCCATGGTGCCGATACCGGGGTCATCATAGACGATGGGAGCCGAGGTATTTTGGCGAATCTTTGGCACTTGTCGCATCTCTGGACGTACACGTCGGCGTCTCGCTTGATATAGGACCACCAATATCCCTGAGTGATTGTCTTGTTAGCGAGGGACCGTCCTTTGATGTGTGCTCCGCATGATCCTTCGTGGATCTCTTCCAAGACTTGTTGTTGCTGCTCGGTGCGGACGCACAGAAGGTGGGGTCCTCGGTAACTTGACTTATACAGTTTGTCCTCTGCGGATAACCAGAACCTAGGAGCCTTTCTTGTGATCTTCAAAGCTTTTATTTTATCTGCCGGGAGCGTCCTGTTTCGCAGATAATGGATCATCTCATCCATCCATCCTAGCTCGTACTGTATTGATGTTACTCGATCTACCCTTTTGGTGATGCTTGGTGTTTCCAGAAGTTCCATTGTGATCGATCGAGTGTCTGCCAATGTGAGTGTCGAGGCTAGGGTTGCCAATGCGTCGATATGTGCATTTTCAGTGCGATTGATTCTTATTAATTTGCACTGCTCGAATGTGTCCATTAAGCTCTGGACTTTCTGTTGGTATAGGATCATTATGTCGTCATTGGCTTGGTATTCACCGATGGCTTGATTTACTATCAGCATGGAGTCGGAGCTGGCAATTAAGTGTGAGCATCCGAGGGAGCATGCTATGATCATGCCGTTTATCATGGCTTCGTACTCTGTCTCGTTGTTAGTAGCTCGGAAGCCTAGTTTTATGCTCTTCTCTATGATGGCTCCCTCACTAGACTTGAGGACGATTCCTGCTCCCGATCCGTCCTTGGTTGCTGATCCATAGACATGTATGTGCCAGTGTGATTGCGGTGATATGGTCATTGGCTCGTCATGTCCGTCGGTGAATTATGCTATGAAGTCGGCCAAGACTTGTCCCTTTATGGCATGTCGAGGTGCGAATTCGATATGAAATTGGGATAACTCGACCCCCCATGCTGCAACCCGACCGCTTATGTCTGTCCGTCGAAGGGACTCCTTGATGTGGAATTTCGTGTAAACTTGGACCTGGTGGGCGATGAAGTAATGTGGCAACTTTCTTGTGGCCATGACCAATGCCAAGCACAACTTTTCCAACGGTAAATAGCGTGTTTCGGCTTCAACCAGAGTTTTGCTGACGAAGTAGATTGGGAATTGTTCTTGACCTTCCTCTCTTAGGATGACTGTGCTCACAGTTGTTGTGGAAACTGTTAAATAACATGCCAGAATATCTCCTCTGTTCGGCCTTACTAGCAGTGACAGCGTCCTTAGATACTCCTTGAGGTTGTTGAATGAAGCTTCGCACGCCGGGTCCCACACGAATTTTTTAATCCTTTTTGAGTGATTAAAAAAATGGTCGTCCCTTGTCAGCGGATCGACTGATGAACCTGCTCAGTGTGGCCATCATTCCCGTGAGCTCCTGCACCTGCTTCTTGTTTTTGGGTGCTGCTAGGTTTTACAGAGCTGTTATCTGGTCGGGATTGGTTTCTATTCCTCGCTGGCTGACCATATGTCCCAGAAACTTTCCTTTGCTGATGCCGAACGCGCACTTGGTTGCGTTGAGCTTCAGTTTGTGCTCGCCCAATGTGTGGAAAACTTCTTTGATGTCGTGGAGGTGGTATGTAGCCCTTTCTCCTTTGACAACCATGTCGTCTATGTATACCTCCATTATCTTCCCTATATGCTTTTGGCATACATTCGTTATCATCCTCTGGTATGTTGCTCCCGCATTACGCAGGCCGAACGGCATTACCGTATAGCAATAGTTTCCCAAAGGGGATATGGACTATGTCTTTTCTTGATCCTCATGGGTGAGGGGGATTTGGTGGTACCCTGAGTATGCATCGAGGAAGGTCATCCGTTCTGCTCCCGCTGTTGCATCTACCAATTGATCAATCCTCGGAAGAGGGAATGGGTCCCTCGGGCAAGCTTTGTTCAAGTTGGTGAAGTCGATGCAAACTCTTTCCTTTCCATTCTTCTTGGGGACGACGACTGGATTAGACAGCCACATCGGGTAAAACACCTCCCTTATAGCCCTTGCTTCCAACAGCTTTCGGACTTCCGCTATTATAGCCGCTCTGTGTTAGATCGACATTTTTCTGCTCCTCTAAGCTATTGGCTTATACTCGGTGTTAACACTTAGGTGGTGGCATGCTGTCTTTGGGTCTAGGCCGGGCATGTCCTTGGGGCTCCAGTCAAATTTATCGATATTAGTGAAAATGAAGGTTTCCAGTTCCTTGGATTCCTCTTCGGGAAGGTGCTCGCCAATGAGGAAGTAGTGTTCCTCATCCATACCTGAGATACACACTTTTCGGAGCGTCTCTCCTACTTGTTCCTCGACAACCCTTTCAGCTCTGGCTATTTGGTTGACCAGTTTTTTCGTGCTGATGGGTTGTTCGACGACTACCAGCTGTCTCTTAAGTGCCGCAGTAATGTCCTCGCAGCGCCTTGAGTCCTCTTAATAGCCTCGCGCGGTCTCGATCTCTCCCCTAGCATTAGGGTATTTCACCTTCTGGTGGTATGTCGAAGGGATGGCTCGCATGGCGTGAAGCCATGATCGGCCCAAGATAGCATTGTGGCCTGAATTATCATTGAGCACTAAGAATTCCACAGGGACTGAGACTGAACCTATTGTAACACTTAGGACGATCTTTCCCAAAGGTTTAGTCATCTCTGAGATGAACCCTATCAGTGTGACGTCGGTGGGTTGTAGATCTTGCAGCTTGAGCTCCATCTTGTCGAAGAGCTCTTTGTACATGATGTCACAAGAGGCTCCTTGGTCGACAAGCACTCTGCTGACCATGTCGATGCCGATTTGGACGCGGAGGTTAATGGCATCCCCGTGGGGGTATATTACCCCTTCCTCGTCGTGATCCGAGAAAGAAATGGGCGGGTGCCGCTGCGGCGTGCATTGCCGCTTAGAGGTCGATGCCTGTGACGCCTTGGCTACTTGTCCAAAGTGCGACAGTTGCTGTTGTTGTGATCGTTCCCCACCCGTGCTCTTGGGTCGTGATAAATGCACGACATTGATTGTTTTGCCTTGTCGGTTGTCGGCTCCCTCGATGGCTAGCTGTTTTCCTTTGTTCCCAGCGCCTTTGATGAATTTGTTGAGGTATCCCACATCACCCCACATGTTCATCTTCCACTGCAGATTTCGGCAATGCTCGGTGAGGTGGCCATGGTCTTCATGATAGGCGCAGAAGAGCTTGGAATCTCTTAGATTAGGGGGGGAAGCGAACGGGTCTGGTCGGGAATACCACCTTTCTCTGCGTATATCCTTTAGGATATCTTCGGCAGAACGGTTAAAAGTGTATCGCAGTTCGACCGGTTCGAAGTTCTTTCATCGTTGGCATTGGGTATGTGAGTTGGAGCAGTTTATGCTCGGGTTCTCGGGGTTGCTCTACCCTTTGCTGGACCTCGGGACCTTTATTCCGTCTGGTCGGTTTGACTTCTTCCCCTTGGTTGTTCTTTGCTTTCTTGCGATCCACCTGTGCTTCTCAGACCGACTCTCTTCTTGGCAGAGTTCAGTTGAGGAGTCACATTTCCTCATTTTTATCGGTGAGGTGGGTGCAATAGACAAGAAGAGCGTCAGTGGTCAGGAAGCTTTTGCAGATGAACTTCCTTCTCGCCCAATAGCCGCTAGGGATGGAGTTGATAAAGTTTTGGATGGATATGTTGTTGGCGTATTGCGGAATCTGGTTTGCCACGTCGATGAAACATATGCAGTAGTCATTGAGTCGTTCATTTGGCAGCATTGCCATTTTTAGAATGGTTTCAATGTTGCCCTTCTTCTTCCGATGAGCAGCATATCGGGTGGAGTACGCTCGGAGCAGCTCCGTCCAGCTTCCTATGGATCCCCGTGGTAGGTTATGATACCACGACGAAGCCTCCTGGCCCAATCTGTTATTGAAAAATTTGCACATCAGTGCAGTGTCATCGCTCCAAAGCTCCATCCTTGTTTTGTAGTGTCGTAGATGATCGATTGGGCAGCTTCTTCCATCATAGAGCCTGAATTCGGGGATGACGAATCCCACAGGATTGCGGTACTGCGTGATCTGGTCGGTACATGGAGTTTCTTGGCATACGTCCCAAGTCTGTTGGAATGCTTCATCTGGTGCTTGGTATTGGTCGTTGTATCCTCCACCATAGTGGGGTGGTGGGTAGTATCCTACAACGACCCTGTGGTCGGGGTATCTCCCGTCGTTCGGATTTTTGTCGAGGACAGGTCCCCGAGGAGCGTCTTGGCGGCCGAGCACTGTCGGGTTTGTTCTCGGTATATGCTCCCTTTGCCGGGGAATCCCTATACCCTGTTCTCGGCCTGCCACTTCCAAGGCGGCTCGATAAGTGGAATCTTCCACTTCTAATCGTGGGTCTTGATGTGTTTTGGTGGTTTGGGTCGGCGGTATTGTAATGCCTGCTGCTGCCATGGCGGACATGCATGCGGCCAGCTGACTTGAAGCTGGGCATTGTAACCTTGCTCAGTTTGTGCCAATGCGACCGCATTCCCTTCTTGGGGAACAATGGGTTGTACTTCCACCGTGGATGGTGTAATTATCGGCGGTGGGAGGATAGATGGTCGGACCGTTTGTTCGGGTACACGGTCCTTGGGCATGCCATACCGATGGTCTTCGTGTGTTTGAAAACGAACCCGGTGGGAACTGGAGTTGACCGAGGCGGCTGGCAGAGGGGCCCTTGAGCTTGGCCCTGCGTTGTTGAGGCGGTGGCTGACTGGCAAGGATCTTCTTGCATGCCTTGCCGCAGACAGCGCTCGTTCTTCCTCTGAGTCTGTAGGGTTCTCGTCGACGAGCCCGTCGATTTGTATTGGTCGGTCTGTTGGTTGGTCGGTTTGGATATTAGAGATGGTCGGTCTAGCTCCGACCTGGAGTGCCTCGTAGCGGTCTCGGATGTTGAGGAGATTCGCGAGCTCGTCTTGGTGGATTGAGACTTCTTGGTTAGTCGTTGTGCCCACTTCCTCGGGTCGGTTGTCTTCGTTTGTGTTCGCCATTGTTGCTTGTCTGGTAGAGTATAGGTGTTCGACTTCGAAACTAGTTAGAAATTAGATGAAGACCGGAGACGGCACCATTTGATAAAGCAATAACTTTGGTCGGTGGCGCTATACTTCTCAACAATAGTATTATAATTAAAAGATGATAATTATTGGACACTTCGTTGTTCTTTCTTATTACTCGGTATTATTCTTGCTCGGTTTACAATCTCTTATTACACTTGTACTCGACTTAATGATTTACTCTTGAACTTGATCTTTATCTTTCTCTTCGGTGATCGGTCTTTAGTCTTGCTCGGCTTGCTTTCTAGTGAGATAAGCTCTGACAAGTTTTTCTCTTTTCTTTCCTTCTCTCTATATTTTTTAAATAGATTTTCTGGTCCTTCTTTTAGTGAAGATACTTGGTTATTTATAGGCAATTGTACCTCATAGGATGTTGACAAATATCTCCATCTCATGCGTCACCTCATGGGCTTTCCACTGTGAACCTTTACTAATTGGGCTAAATCTTTTATAGATAATGGCCTGTTAGGAAAGCACTTTTAGACCATGAGGTTTCAGATTCAAGCATTGGGTACCCTCTAAGACTGTGTGGGTCGATTCATGCCCGAATAGACATATTCGGGTTTAATTTTTGTATTCTTTCATATCTAATAAATAGATTCGCCCAATTCTACCTCCTTACAGATTATACATGCGATTTAACTCGTTATAACAATATAGAATCATAAATGTACGATTGCACGAGTCGATCGTAATTTCAACACCTTCGACTATAATACCATCAATGTTTACTTAAGAAACAATAGATACCAAATAAAACTATCTATTTTATTAGTCATACTACAACCTAGATTTGGCAGATCCTACCCCTTTAACGACTATACATGTGATTTAACTCGTTATAAACGTAAAGAATCATAAAATCGCACCATTCCATGAGTCAAATCACGATTTTCATAACTTCGACTTCAATACCAACAATGTTCACTTAAGAAACAGTAGGTACCAAAAAAAAAAAAACTACCTATAGTAGGATTTATTAGACGAGAATTACTATAAATATAGATTCGGTCATAATACAAAAAAATGTTCACTTGAAAATACTAGGGACCAAATAAAATTATACCACAAACCAAAGACACTACTTTGACCTTTTCCTTTATACTTTCTTTTTTAAGTCTTCCAAAGTCCCCACTAACCCCCATCTCTCTCTCTCTATATATATACACACACACACACATTCATACATATATAATCATTTCAAAAAAACATATACATATACATATATAGATATATATTATATGCATCCAAGTAGGTTGTACCAGATGACACCATACACCTATACATACCCAAATCAAAACCAAAACATGATAATAACATCAATGGCAGGTTCAATAGAGGCAGTACAGAATCTTCTAAACTACCGGTTCAGGAACCGTAAGCTTCTAGAAGATGCGCTCACGCACCCTTCCTACAGCGAGTCTGAGTCCTACCAACGCCTCGAGTTCCTGGGTGACTCTGCCTTGGGAACGGCGGTGTCCAGCTTCGTGTTCAGGGAGTATCCCGAGCTTGATCCAGGACAGCTGTCCTTGCTACGGAGTGCAAATATTAGTACGGAAAAGCTTGCGAGGGTTGCGGTGAAACATGGACTGTATCTGTATGTTAGGCATAACGCCACCGGTCTTGATCAAAAGGTACTATGCGTTATTTATTCGTTTTGTCTAGGTTATTGATTACAAGATGATAAAGTTGCTGTATTACCTTATTTGGAATTTGTGCAAGAATACGGATTCTATATTTGACTAGATTGAGGGCAGTGGCGGAATTAGAACTATTTTTTCTTTTTGTATATATTTTGGTGTTGAAAAGGCTAAAATTGGCAATTTATTCAAAATGTATAGGCTGTATCTGTACGTACGGATCAACGCCATTGGTAATTTATTCAAAATACATGGTAAAAAGAATCGTTTTTTTCTCAGTATGAGAGGGTGTTGTAGTCCTTATAGCCTAATACTATTTCATCAAGGGGCAATCTTGATCAGAAGGTAGTATGCGTCTTGGTTTGGTTTGATTGATTGTTGTTCAGTTTCAGGTCATCTTGGTTTAAAGTTTAAACGGAAGTTTCTTGAAATAGATGATTATAAGATGATAAAGTTGTTTTATTACCTTCTTTGGAATTTGTGCAAGAACACGGATTCTTGATTTGACTAAATTAAGGGCAGTGGCGGAATTAGTTTTTTTTTTTTTGAATATATGGGGTGCTGAAAGGCTAAAATCATTTTTTTAAATACATGGTTAACAATATTTTTTACCTCGGTTGAGGGTGTTGTAGTCCTTTTAGATTAGGGGCAGTTTTGGCAAATACAAGTGCACTCACTTTTTTTTTTCTCCTTATAATGTTGGATTTCTGTTGCTTCCTATTATTAGAAAAGCAAAAGTAGGGGAAGCTTTTTGCTCATTATGTATTAAACTGTATTGCATTTGATTCTCATAGTATCTTACAGTGTTTTTAAAAAAGCAAAAACTTTGTAAAAGTGTTTTCGCAAGAGCTAGCTGAAAATGTAAGTTTTTATTGGCATAAAAAGAACGGGAGAGCGATCTTTTTCTGCTTTTATCGAGCTTTGAGTCGAGCTTTTTCGCTTTGAAGCGAGCTTATTAGAAAAGTTGACGTTGATACTCATATATTTTATTAAACTGTATCCCTGTTGCACAAAGTTACTCTATGGTTTCCATTTTGATGCCCGCTGAATTTGGTCCTCTGCTTGTAAAGCCGAAAAACCTTGAATCTCACAATTCCACCACTTCATGCTTTACTTAGGATATTCAAAATTCCCTTGATTACAAACCCTTTTCCCCAATTTGGGTATAAATGATATTCATATATTTCAGATACATTTAGCCTTCCAAGTGTTGGGCAAAAACCAGCGACTACTGTGGACAACAATCTGGAGGTTCATATAAGGAACCATTCTAGTTATGCACATGTTTGTTTGTGTGATAGTATAAGAAGAGGGTATTGTTTACAAATGTGTTTTGTTTATTCTATGAGAGTACTACTTAGACTCTTAGAGCACCTTAAGGGTGTTCTGAGTTATACCCCCTTATAAGCCTAGAATTAGTACAAATTAATGTACCCCTTTGACAAAAAGTTCATCCAAACACAGTACAAATAATATTGTAACTCCTCTTCTACTGCAAAGAAACATGGCAACCACAGTCTACATACTAAGCGATGTGAGAAAATTTACAAATTTTAACTGTAACTATTTTAGAAGTTATATTGAAAAGCAATGTCAGATGTGTACCATACTGAAGGGAAGTTGCCATTGTTCTGTTTCTGAGATTAGGTGTCTCTCTTGGAAACAATTACACTAGCATAAGGTAAAATTAGACAATTAGTTCTTTTTTGGTATGTGTTTTGGAGAGGATCTGGAGTTGCTGATGTTTGAATATCAACTTTAGCAGCTGAAGTAACAATTACACTAGCGTAAGGTAAAATTAGACAATTAGTTCTTTTTTGGTATGTGTTTTGGAGAGGATCTGGAGTTGCTGATGTTTGAATATCAACTTTAGCAGCTGAAGTTTATTCTACAATTGTTGGATTGGAATTTAAAAGTTCTAATTTGATCGAGGATCATTGGTGTATTTTTACTTATCTATATATCAGCCGTTGGATCTCAACCCAATGGCCGAATGAAACTTCTGCGACTAAACTTAATATCCAACTTCAGCAACTCGCAGCCTGGATGCAGAAGTATACATGCAGGTTGGATTGATTTAGTTAAAATTAAATATTTGTACGAGTTTTGTAGGAGTTATGTCCCATTTGACAAAATTGTTTGTACTTAAATTATTATCTGTCACTTCCAAATCTCTACTTGAATGTAGATACATGCATTTGTATTTTGTTATCGAAAAACTTATGGAAATTGATTGAAATTTGCCATTATCGTACATTTTTAATTTAGAATGTAAATGTAGTATTTATTAGGTGAGAATTACTACAATCTAGATTCAGCTGATTCTACCCCTTTAAGGATTTTACATGCGATTTAATTCGTTATAACCATATAGAATAATAAAATCACACGATTCGACGAGTCAAATCGTGATTTTAACAACTTCGACTTTAATACCATCAATGTTCACTTAAGAAACAGAAGGTACCAATTAAAACTATTTTCGATCAACCTTTAGCTTAAATAGTACTCCAAACCAAACACACACTACTTGACCTTCTTCTTTGTACTTTCTTTTTAAGTCTTCCCAATTCTCCACCAATCCCTCTGTCCCCCTCTCTCTCTCTATATATATATATTTATATGCACACACACATACATACATAAATATATATATATATATATATATATATATATATATATATATATATATAAATATGTATCCGAATAGGTTGTTTAAAATTAAAATATGGGTTAAAAATTAAAATATATCGGAGAATTAAAAATTAAAAATTAGAGAATTAGTTCCTTTTTGGTATGTGTATGGAGAGGATCTAGAGTTGCTGTTTGAATATCAACTTTAGCAGCTGAAGTTGATTTCACAATTGTTGGATTGGAATTTAAAAGTTCTAATTTGATCGAGGATCATTGGTGTATTTTTACTTATCTATATATCAGCTGTTGGATCTCAACCCAATGGCCGAGAATGAAACTTCAGCGACTAAACTTGATAGCCAACTTCCGCAACTCGCTGCCTGACTTGAGAAGTATACATGCAGGTTGTATTGATTTAGTTAAAATCCAATATTTGTACGGGTTTTTTAGAATTTATGTCCCGTTCGACTAAATTGTTTATACTTGGATTATTATCTGTCAGCTCCAAATCTCTACTTGAATGTAGATACATACATTTGTATTTTGTTATTGAAAAACTCATGGACGTGGATTGAAATTTGCCATTATTGTATACTTTAAATTTGGTGTCTCATCTGCCAAGTACTGTACCCTGAAGTCGACATGTAACCCTTTTCTTCTTCTCTAATAGGTATGCAAAACTAAATTTTCAGTCTGTAGTAATTTATCAGAGTCGTCTATGTTTCTGGTCATTTAGTGGTGTTTGTTCAGTTAGAGCTGGCGTGTTATTTCTAGACTGAAATTGGAAAATGTCTTGACATTTTGTAAGATACAAATTGTTTATGAAGATATACTCTTTAAACTCAGTTGGGGACTACTTAGTCGAACTCATTGTCTCAGGTTAAATTTGTCCCATAATTTGGGGGAAACAACATTGTTGGTTTTAGCCCAAGGATAGTCCCCTAAGAATGCAGCCTTAAGTTCTATTATTAGAAAATTCTGAAAGTAAGTACAGTGTAAATAAATTAGTTGAAATGGATTATTTGGACTTTTCAGAATGAATTCGATCACCTTTGAATCCTAAGAGAGTATAGTCTCTGCCGTTCTGTGAGTGTATGTATGAAATACGTTACCCGTGTCTATTGGGTAATAATCATATAAGGAATACTTGGGGTTCTAAGAAAGTAGCCCATTTGACCAATACCCATTTTATTCATTGCATGTAGCGAATGTTTGACTGCAACTTTAAAGTGGCTTTTTTTAAACTAGGAGAAAAGATGATATTCATCTCGCTCGACTTTTTTGCCAAAGAACACAAAAAGTTCACCATTCACTCTATGTTACAAGGATAGAAACAAACAAGCGGGGAAACACAATTAAGGAGTTGAAAAGTTGCAACCAAATGCCTAATGTGATCTTTTTTTTTAATCACTATCAAAGGTACTATGTTTAAAATGCCACAGACTGAAAGAATTAGTGTGCATCTGCTTTTGACCATTTGAAATTATCGTGACTCTTAAAAGTGTTTTGTCGAGTGAAATTGTTTTAGTTGTTCAAATGAGATAAGAAATTGACTCGTATTGTGAAGTATAAGTATTGTCTGCTAATGTGATTATATGTGTGACATTTTGATTAGGTCTCAGATTTTGTGAAAGTGGTAGAGAACGAAGATGAAAGAGTGGTGTATGGAGGGGTGATGAAGGCACCAAAAGTTCTAGCTGACATTACTGAGTCCGTGGCAGCTGCTGTTTATGTTGATTGCGAATATGATCTGAAGAAGCTTTGGTTGGTAAGTATTCTATTTGTCATTGAAGCATTTGGTTTCTAAGAACTTTCTTACTCGATTAAGGCAGTATGGGCTGAAATGTTAAAAGCCTCTTTTGCAAAACGCGTTACTTTTGTCACAATACAATTCTATTAATAAATACTACTTTGCACATTTGTTGGGGACATGTTTTCGTACGTCGATTTTTTTATATGCTGAGATTACACAAGGAGTTTGTGTTTGAGTTTCCGCAAGACCATTATGGTACAAAAGAAATTCTTTAAAATAATATTATTTTGTGCTGTATTTTATGTAAATATTTGTAAAAGGAAGATAGTACATTGGAATTTTCTTTTTCATGTTTATCCACTTTTTTATTTTGTACACATTCTTGTTTACAAATGTTGCGAGAAAGAAACATGAAAAAGTTTTGGAAAATCTCTCTGAATTTCTTAAACTTTGCAGCTATTGTTCAACTATCTTTAGTTCTAACTGACATTTGAAGCAATCAAGTTTCAGTTTTATATGCTTTCAACTTATCAGTAACCTTGGCAGCTCGATGTCAAAATAAATAAATTGACACGTGTTTAAAGATACCCAATCAATTTTCAAATTTGTATGCTTTCGGCCTATCAGTAACCTTGGCAGCTCGCAGCCATTTCTTTTCTCGACACATGTTTAAAGATACCTAGTGTTCTTAACTGTAGCGGTTAAGAAATAAAATCATTCTTTGGGTTCTAGGTTCTTTCCAGGCAGAACAACTTAGGTTATAAGCTGATCATCCAAAAGTTGAGCTTTTAAGTAAAAAAAATAAGAGAGGACAGAATTGAGCTTAAAGACTGCAACAAACAAGAACTAAATCATTTTCTCACATCCCTCTCACGTTCTTGTTAACTGGGAGAAGGGTGGAAAACAACAGGATTTTCAAACAACAGAGACAACAGATTAGTAATAGTTGAATGCAACACGCATTTGAAAGATGGAACGAGTCAGATCTGTAGCATTGAACGTCTGTTTGTTCTGTTGTCTCCGCTGTTCTATATCTCTTTTGTTTTATAACTCATGCATGCAACTTTTGTGATGCAGGTCTTTAGAGATTTATTGGAGCCCATAGTAACACTCGAAATGCTCAACCAACAACCTCAACCGGTCACCACACTTTTCGAAGTATGTCAGAAAGACGGCTTACATGTAGATTTTAAGCACCAAAGGAAGGGAGAGAGGAACATTGCGAGAGTCTATGTGGATGGCCAGTTCCTAGCATCAGGTTCGTCGGGTCAAAAAGATAATGCCAAGCTTCATGCCGCAGAAGCAGCTCTGGAAAAGTTATCTCAGTATGTAACCAGTGATGATATGAGTGTAGAAAGAGATAACAGTGTCGATGGAATGTATGGAATCAAAGGAGCAAAGCAGATGCTGCACGAGCTTTGTGTCAGGAAGAAATGGCCACACCCAATTTACAAGTAGGTGTTTTTCGTGTATATTATGATTTAGTACCCTGTACTAGACTACTATCCCATCGATTATCACTCTTGTCCAGTTTAGTATCATTTACTTTTATTTTCTAAGTTTTCAAATATATTTTGTCGTTTTCCATCCATTAAATTGATATTTTTGTACTATATTGGCCAAGAATTGGTAGCTTAAGGTACTAAATAATTGGTAATACGAGTTTGAATTTGATTATGTGTGATAGTGTAAGATCAGATGGTACTAAACCATATTAAACCCGTGGGTTTTCCTTGCTAATCTGACTTGCCAAATTATATATTCCGGTTGGAATAATTCGTAACACACCCAGTTATTAGAAATAAAATACATAAATTTTTTGATTTCCTTGTAAAAGTAAGCACAATGGTAAAAGCAGTAACTTTTAGCGATCCATACACTGTCCTCCAATATAAAATCAAAAGTGGAAAATTATATACCATTATGTACAGAAATTTTTGTATGGCTTTATTCCGAGTTGATAGTGGAGGTCATTGTAGGGATTATTATGATCTAGTACTTGTTTCTACCATACGAATAATTCCCATTCAAGTTACAAGGATAAAATTGTAACTTATCTGGTGGTACTTTTCTTTTGGTACCCTTCAATAAAATGATTTTTTTTTATTGGCTCATATTTCAATGAATTATTTTTGACAAGGCTTACTATCGAATGAACCGATGTCAGCTTTGATTTGCATACTTTTTATATGTATAGTTGTATACCAAATAGGACATGGTAGCACTAAATAGGAAACTTAACCTCTCACTAGCATTTTCCTCAAGGATTAAGAAATTTATTTTGTGTTATTTGCAGGGTCGAGAAAGAGGTGGGTCGTGCTCATGAGAGAAAGTATGCGTGTTCAGTCCAGATCGAGACTGCAGATAATATTCTAATTTTGACAGGAGACGAAAAGTCTAAGCTGAAAGATGCTGAAAGCTCATCGGCTTCGATGATGATCTATGCCTTGACGGAAAATAAATACTTTTGAAATTATTTTTGTGATCGTATTGCATTTATTATTTGGCAAGGACTGTGGATGAGAATGTGCAGGGTGTTTCGTGTTAGTAATGTTGGTGGTTTTGTTGTTAGATTAGTCGGAATTGGCTCAACCAAGGAGTTGGTGCACAATTCTGAATTTTGAGAACGAATAATTTCTGCTACCGGTCAGTATTTATCTCGAAAAAAGTTTCTAAGTTGGAATGCTTGAGATGCAGAAGGTTTTTGCCAATAAATATCGACAATCAACTTTATTCACCCTTTTAAATGCATGTATTTTGATGAGGTGAAATTTTTTTTCCAGATACTTAATATTAGCAATATTCATGTTGGGTCCTATGTTGTACTTGTTATATAAGTATCTGAAAAAAAGTAATCTTAAAAAAAAAAAAAGTATCTGAAAAAAATTCCCAGATACTTGTATATGAGCAAATATTAGCAACATTCTGCATTAGATTCTGAAGTAAAAACTTTGCTTTATGGCTTACAACTTTGTCATGTTCTGTCTTTCCAATCTACTTATTGATGTAAATCTGAAAGTGATAGTTGATTGCATGAAGTAATATATATTCTGTTGCAATTAGGTATTATGAATATGTGGAATGATATATTGTGTTTGATGGAGTGGACTTGAGCAACTGTTAACCATATATGGATGTAGCAGCATTCCGTTACAGACAGTTTGGCTAGTGTCGGGATGTTAGGATGAAATGGTACTTTGCTGGGAATTGCCCGCCGGAAACCTATGGTTATATTTGTTTAGATAAGCTAGGCAAAGTTTCTTTTAGAAGGAAAATAATTTTAGTAGAGTGAGATGGATTAAAGTGGAAGGAAAAATGTCCTTAGAAATGTCCTTAGGCCTTGCTTGGTTACAGTATTTGTAGTCCGGGACTACAAATCCCATGGGTTTTGAAATGATGATAGCATTATTAGTCCGGATCACTAATTCGAATGTAGCGTTTGTTTACATTGGTGTTGCAAACGGATTATTTTATAAATTTACAATTTTACCCATCCTTCAACCAAAATTTACAGCAACAAAACTAAATAGAAAAACATTGAACTCATGAAAAAATAACCGAAATTGACAAGTTTTAACGATAGTATTTTATTTTATTTTGCAAGAAAACTCACATAAAAAGAAATATTTTAATCATTATTTTGCCAAAGGAAAAGGAAAGTTTTACATTATGAAAAAAATTAATTTCATTTCAGATTTTTATGAATTGGAGAGGAGGAAAAAGAAAAAAGAAGAAGAAAGTAATTCGAAATTTGACAGGTCCTAAAAATAAATAGAGAGTAATTTGGAGTGTAAATATTGTGATCAAATGGGTATATATATATATTCTATGTAACTCGTATATGAAATATGTATGTGTGTATGTAAGTATTGGGAGACAGCTGAAAGGATAATATGTTACACTTTTATAAAGAGTTCTGTACTAATTCGAATACCACCCTTACCCATGAGTTTATAGATACCCAAATATTGAGTATTTAAAGTCCCAGTGTCATTTACAGTACAAACCTAGTAAGTTTGCTAAACAAGTATTAGTGGGCCCATGGTTATTTAGTATCCAATCCTACTCTCCTTATCGTGTTAACAAAGAGGCCTAGATAAGTTTCAGATGAGTTCTTGCTGAGATTTTGTTTTTTGTCTCCTCCTATGTGGAGCCTTGATTGAGTCTTTGAGCAAACTCAATGATTACTGGAGTGGACATGGAGTACTTGCTAAATAAAAAGTGACATTTGACAACTATATATGAGAGGTGGAGTCCCAAATGGTGTATATTAACTAATGTTCATGCATATCTTTCTGTGTTCCTTACTCTAAATATGTTGGAATGTTTGTCTCAACTTCAAACCACTATAACGTGGCAAGAATAGAGCTGGGAATGAATCTCTCAGATCTAAGGAAGCTATTCTTCTGTCCAACATGAGTTAAAGGTCATGGTCAGTAAGGGTGTGCATGGTTCGTTTTTGGGTGGAACCAAAGACAACCGAAATTTGAATCGGTTCAGTTTTCATGTTTGTGGAAATGAAAACCGAAACAAAACCATTTGGTTTGGTTCGCTTCGTTTTCTTTCAGTTTTTTAGGGGGGGAAAGAAAATTTAGTTTTTATACAATGGAAATACATTTTTTAATTTAGAAAACATAAAAAAAAAAAAGTAAATTGAGAAATCAACATCAAAATAAATCAAATTTTAGACAAAAAAAACATAACAAAATCTTCACAAAATAAATAAATAATGTGTAGTCTAATGACATTATAAATTGTAAAGAAAATATACAATTGGTTTTCGAATTCGGCTCAGTTTGCAAAATTGTGAACTTAAATCAAATATGATCATACTACTTCGGTTCAGTTGTTCGGGTTTTCGGTTTTTTGCACACCCCTAATGGTCGATGGGGAAAATAACCAACTTAAGCTAGAAAAGTTGGCTCTAGAAAATGAGTTGCAGTTCATCATAATTTTAGCAAACCACAGAGCTGCTCGTCTCGTCATAGCTAGATTAACAAAAACCATTTAATATTTTCGGAAGAGAGTGATCTAATCAGAACTGCATGCATTGTAAAAAAAAATTGAGGAGCATATCTATAATTTGTTATGTAGATCGTCTTTCTTTTGCTCCAACAATAAGATTTAATGGCCAGATATAATTTAGAGAGTTCCTCAAATCCAATCTGACCCTAAACACTTTTATAATCATTCAATAGCAGCTCAAACTATTAGAAACTGGGGGCAATTTGTCCAAGAAAATGTATTTTTTAGCCTGTTTTCATAATAAACATTCAATAATATTTCACAGTTTCAGAAATAATTTAGAAAAATTGCGATAAACAATATAACTTTACAAGCAAAAACCAATTATTCACGCTAAACAGAAAAGAAAGATTAAATTGTCACTCATAATGCAATTAAATATAAATGTCACATTACTAGTTAACCATCATATGATCAAAACCTCCCCCGGCTTGTAGCGGGACTCGAGACCCAGTCTGGACGTTAATAAGCAGCTGCTGCAGCCATTTTCTCGTTGATATGTCGTCCTGCATGTATAATAACCATGGTAAGTCGAACTTCAGAAAAATTATGAATAGACACGCAACATAGACAACTAATAGCTTGTTTGGTTGTAGCAATTACGCAAATTTTAATTTCCTTACAAGTTACAGGGCCTTAAACTGAGCTTTTTTTTCTGAGAAGCTTATTTGTTGTGTGTACAACATCAAGTGGTGGAACAATTATTAGATTGGGGGATGAACTTAAATTCATGTGTCGAATATAATATTATTAAAGGGGGGAAATGCAAAATTAGGAACCTTTTAACTGATATACAGATTATTTCAAACTTCGATCCACTATTTGCCAAATGAACCCCGGTGTCCCGACTTAGTCCTCCCTTTTGTTACTTTGTACATTACAAGTCGAAGTTTGCAATTCTTTTTATGGATGCGCAATTAAAGAACCTAAGGGATATTTGGTTGTAGCACAACAACTTAACCAGAAAATACATTTTTTGCACAACTTAATTACTATTAATGTTATTACGTTGAATGCATTGGATACCAGCTTAAAACCGAGCAATTTGGTTTTTCTGAAATATGAATTTCACCCAAAGATTCCATTTTTTTACTGGTCTTAAACAAATAAACTTATTTTCTTTAAAGTTGCAGCCAAACAAGCATGGAATAACAAGTTTCCTACCCTTACAACATGCAATGGAAGCTTTTTAAAACAACCAGATTACGTACTCCAGTATTCTCTCAAAACCGTGCGATATAAAAAAGAACAAACAGAAACATTCATATGAAAGCATTAAAACCTTTCCTTAAAAGCTGGATTCTATTTGGTTGAGCACCTCAAAAGCTGAGCTTTTCTGGCTCGGCCTGAAAAGCTTAAGCCAGAAGAACCCAACTTTTTCCTCAACCTCAATTTATCCAACTTATTTGCTTAAAAGCTGTAACCAACCAATGCCTTAGCTTACAAGATTACTGCATAAAAGAAAATAATGAATTTAAAACCGTTACTCACACGTAGGCAAGCAAGGATACTGGCATCCCTTAACGTCTCCGGAAGGCAATTTCTTAACGCGTCACGAGCCCTGCGTCATCAATTATACACGCTTAACTATGGAAAGCAATTGAGTTTGATAAAGAGATAAACTTTATGCCTTTATTATAGCTGGGTTAAATGTACTTTTATAACCTCAACTATTGTTTTTATCGTCTGATTTTGTACCCTAAACTATCATTTTTACGATTTAGTACCCCTAACTTCTACGGAGTATTTATTTTTGATTTAGTACAATCTACGGTTAATGTATGGAAACACCCTCATACATAAATTGAATATAGTTTATTGTGTATACAATATCTCCTATATGATTACAAAAAAAATATATACAATATCTCCTATATTTTAAAATATTAAAGATCTAGTCATGTACATAATAGTAAATATTTTTCACCCTAATAATGGCTCAAAACTTGGAAGTATGTAGAATGACCAAACTACCCCTGCATATGAATGGAAAAAGTTATAGCTGGGGCTACTAATTAAAAAAAAAGAGTTGGGGGTCCTAAATCGTGGGAAAGCTATAGTTGGTTGTACTAATTAGAAAAAACAAAAGTTGGGGGTACAAAATTGAAATAGTTAATATATTGGGGGTACTAAGTACATTTAACCCCGTTAGAATCCTAATGCAAATAGATTATGGATGACCTTAAATTATCAGAGAGTCGAAGATAACAACGGATAATATGTTTAAGAAGACGTGGCGAAGGTTGTTCGGCAAGAGCTCCAACCATATTCCCTAAAACGCGACCTACAGCGAAAAACCGCTCCGGTGTGGTGCATACATACTCCAATCCCACGTCATCCAATAAAATCTTTTGAACGATAAAAGTTGCCACCTGAGGGAAAGAGGTTCAAACCAGATTATTTCTTTGTATTTTGACATTGGTAAAAATGTGCCTCCAAATTGTGGATACTAGAAAAAGAAAGTTAAATGTGAATAACACGACATACTATGGGTGATTTGCAAATTGACCGTGCACTCTTTTGAGTTTTTGCAATCCACCCCTATTCACCATATTTGGCAAATAACCCCATGCCTATTTTTTAGGTGATATAATTTTGTGTTAGGTGATTTGTTTTGAATGACCATTTTTAATGATCTATGCATCGGAAGCAACCGAATACGGATTGGCACAAAACTTCTTAGAAAAATTTTATGTTCTGCTTTAATCGAATGTCTTTTGCAGGAAACTACTCCAACAAACTTTTCCTTCGTAAAAATCTATTTTATACTAGTTCTTAAATCATGAAAAAGTTACCAGGAACAAAAAAATAATCAACCACACAAAAAATCAAGCGCAGAGAACATTTTGAATTTGGACATGAGGTCAATTGCAAAAGAAAAAAAATACATGAGAGCCTATCTAAAAAAATAAAAACACATTCCCCTTTGAGCTTATTTGCAAAATAACCATAGCAGGGAAGTTGTTTCCATTTATTCAAGAATTACAGAAAATCAGCAGCAAAAGAAATCAATCATCACTTACTGTTTTTGAGAGTTCACTACCCATCTCCATAGTCCGTAAACACAAGGGAATTATTTCTGTTGAGAGAAGAAAGCTAATTACCTCCGTGTCGTCGACCTATCAGAAAAAAGACAAAGAAACTTGTCTTTTAGTCGTGTCTATATATATATATATATATGCATGTAACAGGAAAAAAAACGGAAGGGAAATGGTGATATATTATTAAGAGAGGCCGACGCGAGCTTCAAGGGAGTAAAGCACCTTCACCAAAGCACCAATAACGCCTAAACTAGTGAGTCTCAAGTACTCAAACGGCCTTGATTTGCTTGTGGTGTTGAGAAACGGGTACAGATATAGAGGAATATGAGCTGCAAAAGAAGACACCACGTTAGAATTACAACATAATATAACATATTCTGGAAAAATATGCATGATTAGGAAGGATAGTAATAAAATTTTAGTTCTAACTTCAAAGCTGACATGCTTTGGTGTAAATTTAGTGCAATATTGATACGTAAAAAATGACCACGGGTACACGTAATGTCCAAAGAAGAAGAAAAGGCTTGAAACTATTTTCACCCAAACAGTTCACAATTACAGGAAAACAGCTACAGATTCATGAATTTATCGGCAAGCAATTATAGTAGAACAAGCAAGGGAATTACCATTTAAAAATAACATCCTTGTATCAGCATGAGAGGCTACGCACTGCAAAAACAATATAGGTAAGTATGCAAGGATAGAAAAGGAATGTTTTTTTATACATACATGACAGAAAACCTGAAGTGGGAGAAAATCCGAATCAGAGCTTTATTGGTCTGAACTTTATGTAAATGAACTTGGCTCAAAGGTGCCAAAATAGTCCGCACGCTTATTATTTTAGTTAGGTTTTAGTCTGACGAGAATAATGTTATACAAATAGCAGCCCATTTCTTTTCAAGCCAACCCATTTACCATCTTTTATTTGATTAAGCTATTCTTTATATTGAAATGGGTAAAGAGTCAAATGTTTTGGCAATTGCACTTGAGGGGAGGAATTGAGAGGGTTCTGAATCAAAGCTCCATATTATTTTTCATCCCTTGCTGTATTAACACTTCGGGTTTTGCAATGATAACTCGGTATATCTACTACACCGCCATTGACGACAATATGTCGATGGTTAACTAATTGGCGAGCTCTGAGAATAGTTGAAGGCATAACCAATCCAAAAAGGATGTTATCCAAACGCATTTCAAGTAAATGTAATAAAACCGGATCTGTTGACCTATTGTCTTTCCGGTAATATGAACTTATTTAAGTAATTATCATTATGTAGGACCATAATGACGACGCAATTTTGTTTTTCTTCTAGACAAATACGATATTGAGATTTTTTTCCAAAACATGTTTTGTTTCTAAGATCATTTACGTCTTTGGGCCTTTTATTAGTAAGTCCTAGTAAAGCTCCCAGGCGGCCTATTTTTTGGAAACGAAGTCATCAGTAACGAGACATAAAAATTCCTTAATTGTAATAAAACCTGGTCTGTTGGCCCTAGGCTTTTACGGCAATACGAATATATATAAATACTAGTCATTATTTAAGACCATAATGAAAACCCAATTAACGAATACAATATTGAGATTTTTCCCCGAACATGCTTGGTTTCTAAGATCATTTACGGCTTTGGGCCTTTTATAAGTAAGTCCTAGTAAAGCTCCTAGGCGGCATATTTTTTTTAAACGAGGTCCTCGGTAACGAGACATACAAGCTCCTTATTCCTTTTTTTGATAAGCAAAGCTCCTTATTCTTGATTTATATAAATGAAGTGAAATTTACTGAAGTTGTCTACTAGAAAGAATAATGAAATAAATTATACAAACATCCAAAACCAAAACTGCTTTTATTATTATATACAGAAATGGAACCTCTACGTGACATAGTTGGGCATTCCTATAATACATTAATAAATTCTGAGAAGAGGGGGGAGGCAGCTGTTTTTCAATAATCCTTATTGTTTTTCATTTCAAGGAGACCAGGTGTTGGAAAAAGTTGAATAAATTCATGGCGAAATTCAAAAGACATTAAGAAATAGATAGATCTCAGCAGCATGATTCCCTAAATTAACTTATATTTCAGGAGTATATTTATGGACTTGTTCATCAAAATCAGAGTTTAACTAGATGTAGTTCGTTGGAATTCGAAAAGGCAGGTTAATAACTTCAGGCCACTGATTGTGAAACGTTTAATTACACAAATGGGTCAGCAGAATCATTTTGAGTTTTTTGACGAATGATTCTAACCAAAATCCAATTTTGGGGCACCACAACTTTGTATTCTGGAATTATATTAGACAGATTTGTACTTGTTATGGAAATTCTATTTTCAACACGAGTGATATCTTCCCTCAAACGTAAAGAGATAGTAACATCTCACAATTTGCGATCAATTAATTCAATATTTTCTTTTTTTGTGAGGACAATTTGTACATTTAAATTATGTGTATTACAAGGAAAACAAATCAATATGGAAAATCAGCCAGCATATATTTCTCGTCAGATATTACCAATATACTAAACAGATCACCCAATGATAAATGGTTCAAAAACATTTATTGAGTATATTTCCCCTTTTGGCTATGAAAAGGGAGTGGATATTTATCCCTCGTAGCACGTGGAGCATTAACACTATAGAGGGTAAACCCAACAAACTTTGGCCTCCGTTTACCAGTGTAAATTCACAAATTTTCCCCTTAATAAATTTTTAGTAAAACAGCTTGCTTTGTTCATCCAAATTACACATAATAAACAACCAAAAAGGGGTGTTCAGAAGTGATCCACAGGCTTCATAACTTAAAAACATAAGGAATAGAAAGTGGTTATTAACTTGTGGGATTAAAGGTCAAGGCGGAACTAACTAGCACTGATTAAAATAGTAATATCTTAAAACTCATCGTTGAAAGAGCCAAAAAACCACAACTAAACCGCTGAATTTTAACTATTTCTTGTGTAGATGGGCATATATACATTATATTTAAATATCTAAAGAAAGCACCTCATTTAGTAATCTCGGAGTAAGACTAGCATTTGTGGTATAAAAACGGACTACCTACTCCCCCTAAGAAACAAACTTATATAATCAAGTATTGCGCATAATGCGCATTCAGTATCTCAATATTTGAGTTAATTATTTATCATCATCGTCCTAAGTTTACTCCCCAACAGTCAAAGAGAAACTAAAAAACATCGCAAAACATCGCAAAACCCCGAAAGCAACTATACAAAAAAAGGTGAATATGCTATACAAAGAATAAATTATCAGCATAGCAGATATTTCAAATTAGCAAAAAACTATTGACGGTACTACCTGAAGGAGCGCAAGCGCGTTACAAACTCTGTTTGATTGTGCAGGCGTAAGGGCTGGAGGCGATAACACTGGGTAAATGGTAATTATCTCCTGCAATAAGATTTCAAAAATTACACCATTGACCATATATAGGTGAAGCTTGCACTCTAAATAAAACAGTACAATGCATATTTGGCAATTGCTACTAGCTTGTAACATAAATTCGTCTATAGGTAATTAGGCTCTTTTTAACCCATTCAACGAACTATAGAAATAACACGTCACTAATATGTTATTGGCAAAAACAATAATTTCAACCTCGATTATTACTATATTAGAGCTATATCATAATCTTTTTTCTGCAATTCCAAAATAAGTGATGAATATACGCTACTCCAAGTCTATGCCACTTTAACTTGGTAGTTGGTACTCGTATTAGTCTTTTTCTTTTACATTAAGGCTATATAAGCTTCTCTTTCTATCTTCTAAAACCAAAATGACTATTACCCTATGTAGCACGGATACTTTTTTTTTGGAGTATCGGATGCGGATACGCCCCCGATACAGGGATACGCCCCCGATACGGGGATTGGAGTATCGTTGACTATTTTGAGGTTTGACCATCTGGATACGGCTAAGATACGGCGTGGATACGTTTTGGATACGGCGGGGTGAAAATGATATTGTTTGAAAATTTTGGAAAAAAACAAAAAGGTAAAACATAGAGGGATAAAAGTAATTTTAGATCTACTTTGATTTCACAAATCACATATAAACACAAACGATATATACATACACACTAATATAAAGAGAGGATACACGTGCCTTTTGTAATGATTTAGCATTATTTAGCTGGTATATGTTGAAATAATCCTAGCGCTAGTTGGTTGATCTTTCAGAAAAGTGTCTTTTGTAATGATTCTCCTAGCTAACTATATTGGACAAGTGTTATGTTCTGGCTAAAGTTTCGGGTAACTAAATGCTAATTTTTGGTTCGAATGTTTTGTAACTACTTTTATTATAAATAATATATATATTAATATTTTAATGATTGACGTATCCTAGCCCATATCGTATCCTAAATTTCCAAAAAAAAAATATATCCCCGTATCCGTATCGTATCGGAATACAATACTCGTATCCGTATCTGTGCAACATAGCTATTACCTATAAACAGACTCTCTTTCCATGTTTGGTTTGAAGGATTATCAATTTTTAGAGTTGTTATTACACAAGTATTAGTAAGTATTAATTCTTTTACAGTTAAAAAAGATGCATAAAATGAACTGTCACAGAATCAATAATAGTACCTGCAGCAGTGCGGCAATAGTACCAAAGGAATTCCATAATACTGGAGCCAAATCTTGAAAATTTTCTCTTCTCTGAAAAATAGAAGCAAAAAACCAAAACTAAATGTAATTTAGCAAATTATGCTCGAGAGCAAAAGGTAGACCGAGTCAAGGGAAGAAAACACAAATCTTAATCTTAAGAAACCTTTTCCTTGTAAATATTAGAATTCATACTTCACATGTCCAGTGTCTATGTGTGGATAAGGACAAGTAAAGAGTTCATAGAGACCAGATTGTTCACATCTTAATTTGGAGAAAATCACAATGATACTCATTCAACAAAATGTGATTTTTATGTCACTAAAATTGATAGCATCATTTACCAAATTAAGAAATCAAAAAAGTGAATGTGCCTGGAACATACCGGACAGGCCGACACTCGCTCAGAAGAAGCTAAACTATAATTAGCATAAGGAATAAATGACAGCTCGAAATAAAAACGGTTAGACTAGGAATTAAGCTAAAGGGGTCGTCTAAATAACTAAACATGGAAAACTGAAACCTATGAAAACCACATTTCAATGAAAAGCAAATCTACGAACATTTTAGGCAAAGAGACGGGAAAAAGGATAAAAATATTTTTAATCACTCATGTTAACACAAAACCAGAAACGGACGCAACTCAGGGCTTGTCAGGCTGCAAACTTTCATCAACTAATATTATTATTCTTTTGTTGAGAAAAAAGCTGGTTACTCATCCAGCTTTAGCACAGAGTTTGCCCTTTTAGTCTTTTACTCATCCAGCTTCAAAAATGCTAGTTTTATGGGACAAACAGATAAAATCTCAGCTTTTAAGCTGGTCACCCAAATTTAGTACATTCATTAAGCAAAAAATCAAATAAAACTTTTGTTAATTGATACAAAAAATCAAACCCACCAAAGCCAAAATAACCTCAAAAACAAAAATGAAGAAATTAGGCATAGCAATGAAAAGACATGGATAAATGGAAAAAATATACAATCTTTAAGCAACAAAAACACTTCAAAAACATGCAAATACAAGCTTCAATAGAGAAAACCCACAAAAACCAAAGCACGATGAACCCCAAATCATCAATAAAATAGCCACACAAAAAAGGGGAAATTATACAATCTTTAAGTAACAAAAACACTCCAAAAACTAAAACATGCACATAGCTTCAATAGAGAAAATCCCCAAAGATTACCAAAAAAAAAACACAAAAATTAAAGCACAATCAACCCAAAATTATCAATAAATTTCCATAAAAATTTGGAAAAAGACAGACAAAAATACTCCAAAAACAAAACCATGCACATACAAGCTTCAATAGAAAAAACCCACAAAAATCAAAGCACAGTGAAGAATAAACCCAAAACAATCAATAAAAAAGGGAAAAAGATGGATATAGATGATAGATATATACAATTTATAAGTAACAAAATCACTCCGAAAACATGCATATACAAGCTTCAATAGAGAAAATCCACCAAAATTAAAGCAAAATGAACCCCAAAATTATCAATAAATTATCCAAAAAAAGAAGAAGGAAAAAGATACAATCTATAACTAACAAAAACATGCACAAACAAGCTTCAATAGAGAAAATCCACAAAAATCAAAGCACAATGAAGAATGAACCCAAAACTATCAATAAAATATCCACATAAAAACAAAAGAGGAAAAAACATAAGACAGATACATACAAAAACACTCTTAAAAAAAAAAAAACACATACAAGCTTCAATAGAGAAAACCCACAAAAATTAAAGCACAATAAACCCCAAAATAATCAATAAAATAGGCAAAAAAAAAAAAAGGAAGATAAAAAAAACCTTGGAGAGTTCAAGGAGGGCGTTTTCTCTGAGATCAGGATTGCTCAGATCCAACACCAACTGCTCCACCGATTGCATTTCCTCTTTTATTTTATTTGAAAATTATTATCTAGTATTGTATTGTATTGAATATGAATATTTATATTTTAATACTACTGCATTTGAGAGAGAGAGAGAGAGAGAGAAGAGAGATTTGTGTTTGTTTTGTTTTGTTTTGGGTCAAGAGAGAGATCAGCTACACGTGCGACTCATGCACGTTCACATTTCAATTTGGTTTTTTTTTTCCCCGTTTTGAACTACTATCACTTCAAATTTAATAAAAACTAGTATTAAAAAATACAAACAATAATTATTTATTATTTCATGATTATAATTGTGAATGTGATACGATTAAACTACTAAAAATACATTTTTTTTTTAAAGTAAAATAGAAATTTACTACAAAAGTAAAGTGTACTCCAAAGATAGAAAGCATGACAGTTATTTCGGGACGAATAAGATATTTTTCTACCTACAACTTATAATACATTTTTTATTCTGTATCTGTAAATTCGGAGTAATTAATATGTATCTAATAACAGTCTTTCTATGATTTCGTATCCCGAACTTTGTTTGTTTTATATTAGTACACACCCATCTATGCTCTTTTCTATCCATGTGTAGGCTACTTTAGTCAATTTGCCGACTTAATTTTTTGGCATACTACACTTTTAAGTGTATTTACGGCTAAAATTTAATTTTTACCTATAATACTGGCTTAAATGTGTTTTTCAACCCCCAATTTATAAGAAATTTTGTATTTGTAACTTTTATTTTTACTAATTAACATATATCCAAATACAGCTTTCCTACGATTTAGTATCTCGAACTTTGTTTTATTAAATTAGTACATCCAACTATAATGTTTTCCATACATATGTGGGGCTAGTTTAGTTAATTTACCGGCTTATATTTGTTGGCACACAACACTTTTAAATGTACTTATGACTAAAATTTAATTTGTACTTAGAGTATTGCCTCAAATGTATTTTTCTATTCCCAACTTATAAGATATTCTGATTTTTTATCTGTACCTTTTATTTGTTTTAATTGGTATGTATCTAACTATAGTTTTTCTACGATTTTGTATTCTGAACTTAGTTTTTTTATATATATATTAGCTAATACACCCATCTATAACGTTTTTCGTCCATATGTAGGGCTAGTTTAATCACAATACCGACTTAAAATTATTGGCACACTACACTTACGGCTAAAATTTAAATTGTACCTATAGTATTGTCGTAAATGTGTTTTTCTATCCCCAACTTATAAGAAGTTTTGATTTGGTATCCTTATTTTTAATTTTTTTCTAATTGGTATGTATCCAACTACAGTTTTTTTACGATTTGGTATCTAAAAATAGCTTTTTTTTTAATTAGTACCACCAACTATAACGTTTTCCATCCATATGTAGGGCTAGTCTTGTCACTTTACCGATTTAAATTTCTTGACACACTACACTTTTAAGTATATTTACGGCTAAAATTTAATTTGTATCGAGAGCATTATCTTAAATGTATTTTTCTATGCCCAACTTATAAGAAATTTTGATTTTGTATCCGTAACTTTTATTTTTTCTAATTAGTATAGATCCAACTATATCATTTCTACGATTTAGTATCTCCAACTTTGTTTTTTTTTTTTTTAAATTAGTACACCCAACTATAACGTTTTCCATCCATATGTAGGGCTAGTTTAGTCATTTTTACTGACTTAAAGTAGTTTTTGAGTGATTGCATTATGGTGAAAAATATATAAAGTTTTTTTGAATTAATATTTGCTATTATCTACATGACTAGATTTCAATTATAAATCATAAGTTTTTCTTTGATATTTTAAAATATAGGAGATACTATATACACAATAATATATACGCACTTTACATTTGAGTGATGTTTCCGTAAAAGAACCATACTTTGTACTAAATCAAAAATAAATATAAGTTCACATCAGATATATGTTAGGTCAAAACTTGTCATTGTTATGTAAATCAATTATTTACGTTATATCAGGTCAAAAAATAATAGTTGAAGATACAAAATCGAAAGAAGGTAGTAGTCAGTGACCTGATATAACGTAAATAATTGTTAGAATGTTTTGCAAAAGTATATTTAACCCTAAAATACTAGAAAGAGCTTGAGTTCATGTTATGTCTTGTTAGGCAAACATATTTAAAAAATGTCGATAGACAAAAGAGAACATGAGGCCGGCTAAGTTCGGTTTTTTTATTATTCCTTTGTCAAAATATTCGATTAATATGCATATTTAAGAATTTACAGTCGAACGCTACAATATTTTCTTGGTAAGTGTGAAACTCAACAATTTAATCTTTAAATTGTATTCTACATCGGATATATGTTAGGTTTTTGTATAATTTAGATGTATATATCGAAGGAAATATTTTCTTATAATTGTATGGGGTTAATTTACATAATCATCATTTTCTAACTTTCAGAGATACTGACACTAGATACATAAACTTGTCATTCTAGTTAGCCTTTGTTTTGTTGGGTGAGATTAAGATGAGTTTGGATCTCAGATGCATGAAAGAGTGAAAGTCAATCAATTTATATCGCAATTAGAAATTTTTAAGTAAATGAATCGTTCGCGAACAATGTTAGCATGTGAAGACCAAACTCTTTATAAGAGTTCTGCCATGCACATGAGTGCAGAATACATTGTTCTGCCATGCGCATACTAGTGTAATTTTCTGATTTTTATTTTTATTTTCGGTAATTAGGGTTTATTTGTAAAGTGCCTACTATATAAACTCTTTTAATCCTCCATATAACATATCACCACATATACAACGTTTTAGACAAAGAGAGCTCCTAAAATACGCGAGAGAGAGTTTCATAGCTTTTGAGAGTGAATCAAATGTAGGGTTTATAATCCCCTCGTCTATAAACACATATATAAAATCGTGCTCGATGTAGCGGTACCGGAGACGTAGCCATCGTTGGGTGAACTCCATAATCAAACTTTATGTGCTTGTTTTTGATTTGTTTATTCGTGTGAATTTTTAGTTTTTGTCTTTTATATGTTTATTGATCTCGCTGGGGGTATGGAATGTGCCCAAATTCCCTACAAGTGGTATCAGAGCCTTGGTTCGAGGTTAAGGAGTGATTTCAATGGCGTCGGAAGATGGGAGTGTTCACGGGATTGAGAAGTTCGACAGAAAAGATTTTGGGTTTTGGAAGATGGAAGATGGAAATAGAGGATCAGTACGTCAAGACGATGCACAACCCCCCCCCCCCCCCCCCCCCAATATGTGATGAGATGCCTGCTGGTACAGCGGAGGAAAACTGGAACCTATTGAATCGACAAGTGTTAGGCGAGATTCGGCTCACGTTGTCGAGAAGTGTTGAACAAAACGTCGCCAAAGAAATGACAACTAAAGGTATGATGAAAGTACTATCTGATATATGTACGAAAAACTACGACAAATAATAAGGTTCATCTCATGAAGAAATTGTTTAATTTGAGAATGCATGAAAACACATCAGTCACAAAACAATTTGTAGAAATTGTATTTGATGATGAGGTTAAGGCACTTGTTTTGTTAGCATCGCTACCGAATAGTTGGGAATTTCTGAGGGCATCTGTTAGTCGATTGGTAAAGAGAAGTTGACTTACAATGGTATCCCAGATCAAGTGCTCGCGGAGGAGGTTAGGAGACAAGATTTGGGATATTGTTTCGTTGATGGGGCTGCTTTGAATATGGGTTGAAGGGATCGTAGTAACCACAAGTGGAACAACAGTAGAGGTAGGTCGCAATCGAGGGGTAGGCGAGGGCAAAGTAAGAGTGAGAGGAATACCAAATGGAAGAAAAATATCGAATGTCATAACTGTCATCGAATAGGGCACTTTAAGAATGAGTGCAAATTTTCGAGAAAGGATAGTGACAATAATCAAGTGGCGAATGTGACTAGTGATGAAGATTTTGGTGATTGTTTATTGCTTGCAATGCAAACTGGTCTAGATTCTGGATTTTAGATTCTGGAGCATCGTTCCATATGACATTGAATCGTACTGTGTTTGAGAACTACACCACGGGTAACCTTGGTAAGGTTTATTTCGCCGATAGTGAGTCTTTTGATATTGTTAGTATGGGTGATGTAAAGATATGAGTACCGAATGGATTGGTGTTGAAGTTGATGAAGGTTGGACATGTTCCTAGATTGACCAAAAATCCGATTTTTGCTAGCTAGCTTGATGCCGAAAGAAATTCGACTACTTTTAATGGTGGAACCTTGAAATTTTCATATGGAGCTATGGTGATAGCTCGTGGTAACAAGATGGGTACGCTCTATACGACGAATGGTGATGAGTGTAGGTTGGCGGCTATTGAGTCGTGATCTAATTCCGAGTTGTGACATTGTCGACTTGGTCACATGAGTGAAAAGTGAATGAATGTGTTAGTGAAGAATGACAAACTTCCGGGTCTGAAGACCGTTGACCTCGATATGTACGAGGGTTGTATTTTCGGAAAGCAGAAAAAGGTGAGCTTTCAAAAAAGTGAAAGAACTCCTAGATAGGAAAAGCTATCGCTCATTCATTCTGATGTGTGGGGCTGTCCCCTGTAGCTTTGTTGGGAGGCTCATTTTACCATGTGACTTTTATTGATGACTCAGCAAGAAAGACTTGGATAAATTTCTTGAAACATAAGTCCGATATTTTCAAGAAATTTAAAAAGTGGAAAGCTATAGTGGAGTTTGAAAACATACTCTTTCCCATTCAATTTTTTTTCCAGAAAAATGGACCATAGAAAATGTCGTCCCACCACAGAGTAGATATACCCCAGTCTTCTAGACCATCAATATCACAAATGCATGTTGATTTAGAAGAATCAATTAGAGTAATAAAAATTTTTCAGAATAATATTCCACATGTAATTTGTTGGCCCGTAAATGTTTACGTACGATTTTCGCGGAATAAAAGATTTGAGCAATTAACAACGCAAGTAGTAGAATTTATAACCAAACAAATTTTGTTAACACTATTAATCTAGTTCAAGCTACGCAAGCAATCAAACAAGCAATAATATAAGTGCAAAAAATAAGAGTTAAGGGAAAAGAAATAACACAAGATGTATAGAGGTTCGGTAAACCCGCCTAGTCCTCTCCTCGGTATTCACACTACCGAGTATTTCACTAGAATCTTCTTCCCAAAATTACAATCTAACGAGCTAATCCGCGGATTAAGCTCCCACTTACTCTATGAGTATCCCGAATGAAAAGACCTAGAGCTTTTAAGTAATACTCGCTTATAAAGCCTCTACCCGATCACTCGCTCACAAATGAATTTATAATTCACTCTAAAATTTGAATCAAAATGTATCACTCACTAACAAATAGTATCTTGGTGTTTATATGATTACAATATGATTACACACAAGAATATTTATGAATATAAGTGAGAAAAATGAAGTATAAGCTTGATTATTGATCTTGAAAGAATAGCTTATTGTGTGTGTGAATTTTGGGATGATTTCACTAAGGATTTTGGGGGTATTTGAAGGCTAATTGGTCTTATTACTGTTGCATGATGGTTTATCTCTTTAACCATTGGTTTTTACCAATTTCCCATTTATCCAAAATAAGTCAAAAAGCTATTTTTGAATTCTGCAGAAAACGATCGGTCGTTTTCTGCATTTCGACCGGTCGTTATATAACGACCTCTCTGGTTATTTTTGGACCAAAACGATCGGTCGTTTTGTCCAAAACAATCGGTCGTTTTCTGGCGATTTTTCGGTTTTCCCGCTATACTTCGAATACTCGTAACTTCTTCGTTTTAACTCCGATTATGGTTCCGCTTGAACCTTTGGCTTCGTATTTAAGTACTCTATCATTTTGAACATTTAACAAGCTAGATAAAATGATTAGTACACTTTATCATGTTTTACATATTTTGTTATCATTAAAACAATTGATTAGGAGAACATCGTTCAACAATCTCTCATTTTTTGATGATGACAAAATATTGACATTAAACATATTATAAGCTCTTTTTCCTAAAACAAAAATATAACCGAGATGTGTATGAGACGTTTACTAGGGTAAAAGGTTTTGGTGAAAAACGAGTAAATGCCACAACATCCGATAAACGAAGTTTTTCAACGCTAAAAGTTTTGAAGGATATAGAAAGGACAAATGCAAGCGAAAAGTCGGCCACATTTTTGCCTACAAACGTTCAATCGCCACAAATGAAAAAACACTAAACACAACCCAATTGACAAGATATTATTGCGCACAAATTACAACAACATATTATATGATAATAACGCATTCATCTAGAATAATAAAAATCAATAAACATGATGCATTTCGTCAATCTCACAAAGTATTAGAATTAAAAAGTAACATAACACAAATGTAAAAATGCTCCATAACATAAATGCTAGCGAAAAAGTTTGCTACTTATTACATCGTAAAACTTTGTTCGAAAGTAGAAGCATAAAAGAAATACAATTGCAAAACAAAATGAAACGAAGGGGTATTTCTCCCAATTTGACATCATAAAAAAAAAATGACCGCCTAACCGCGGTGGGAGGTCGCATCGTCGTCATCGTCCTCGTCCTCGTCGTCATCATCGACATTTGGACCGGCAAGCTCGGGAAAGTAAGCGGAGAACTTTGCCCTTTACTTGGCGTTTAGACGATCAAGTTCGTCAAGTTTCTCTTGACCCGAATTCAAGAAGCGAAACAAGCTTCGGGTCATTTGCGCATTCCGATAATTGTTGATGTACAGGTCATTGTAGAATTGGTCGGAGCGCGGGAACGGAGTCGAAGAGCTTACTTTAGCTTTGCCTCTACCTCGAGAGGGACGAGAAGAGGTAGGGATGTCGGTTGGGGGAATGGACTCGGATGACATAGGTAAGTCTTCACGAGTGGCAACTCTCGGTGCGGCCTTGGGACCGACATACTCTTCCTCCTCAAGGGGAAGAGGGGCATAGTCGGGGCTGGACACTTTCCTACCCGACCAAGTTATGGTCCTTTTGGTAGTATCGAATTTGATATACATTTGGGATAGATAGGCGACGTCCCAAATGTGTTTATCTTTGTTTTTAAAAGGAGTTCCACCGGGAGCAATGTGGAGGTTCTTTAAGATGGCGGAAATTAAAGCACCGTAAGGTAGCCCATTTTTGGATTTGTTTTTGAGAGAATACATTTTGAAAAAGATAAGCATGGCCAAGTTGAGTTTGACTTGGCGATGGATGCAACCTAGGAGAAAAATGTACTCATTTGTGACATCGGTAAAATTGGAGGAATGAGGGAGCACGATGTGTGAGAGAATATGATAGGCCATTTTATTGTTAAAAAGTAGGTCGTGAGCCTTATTTGAGCGATTGTTGTGATTTGGATGAAAGAGCACATTTTTGAGATCATGAAAGCTATCAATCTCGAGCATTTGACAAAGTTCGTCACTTTGCTCATACACACCGTCGTCATCTAGGTTTAAGAGATTTTGTAAACGGTCTATACCGTAAACAAAAGGTTGGCCATACATAGAGGAGCATAGACGAAGTACGTTATCTCTACCCTTATCAACTACCAAATTTGCATAAAATTCGTAAATGTTTTCGTGAAAAAATGGCTCTTTTAAAGTAAAAATGGTGTCTAATTTTTGGAATTGAAGACGATTCATAAGGAATAGAAAACGCTCAAGAAAGAGAGACATGTCGATAGTGAAATTGGACAAAATACCTCTTTTGGTGATGGACGAGGGATAAGAAGGAGGGATTGAGCCGGAGGGAGGAACCGAGGCCGAAGGGCATCGGAGCTCGAACGAGGAGCGACGTCGGTTGGAGGAGCGGTGTTTGAGGCACGCACTCGTCCTCACTCTCATCGACAAATGTGGGTTGAGCTTTCTTAGAATGACCCATTTGACGATTAAAAAGGGTTTGAAAAAAATTAGGGTTTGTGAAGAAATTTGGGCTCTAAAAAAAATTAGGGTTCTAAAAAAAATTCAATGGATTTGGGATTATGTGGATAATAAGAGAATTAGGGGATATATTATAGAGATTGATAGATTATTGGAATTTTTGGAAGATTTTAAAAGAAGTGGGCGAAATTTTTGGGAGAGAGAGGACTGAAAAAAAATTTAATGAAAAAAAATTTAACGTTGAAGGATTTTAAATAAACTGACACAGAAAAACGATCGGTCATTAGAGGGTTTCGACCGGTCGTTTTGGGTAAAAAAATTACCCGAGACCACGTTAAAAAACGATCGGTCGTTTTTCAGAAAAACGTTCTACAGTCGACCGGTCGACTGTAAACTGATACAGAACAAGAATTTTTGCACTTTTCGACACTGATTTGGCAAAAAAATATAAATAATTTTTTTACCAGATAGTCATATAAAGTCATATATATATATATATATATATATATATATATGCACAAGTTACACATCAAACATACCTAACTCTCGTCGAATAAAACAAAATTGTTTCTCGTTAAGGGGTTTTGTAAAAATATCGGCTAATTGCCTATCGGTACTTATATATTCAAGTATAATATCCCTTTTTGAACATGATCCCTTAGAAAGTGATGTCGCAAATTTATATGTTTAGTGCGAGAGTGTTGGATCGGATTTTTTGAAAGAGTTATTGCACTAGTATTATCACACAAAATAGGCACATTTTCAAAGGATAATTCAAAATCATTCAATTGTTGACGCATCCAAAGATTTTGCGCACAACAACTATCCGCGGCAACGTATTCCGCCTCCACCGTAGAAAGTGCAACCGAATTTTGTTTCTTGCTATGCCAAGAGACTAAAGCATTTCCTAAAAAATGGCAAGTGCCAATAGTACTTTTTCTATCTAAACGACAACCGGCAAAGTTGGCGTCGAAATAGCCAAGCAAATCAAAAGTAGTATCATGTGGATAAAACAATCCTAAATTACATGTACCTACAAGATATCTAAATATGCGCTTAACGGCTATCACATGCGATTCCTTAGGACAAGATTGATACCTAGCACACAAGCAAACACTAAACATGATATCAGGTCTACTTGGGGTTAAATATGAGAGAGATTCAATTATACCTCTATATAGCTTTTGGTACACGCTTTTACCCGAGTCATCCTTGTCTAGTTTTGTAGCCGGACTCATTGGAGCTCCTCGCGACTTTGCATCGCTCATGTTGAACCGTTTGAGCAAGTCTCTTGTGTATTTGGCTTGATTTACGAAAATTCCGTCCTTAGTTTGTTTGATTTGCAATCCAAGAAAGTAAGTAAGTTCACCCATCATGCTCATCTCGAAATCGCCTTGCATACATTTAGAAAACTCCTCGCACATGCGAGCATTAGTAGCACCGAAAATGATATCATCAACATAAATTTGGATTAAAAGCATGTCTTTTCCATTTTTTTGATAAAAAGCGTGGTATCCAAGGTACCATGACAAAAACCATTTTCGACCAAAAACTTGCTAAGTCTTTCATACCAAGCCCGGGGTGCTTGTTTTAAACCATAAAGTGCTTTTTGGAGTTTGTAAACGTGATTGGGAAAAGCGTGATTTTCAAAAGCGGGTGGTTGCTTTACATAAACTTCCTCGTTTATAAAACCATTTAGAAATGCTCTTTTAACATCCATTTAAAATAATTTAAAGCGTTTAAAAGAAGCATAAGAAAGTAACATACGAATGGCTTCTAGTCTAGCTACGGGTGTGTAACTTTCATCGAAATCGATTCCTTCTTCTTGGTTATACCCTTGAGTGACTAGTCTAGCTTTGTTCCTAATAACTACTCCGGATTCATCCATCTTATTACGAAATATCCATTTTGTACCTATGATGGTCTTCTCACGCGGTCTAGGAACTAAAGTCCATACGTTACTACGCTCGAATTGATTTAATTCGTCATGCATAGCTAATACCCAACTCTCATCGAGTTCCGCTTCATGAATGTTCTTAGGCTCTAATTGAGACAAGAATGCAAGATGATTAACTAAATTTCTCAAAGAAGAATGTGTATGCACTCTTTCTCCCGGGTTACCCAAGATTAATTCTTGCGGATGGTGATTGGCAAACCTCCATTCTTGAGGCAAATCATCATAATATGTACAGTTGATTCTAGGTCCATTTGAAGTCTCTCTATAGTGACTTCTTCAACAACAGGTTCAACCTCTATATTAAGCGTGATCTCTAAGCTAGATGTAACATGATTAGAAGAAGATGCATTATGAAAAATATCATCATCAATATTATGAACAATTGATGGCTTATCAATCGTCGGCAAATTCTCATCAAAAGAGACATGTACCGATTCTTCCACCAATAAAGTTTTTTTATTAAAAACTCTATACGCTTTACTCGATAGAGCATATCCGATGAAAATTCATTCATCAGACTTAGCATCGAATTTTCCTAAATTATCCTTACCATTATTATGAACATAGCATTTGCAACCAAATGCACGTAAATGAGAAATATTGAGCTTTCGCTCATTCCGTAATTTGTAAGGTGTCTTTTTCAATATGTGCCTAATTAAGGCTATATTTAAAATGTAACAAGCGGAATTTACGGCTTCGGCCCAAAAATACTTTGGCAAATTATTTTCACAAAGCATGATTCGTGCCATTTCCTCTAGGGTTCTATTCTTCCTCTCTACTACCCCATTTCGTTGAGGCGTACGAGGGGCCAAAAAATTATGATCAATACCATTTTCATCACAATAAGTTTGAAATTGGGTAGTTTCAAATTACTTACCATGATCGGTTCAGATACTTTTAATCATATAACCCTTTCGTGTTTGGAGTTTTTTGCAAATAATAGAGAATTCTCTAAATGCTTCATGCTTATGAGTTAAAAACAACACCCAAGTAAAACGACTAAAGTCATCAACCATGACGAATGCATATGCACGCCCTGCAAGACCAAGTGTCCGGGAGGGACCAACTAAGTCCATATGAATGAGCTCCAAACAACGAGTAGTAGAAATAATATTTTTAGACTTAAAACAAATCTTCGTTTGTTTGCCTAATTGACAAGCGTGACAAAATTTGTCCTTTTTATAGGGAGCTTTTGGTAAACCTATTACCAAATTTTTTCTAGATAGTTTAGCAAGTAAATCAAGACTAGCATGACCAAGTCTTCTATGCCACAACCAACCATTGTCGTTGATAGTAACAAGACATTTGACCTCATTATCCACCGAATTATTCAAATCAATCATATAGACATTATTTTGTCTTTGACCCATGAGAATAGTTTTATTTTCCGAAATACGATGAATGATGCAATGCGATTTTTCAAAAATGACTTTGTGACCCAAGTCGCAAAGTTGACTTATACTAAGCAAGTTATGTTTAAGACCATCAACAAGCAATACATTATCAATAATAACATTTAATAGTTTAGAAATACTACCAATACCGATGATTTTACCCTGGCTATTATCCCCTAAGGTCACAAAGCCTCCGTCTTTAGGTGCAAGAGTAGTAAATTTCGTTTTGTCTTCCGTCATATGTCTTGAGCATCCACTATCCAAGAACCACTTGTCCTCGTTAATTTTTGACCTCAAGCATACCTACAAAACAAAATGATCATTGATACCCTAATCCACTTTTGGATCCTTGAGGGTTAGTGTCTCGACCCTTTGAAACCCAAACCAAGTCATTTCTATTTAATTTATATCTATAAGGGCAATAGACATAATTTTCAAAGTGATCACAACGGTTGTAAGTAAGACATTTAACATGCACACTTGGTTTAACAAAACGATTATAAACTAAGTCATTTTTATGCAAGTTATTTTTACAAGAGTAACTTGGTCGTCTATTTTCATTTTTAGTCATTTGTTTGGTGAATAGATTTTTATGCTTTGCCGTTAGAAGTAGGTTGTACCCTACACTGGTTTTATCATAAGCGCCTTGTTGAGAAGCTAATATAGTACTTAACATTTTGCTTCTTTTAGTGAACTTAGTAAGAGTAAGTTCGGTGTTATCCGTCTTAATTTTACATGAACTAAGGTCATTTACTAACTTATCATTTTCCATGGTAAGTTCGGCATTTTTAGAGATGAGTGAGTCATTTTTTATAGCTAAGTTTTCAAGTTCGTCTTGTAAAGTAATTAACATTTTTCTAAAAGATTTGTTTTTACCTCTAGCTTTTTCTAAGGAAGCTAACACATCATTTATGTCAAAATAATCATTACTAGAAAGAGAAGAGTTAGAGGAGTGGAAGCTTACATCCTAGGTTTCGTCGTCTCTAGACATGAGACATAGGTTTGCGACTTCTTCATTGTTGCTATCGGAGCTATCATCATCGCTCCCCCATGCGGTCATGAATGCCTTCTTGTATGCCTTTTTCTTTTCGAACTTGTCCTTTTTCTTCAAGGGACATTCATTTTGCATATGACCGGCTTTGTGACACTTATAGCAAATAATTTCATCCTTCTTGTTCGATTTGTCGGATGGCTCTCCCTTATATTCCTTTTTCCAAAATCGTTGTCCGCCCTTCTTTTTCCAACTTAGGAACTTGTTGTAGCATTTGGCGAATAGTGCTATTTCATCATCCTCACTAGAGGAATCGTTATCGCTATCGTTATTCGTTGTACTTTTGAAAGCAATGCCTTTCTTCTTTTTCGAGTCATCCTCTTGTTTTCGAGTTGTCATGTCTAGTTCATGGGTGCTTAAGGATCCTATGAGGTTGTCGAGAGAAAGAGTGTTCATGTCCTTGGCTTCTTGTATAGCCGTCACTTTTGATTCCCATTTTCTCGGAAGACTTCTTAGGATCTTTGTCATCATCTCCTTGCTAGAATACACTTTTTCAAGTCTTTTAAGATCGTTAGTAATTTTAGTAAAACGAGTGTACATAGAAGCAATAGACTCGTCATCATCAACTTTAAAAAGTTCGTAATCATGAATAAGCATGCTAATTTTAGAGTCCTTAACTTGACTAGTTCCCTCGTGCATAATAGCTAGCTTATCCCACATTTTCTTAGCGGTATCACAACCGGAAATCTTATCATGCTCACTAGGCGAGAGCGCACAAGTTATGAAAGTCATAGCTCTACAATTAAGAGAAAAGGCATGGCGTTCATCCGTGTCGAGTTCTTCTACGAGTTTATCTAAACCATTTCTCCTAGGCGTTTTATAGCCTTTGCTAATGCTAATCCATTGGTCTATTTCGTAAACACATAGAAAAATTTTCATAAGATCTCTCCAATACGGATAGTTTGTACCATCAAAGAACGGTGACCAAGTTATGGATTTTGAGTCTGCGTACGTAGAAATATCGGATCTTTAAACAAAAAAATCGTTAGATTTTATAAATAGAAGAGCTAGGCTCTGATACCAATTGTTGGCCCGTAAGTGTCTAAACCTTAGAAGGGGGTGAATAAGGTTTACATACGATTTTCGCGGAATAAAAGATTTATGCAATTAACAACGCAAATAGTAGTATTTATAACCAAACAAATTTTGTTAACACTATTAAGCTAGTTCAGCTACGTAAGCAATCAAACAAGCAATAATATAAGTGCGAAAAATAAGAGTTAAGGGAAAAGAAATAACACAAGATGTATAGAGGTTCGGCAAACCCGCCTAGTCCTCTCCTCGGTATTCACACTACCGAGTATTTCACTAGAATCTTCTTCCCAAGATTACAACCTAATGAGCTAATCCACATATTAAGTTCTCCCTTACTCTATGAGTATCCTGAATGAAAAGACCTAGACCTTTTAAGCAATACTCGCTTATAAAGCCTCTACCCGATCACTCGCTCACAAATGAGTTTATAATTCACTCTACAATTTGAATCAAAATGTATCACTCACTAACAAATAGTATCTTGGTGTTTATATGATTACAATATGATTACACACAAGAATATTTATGAATATAAGTGAGAAAAATAAAGTATAAGCTTAATTATTGATCTTGAAAGAATTGCTTATTGTGTGTGTGAATTTTGGGGTGATTTCACTAAGGATTTTGGGGATATTTGAAGGCTAATTGGTCTTGTTATCATTGCATGATCGTTTATCTCTTTAACCATTGGTTTTTACCAATTTCCCATTTATCCAAAATAAGTCAAAAAGCTATTTTTGAATTCTGCAGAAAACGATCGGTCGTTTTCTGCATTTCAACTAGTCGTTATATAACAACCTCTCTGGTTATTTTTGGACCAAAACGATCGGTCGTTTTCTGACAATTTTTCGGTTTTCCCGCTATACTTCGAATACTCGTAACTTCTACGTTTTAACTCCGATTATGGTTCCGCTTGAATCTTTGGCTTCGTATTTAAGTACTCTATCATTTTGAACCTTTAACAAGCTAGATGAAATGATTAGTACACAAAATGATTTTTTATCATGTTTTACATATTTTGTTATCATTAAAACAATTGATTAGAAGAACATCGTTCAACAGAATTTATCAAAGAAATAGCGAGGTAGAAGAATCTATAGTTGGGTCGCCAACACTCACTGACCTAAAATTTCAGGTCTAATAAATAACAAATAATTTTTATGGATTTAAGCTAAAATAGTAGTCTAAGGAAATTTCTTAATAAAGAATTTCAAGATAAAAGAAACTAATGTTTTAGAAATTGGTATTTTAATAAGTTTAACAAAGAACAACTTGAAAATTTTAAGGATCTTTATTATCAAGAATTAATTTCTTATAATAAAATTGAATATTTTATTCCTTGGTTCACAACAAAATATTTACAAGAATATAATATTTCTCTAAATATTTTAGAAAGCACTTGGACAGTATCAAAAGAAAAATTTGTTAAGTTGGTACATCCAGCTACTGAGTCAATGACAATATCTTTAGATAAAGATAATAGGAAAAAGCTAGAAATCAATGCTTTTCAAAACAAATAGTTCTTAAAGACATGAAAGATACTATAAAAGAATTATATAATATTATGAAACAAGTAAATTATACTAATCTTTGTATGAAAAAAATTGGTTCTCAATTAATTAGTATTGAAGAAAAAATTGATAAATTATCCAATATTGGAGAAAAAGTTAATTCAAACTCTAAAGGAAAAGATCCAATAAAATTGCCTATCATTAAACCTACAATGGAGGAAAAAAGATTCAAATTTTATCCATCATCCTCTACATATATAAAAACATTAGAAGAAAAATTAGCTAATTTTCATCTACGTACAATTAATTACGATGAACAAACTCAAGAATCGTTCTCTGATTCTGAAGCATAAAATTATGGTAACATACAAGATCTAGAAAAACAATTTTTAGATTATGAATTAGATTTAAAAAAAAATGAGCATAGGCAAATGAAATATACTATTATAAACGACCTACCCCTCAAGATGTATTATATGAAGAAATTGAGGCTATAATACAAAATAATTATAATGCACAAACCATTTATGAATGGAACATTGATGGCTTGTCTGATAAGCAAATTCATGACCAATTACATCGAATGATGATGTATGCTACAGTATGTAAACAGACATATAATTCACAAAATAGTGACAAAGCAATAGCAAATGTTATTATTTCCGGATTTTTCGGGATTCTGAAAGGATGGTGGGAGAATTGTCTCCAACCAGAACAAATAGATGAAATTATAAATTCGGTAAAAGCTGAACCAAATACTAGTACAATAAAAGAAGATGATGTTTATTGTCTTGTACTTACTATATTAGAACATTTTACAGGAACCGTCACTAATAATAGTGAACAAGCTAGAACTTTATTACAAAATTTTAAATGTCCTACTTTAACCCACTTTAGATGGTATAAATATGTTTTCCTATCAAGGGTAATGCAACTCTCAGATGCAAACCATGAACATTGGAGGTCAAAATTTATTGATGGACTTCCATATTTATTTGCTTAAAAAATAAGAAAGAATCTTAGAGACAAATATGATGGTGTTACAATACCCTATTTTAATTACAATTATGGTTCTCTAATAAATGCATGCATACAGAAAGGATTAACTTTATGTAATGAGTTAAAATTTAGAAATTCTATGAAAAAATATAGATTAACAGAAAAACATCAATTAGGTGAATTTTGTGATCAGTTTGCTTGTGGGGAAAGCTCACTTCCTCAAGACAAATTTAAAAGTTCTAATAAAAAGAATACATTTCCTAGATATTTTAAAAAATCATTCTGACAAAACAAAACGAATTTTAATTCTTCAAAGTGATATCACTCAAAAAATTGATACTATCAAAGTAATAATAATAAGAAATATTATAAAGCTAAAATCAAAATTACAAATAAATCAATATCTTGTTATAAATGTGAAAAACCTGGTTATTTTTTGTTATTTTTTGTTACAACGGAAATTAAAAAAAATTAACAAAACACTTGTGGAGCGCTATTCCCCGTGTGTTCCAAAAACAAATCTGTCAAACTCATTAAAATCTGGTTATTATGCTAATAAGTGTAGGACTAAAGAAAAAAATACAAAGTTTAGACATAGAAGAAGGAGTAAAAGTCCAATTAAGTAAAAATTTACTAAATTCTAGTGAATCTGAAAAAGAGAAGTCCGAAGATGATCAACTTTTAGAAATTCAGGATTCAGAATCATCCGGATCAGAAATTATAGAAAAACCACATCCTTGTGAATGTAATATAATTTCTCAAAACTCCAAAGATAAAAAAATATATATATAAAACAATAGTAGACATGCATGGCCTAAGCATAAATATACTTAGCCAAGATCAAAAGGATCTATTAATGATCATAGACCAAATAACTGATATTAATCTCAAACGCCAACTTTTAGTGAAATTTCTAAAAAGTGAACAGGAAACCAAAAATATTTAGTGAAGTTAAAGCTACATTTCTAGCCAAAAAACAAGAAAAAACAGTAACATTACAAGATTTAAAAAGAGAAATAAATCTATTAAAAAATAAAATTAAAATCCTTAAAAAAGAAAATATTATATTTAATTAAAGAATGAATTCTATTGAGGAAATAGATAATACTATTAAATTTTTTGATAATGAGGCATCTAGTTCTACATGTGTTAAAAATGAGGAATATGTCAATATTTTACACCAAGTTACTTCTCAGAAGTGGCTTATTGAAGTAACAATTGTAATAAAAAATAATTTTACTGAAAGATAGTGGAGCAGACATGAATTGTATCAATGAAGGAATAATTCCAACCAATTATTTTGAAAAAATTATTCAATCCTTAACATCAGCTAGTGGTAATAAAATACCAATCAAATATAATTTAACAAATGTCCAAGTTTGTAATGAGGATATATGTATAGCATCCTCATTTTTATTAGTAAAAAATCTCTCTCAACATGTTATTCTAGAAACATCATTTCTACATTCTTTAATACTTATTATAACAGATGACTCTTCAGGAATATCTTCTATAAAGAAAGGTAAAACTATAAAATGTGATTTTATTATTGATCCTTAAACAAATATTTTAAATGAATTAAAACATATTTTACTAAAAGAAAAACAAATATTTTAAATGAATTAAAACATATTTTACTAAAAGAAAAACAAATAAATTTCTTAAAATCTTAAATTTATCACATTTCAATAGAAAAGGATGTCCACACTAATGTTATGAAACAAAATATCTTTCATATTGAAAAAGATTTTAATAAAACCATTCGTAGTGACATACCGAATGCATTTTGGAGTATAAAACAACATATTGTTACTTTACCTTACGAAGAAAATTTTGATGAAAAATTAATACCAATGAAGGCTAGGCCTTGTCAAATGAATAATCAACATTTAGAATTATGTAAACAGGAAATTAATAGTTTACTAGGAAAATGTTTAATTAGAAAATCTAGTTCTCCTTGGAGTTGTACTGCAGTTTATGTCAATAAAAATGCAGTACAAACCTCTAAATAAAGTGCTTAGATGGATTCGTTATCCGATCCCAAATAAACAAGACCTTTTGAATCGTCTTTACAATGCTAAAATATTATCCAAATTTGATTTAAAATCAGGTTACGGCAAATTCAAATAGATGAAAAAGATAGATACAAAATTGCTTTTACTGTACCATTTGGACATTATAAATGGAATGTAATGGTCTTTGGTTTAAAAAATGCTCTTTCTGAATTTCAAAATATAATGAATGATATTTTCATCTCCTATACTCAGTACATGCTAGTATATATTGATGATATTCTTGTTTTTTCTCAATCAATAGAACAACATATTAGACATCTTAATATTTTCAAAAATCTAATCATTAGGCATGGTTTTGTTATATCAGCCTCAAAAATGAAACTTTTTCAAACCAAAGTAAGATTATTAGAACATGAAATTAATAATGGGACAATAGTTCCAATTACAAGAAGTATAGAATTTGGTTCTAAATTCCCAGATGAAATTACATATATAAAATAATTACAAAGATTTTTGAGAAGTTTAAATTACATTTCTCCTTACTATAAAAATCTTGCTCAAGATGCAGCTATTCTGTATTCTAGACTAAAAAAGAAACAATTTCCTTGGTCTTCTTAACATACAAAAGCAGTTAGATTGATATAATTTAAGGTCAAAAGTTTGCCTTGTTTGGGACTTGCGAATCCTGAATGGTTCAAAATTGTTGAAACTGATGCATCCAATATAGTATATGGGGGCATATTGAAACCCTGAAACAAATTTTGAAGAACTTGTTAGATATATGTCAGGAAAATGGAATCCAACGTAAGAAAAATATTCTACGATAAAAAAAGAAATGCTTTCTATTGTAAATTGCGTAAAAAAAATGTAAGATGATTTACTTAATAAGAAATTCTTATTAAGTATTGATTGCTCTGCAGGAAAATAAATTATTGAAAAAGATGTTAAACATCTAGTTTCCAAGCAAATATTTGCTGGATGGCAAGCACAATTATCCGTATTTGACCTACATATTGAATATATCAAAGAAGAGACTAATAGTCTTGCAGATTATCTAACACGGAAATTTTTACAGAGTAAATGAGCTATAGCTTCAGAGGTAGGGGCAGCCCCCGAGGCCGAGGGCGTGGCAGAACCCATGGGGATATATACTTCCTCCTCCGATCATTCAAGCAGCACCTATCAATAATAGTCCGACTTGCTTAAATTTGCAAAAATATTTGCATAAACCTAAAGAAGAAATATTTTCTCAGGAGGAACCTCTGGATTCAAAGAAAAATATAACCATTCCAGAGATAAATACGGGGATCGCGCATAAAAATGTGTACCTTGATAATCAATAAATTACTGCAACTCAAGTTCTTAAACAAGAACCTGTTTCTGTCAATAAAGACAAATGGGAGACCATATTGGCCATCGAAAAAGAGGATCTGCATTTACGAAATGATCCATGGACAATTAAACAAAATAATTTAAACATATTGTCCTACCCCTCACAAACTGATAAATATAGGTTTATTATGAAAGAAATTCTTTCTACAACAGGGTCTGTGGAATTTACACACACCTTCCAAGACCATCATGAAACGATTATTCGTTATAGTAAATGTCTCATAAGAAATATCTTAACATACATTGATTGGGTACTAGACCCTAGTTATCCCCAAAAAATTCAGGTTAATAACCAAATATACCCCTATAATTATTGGGATTATATTGAAGTATGGAATTTCGCTTTCTTATATGAAAACCCAAAAAAGAAACACACATGGTTTTTCCAAATATCTTAAGAAAATTTGAAAAAATAACTTCCAAATTGGTTTTATAAATGGTGGGTTCGTTATGGAGCAACTATAGATATTTTACTCCAAGAGTTACAAGATTTATATACACCATGGGTGGAATCCCATCCAATTTTGTCTAGACTAAAAGACTTAATAGATGGACAATATCCATTACATTTCTTTGCCAAATTTCAACTTCTATGGATATGGAAATGGACATTATCCGTAGAATTTGATGATATCAATTTACCAGTATTAGCAAGGAAATTCCATTACAGATGGTACAATTCTTATAATGTTAATTTAGAATCAACCATCGAAAAGATACAATCAAGTATCAAAATTAATTGCAATCAAAGGGAAATTGAAAGATTTCCAATTGATAATAAAAATGAAATTTTTTTAATGACTGTTAAAAGACAGTTAAAGTATAAATATCCTCTCTTAAGTCAAGAGGATCTAATGATCAAATGCATGGAATTCATGCGTGATGAATGTAAATTAACCTTCTCAGACGATATAGATGACATGCCTATATCATAAAAATCAAATTCTGATAAAACAATGGAAGATACTTATCTCGCAGGAGAAGGACAAGAACAAGACATCGAATTAATCAATTCGGAAGAATCATTTAATGAAATCATGAGGCAATTAATCTTATCCTTAAAAAATGACAAAAGAAGGGTAAATTAACCTAAACCAATAGGACAATAGTCTTAAATCAAAAGATAAAAACTAAACAGAAAATATAATTTCCTAAAACATATTTTTTTTATCTTTGCTACCTAAAATGGCTGCTCGACTCCAACTTACAAGGACCCAAACCATTTCAGACAATTTTCATTTAATTTCTTTTTTTTGTAGGGTGTGTTGTAATAATAAAAGTAGGGGTGTGCTATTGTAATAAGTGTAGAAATTATGTAATAAAAGTAGAAGTGCTATTGAAATAAATGGAGGAGTTATTGTGTAATACATGACATTTACTTGACCATAAATAAGGAGGAATGAGACTTGTACTTTCCATCACAAAAATTACACTCATACTCATTCTCTCTCTCTCATTTTGTAAAAGTTTATTTGTAAAAGTTTGGCATGCATTAAAAAAGTCTCAATTATTGTAGAAAAAAGATATTCACACAACTTTGACACTCCCTTACACACTCCCTTACATGTATTGCACACTCCCTTACATGTATAATAATATATTTTTGTTAAAAAATACATTTTTATTCCTCCAAATATACATGTATGGAGTATGTGAGTTATATATATATATATATATATATATATATATATATATATATATATATATATATATATTAGTAATACCAGATTTAATAATTTTTCTTATTTTTAATTAATATTTAAATTTAGGATAGTCTCAACTAGGTTTCTACTATATTTTTATTTGGGTTTTTTAGTAGGTTGAGTTTATATATATATATATATATATATATATATATATATATTAGTAATACTAGATTTAATAATTTTTCTTATTTTTAATTAATATTTAAATTTAGTGTAGTTTTAACTAGGGTTCTACTATATTTTTATTTGAGTTTTTAATAGGTTGGATTTTTATTATGTTGCATATTTATATTTTGGTTTATCAAATTATAGATTGTGTTTTATGTACATTTGGAGGGATACATATGTCTTTCATTAACTAGGGAGTGTGGGAGTTGTGTGCAAGTTATGTGTCTAGCATCACCCATTATTGTAAGTCTTCTATTTCTTACTTTTATTTCTTCTTTACCTTTCTCTAATTAAACATATATATACACACAATAAAAACTTATTTAAACATATATACCCTAGTTGTGACTAACGTGAAATTAAATAAAAATAAAAATAAAAAATATGGATGATAATATTTTTTAATCAAACGGGACATTAATCATATATATATATATATATATATATATGTATATATATATATATATATATATATATATATATATTTCTATTTCTATTTCTATTTCTATTTAATTATAACTCAATAAAAATCCATTTAAACATATAAAACCCTATTTGTGACTACCCTAAACATTTGTTGTCTTCTGCAATAGAAAAAAATTCACTCTAAAAATATCTAGAATTGAAATATGGAAATAAATGAAATAATATATTGATAAATTCATTTACTTAACAAATTATTCACTGCATATTTAAATAAATTCTCTCAAAATCTCCCTCTAGAAAGTAATTCCCTATATAGTTACAAATATTAAATAAGTATACTAATTGTCATATGTTTTACCATAATTAACTTTCTTAACAAGTGCATGGGGGCAATTGTTACGTTTATCCTTAAAACAAACCAATTTAATACTTTATACTACCAGAATCAATCAATTTAGTAACCTCTCCGTCAATTGCTTGACGAAAGTGAGTAATTTTGATAGTTGTAGGTACTAAATTGAGAAAAACTGTATTATACAGGGTATTAAATTGTTAAATTTTGATGACGTGGCGGTGATAACACAATTAGCACCTGACTTTTTTTTACGGAACAATTGACTAAGTGGGCACTAAGTTGAATAATTTTGTTAGTTGAATGTACTAAATTGGATTTTTGTCATGCCGTGTACGATTAAGGCGTTGCGAAGTAAAATATGTCACTATTTACGCCTCTAAACTTTTTTTTTGTAGTGTTGCCTCTGCATGGCTAATTAGGAGAGATGTTGGGGTTCATATTTATCTGAGCAGCTATCAGAAGTTCAAGTTGGAACTCGGTAATACTGTATCTTTAATTGCATGTAATTTTAAGACGACTAAGAAGCTAATATTATCAACCAGAAAAGGAATATATAGAATTTGATGGCACTATAGAATTAGTCGGAAGGGCTATGTATATCAACTCAAAGTCTTAGTCATGACCCTGAGTCTTGCATGACAAAAAAATAGTTATGAATAATTGAATATTAAGAAACCCTAGAGAAACACTAACAAAGTAGCCTAATATCGAATGAGTACTAGTGTAGTGATAAAGAATATTAAAGATATTTTATTGTAGTCAAGAGAGAATTGAAAACAAGAAAATTGACAATAACTCAATAAGCGAAGGGAGGATCATGATTAACATTTCACGGATTTGCAAATCAAAATTATTACTTATATATGAGGTTGCAAAAATCATTATTTTAAAATATTTTAAAATTTCTCAACAAAAACCATAACGATTTCGTAAATCGGAAGGTTACACTCATTTGTAACCTAATAACTCCGCCCCTGTCATGAATATCATCATTGTGAGTGCTCTTATTAAATAAAATTCGTTATTTTTGCTGTACTTTCATGTGTTAAGGGAAGTTGAGTGTTATTTCCATCACTTCTTCACAAGTGTACTCGGCGGTTTTTTCGTATGAAACTTGACACCATATATATACAGTATATTTTAAACTTTTCTCTACTCTCCAATAAAGAAAAGTGAAGGATTAATTGGTATATATAAGATGAATTTGTTATGGAAACTGATCAAAAAGAGAACAAATTCTCCCATCAAACTATGCATATACACGTAAAGGTAAGGTGGGACCTGTCAAAGTAATGACTAATGAACATGTAACTTATGCTAATATTCGATAAAGATAGCCTTTGAGTACAAATTAATTATGTACACGCGCATGTGGAGTAGATACGCTGTTCTTAAGGTAATATTGAAGTAATTTATATTAGGGGTCTAAATGGATGGCATTGAACGGATTACTTTCAATTTTAAACCAAACCATTAAAAACGGATTATAAAATTTTGAATTTAAAACAAACCATTTGTTTTTTCAATGTATACCAAACCAAACCTAACGGATCGGATCGGTTTGGATTGGTTTTATAGATTCAATTATTCGGTGCGAATTCGGAGTGGATTCGGTTTTTAATGTTTTTAATAATGATTGTCATTCGCTATTTAATCAAAATTAATACATAATTTAGTGACAATTATTTACAAATAAAAATAATATGAAAAATAATTTCAAATAATATATAACGTCTAACATTAATGAGTACAAACATATTTCATATACTCTTATCAACCACACAAATAATACATAATAACATATTAATTCGGTTAGAAAATAAAAAAAATATGACTCATATAAGTAGTAACGAGAGAATATAAAAGTTAAGATTTTTAAAATCTGTCGCCGAATTATTATTGTTTATTAGATTAAAGGGTATATATATGCTCGTTTATTATTACTTATATATATGAAATGGGTTTTAGTTTTGTTTTCATAAGTAAGGTTTATAAATAATAATTTTTGTTTTTAATGGGTATAACAGATTGAGTTTAATGGTTTGGATCGGATTCAATGGTTTGGATCGGATTGATTTGGTTCGGATTAACATAATTGAAATCTAAACCAAACCGTTAAGAACGGATTTAAAAATTTTGAATACAAAACCAAACCATATATATTCAAAAGGTAAATCAAACCTAACCAAATTAAATGTTCGGATTGGATTCACAGATTCACGACTAACAGTCCTAATTTATATGACGGGAAACAAATGTAAGAACTAATTAATATAACAGTACTGAGTGCAAGAAACTCAAATTGCGCATGTACGTATATAATATTTGTAATAAACATATTTCATTTTTGAATCATGTAACCTTGTTAACATGGCCGCTTTTCACATGTATACTAATTATTATATTTAAACGCAAAAGGTAAAATTCAACCAATTCCAAACTGTGAGCTAAGTTGTAGAAAAATTCTTCTCGTGTATTGAAGTATATAATGGAGTTTTCATGGTTTTTGTATCCTGAAATGTTTTCGTTTTCTCGATTAGTACCGTGATTTTTTTTTTTTTTTTAGTACCCTGAAATTAAGTTTTTTTTTACATTGAACTATTTCGTTCATTTTGATACGTACGCTGAATTCTTAATTATTTACATATTATTTAGTATCCTGAATTCTCAATTATTTTCCTGTTTAGTACACTAGATTATATTCAATTATTCCGGTGGCACGTGTCATATAATTGGACGAAATAGTTTAACATAAAAAAACTTGAATTCAGGGTACTAAACAAGAAAAATACGAATTTAGGATACTAATGGTGAAAACAAAAACGATTTAGGGAAAAATGTTAAAAACCCTAATTAATGTGTTTACTATTATTGAAGATCCCCAAGATTGTGAAAGCATTCGGTTAAACCCAGATATTTATACCCGTCTAGGATGAGAGTCTTATAAACAAACCTACGTATTGGATAAATATATATATATCCGAGTGCAAGACATGCACCATTACTGTTTAATTAATACAAAAATAATAAGAAATACAGGGTTTATGTGATTTTCGTAAAATTCAAATTATTTAGAGTGTATAATGCATTCACATTCTATAAAGTTCAATCTAACGGATGAAATAAACACAATCTAATTATCTAAATTAATATATGCTATATATCCATCACATTGAAACAATAAAAGGTTTTTTATGCAATAGTTTTGAAGTAAACATTACTGATTTTTTTATGAATATATAATCGAAGCCAAAAATTTCAGGTTCAAAAAACACAAAAAATACTAGAAGTGAAAGAAAATTACGAGGAGTACTTAGAACACAATTTTTAGCAATTAGAGTAAAAATATATAATAAAAAAATTACATGTAAAACTATTAGTTTCATATCTATTTGTTTGAAGCCAAGTTAATAATTGTTGGATTCAAAATTATTATTAAAATTTTGGATTCAAAACTATTACATGAAAAACTTTTTATTCTTTCAATTTGATGGATATAACATGAATTAATTTAGACCATTGAATTGTGTTTATTTCATACGTTAGATCGAATTATATAGGATGTGAGTATACATTATACACTCTAGAGAATTTAAATCTTTCTTTTGAGTATTGACAACCGGAAACAATCAAAAATATGTATTCACAATTAATCAAAAGCTGATAATGATTATGATCCTAACAAATGTAAATAACAAAAATAACTTATTAATACATAATATTGCTTTGAAATTGTCTTTCACAGCACACACTTTAGGGTAATTATCCTCCCCGCAAACACATTATCAACAGAAAATTTAAGTTTATGAGCCACATACGTGGAACTTTATTCTTGCTATTATAAATGATACGTATAAATCTTATCCATGACTAGTAACAAACCTCATGAATGAATAGACAGATCTCCACATCTTAAGGATAATCGCACATTCCGTATATACATTCGAGACGATCAGCGCACTTGTTACCACATTTGTTACAGTTTCTCTTATCGTAGGACAAATATACACACTCCCCACTGCAACAAGCTTGTGTCGATTTGCATTTATTTTTGCAAACCCCGCAGTTCTGTTGATCATCCCACAAATCGACACATTTATTGTTGCAACAGGTGGGATTATATCCTCCTTCTTTATAACATACTTCTTTATCCTTTTTGCAATGATCGGCTGCCCTGGGATTTTTGTTTTCCGCCAGGAAACGGCTAACTCTTGGCGATGGCAAAAAGAGCTCATTTGCTTCATTCATAGGGAGCTCTTCTGACTCAAATGCAAGAGGCGAATTTTCTCCTTGTTCGTCAGCAATGTTCTTCACGACGAGTGTGATGGACGAGGCCATGAAGATGGCTCCAAGGAAGATGATTGTGATTAGCTTCATTTTTTCACAAAGTATACTTTGAACTTGAATCTCTTGGAGTAATTGCTTTTGGTTTTCCTTAGGGGTGATTAAGTAGTAGTAAAAAAATGATGTAATAAATTTGGGTTTTAAAAGGATGATCAAAGTAAGAGTTGACGCGGGAAAAAAGGACAAAATAGGGAAGGCTCTCATGTGAATTTTTTGCAAGGAGTGTGGTTGAATTCTAAGATTGAGTTGAGCACAAAGTACCTATTTTCCTAGTTTCGAACTAAAAAAAAAGAGTACCTTTTTTTTCCTAAAATGACCATTTTATTAATTCAAACCTCTTTTATTTATGTATACATGTAATTTGGTTGACTTCCATTTACCAATAGCAAGCTTCTCTAGAAATAAATAAAAGAAGGAACGGGTAGAAAATTTGAGAAAGAGCAAATTAAAAACCATGATACAAATAGAATCTTTAACCTAGCTTGTAAATGTATAAATGGAGCGCAGATAATTCACACCAAATAATGTTTTAAGTTGATTCACCGTAAAACGGTAAATTAAGTGATTAGATAACTGGATAAGCAAAGAGTTTTATCTTTGGACTTAAAAACTGCTATTTTAAATTTCGGGAAAATGATCCTTTACTATAAAATTCGAGACTTGGTTAAAGAAAACCCCGGCCTAAACGACTTTTGAGATTAAGTACGAAATTTCAATGATAATGCCCAATATTTTTTGTCTTTGTGTTATCATCGATGCTCAATGATGTTAAGTTGATTTGTATCAAATTGTTAAATAAAATACACAAATACATGTTTTTGATAATGAATTATTAGAGTGTCTACAAAACATTAACTTTCTCTTAAAAATTTCCCTAGAAATTTTTTCAGCTTGACATGATCATGATCATGAAAGGGCATAAGGCCAGATCAACCCTACATTACGAATTATCACTCATTTCACTTATGGATCATATTATTGTCATTACCTAGTTTCTCTTACTTACTTGAATCGTCTCATGCCAGGTTCATGCCCCGAGATTCTCCTAGTTCTAGTTGTATGTTGTTGTTGTTTTGATTAACAACTCATCTGACCTACGCTAAAAGCTGACTCGAATGAATGTTTTAGAAAATGATCTTGTGACTTGTGAGATAGTTTATGGCTGATCAAAGAATGCATTGTGAATTTTCAAATTTGTGTGATAGTTTCATGATCATGATCAAAGAATGCACTGTTGGTTTATTTATACTTTTATAGCATTTCATTATACTATAAATAAAAGTATTATGAAGTGATAGAAAAAGGAATGTGATTAGAAGAAAAATGGTATCGAGTCTACTAAAAGGGTATTTAGTAAGAAAACGAGTTCATACCCAAAACTTTTAACTTTATGCACATTTTTTCAAGTTCTTACCCTCTTTTCTTAAATTTATACCTTTTTTTCTAAGTTTATAACCATTTTTTTTCCATATCACTCCCATTTTTTCAAGTTAATACTCCTTTTATCTCGTTTACACTTTTTTTCCGCGTTCATAGCCTTTTACTCCTCAAATTCAATTAATACATTTTGTTAATGTTCATAACCTTTCTTACGTTCAGAGCCATTTTCTTCAGTGCATACACTCTTTTTCAAGTTCAGAAGTAATTTTTTCTCAGCTCATAACATTTTTTTGCACGTTCATACCTTTTTTATTATGAATTCATACCATCTCTTTAAGATTTTATATCCTTTCAACGTTTAGTTCCTACGCATTTTCAACTATAATAACGCTCATGAACATTAACAATGAATGACTCCAAACAAAACAAGAAAAAATTAAATTCAAAAACATCTATCATCTATATATAAAAAAAAAAAGGTATGATCAAAAGTAACTCAAACTACTCAATAATATCATAACAAATTGACTACAATCCATTAAAGTAAATGTTAGTCAATCATATATTAATTATAGAGAGTAGCATGAACTGAGGAATATGCTAAAGATTGTATGAACAGAGGAATATACCATCTCTATGACTCTATACGAACCTATAATTAGAGTGTGATCATGGCAGATAACGGAAAACTAGCGTGAGAGAGATGGAAAGATAGAGATAAGTCTACCAGGTTAATATAAAGAGCCGGAGAAGTGGAAAGAGACAATGGAAAGGGAGATAAAAGAGGAGGGGGGAGACTAATCTTTGGTTCTCGTTGAAAATAGATAACAGAGAGCAAGTTAACGGTGAAGTTAACACCTTTTGTCTTGTGTATTTTTTTTTGTTTTTTTTATAATGAAGTTTTTTTTTTTTTTAATCATTTATAATCATGGCTTATTTAAAGCTAAATGAAGCATATCTGTTTTTAATAAAGAACTTTTTTTTACCACACACGTGTCTGAAAAATGTAATTTTAAAAATAGTACATTTAGTTAGTGTTATGCTACTCCCTAAAAAGAAATTATATCAGTCAAGTATGAAAACTCTCGGTGAAAAACTAAGATTTTTCTTTCTCGCTAGACACAATCCAAGTTCATATTACTACTTATTCCGTCTTGAAATAAATGTCATGATTCGAAAACTGTATTATTTAAGAATTTAAACCAATATATACTTCAACTAATGAAAAGTAGGGCCGAGGAGTACTCAGATGATGAAAATTAGTTTTTTGAGGTTACCATATTCAAAAGAAGAATCAATGATTTAATTGTGGAGTAGTTTGGAGCAAAAAGAGTAATAGATGCAAGTTTTTTCATGTGCTTAGCATTAAAGGATTTGTTAATTATGTAATCCAAGTCTTGAGAATATGTAAGATGCTGATGCTCAATACTACATGTTGATAGAGATACATCAAATCAATCTATTGATCAATTCTCTCCTAATCTTATGCTTTCCGCTTATAGATAATATTACATGTAAATGTTCCTTAATTTACTCCTTGAATCATTTTATTTAATTGATTGTAATAATAACTAAGATATTGGTTATCTTTTGTATTGTATATATATACAGCAGACTAATGTCAATAATAGGTGTGCTTCATTTTTACTAAATACAATTCTTCTTATATTGTATCAGAGCATAGATCCAACCTTTTTTTTTTCCTATTCTCCTATAGCTTTTCAACCTCCTTCTTCCCCAATGACACCCAATGATCAATCTACTCTAGTTAACAATAACACTGCTGAACCTCTTCTGGCTAACAATGCTGAACCCACCAAACCTTTCATCATCATCTCTCTTTCCCACATACTCAAACTCACTCCCACAAACTATATATCATGGAAAACTCAACTTGAAGCTACCCTCCTTGGTCATGATCTACATAAATTCATAGATGGTTCTCATCACGCTCCAACTGAAACCATTACCCAAAATAATACTACCACTAGTAATCCTGCCTACACCACATGGTTCCGTCAAGACAAGCTCATTCTTGGAGCTCTTGCTGGCACGCTTTCCAGCCCACTCGTTCCTCTCATTTCGCAATGTTCCACTAGACGTGATGCTTGGCAAACTCTTGCCAAGACCTATGCCAATCCCTCAAAAGGCCATCTCAAACAAATAAAAGATCATCTTCGCAATATTACCAAGGGTACTCGTTCCATTTCTGACTATATGCAAGAAATCAAGTGTTGTACTGACCAACTAGCCTCCCTTGGTCGTCCCCTTGATCCAGAAGACATTATCGACAAGGTCCTTGATCAACTCAACGATCCCGACTACGATAGTGTCATCAATGTTGTCCAAAGTCGTGAGACTCCTATCACGTTTGATGAGTTACATGAGAAACTCATCAATCGTGAACTCTCTCTCAAACGCAAAACCAATTCATCCCATACTTTCCCTGCCACTGCCAACTATGCAGCCAAAAACCAAAACCGCAACTATCAAACTCGTCCTCACTCCTCCGGTGTTGGCCTTCTCCCCACTCCAACCCAATTCAACTCCCCTCCACCTACTCGTTTTTCTACAACCTTCAAAGGACGGTGTCAGTGGTGCCGAAACCAAGGTCATTATGTCTCCCAATGTCCCACCTTCCGCTACCAATATCCACATGCCAAACTGCCTCCCCAACAATCCAACCCACCCGTGGTCCCCTCCCATACTCAAACTCGCTTAGTCAACAAAGGCTATCAATCTCCATTTCCTCGTGCCTATGCTGTCACCGCTACCGAATACTCCTCTAATGGTTGGCTCCTCGACAGTGGTGCTACTCATCATGTCACACATGACCTTGACAACCTTGCACTTCACTCCCCCTATGATGGTACCGAGGAACTCATTATTGGAGATGGCTCGGGCCTAACCATCTCAAACACTGGTTCAACTTCTCTTCTTACCCCTACTACTAAATTTAATCTTAATCATATTCTTCACGTGCCTTCTGTTTCTCGCAACATTATTTCTATTTCTAAGTTCTTTCATGATAATAATACTTCTATCACTTTCTTACCTAATTCCTATCTTGTGAAGGATACTCGCATGGGGGCACTTCTTTTTCAAGGCCCAACTAAATCTGGAATCTATGAATGACATCCCACTCAGCCTGCTATTCACTCCGTCAAATTGACATCTACTACCGATTGGCATCATAAACTAGGCCATCCATCGGATTTTATTCTACGCCATATTAGCAATGTTTTTAATTTAAATATTCCAAAGTTAGTTTCTTTTCATTGTAATTCATGTGACTGTAATAAGAGCCACAAATTGCCATTCTATCAAAATACAATTCAGTCCCATGGCCCTCTTGATGTTATTTATAGTGATGTGTGGACTTCCCTCATTCTTTCTTATGATGGCTATAAATATTATATTATATTCGTTGATCATTATTCCAAATATGTGTGGTTTTATCCTCTCAAACACAAAAATGATGCTACTCAAAGTTTCAATAAATTCAAACTATTAGTTGAAAAATTCTTTAAACGTCCCATAATTACAATCTTTAGTGATAATGGTGGTGAATATATTGGCTTAGATCCAACACTTCAATCTCATGGCATAAATCACCTCACTTCCCCTCCTCATACTCCTGAGCACAATGGCTATTCAGAGCGTCGTCATCGTCATATTGTTGAAACAGGTCTTTCCTTACTCACCCATTCCTCTATGCCACGAAAATATTGGCCTCTTGCCTTCGCTACTGCTTCCTATTTAATTAATCGTATGCCTACCCCTACGCTCCAGCTTCAATCTCCTTACTCCAAACTTCATGGCCACACACCTAATTATCTAAAACTTCATAGTTTCGGATGTCTTTGTTATCCATGGCTACGTCCTTATACATCAAATAAACTCGATCCCCGCTCCTCTCCTTGTGTCTTTGTTGGCTATTCCACTACCCAAAGCGCCTACTATTGTCTTGTTCCTAACTCAAACAAAATTTTTGTTTCTCGACATGTCAAATTCATTGAGCAAGAATTCCCATTTTCCTCCTCTTCTATGTCAGCACCACCGCACACGTCCACAGAATTGGACGAATGGTGTGCATTTTCTCTCCCCATTATCCCCGCTGCATCACCCACACCAGCTACCCCCTTCGAAAACCCGCAAGCTCCTTACTCGACTACTACAGCCGAAGCCCCAACTTCCCTCCAAAACCCGCAAGCTCCTCCCTCGACTACTCCAGACGAATCCCCAACCCCTTCCCAGATATCGGTTTCCTCAATTCCCTCTCCTTCTCCCCCACCTCCACCTCTACCACGCCCTCTCACTCGCCTACGAAACAATATTCGCAAACCTATTGATAAAATGAACCTCCATGTCTCTCTCCAACCCTCTTCTACCGAGCCTACCACCATCACCCAAGCCCTCAAAAGCCCAGTTTGGCGCGACGCCATGCAATCTGAATACAATGCATTACTTAAAAATAAAACATAGGACCTTGTTCCCTCCCCTCCATCACAAAACATTATTGGCTGTAAGTGGGTATTTAGGACTAAGTATAACCCGGATGGATCCATATCTCGTTACAAGGCTCGTCTAGTAGCTAAAGGGTTCCACCAACGTCCCGGCCTAGACTATACTGAAACTTTCAGCCCCGTAGTTAAACCCGCTACTGTCCGTACCGTTCTTTCTCTAGCCATAATCTATGGATGGTCTCTTCGTCAAATTGACATTAACAATGCTTTTCTCCAAGGTTCTCTCATGGAGGACGTATTTATGGTCCAACCCCCTGGTTTTGTTAGTCAATCTCATCCTACGCATGTTTGCAAACTTCGCCAAGCCCTCTATGATCTTAAACAAGCTCCCCGAGCTTGGTATAATGAACTCAAATCCTATCTTCTGACTCTTGGATTCATAAATTCAGTCTCAGACACATCTTTATTTACCCTACGTCATAATCATGATTTAATCTACCTACTTGTCTATGTTGATGATATCATCATTACTGGCTCAAATTCCACTCTCGTAAACAAGTTCATCTCTCAATTCTCCTCCCGTTTCTCTCTTAAAGATCTTGGTAACCTATCCTATTTTCTTGGAGTCGAAGTGTTCCCTCATCCTGAAGACATCTTTCTTAGCCAACACAAGTTCATCATTACTGGCTCAAATTCCACTCTCGTAAACAAGTTCATCTCTCAATTCTCCTCCCGTTTCTCTCTTAAAGATCTTGGTAACCTATCCTATTTTCTTGGAGTCAAAGTGTTCCCTCATCCTGAAGGCATCTTTCTTAGCCAACACAAATATATTCAAGACCTTTTAACCCGTGCACATATGTCTAATGCCAAACCTGTACCCACTCCTATGGTCACGCATCCTCCCCTATCCACACAACCCGGAACTCCACTAGCCAACCCAACCGAATATCGAGCACTTGTGGGAAGCCTACAATATCTCTCTTTAACAAGACTTGACATCTCTTTTGCTTTAAACAAATTATCTCAATACATGCACAAACCTACTGAAGATCATTGGGCCGCTCTGAAACGTCTATTACGCTATCTAGCAGGAACTACTACACAAGGTTTACTACTTCGCCAAGATTCGCCCACCACTCTTCATGCTTTTACGGACGCTGATTGGGCTGGTGATAAAGATGACTATATTTCCACAACTAGTTACATTGTCTACTTAGGTCGAAATCCTATATCTTGGAGTTCCCGCAAACAACGAACTCTTGCTCGATCTTCCACTGAAGCTGAGTACCGAGCTGTTGCTGCGACTACTGCTGAGGTCTTATGGGTCCAAAACTTACTTCGTGAGCTGGGATATCTACCAACAAACAAACCAATTATCTACTGTGATAATATGGGAGCTACATATGTTGCTGCAAATCCAAAGTTCCACTCAAAAATGAAACATTTAGGACTTGACTACCACTTTGTTCGTGAGAATGTTCAGAATCAAAACATACGTGTGTCATATATTTCCGGCAACGATCAACTAGCAGATCCTCTCACTAAGCTGCTTGCTCGCACCCGGTTCCATGAGCTCATGTCCAAGATTGGTCTCACTAACCGATCGTCCATCTTGCGGGGGCATGATAGAGATACATCAAATCAATCTATTGATCAATTCCCTCCTAATCTTATGTTTTCCGTTTATAGATAATATTACATGTAAATGTTCCTTAATTTACTCCTTGAATCATTCTATTTAATTGATTGTAATAATAACTAAGATATTGGTTATCTTTTGTATTGTATATATATACAGCAGACTAATGTCAATAATAGGTGTGCTTCATTTTTACTAAATACAATTCTTCTTATACATGTACCTCTGATAAGATCACTGGTCGAAGGACTCAACACATATAATAAATAAAAAATGCTGGAGCCGAGTTGGATACCTCAACATTCTCCAACCCTTACCATCTTTACAATTTTCAAGAACAAGAGACTTATCTTAGTCTCCAACTATTTCTCCTTTAGATTGTCTTTTGCTTGTTTCATACTCCATCCGTACTCTTTTTAAGTGCCTTCTTAAAATTGAGACTTTTTAAGAGTTAAAAATTTGATATATAATTACTTATATTATACTTATTAAAAGTATAATTAAATTCATTAATTTATGGTGATGAAATATCTCATGAGAAATAGTAGACAAAGAGACGGAGAGAGTATTAATTTACAAACAATGTATTAATTTTTATTTTGTTGTTTCTTTTTATCTACATGCATATGTGCAGATAGCCAACTCGGCTCTTCGGTGGTTTAGTGGTAATACATGTTTATTTTCAAAAAAAAAAAAAAAGAATTTAAACCAATTTCATTTAAAATTCGACTAAAAAAAATCAAAAAATCAAATAAAAACTATTTTTCATTTATAATATAAGATTATAGTTGTAAATTTGATATGATTTCACTATCAAAAATAGATATTTAAAAAAATAAAAATAATTTTTTTTACTAAATAATGAAAATGCACATTTATTTTGACATGTCTTAAAATAGAAATCATAACACTTATTTCTGGAAAGAGTATAAATTTACGTTGCCAATGATTTTTCTTTACCGTAAACTTATGTATCACGAAGACTCAAAAAAAAAACTTATTTATCTCAAAATAGAAATCATAACACTTATTTCTGAAAAGAGTATAAATTTACGTTGCCAATCATTTATCGTAAACTTATATATCACGAGGACTCACAAAAAAAACTTATGTATCACCTAAGGAAATAAAGTCAAAGCACCTCATAACTTGGCAAGTGGCGTCTTCTAACTGGATTTGACTATAAATATTTTGTATTACTTGTCAACGAATTTTATACGGTGTTTAATATAAAAAAAAAATGTATCAGGTAGTACTTTTTTGAATACAACATGGGAAATTCTAAATTCATGGTTTAGTGTGGTGTACCGTAGACTTATGTATATGTCAAGTAGTTAACTTCATTTGTGTTCATGGTCACTTAAAGTACTAAAATATAGCTCTAAATAAGTTACTTATCATATAGAGTCCAACTTTTAGGGTTAAGCTTAATACTATAATCCATGAGATCATTTCCCAAGAATTGTCACCCGGCCGTACGGTTCATTGAACACATGAACAAAACTTCAAGTTCTCAATTATGTTTTACTATTAATTATAGAATAGTATAATGGCAAAAATTCAGCATCCATGATTTCGTAAGGAAAGTATTATTGCATGAAACTGTTGTGATTGATGATTCAAAACAATAATATTGAGAATCTTTATACAAGATAACTCAAAAATATATTTGGATGGTGGTGGAGGTTAAATTTTATGGTTTATATCCTGATCATACAAGGGTTTTACCCGTAGTTTATAAAACAAGAACTAATATGAATATATGATTCATGACACGAATCATATCTGCCCTATCTTATAAGAGATTACAACACAGATTCCCGACACGAGATGGGATGTAAAGTTAGCTTCTGTGTTTGTTTTTCTCGCATGAGTATAAAATGATGGCCATGTTTTGTAATGAGTAACTTTGGAGGAGAGAAAGAGATGATTTTATACACTCAAAGGGATTAACATACATGGTCCGTAGATGCCTCTTGGCCGATGCTTTGCTTAATAGTGAGGTCCGTTGATCCAATGGGTGTAATAAACAAGGATCCACGGATTAGGAAAAAAAAATCTGAATATTCCAGCCACTTATCGGTCTCTCTTCATGTGGAAAGACCGGCCTGGATTGTTTATGTTTTTTCTTTTGAACGGTCTTGGGTTCATAATACCAACGGACTTGTGCCCCATTGAAAGATGGATGGCATCAAAAGCCGAAGGGGTCCCAAAAATCGGATGAGGTAAACTTGAATAGATGTTTATTTTCCATATTTATTTATAATAAAAGCAAATGATTTTAGGTAGAATGACATTGTTACCCTGTGCCAGAATGATATGCAAACTATGCACAAATCAGAGCATAATTTGCTTTTTTAAACAGAAAATCAAAGTACAATCTTAATTCTCAAGTTAATTTACAATTGAAGCGTCTTCAAACATGTGCATACCTGTACTGTACACGTACCCATATACATGAGTCAACTGACTGATTCTAGTCAAATGATTCAATAAATTGGGTTATTAGGAATATCCTTTTACCATATGTCTGGTTCTAAATGGGCAATGAATCTGCCTAACCAAACTTGCACAATATCCTTTAATGAATATAAAACTACAGTATATTTTCAAGTGGCGTACAATTAGAAATCACATAAAGTTTCCTAATGCTTAATGCACACTGATGACTTGCTTATTGTTTGGTTGCAACTTCTAACCTAGACTTTTCTGCTCAGAAGCTACATTAATGCATTTAGTTGGCAAGCTTTTAAGTAAAGCTATTTTGGGTTATTTGGCCTGAACAAACTTTCAGTTTTAAGCAATGTTTTAAAAAGTGAAAACCTAGCTAAAGCGTTTTCACAAGAGTTACGCTAAAAACATAAAAAGGCATAAGCTTTTAACGGCCTAAAAAGCAGAAAAGCAAGCTTTTTAGCATTTTTTAAGCTTTGAATCGAGCTTTTTTACTACGAAGCAAGCTTTTTACAACAGAGATTTTAAGTCGGCTTATCTTCTTTAAAAGTTGCTGCCAACACACCCCTAAATTCTAATATTATGCTAACTACGATAGATTATTTTTATTTTCCTTGATGTCTGTTAAAAATATCCTGTTTCGCTTGTCAACAAGTATAAGGGAGGCCTTCGCATATTGCAGATAACAATGAAACATAGTTACTCAAGTCTCTGCAATGCCAATTGATATACGAAATAACATCCAAAAATTACAACCCAATTTAGTTAAGGGCAGAGTCAAATCTCTTCGATCAGATCCAAAAGAATAACAACCTTTGGTCGAACTATATGAAATAATAATATGCAGTATAAAACCTGACAAAAACCATTTGCCAACAAGGTTACCCACTATCCAAAGTAGCTGCAACTGTAGAACTTGTTAAAAATAAGAAAGAACTTAAAAGTACCAAACTTTTGTCTCTTTGTTTATTTTAAGGTTTACTAAACTTTCAACGTATTTTGTCACAGGTATACCTGCAGATCACATGATCAAACACGGGGATTTTGAAAAAAAATTATATATCTAGAAGTAACCTGCGAGGATCTTCTACAACCTCTTTGATACGACGGAGGAAAAAGACGGCCTCTCTCCCATCAATAAGACGATGATCATATGTCAGTGCAATGTACATCATTGGCCTTGCTACGATGTCACCTCCAACAACCATAGGACGGCTCACTATTGAATGCATTCCCAGAATGGCAGACTGTCAAAAAAGTTGGCAAATTAGACTTTGTTGCCCAACAATAACAGTTATTGTTTATTAAAAAAGGTCAATAAAAATACTGGGGTGAAACCACCGAGTAAATGTTTGGAGATATTTCCCACTAGATAATAGTGCTAACGTTTAATTCTCATTTAGGCGTACTGCATGGTATCTGCATATCCAAATTAGTTAATTTAAGAGTACACCCGTCATAATTGATGTCAGTTAATTTAAACTGTAATCCAATCAAAAATCATTTTTTGAAATGTAAGCATAAATCGCCATATCAGTTTATTGAACAATATGTCAATCAAAGATGAATTCATTCAAGTGTATACCCAACAATTGTACTTGGAGACGAAATGGAAATCAAGTTTCGCCTTAGTAAATGATTTCTTATAGAACATTTTGAAATAAAAAATTGAAACTTTTGTCGATTTAAGTAGAGTACCTGAGGGGGGTTGATAATTGGGGTGCTCAATAAGCTTCCATAAACACCACCATTGGATATAGTGAACGAACCACCAGCCATTTCGTCAATTGATAAAGATCCACTAACTGCCTTCTTTGCAAGTGTATTAATCTCCTTCTCAATCCCGGCAAAATTCATGTTCTCAGCATTTCGGATTACGGGGACCACAAGGCCCTGAAAAGAATAAGTAGGAACATGGACCCCAATGAAAACCACGATGATTGGTAAAATGAATATAACTTTTTTTCCGGAACATGGAAATTAGTAATTCGACTGGATCATAATTATGGACGGAATGAAATTGAAACATGTTTCCGCGATGTGGTGGGTGTATCTGCTTGACTATGCTATACATAATACCAGTTTTATCATTCTAGTTATACGTATCACAATGGTAGTAGTAGTACCAATAATTAAAGGCATTCCTTCCGCAAAAGATGTTATGACTACATCGGAATAGCACATTGCAAGTTCAAGAATTAGTTTTTTCTTATCAATAGAAGTGATCTGGGGGGAAAAGACATACACCAGGCATGCTCAGAATTCTAAAGATGTGTCAGCAAAGTATCAAGGTGATAATATTTCTCCCATTATTATCCAAGGAGAGCAGTTTTAAATTAAATGGACATCGATTTTACGAGATGCTCATTCCTTATTAAAACAAGAAATGCGGCAATATAAAGTGATGGTATACAAGCTTTAAACACTTAAATTCTTTAATATTAACATCAGATTTGAGTCGAACTACCAACAGAAATTCTTTGGAACAGGTACTGACGGACTTCAAAATCAAAGGAACACAGATAAACCAAGAAGAACAAACAAGGAATATTTCATGCAGCTAAAACAAAAAAGCATAAAGCAAAGGTAAGTTTAAAAATGCAAGCTCCCCAGTTTTCACCAAAAAAAGAGAGGAATATACAACTAGGTTCATACTAGCTACTTGCTAGTAGAAAATTCAGAGCTGAAACTTCCTTATAAGTACATTAGCAGAAGTATATCTAGTCAGATATGCAATCGAGTTAAAATTTTTTCGAAAGAATGTCTATTTAAGATATGTACCTAATTGCAAGGTTATAGCAGCGGTTAAGCTGCAAAAATAACGAGTTTTCGTCTACATCGAAAAAGTTGACCCCCCCAAAAAAAAACACACAGACACACACAAAAGAATTGCTCATGCTCAAGTTAGAAGTCTCAAGCGACAGGTAATCTTGATTAAATATTTTTTGGTATATTAACAGGGGGAGAAATTAAATAGAAGAATGATTTACAAACCTTTGGAGTGCCTACAGCTATGCTAATATCAATGTAGTCTCTATAAATTATGTCATCTCCATCTATTACAGCATTGATAATAGGTTGATTCTGGAGTCCACTAATAGCAGCCTGACGATTTGAGACAGAAGCGTTTAGAAATCAGCGAGAGAATAGAAAAATCAGGTGTCCGTATTTGACCATGTTTAACTAAGCAAATAAACCATGTCTTTTACTACTGACCTTCACGAATCCAGACATTAGCCCTAACTTGACGCCATGCTTTTCAAGAAAAGCATCTTTGTATTCAGAGCGGAGCTTCATCAAATTAGTCCTGCAATAAGTTGAGAATTAATAAAAGATAAATTCATCTGTTTATGATCACGAATGCTAGGTCAACAGAACTATATAAGATGGTTAGGTTAAATCCCATAGTTATAGACTTATAGTTACCATGTATACGAGACAACATGAAAGCGTAATTCTTTTAGTGATATTTACTTTTTGTTTTAAACAACTCTATTTAGGTAATAGATACGAACAAGAAGAACATTATAGAAAGAGGATCTCAAGGAATCCCTATTTAATTCACTAAAGCAATTTGGCAGACATCAGGTGATCAACATGAGCTAGTCTTGAGCTTTTATTTATTTATTTACTAAAGCAGCAGCACCCCATCTATTGACGCAAATACATCATCTCGATAAACAAAGTGCAGGTACCTTTAACACAATTTATTTAATAAACTCATGTTCTTCAATTACCTAACCTGACAGACTTTTAGTCCCTGCATAGTGAGCAAAAATATGGATACTATTAAATGCAAGGAACAGGGCTTACATATCAACTTCATTAAACGTAGTCAATAGCGCAAAGGTGTTTTGGGAATCCTTCAGACGAGTTGCAACTCTTTTCCTAAGCCTTGTCATTGGCACCTGCAATCAAAGATAAACACCTATGTAATGTTTAAGCATCGATGTTTTGTTCGACTGTAAGACACTTGGAGAAACTTATTTCCAAAGAAAAAAGTATATAGCATACAAATAAAAAATTACAAGACTTACTCTTCTTTCCCTATCTTTAGGAGGGAGCTGAGGTTCTGTTGCAGAACTTCTAGGAGGAGGAGAAACAGGGGGCTTAGAAGTTGCCTTGGGCTTCTCAACAGGAGCAGTTTCAACTTTTGGCTTTTGTTGAACCTCTTCTCCCTCCACAGCTGGAGGTGGTGGAGACGCAGCTTTTTCTGATGGAGCAGCATGTTCTACACCTTCACCAGACTTTGAAATAACCGCGATCTTAAATCCGGGTTCCACAACATCCCCTTCTTTTGCCACATACTATAAAAAAATATATATAATTGGTTTAGCATTTAAGGATTAATTACAGTTTTATGCACAAACGTTTCATCAAATTATGATTTTCCACACCAAATTAACAAATACTGCACTTAATATTTCATTCTTTCGATTTAGTATACTTGTTATACTAACTAGAAAAAAAAGGTTGCACACTAATTAGCTACGGAAAATGAATATTTCATACACCATCTTATCATGATTTTTATATAGTGTACAGCTATTCTACCACCTGCTTTCTACTTCAGTCCCCAATCTATGGCTAAATTTCTATGTAGTGAATAGGAACAAGAAAGAAAATGTTAGGTTGGTGTAATAACTGCAAATACTGGAAGGTTGGTGTATGCATCAAAACTGATAATAGGCTGCTGAACAAAAGTAGACAGAGAATTTAAAAAGCACAAAAAGCGTCTTCTTGTACAAAGAGTAAAGCAGAATACTCGAATAATTCTAATAAGACATGCTCTGATATTTACCTTTTGGAGCACACCAGCCTCAGGGCTAGCAACATCAATTGTCACCTGGCAGAAGATAAAAAGTAGATGTTAAAATTGCTGCATCAGGTGTAGGGCTGTCAAAAAAATCAAATGCGATCCGATCCAATCAGATCCGTCGGATTTTGGATTTTGGATTTTGGATTTTGGATTCCGGAATTTTCCGGATTTGTTTTTTCTCGGATCGGATTCGGATAGAATTTTATAGCAAAAATATCCCCAAAATAACCGAACCATACCCAAACTTAAACTTCTGGATTGGTTTCAGATCGGATTTCATCCATTTTTTTATTATATATTTCACTGTTTAAGTTTTTTCTTTATTTTTCATAGATAATTAATAAATTACGGTTAAGATACGAGATTTTGAAATTTTAAACATTTGAATGAAAAAAAATACCAAGTACAATATAAATATTGAACTTTAAATTCATTATATTCGTGCGACATCGTGTATGTAACAAGGTATACTCAAATTGAGGCCATATTAATTTCTAAATCCGTAGTGTAATAACTAGCATTATTTAAAGAAATAGTTAATATCAGGGAATCTATGAAATAAATTAATTTCATAAATTATATATTCTCTTTCCTACTCCTACGTTATATATGGATGAAGTATCATACTAAAATCTAGAAAAATATATGGATGGAGTATCATACTTGCATCTATAAATATTATAATTCGGTTAGTTTTCGGATTTTTTCCGGTTTTGGATTTTCGGATCGGATTTACAGATTTGATATTGAAACCCATATCCAATCCAAAACCATAGGACTCGGATTGGGTATATCCAATATAATTTTAGGATCGGATTTTGGATTTCGGTTATTTTTGCCATCCCTAATCAGATGGATAAACTCAAAACCTGTTATCACTTTAATTTCGACATGAATGTGTAGCTTTACTATCGATTTACAACAATACCTTATCTGTTTCGACTTGAGCAATTGGCTCATCAATTTGTACTCTGTCACCAGGTTCTGCTCCGAATGTAAAGTAAATAGCACCACCGTAAGGAAATGAATTTCAAAGTCACTCTAATATTTTAAAGGTGGAAGTTGGGAGAAAAAGTTAGCATACTCTTTAAGAATGTTGCTAGGGTTCCATCAGTTATGGATTCCCCCATAAAAGGGACAACTGCATCAACCAGGTCACCTGCTTAAGAGAAAAAAAAAACAGAGTTATAGAAATAAGGGTAAAAATATCCATCTAATCTTATGCTCAGATGGGACACAAAAATAGAGAATGTAGCGAAAATCAATGTCAAACGATACCAAAAAGTGAAGCACAGATCCCTGCCTATAAAGAAAAAATTTGTTGACTACAGAATATTTGAAATACATAAAAGGCAAACATATGTATATTTCTCAAATGTATGGCATTTAAACAACAAGCTTTGTGTGAATAATACAAAATGAGAAAACAAGATTATGAGGATCATACCATCCTCTGAAGAAAATAACCTCTTCTGTGTCTGCACTTGCTGATGAATGGCCATAAATTCCCTGGAATCCACACAATAAATAAAATCCGATTGAAAAAGGAGAATCCTACTAGATGCAAAATACAGGTAAAAGGGGAAGCAAAATAGATGAATATGGCTTGTGCAGAACAAAATTATCTCAAACTAGTTTTATATCCTTAACTTGTCACAAACCTAGTTTAGACAGTGATGACAATGGCTATAACACTGGAAAAATGCTCACTATTCAACTTAAATTGTTCTACATAAATTCCATTAAATATGAAAATATGATTTGAGCTTTCAACTGCTTTTATAAATTCGTCCTCATTTTACACGATCAAATATTCTTTTCAAACACGCTAAACGGGTATATAACTTCAGAAAATTGGTTTCCAGGCATTTTACTCGAGAACATATTCTAGTCCTGCGCAGTCTGGATTCGAGCAACAATTTTGAGTCTACCCTTGTAAACACCCCTTGATATTATCTAAATTTGATAATTAAGCTGAATAAACCATATTCGCTGAAGTAATAAATGAAATAATCCGGAAAATAACTAACCTTGCTGGCCTCAAATATGTTGAACGCCCTATCATGATAAAAACAATAGTAGAAGTTAAATGAAGACCGTGAACTCTAATAGAGAAACAATAGTGGAGAGAATATTACCTGGAAAAATGAGGTGACACAAATTTCGTGCATACCCAGCTCCGCTAGAATGAGATAAAATCTATTAACATATTTAGAACAAGGTTGGAGTGAGTTAAAATTGGAAATCAAATGTTAAACATAGCATTAGTTCACAGGAAGCAGCATTTTATCATTTTGTAAATTTACAGCTCAACCCCGCGCATAATTAGTTAGAAACTGAAACTAACTTATCAAAAGTTCAAAACTATGTGATGCCTTAAAATGGAACAACCTAATAAAGCTGAAGGATTTTATAAACAGAAAGATAAACGATCCAATATTGAACAGCTGGCTGTAGTTGTCTGACTTCTCCTAGACATGGGTATGTCAACTATTACATAAAATTCTCAATGAAACGCCAGACTTCTCACTCACATTTCGTATCTTCTATTTAAACTAACTAGCAATATACCCAATAAAGAAAAGACCGAACAAGTGAATTGCCCATTCTAATGTGATTAAACCACTGCTAAATGTGAGTTTTTCACGTAACATAACTACCCTATTTTTTTTATGTGAATATCTGCAAATACACACGTACAACTCTTGGTGCCATACAGCTTTCTAAAAGGGTCTTACCGCGAACTTTTAATCGTAATGTTGCAAATGATTGATTTTTTTTTATTTGCTGAAAAATGCAACAAAACATAGGCTTTCACCTGTTAGTTTTATAATTGTTTTACTCTTTCGATTTCCTTTAATTTGGATAATTCCGTCAACAATTACTATTACGAATGCGCAATTCTTCTAATTTGTCAGTACATTCATGAGTTATCATAAATGTGAATCAAAAAATCATTTCACATCTCGATGTACACATGTTTTAGCAATATCTCTCGTCTCGTGTATGTTAATTAAGGCCACCTTCCACATTTCATAACATTACGCCATTTTATAATCACGGGATACACCTAAAAACAAATAAAACAAATAAAAATTTTAAAAGCGTAAATTATACCTCAGCTCCGGAACCCGAGTTAATTTCCGGCACACATCCTGCAGCCCTAGACGCTCGTAAAGACTGCCCTAAAACCTAATCAAAACAAAAGGTAAAACAAGGGCCAAAACTGTAACAATTATAATTCTCTAGGATAAAAATGTAATAAATGAAAATAGTATACCGAAGAACAAGAAGCTCTACGCCTCACAACGCTAAACATCCCTTCAAAGCTACTGCAAAATACAAATTCATCAATATTATTATATATATACATATATATATATATATATGAAATAATATATGAGATAATATATAAGAGAGCAGATCTTAGAAAAGAAAAATATCAAAGGACCTGATTAGGGTACGATGTTACGTCTTAAGGCTAATATTTTTATGTATTTATGTATGGAAGATTATGATGTGAGTTGAATAAGCCAATTTGTTTTTTTGGGTAAAGACTTTTCTTTCCTTTTTCCTGTAATGGAAGGTTTAGAGTGAATTACATGAGTGGTCACTATAGTATTACATAGATTTTCAATTTTACAATTTTATATTTTATATTTTATATTTTATGGAAAAATGTCTATTTTTTCAATTTTACATTAAGTATTAAAAATTTAAACTAAAAACTTCCTCACTTTTATCAAATTTCATGGCTTCTTTCTCTCTTGTCATTGTTTCTGATTTTTTTTTATTACACTTTTTAGTGTTTCCCAGTTAAAACATGTGCATGAGATAGGAATGAGAAGTGATAAGATTTGAGCAACATTTCTAATGCATCAAATTTTGGGTAACATATAAGGATCGAACCTGTTCTAGCATAAAAGTTTAGACTTTCTTTTATTGAGTTCCTCAAAATTAGTGGGAAATTGATGTTTGCGGACTTTGTTTAATTGAGGTCCTCAATTAAATTATTCTGTACATCAATTGAAATTTTATGGTTCTAGCATAAAAGGTTAGACTTTCTTTTATTGAGATCCTCAATTAAATTATTTTTTACATCAATTGAAATTTTTAACGTTTGATGATTTTATTTGTAAAAAGCTAAAATGTCTCCGAATTCCTAAGTGCTATGATTATGGGCTTTTTTCGCGAAATCTAACGGTTAAAAAATATCTTATATATCAAACACACATAATTTTTTTTTATTAAAAAACAAAATAAGTTGCTTTTAATAATAATGACAAAAAAATTGTTAAAATAAGTCACTTATTTTTTTACCTATAAATGACTTATAACTTATTTTTGTTAACAAGTAATTTTTCACTTATTTTTAACTTATAGGTGACATGGAAATATACAAAATAATTTAATTATAAAATTGTAACTTTTTTATGAGTAAAAGATAAAATAAGTCTCTAAATTAATAACTTTTCTGATTTTGAGCTTTTTCACGAAAGCCAACTTTTAAAAAGCTTAAAAATCTAATATATCAAACACCCGTAACTTTTTTTTATTAAAAAGCAAAAAAAAACCGAGGTAAAGAAGATAAAATATATATATTCGTGAAAAAATTATGTTTTCTCTCGTGAGCGAAAATGTTTTCCGCCTATTTTTGGGTGATATAATTCCATTTGTTTTCCCTAAAAGATGAAAAATATTTTACTTACTTTCTTATTTTTCTATCAATCAATCAAACATAAAATTCATTTTTTCAGGAAAATATTTTCCCTTGCCATTTTTCCCTTGAAACAAACAGATCCTAGAGAGAAAGTTACTAAAATTAGAAATATATGTGGAGGGAGAAAAAATAATAGAATAGAATAAAATATATAGTTTGTTATTATAGAGATGTTAAAATAGAAAAACTGAAAATTGTTGTGAGTCTTATTAGCTCAGTATATATATTATATATGAGACATAGAGAGAACATAGAGAGAGGGAACCGTAGGTCTTTATTAATCAGAATTGTGTGTGAATGAATGTAAAATACAAGACCCCTAACCCTCTTTATATAGATAGAGGAGTAGGGTTGCCCATAAGGTACAAGCCCAATAGTCCAATATATATCCTACAACACTCCCCCTTTGGACGTCTTGAATTCTTCGTCTTCATGCAGTCGATCTGAGTCGAGTTCATTCGCAGTGCTAAACACATAAAAACCTTAGGGACGGAAAACTCAGTGTGGGAGAAAACCGGTACCTAGGAGAAACTGTGTAGCCGAATGATATAGGCCGAAATTTTATGTAATTAACTAACCACAAAACAGTGTGCCTCATCAAAATCTTGCCAGAGCAAACCCAATGGGAAAATCTTTGATCGAAGGAAAAAGAGTGCAACAGTGGTAGTAGTAGAGGATCAACCACAAAACAGGTGCCTCATCAAAACCTTGCTAGAGTAAACCCAGTGGGAAAAACCTCTAGGACAAAACAATACACAGTGATAAGAAGTATACAACAGCATACTCTTCCTAATTTCGGCAATCTTAAGTGATGTATGATGGGAACGTGTCTCGCTAAAAACCTTGCCAAGGAAAACCCAGTGGGAAAAAAAACATTGGTCTAAGGACAAAAGGAGTACACGAGCATGCGACTGGATGCTCCCCCTCACTTGCACACGACAGGGTACGAGGATTTCGACTAAGTAGTAATTAGTGCAATAACCATTCACCTGGATGCTCCCCCTCACTTGCACACGACTGGGTGCAATGATTTCATATTCGAATAAAGAGTACGAGCATTCGACTGGATGCTTCATTTACTTGCACACGACTAGATGCAAGAAAATCTAACGTGGAATAGAACGAGCATTCAACTGGATGCTCTTAAACTTCATATGTGAAGATTTATTTCGGCAAGAAATGCTAAATAGCATAATCTAGTCATGTCTCTCTTGATCGATAACAACAAGTTGTCCTCAAATACGACAAGCGTTTTATCTGGATCGTGAGACAGAGCATATGTAATTCAAATATGGCTAATACGAGCTCGAAGCCATATACACTCTCTAGTCGTCTCATAGAGCACAAGTAAATCAGAATGATTCGTTTGGAGTCATTCCAAGACCTCCAAGATATTGCCTTATTCCTAATGGTAAAGACAGACCATGTTAGGAATATCCCTTATGCGGGTCTGATAAGTAACCGGCATCGGTATAACCGAAAAGAGTTGCGTTAATTCGAGTACCGAAGGGGGTAGGTACACTCGATTACGCAAATGGGATAAACTAGCACACTTCCAAAATTACCATAAGGTAAGGGAATGTGTCTTTAGTGCCATTTCGATGGCAACGTGTTAACGCAATGCTGTGTCGAGCTATACCATTCACAGCATACGAGATGTTTGTCATAGGACATTAGACCAAGTACAATGATGCGCTTATTGTACTTAGATATGAACATGATGGTTCAACATCTCGTCATCGTCTCATCAGGGACAGACTGGGTCTATATCAATGTCTAGTGATCGAACGATCATGGGAAAATCTGAGGACTTAGCGTCATAATGACTAAAACGTCATAACACCTTCTGGGTGTAGTCTGAATCATGGACTTAGATTCAATCTTTACGGGTCTCGATCATCAGGCCGAGTCACTACCGTTTCTTCCCAAGATCATTCATCTCGAAGGCAAATCCAAAAGTGGATCGCATAATAAAAACACGCAAGGGCATAGTACTTGTTCAAGTATCCCAAGCTGATCAAGTACTCACTTAGGCGGTATACCACATCCGCTCGGATTATATTAATCCATATAGTGAACGTCTCATTAAATTGAGATCGTGTTCCGTGGTCAGGAACCACTTGATTCAAGCATTATGAAGTCACACAGGGATCTTTATCCACGTCTCTAGTCTAAATCACCACAGAGATAAGATCGTGACCACAATCACATGCTGCATAATCAGTTTTTCAGAAACTACTAAACTGATAAAGTAGAGGACCGTTATAACGTCCATTACGAGGAAATAAACTATCTCGTAATCAATTCCAAGGTGTAAGAGAAGTCTTGCGCTACTAGGCGAGCATTCTACAATCTCATTATTCTCATCATTTTTCCTTATGAATAACCAAATAAACGAATTCGTTTAACATTGGTGGTGTTGGAGCTACAGGTCCGAACACACTTTCGCTAAGGAGTCTACTTGGATTGTAAGTTTCCATTAGTACAGTCTATTCTCCATTGACTTCAGGCAACGGTACATGGTTCCCTGTCATAATTTGTTCATATTATCAGTCGTCACCGAATATATGAACAAGTAATCAATGACAGTCTCGTTTCGCTTCAATATCGTCCAAGATATCATGATCGACAGATATTTCAAGATTCTCAGGATGAAGAGAAATCACACATCTCCTAGATCCTTTATAATCTCGTGCGACGAACGAGTTTCAGTTCACCACCTCAGGGGATGAACGAATTAAGAACCGGTCAACTTCCTCATATCTTGGGAAGGACGACAGACTGACGGCCGACGACAGCATCATTTGCTTGGCTGGTTCGGCCAAAACAACATGTTACGATAGGAACACGACGTCCGACAAGGACGTCAATCTTTGCAAGCATTTTGCAGCAGGTATAAATGATCTCGTGACATCTCATAAAGTCATTAAATGTGTTTGGCATTTAGTTAGACTTGAGGGAGTCTATGCACTTACTTATCACTAAGTGCAGTTTTGGGGATCAAGCTAAGACTGAGTGGGTTATGGCACGTTACTTCACGTCGTTTCTTATCAACGGTAACGTGCAAATCTCCCCCTAACGACGGGGAGAACTATCTTAGCGATGTCACTTTTTCATATTATGTGATAAAGAGATCGCTTGCCAAGGTTACTCTATCAAATGATAGGTAGGGGATTCATAATCGACTTATGTCCCCTTCAGAGGTCCATATTTTGAACGTTATAGCGGCTCAATCAAAATATTAATTAATCACTCTAAACACGCGTTAATATGAGACTTCTGGCTCATAACCAGTAACCAGCTGGTACGCATATGGTGTTTGAGTGTCTATGGGCCTCATGACAGACTAATGCAGCAAAATAGCATGACCCCACACGAAAATATAAATCTTGGTGCGCAAGACCAAGAAGTGCGTGCAACCATTTGCAGTCGCATCATCAAACTTTCCGTGAGTCCATTTGGGTCTGAACATAATCGACATGATGTTCAATTTCAATTTCCAAACTCAAGTAATTCAAATCGAAATTTCGATTCTTACTCTTCGAAATTATCAAGTCGACTAGACTTTTCAGGATAATCCGGATCATGAGCCATCAACTTAATGATAGGGCTAAAAGTTTGGAAAGTGCTGCATTTATGTTGACAACATTAAAATGTGACCATATTGTCGATGCATCAACCATAACCATTTATATTTTTGGTCCGTCTTATGGTTGGATAAGTCCACAGTAACTCATTCAATTCTTTACAAGAATTCTACGAGTTCATTTCATGATCTTTACACATACTAGTCTTTCAAAGTGAGCATTAGTGGCATGAATTTCGGATTAATCACGAAATATATCCTCAAAAAGAATCCAAATGCGATGCGATTATAAATCAAGTATCGTCTTTTGATCCGGTAATATCTCATCCGGTCAATGCCACAATATCAAAATGCTCTTATCAATCGACGACAGGCGAATGATAGTACAGACAATCATGTCTTATCATCTAAATCATTTATCATTTCGACGACAGGTGAAATGATAAGGTAACTTTAAATGCTTTAAAGAATGTGGTAGCAACCACTTGAAAGACATTTCAACTCCTCTAAAATACGTTTTTGGTCGTATTGAATGGAGGCTATGTAAAAAAAATTTAATTCTTTCATGAGCTATTACCAGATAACACTGGTTTTCTCGAATATTTTATAACTCAACAATGTACGGCAGGACCTACATGAGTATAAGACCTCATATTTGACAAATCAATTTGGTTTTACCAAAGATTTTGATTTTGGAACGACAGGTCCAGAATCGTTGTCACTGAGTACTCTTTTAGGCATGTAGTTGGTGAAATTATGTGGTACACTGTTACCCCCTATTTTCAAAAAAATCAACTACCACAAGTATTGCCTAAAATTTCATAATTTAAAGTTTGGTCACATTTGTCAAAGAAATTTGCTCAAAAACACTTTAAATTATTTCGAGAAATTTCGTAAACAGGCAAACCATAATACAAAAGTATGTACAAATGGAAAAATAATAATCCAAATGGAAAATATAATCCAGATGAGCGAAAAAATGGCTCAATGATTTATCAAAATCAATAAAAAAATGTCTCAAACTCATTTAAGCCACAAAACTGAGGGTCTCAATAGTTTCCTTTCAGTTAGCTTTACCCACATTAGTATCGGTTTTTTCACCTTTTTAATAGTTTTGAACTATTTAAGGAGTAACCGTGCATGACCTTTGTCTTTATAGCATAGAGTTGCCTCATTGAGCATTATCTCTTGCTTTGTGACAACGGGCCATATTGTTCCTTTCAATTACTGGGGTAATTTTCTTATTCAATAACAGATGGGTGATAAAGGAACATGGTGAATATAAATTCACGATACTGCTTATGGAATACAATTTCCAAGCTAGTATATTGGTGAAGGATTGCTCCAATATGTCAATTTCAGACATTTGTTCACCATAGACGTCATCACGTCTCAAATGTGGCGGCGGAATAAAATCAACGCATTAGCATTCATCATGAGGGTAACAACAAACTCGTATTTTACTCATCAAAGATGGCATCCAAAAAAAAATTGGGCATCACATTTTTCACACATAGGGTGAGTAACATGTGGTGACGGATTAAAATCAACGTTTAAACAGTCATTTCGCAAGTATGTTTTACGATTTTTTTCATCATAGATGGCATCCAACATGTGTTGGGAGTTCTGGATTATTTATCATATAAAACGACTGGTTTATATGTTTATGGTTTGCATAAGTACAAACGTTTTTTTCGAAACGACAGGTTCGAAAACATTAGTTTTGCTTCTCATGTGAATCGGTTCTCATTGATCGAACGACGGGTCGATACTGAAACACCAATTCGGCAAAACATACATCACTATATAAACACACTCGGGTAAATTATTATTTAGTCAACCCCTTTCGGTAGCTCTACTTGAAAAACGACCAGGAAAGACGGTGAGAGTGAAGGGCACGAATACCACTTAAAACCCGACCTCATTAGGATATCGACTTCCGCCTATATCTTTCCTAGACATCGTATCCAAATAGGTGAGCCTATTTAGGGAAGATTCATAATTTTTTCAACTTAAATGTGAATATATATGATTTCGCAAATTATCATATTATACATATGTGTACATGGCAATAAATAAATTAGTACATGATTAACTAATATTTTATATTGTACCTGTTTGCATGATTGACATATATATTGCAATATATATTTTCTAATAAGGAAATCAAATTAATCAAGATTATCATCAATCTAGAATTTATTAGTAATTACCAATTTACACTAGAAAGATTTAGTCAATATTTTATTATTACATTTTTATATGTGTAAGTTCTATACATGATAACTAAATCATTCATGTAGTTAATATATTTTATTTACCAATTTACAATATACACGCAATTTTCATACATGGTAATTTTAACATGCAAGTAAGCAATATATTTTTAATTACCAATTAATTCTATATATGGTAATTTTTTTAACATGTAAAATGGTTAAATTTACATGGAAACATATCAATTTATTCAATTAACATGCAATTTTTTTTATTCACTTGTCTTTTTAATAAATAAATATATATATATGTGTTAAAAACAGTATATATGTGTTATAAAAGTCAATATTCGGTCTAAATATTCACCCACATGCATATATATATATATATGCATGTGGGTGAATATTTAGACCGAATATTGACTTTTATAACACATATATACTGTTTTTATACATGTAATATATTACAGGGACTATCCGTGTAATTTCAGCAAACTATATATCTATTTACAGCATTATTACAGCTTCAGTCCATAATTTCAGACAAGTTTCAGTTTAGTCCTTTAGTAATTAACATGCACAGTCAATAGTTTCAGCGAATTACAAAACAATCCTACTGTTTTCAGTTTTTTTTACAGATTTAATCCACAGATTAATACATGTTTTACAATTACATGATTTCCGATTTACAACCCGATTATATGTATTTTACTGATTTTTTTTTGTATAAAAATACAATTTTACAGTACACGATACATATTACATATCAATAGGCTTTTATGGACAGTTTGATCATGTTTTAGTTATCCATACAAGTAACAAACTCTAATACACATGAATTATATACTACGGTATATTTATCATGTTTTAGTTATCCATAAAATAATACGTGCGATCGCATATATGGAATAAATTAAGTTTTGAATTCGGTACCTTACGCACGGTATGTTGGTGAAGGTCGATATAGCAAAACCCTAAAAATCCGGATAAACCTCAAGGTTTATAAATACCCAATATCCTTGCGTTTACCCAAAATTTCCAATATCAGCGAGCGTATATCATAATCTCCACGAGCAAAGTGCTGATAACGTGTTGTGAGTCTTATTAGCTCAGTATATATATTATATATGAGACATAGAGAGATGGAACCGTAGGTCTTTATTAATCAGAATTGTGTGTGAATAAATGTAAAATACAAGACCGTTAACCCTCTTTATATAGATAGAGCGGTAGGGTTATAAGCTCACTTGGGCCCATAAAGTACAATCTCAATAGTTCAATATATATCCTACAACAAAAATGATATAAAATTAAATTTTTATCCTAAAAAGTCTGAAAGTGTGTTAGTTTAAAAACAATGTTAGCATAATTGATGCGGTTGCTATTAGACACAAAATATTTCCAATATATGTCTCCAAATATTTGAAGCTTTTAGAGTGAAGTTGTATGAGCTTTCTCTTTGACAAGTACTAATGAGACAAATTCCTAAAAAATTACTTTTTCATCGGTGACAACAAACAATTAGATTGATCAATCAGGTTTAGCTGAAATTTTTCTCATACTGTGTATGTGTAAGTTTCATGTCAAAATTTAAGTCAGTTTTCTAATATATTTAGGATGTTTTGTTAAAATTATTAGAAGAATGTATTAGCGCAATTGGATATTTTGTTGGAATATGGGGATGATGTATCTAATTTGAGGCCTCCATAGTTTGGGCCCAGACCCTAACATATGAGCAGCCTCGGATGTCGTAGAGAATATTAGTCGTATTCACTTCCTAAGAGATTTTTTTACGAGATTTTTTAAATGAAGGTTTTGTGTCGAATTTTTTAGTCACTTGGTTCAGTAAAAAAAAAGTTAAAAAATAACTTATAATCTATTTGTCGGAAATATATTAAAATGTAAAAAATAAATTAAAAGTTGATTTTAAACATAAAAAAATATATTATAATTTACACGAGAAATATATCAAACTGTAAAAAAATAACTTAAAAATTGTTTTTTTTTTGTCTTTTTTTTAGTGTTTGTTTGAATTATTAAGTAAAAAAAATAACAAAAAGTTACGAAAATAATATCTTTTTTTATCATTTGTAAAGTGACAAACACTTAAAAATCTTATAAGAGTAATTAATTATAAACACATTTTTTATTAAAATGTGACATCACACTAATAAGCTCCCATCGTAAGTGAACTCTTGACGAAAATAGTCGTATTCGACTTGTTAATAGGATCTGATGTTCGTATATGTACAAAAGAAATGAACACAAGTAGATGCCAAAATAGGCTAAACATGAACAAAAACCCCAGTTTGTTAAAAACTCGCTCGTTATAAAAATAAAATAATATTTATCGACATATTTATGCTTTAATAAACTAATATAGTTTATTTTCTTTCTATTGAGAGTCATAATTTAAGCCAAGATCTTATGTTGAAGTTGAACCAAGTGACAAACCAAGATCATTTTTTAGTCTGGAAAAAATACGTTTATTATATCAAACTATTTTGCTGTTAACGATTTGTATAACCACATTTTAATTTTTCTAATTTGAACAGCACACTATAATAAATTACCCAATTTAGGTATCACTATCTAAATTAATCACGCAATCATGTCACATGACATCACGTGCTTGATAAACTTGAACGTGAGAGGTTAATTTTGTCATTACGCATCAAAATATGTCATTCTAAAATAACGTTTTCTCCCAAATTTGAACTATGTGCTGATTTTTGTTATGTGTGAAATTGGGAGAAATGTTTTTCTAAGATGATATATTTTGGTGTAGAATGACAAAATTACCCTCTTACGTTAACGTTTGTCAATCACGTATTGTCACGTGACATGATTTCGTAATTAATTGATACCTAAATTGAAAATTTTCTTATAATTTGTTACTTAAATTGAAAAGTTTTCTATTATGTGATAGCAAAATTGAAAAAACTAAAAAAATAGGTGACAAAATCGTTAAAAGGTACATAGTTTCCTTTCTTAGTATTTTCTTGCTGCAGTATGTTTTGTTACCTTTTGACTGGAAATAAATTTTTACTACATATATATTCTATTATAATAATGAAAGTATTGACATAGTTTTTCCAAAAATGAGCATGTTTTTTTTTTTTTGAAATTACTCATATAACTTAATTCCATTCAAATGCAAAAAATGGGACGAAAAAATTCTTTAAAAAAAAAGTTATATCACAGACGGAATTAGTGACGGATTTTGCTTTTTAATACCCTAATCGGGGATGGGATGCCGACGGATTTCAAATTTACTGACATATATTGTAATTTAGCGATAAATTTCTAACAGATTTGGTCGTCTCGAATTGTAACTTTTTTTGTAATCCCAATGATTCTATGTTCTGTTTTACGCATCTATTCCCTATATTTGATCAAAACCACACACACTTCTTACCCATTCAGATATCTCACGTCATTACGAGTCGCACACGTAATGTATGAATGACTGTTCTATTGTGTACCCCTTAATTATTATGTTCTATTAAGGGCAATTTTAGTAATTATTATAAATCTACATAGCAGAAAATAGGAAAAATATGAAAAAGTGCATATAATTGGTAATTAATTATAAAAAATCCGGACCATAAAACAATTTTAAATATTAGTGCATATGTTACATGATGCTACTACATATGCTACATGATGCTACTTATTTTTATTGTTTGTTTTTAACTTTGATGCTACATTATATATAACAAAATTTGCGGTTTTGAAAATTAAGTATATTTTTATGTAATGATGAATGATTTTCAGTATACATTCCTTCAATATATTTCTTTCGCCTACGACAATTACTATTTAATTGTTTTTAAATACGTACTCTCATAGCAAAGTATTGACAAACTACAAGGGAAAAACTTAGGTTTTGTACTAATTTTAGACAAAAGCAGACCAAAAAACATCGGACTACTAATTATTTAAGCGAAATACAGTTTCATGACAATTTTTGAAAATAATTCGACAATAATAAATTTGTAATAGATTCGTTATTGTTAATGGGTTGTCCATATTATACTTAATAGTACTACTTACACCTAAACATGATAATTTCGCGGATTTCAAATCGATCTGATCCGAAGTGTAATTCTATTCGACTCGGATCGGGTTTAAATGGGTAAAAATGTAACTTAAAAAAGTGCAGCTTAAAACTCGCTCTCTCCTCTCTCTCATATACATTAAACTCTCTATTTTATATTATTTTTATATTATAGTTTTAAATCAAATGATTTTTTAATCTAACTAACAAATTTTATTTGAAATTTTTGACATTTATGAATTTTTATTTTTATTTTTTTTAAAAATATTTTTTAAAAACGGGTCAAATAGGTCGGATCAGATCGAATCGGATCAAATGGGTAAAATTACAACGTGTACTCGAATCTGATCGGGTCAAATTGAACCCACGAAATTATCATCACTACTTACACCTAACTAGATTCAATACAATACACAAAATGAATCCAGATCTGGACAGTATGGTTACTATTGCAATCCTCATATGTTATCACTATTCACTATTTACAAACGAAGGGGAAAATATGTGAAGAGCCTCAAAACTACATGTAGTGTTATTTTTAAAATCTTACAATATTGCACGTATGGACTTCCTGTATATAGGAGCCAAGTAAAAGGAATCTGAATACATAACACAATCTCACGAATCTTATATATAATTATATGGTTTATTTTTGTTTTTCTCATGCTAGCAAACTATTGATAAACTAAAAGAGGGGTGCAATCATACCAGCACTAATACACCGGATCTCATTAGAACTTCCCAGTTAAATGTGCTTGGGAGAGAGTGATATTAGAATGAGTAACCGTCTGAAAAGTTCTCGTGTTGCACCCCTTTTTAAAAAAAAAACCAAACAAACTAAAAGGGAAAAACTTAGGTTTTTAAAAATACTCAATGGGAAGCTACAACACTAATCTTCATATCTTCAGATAATGTGTCTTTGTTAGGTGGAGGAGTCGGGAGTAGCGTGAGTGCAATTATGCCGCTCATTGCAGCTGCAAAGGCTCCCACTACAAAGGCGGGTAAGTTGCCACCGCCAAACAACTCATCCCATGGTCCGCTTGTTAACGACACTATCAACTGTTAATCGTAAATGAAGCTATATTAGTCCATGTACAGGGGGGAAATAGAACTGGATATCACATTTAATATGATTTTGCTTTCAGTTATTCCATACATGTTAAAAAAAAAGTAAGAAATGAAAATCAGAAATAAGTTATGTTTTTTTTTTTTTTATTATTGTGATCATCATGTTTGTATAGCGAATATTACCTGCGGTATAACTACAGCAATATTCATGACTCCCATGGAGAGACCTAAATAATAAGAGATGAAACACCCCCAACATCTTGTAAGTTATTTAATTATAATAAATACTTAATGCAAAATATTTTTAAATATACAAAAAGGAATTAGTACGTTACCTTGTCCACCACCAAAGGAATTGGAATAAATGGAGGCAAGAGCAAACGGGATGGAGTATGCGACCTGTAGAAATAAAAAAAATAAATTGTAAATTAGTAATAATAACAAGCCATTTTGTTGAATGCCACTGAAGAAAAAGTTTTCAATTACTACAATTTATATATTGTGACTTGACTGAGTTTGTATTTACGGCTAGTTTGTACGTTTGATTATAGACAGTGGCGGAGGTAGGGTTCGAATATGGGTTGCCGGAATTTCAAGAAAAAAAATGCGAAACTAAACAACTATATTTTTATAAATTTATATGTAAAATACACAATGTTTGGCAGGTTTTTCATAATGCGTACGGGGATGACTTTAGCAACTGCTAGCCCCATGCCAACTCTAAAAGGCCAGCTAACATAAAAAAGCATCTAATTATAGAACTAACCGCCTGAGGAATCCCCAAAACCGCAAATAGAGCAAGCGCTGCCGCCTTTACTCCTGGTTCGGGCTTCCCTCCACCCTCTTCTGCTCTATGGTGTCGTTGAGATTGTGCCACCTTACTAATCCATACAGTCAAACCCAGACAGACCGCCATCAAGATATTTGAGAATCCCCACGCGTTAATCCCACCCTTAACTCCCCGTCCTATAACCATGACCCCAACAGCCGTGACCGCCCCTACTGCTGAGTTGAGCATCAGACCCAAAGACCCCGCATGGACCCCATCATCGTACGCCTTCGTCCCAACGACACCACCGTACACCTCCCTTCCCATCCAATCCGTGTCGTACAATAAGAACGCGAAAAAACCGGTCGATTGCAAACTCACAACCAACAAAAATATCCACATAGACCTTGGAAACCTACATAAGGCAACAAATAATTCCCCCAAAAAGGGCACGGTCTTCTCCCCATCCTTTTTTTCAATTTTAGCAAGTGGTTCCTCACCTACTACTAAAATCGCAAGTATGGCTAGAACAAGTAGTAATGTTATGGATATCAAGAAACAACTTTTGAGGTTGGCGCAATACACGTTGCACGCTTTGGTTAACGTGAAAGGAAATATTTTATATAGATGGGAATAAGCGCCTGCAGCATAACCCATTATGCTTCCGACCTGTGTGAATAAAGAGAACGTGGCGTTCGCGTTGCGTGTTTTTATTTGATCCTCGCCGGACAAATCGGCAAGGAGGGCACGACAAGGGGCCATCAAGAGGTTGTTCCCAACATCTAGAGCCCAAAACCCAATCACAAACATCGTAATGGCTCTAGGCTTTGCGGCCTGGCCCAGTGTGTCGCCAGCCAAGCGACCCAGGTCGGCCGCAAAGCCTATGAGTATTACCGCCATAGTGATAAGGATTGTCGCTGCAGCAATAAAAGGGCGCCTCCGTCCGAACCTAGAGGTGCACCTGTCGCTGTAGTAACCAGCCAAGGGTTGAACGATCATACCCGAGATGGGTCCGCAAAGCCAGATGTAGGACGCCCACTGGTGGGAGATCCCCAAGAGCTGTACATAAGGGGTTAGTAGTGAGAATTGTAGTGCCCACCCGAACTGGAGCCCGATAGCTATAGTTGTAACCACCGCAATTTTCCATAGCGGCGTTTGATTGTGTGGCGGAGGTGGCGGTGGTCGTGACTGTTGTAGCTCTAGTGGTAGAGAGTGTGTCCCAATTTTGTCACTTGCACCATCATACATGTTACTATGTTAAGAGTTATTCTTCTTTCTTTCTTAGTATAGTAGTACACACTGTCTCATCCACTCTTGTCTTCTTGGTTTATATGCTACATGCTCTCTATATTAAAACTAACAACATGTCCAATTTTGTATCTTGCACCACTATAGGTAGTCTATGTATGCTGGAGTTGAAATTTTCAACATTTTGCACATCTATCGTTAATATTAGGTTTAACGTCTAGTGTGGACGTTTGTGGATGTGGTGACTAGAACAAGGCTAGTGTGGGCACTGCTTGTGAAAGTGCTTTTAACTTGTGGCTATATTGAGATGGCCAAACTCTAGTGGAAAACACTGTGCTTATACTTACTATTTAATTATGATTATATGTCAATTTTGATCGGTCAATAACTTGTATCAAAATTGTCAGAATAAAAATTTTTAAAATTTGATCATATAGTTCAAATGTTAAAATTTATAATTAGATTTTAAAAAAAAATCATTTCGACAATTTTAATACGATTTATAAACCAGTTAAAATTGAACGTAATTTCGTAATGAACAATTAAATGAAAACGGAGGAATTACATCTTATATAGTGTTTTATACTACTATATTAAAAAAAATGTCACCTTTTAAATACAACTAAAACTAGAAATAAAACATGTGTTTCGAAAAAAGAAAAAAACAATCCTATCGGATTTCTTACTGATTTATTGTATGATTTTTTTCTTCATACTCTATATAAGTTTTTTATAACACGTGTGCCCCCGCTAATTTGTATATTTTTAATTAAAGCATATATAAAATCTTTCACATTTTCATCGATTCACTATAAAAAAAATATCCAAATAGCGACGAGATTAGTGACGGTATTTTTTGTTACGAGCTTATGAACGACGGTTTTGTGACAATTTAGTCAATTTGTAACGGTTTTGTGACAATTTAGTTAATTTGTGACAGGCTTGTGACAACTTTTGACTCTTACTAAATCAAACATTATCTTGTAGCGATTTTCTTATCAAAATAGGAAGAGTGGTTGCAGGGACGGACCAAAGAGGGCTGGGGATGGCCACGGCCACCCGACGATTTTCAAAAATTTTATTTATTTATTTTTAAACATGTAATTTATATTTTTTTTTGACATATATATGTTGATGGTCCGCTATTGTTAATATGAGAGGTGCTTAGTCTAGTGGTAACATATGAACTTTACATGTGAAATGTGTAGAGTTTGATTCATGTTAGCTGATAATTTTTTAGTTTTCAGTTTTATTTTATCTTTTGTTCGATATATTTTTACACCACGGTACCACGAAAAATTTCATTCTGGTCTCATCCTGAGTGGTTGCAGGTGATGGATGTCTCCCATTATCCCTAAATTTCTATTAACTTTTTAGATCAACGGAGAAAGGCAATTATGTCAAATACTAACGTGTATAGCATCATTTAAGGATATTATTGATTAGAGTATATTTTATTCTTTTAAGGATATGGTCTATTTTATGGTTATAGACTAAGATAGTCACATCAGTTTTTTTATATGACTCATTTAACTTAAATATGAGTAAATTGTTCTAAAATTCAAATATCCCTCAAATATAAGTGATTAAGATGTTCACTTATAATTAAAATAATAATTTATCTCTTTTTACTTTTCTCTTATTCTCTCTCATTTATTTATACTTTTCACATATAAATTAATAAAATAACAAAAAAATGAGCTGTATAGTTTTGATAGAGAAATTGATAAAAAAAAAGCTGATAATTTGTATAAATCAAAACGTTTACTTATAAGTTGTAAAAATGTACTTTTTACTTTAAATACGAGAAAACTTGTAAGTTATTTAATGTGATTGCTCTAGTAAATTAATTTGGGTTGAAAAAAATTGATAGAAGTATATTAAAATATATTAATATTTAGTTATGATAATAAATTTGATAGGTAAACTGAAAAATGTATAAAGTTAAACTGTTATCCTAAAAATATAAAAGTGATGTTAATTAGATTAAATATGAGAAAAAATGTAATAAAACTGGTACGCATGCTCTAGTAATCTGAAGTCCGGTGGGTAATTTTAATGGTTTTATTAGAATTGGCAGAATGATTTGGAGGCTATGTTCAAGAAATGAAGTATTTGGCGCTCTCAAGTTATGAACCTATTGGTGTTTCAACAGAAGAATTATTCCAAGATAGTACCATATGCTTAGTTTTGTTTTATTATGACCTTTTTATTCTGTTATGTTCTTTAGTTCCTATTTTAGGGGGTTTTGATGGTTATATCAGATTTTATATATGAGCAGCTTTCTAGAATTTTGGGTGCTTTTAACTCTTTCCTTTGATCACATTGATCCGATTTTATAGCGGAGAAATAAGGTTGGAGGTTATAAGGAGAAAATAAGAGGGTTAATTGACTCATTTTTTCAGTTAATTTTGCTCAAGTGAAACCAAAATATCAGCTGTATTTTTTCCTATTTGATAGACCTATATTCAAACTTTGCTTTGATTGTAAGTTGTGTATTTCTTTTGATATTAGCGACTTTGGCCGGATCTGCCAACCTGGAACATAACCCATGTGAATATTCTGAATTATTTTAATAAAGTTAACCTATTTACCAAAAATAAATAAAAACTAAAATGATTGAAATTTGAAATGCTTTCCAAATCAGTTGCTTTCAAGTTTCACGTTCATCAATCATTATATAGTTTTTTTTTTTCCATCTTGCATAGCGTGATTGCTGGAAATTCAGAATTTGAACTTTCTATATAGTTTTTCTTTCTGTAATATAATGAACTAGTTGAAACGACATACTATCAATGTCATTACAAGCAAATTCGATTTGAAACACAATTCTGTTAAATGTATATTATCCTTCACCCCGTCTTTTTCCAATCTTTATAGTTATCCAATCTTTCCAGCTACATCTTTGAAAATCTGTGAACATGTGTTGATTGATATTAGTCTGTTGAGAAAAATCAACATTTTAATATTTCTTTCCTTTGTCAAATTTCTGAAAATTTATCTTTAATGACGACTCTTATAATAACGGAATTTGTCTTTTACGTACCGTCTTTGTTCAGACTCTCGGTGGTTACATTTAACCTGGTTATGGGTACAGTATGAGCACATTAATTAGTTAATCTATTAATATTCATTTAAAAAGAATACAAAAGTTTTTTATTTGCTTGTCTATATCATCAAGTACCTAATGCTGCTTTTACATTGTGGCATTATTGCCATAATAGAAAAGGAATTGTCTGAAATAAAATAAGGGAAAATATCCTATTTGTACATGTACTATGAGTTTTTAATGATAAGTAGGCGGGGTGTTTAAAAAAAACCGTGAACCGATGAACACAGACCGATCTGTTGGTTTGGTCTGCTCTGTTCCGTGTTTTCAACCTATATACTATGAGATTGGGTTATAAAAATTAAAAACCGTTCTTAATGGTCTGGGTTAGGGTTAACTAATTAAAATCTGGTCCGAACCGTAAAAACCGTTAAACGCACTAAAACCACTTAAGTATAAATATTAAATAACTAAGTATATAATGTATTAAGTATAGTAAATATAGATTTATCTAATCCATTTGTTTTTTAAATTGCAACTATAACATTTATTGAGTTTTATGTATTTTGTGTTTGACTTTTTTATTTTCAGATATAATTTATTATGTTGTCTTTATTTTATTTTTTTGGGTGCAAATCATGTTGTCTTTATTGTGATAAAGCGACAACCCGAAATCTAATCTAAAACCGAACCGGACCGTCGAACCCGAAACTCAATCGGAAACTGAACCAGACCATTGATCTGGTCTGGTTTGGGCTATAAGTTACATTGGTCCGGTCCGGGTTATATTTTTCTATCCCGTCTCAACCTGGTCCGGGCTTGGGTTTGACCAAAACTGTTCCAACCCGGATCGTGAACACCCCTAATCGCAAGCCTCTAATATGAATTTTATTAATTTTATCCCTCTACTATTGAAATCAAGCCAATTACTAATTCCGTTCGAAATCGATGACGTCATCACACTTTTAGTGTCATTTTACTTTTTTGCCCTCTATATATAGAATAAACTATAAAATTGAAATTTCCTAACTTATTTATAGAAGGGGCAATTAACAAAAACATACCCTACCCCTATTATATTAACAAAAACATACCATAATAATTTAAATTATCAAAAACATATCTATATATACTTATTATTTCTTAATCTAATCTCTCCCTCTAACTTAACATATATCTCTCTCACCTAACATCTCTCTCTAATCTAACATCTCTCTCTAACCTAACATATCTCTCTAATCGCACATATCTCTCTAACACACGATAATCGCACCCCTCTCTAGCACGTGCTAATCACCCATCTATCTCTAAAATGATTAAAAACTTACAAAATATGCATATGCTAATTATAAAACGTCATACCCTAATTTTAAAACTTTATACCCTGATTTCAAAAACTTCATACCCTAATTTCAAAAACTTCATACCATAATTTCAAAACTTCATACTCTAATTTTAAAACTTCATATCCTAATTTCAAAACTTTATACCCTAATTTTAAAATTTCTTACCCTAATTTCAAAACTTCATACGCTAATTTTAAAATTTCATACCCTAATTTTAAAACTTTATACAATACATATGAATTTCTCTCAATACTGTACATATGGATTCTTCTCTTTCAACTTGAAACCCACAATGTTTACAAGTCTCAAAACTCAATAAATAGAAAACAATCTCACAAATTTCATATATTTTTCATATATTATAGGGTATCAAATAGTGTAATATTTGTGTATTACGTATGTATATATCTGTATTTATATATATATGGATATCTATATAATTTAGATGATATTCGGTAGTTAGTGATGAGTTTTCGTGGTGGAGGAAGGGAGATAGATAGAGTTGAATATTAAAGAAAGATACATAGAAGAATGAAGGAGAGAGAGAGTAAGATCAGAGAGAGATAAAGAGAAAAATTGGTGAGAGAGAAGAATGAATAGATACATAAAAGAATTGGTGAGAAAGAAGAATGGAGGAGAGAGAGTAAGATCAGAGAGAGATAAAGAAAAGAATAAACAGAATTAAATTTAAATTTGTTTGGTATGTTTTTTATAATGAAAAGTTGTAAGGGTATTTTTTTGTAATTTAGTTTAAAAAGTAGTATGTTTTGTTAATTTATCGTTTATATAAATAAGTAAAAATAAATGTAATAAGTATAATAAATATATAAAACACTAAATTTAATAAAAGAAAAAAATTTTATTCAAATATACAACACAAAACTATTACAAACAATGTGATACGAAATCTCTTAATAAAAATTCAACATTCTATTACAAAACAACAAGAATAAGCTACAAAACGGGTATCTGCCATACATGATCCGCGCAAAGTTATTATGAGCTTCAAAAAACATCCAGATATTACGTTCCCAATTCACCACAAAATCTTCTAGCTCTTGCACAGAATTAGCATAATTTAGGAGAAATACTTCGCATATTTTCTATGAAAGTGATGCAAAAACAGTGAATGAACTATGATTATCTTGTCTATGTCGATAAACTGTACCTGACCTGTTATAACCCGTAAAAAAAAAAAAAAATAAAAAAAAAAAAAAAAAAAAAAAAAATTATTGATTTATTTATTAATAATTTAAATAGAGGTACTAGTTATTAAGGTTGCTTATATTAAGGGGCAAGTTAAATATAGCAGCAACTATTGAGAGTAGTATGTAATTATGTAAAAATCTAAGGTCTAAATTGAGTAATTCTCCTAATGGTTTAGTGGATGGGATTAAATAGGTAATCAAAACCGTACTTAATTCTTATAAGTTATAACACATAGAAGGGAGAGAGTTGCAGCTTTTAAGCTGCTTAGCCGTTTATTTTTCTGTCTTTGTATATATGTGAGAAAAGGGAGAAGGTATAACGGTAGCAAGATAATAAGACACATATAATCAAGAGAGAGAAAGCTAGGTCAATTCAGGTCTTGGGTTCTTCATCGAGGTAACAACTCGCTTATATTTTCTTTTTATATTATAGCTGCTATAAGATTGAGTATAAGTTACTTTATTGGTTTAAGTAATACTAACATAGAATTAGAAATTCGAATTGGTGTACCAGTCACATGATTACATAGTACTTATCTTGCAAAGTGTTGTGGATTGTTAAACTATAGAATTGGATGGCAGTACATGTAAATCCGTTATATTAGAGTATGCTTTGCTAAATAATCTGGAAGTAATCAAAATATATAGATTAATTAGGTCGCCTTTTATACTAAATAGGTATAAGTTATAAGTTTGTTGGCCTTTGAATTTTATGTTTGGATGTTGTAGTAATTAAAAAGGAATGAGCAGCTTATTATTGTTTTTGATGGGCAAACATTGATTATAGATCAGATTTATTTCACAAAATAGCTCTTTTCTATCTCGGATTACAAGTTAAATGGATTTATTTTTAAAGAGGTTTTAAGCTCGAAAAGGCAAACTTTAAATAGACTTTTCATGTAGTTACTAAATGAATCGTCATAGAGTGATTGATCACGTATTTAATCAAGCGTTAATCAACGAAACAAGTATGTAGGTTAGAGTTGGATGTTCATTCTCCTGCTATATCTTGTTGACAATCTAGAAATAGGGCTTAAATTTGTGATTGAACTAGGAAAGAAAAGGAAAAGGAACAGATACTGGTACTAAGTCGTAGTTCAAGTGAATTGGAAATTGTTTTCGTTATACCTCTGTATGTCTATCAACAGTAGCTTTGTATTTGTTAGTACACATGTGGATAGATTAAATTAAATTGATTACACATGAATTAACTTGCAGTCCTGCAATTTTCCTACTCTAGGCGACTTTAAGTAAATAGACCTTGCAGCGGTTGGCTAATTTGTAAAATGTGTATATGATGGTGATAATATGCTAGATTTAACACACTTGTTACAGTTTGTGCAATTAGTTGCCTAGGAATATATGATCCTGAATATATAGTATGATAGCATGTGTATTTCTTTCTCGTTGTGTTCAGCTTTGAAACTATGATTAGACGTTTAACTTTGCCACTGATAAGAATATGAATCTGTAGCTGTAAAGCTATGTTATCATGAGTAGAGATTTCAATAGAAGTTCATGTTAGCTAAATCAAGTATTAATTAGGTTATTTAACTTGAACTAAATCTATCTTGTTCATCATACATTAACTGCATTTTTATAATGTAACTATATGGTTTTGAGTTATCAAGAAAGGGAAACGAAAGGATTAATTGAAACACCAGCAACTTGTTCATGTATGTGTGTATGTATGTAATATGCTGTCCTTATGTATTCTCATATATTACTTGCTTTAAATGTCCTTTGACGATTTGGTTTATAATTTTACATGACATGTTTAAACCTCAAGTTTATGTTAAGTTAGTAGTTGCTGTGTAGTTCGCCCCTATATCACATCAAGACATAATTTACATTGTAAGTTGTATGGTCAGTCTCCTCATGTTGTTAGGTGATAAATAAATAGTTTATGGCAGTTAGAGTTCTAAGTGAAATAGTCAATGGTCGGTATGCTATATTGACAAGTAGTTGATAATTACATTTCCAGGTTTGGTGTCACGGGCTGTTCCGATCCGGTGTTTGTGTGAGTGGTTTTTTTTTGCCTTTGCTATTATTAAAACCCATTGCATTTTCTAACAAATGTTGCAGGCTGAAATTATATTTTCGAAGTATCAAAAGTATATGTATATTTTGTATCGCAAAGTTGCAGATTACGAAACAGGAAAGATATGAGTATACGTCGATGAACGTATAAGTTTAAAGAAAGTTTATTTTTATTTTAGTGATCTTTACTTTATTATAATTGTGAATTAAGTCTATAGTAAGATACTTGGGAAGTCCAAGTACACAGAATAAAGAGAATCAGGAAGTCTGATTCCACAGAATAAAGAGAACCAGGAAGTCTGGGTCCAACAGAATAAAGAGATTCAGGAAGTCTGAATCCAGCTTAATCTCTCATTATATTATCGTATTGATCACACCGCTAAATGATTTATCTATTCACTTTTTACATTTTTATCAAGTACATGCTTTGGGAAATTTTTATTAAAGTTTAAAGCATTGTTTTCGAAGGATAAATAAAAAGAACAAAAACCTATTTTTGTCCATGTTATATATTGCAAGGTATACCATTCACTAAGCTCGTTTAGCTTAACCCTCGTTTTTATAACCTTTTCAGGTTTACAGGTTCTAAGAAGTCAGAGTTAAGATAGTTGGGAACCAGCCAGACCTCATAGGATTTTCTTTTATTTTCCGCTGCTAATAAGGTTTTAAACCAAGTTTGAATTTGAAGCGTTGTTTTACATTTCGAGATTTCAGAATAATAAGTTTGAGGTTGAATTTTGGTTTTCATGGGTTGTTATTGAAATACGCAGATATTGAATATTATCTTTTAAGTTATATTGTTTCATCGTTTTGAATTACATTGTTGGCCCATCAGTGTCTAGTTTTAGGCTTTGTCTAGCACGTGTCAAAACACATGTTATTCGGCCGTGTAACATCATATTTAGTTCTAGGATGTTACATTTTTTGGTATCAGAGCTGAAGGTTCTAGGACTGTTTTCTTTTAGAATTTAATGAATCTAGATGAGGTCTGGTCCCCAAGGTCCAATAGAATCTAAGTTAGATTATATGTATTATGTTTGAGTTTATATTATTGGTATGACTTTAGGAATGTCTGGAAATACACAAGATCAGGACGATGCAGTCATTACAAACACGACGCCAAATGATGGGATAGATGCTGGAGTAGCACAAGCCTTTCAGAACTTTCTTGCCAAATTAATGTCGCAACCTGCATCAGCCTCTACTTCCGAGTCAAGAGCAATATCGTTAGACAAGGGTTCCTTATTCGACAAATTTCTTAAAGGAAATCCCCTAGAGCTTAGTGACCCGAATGATTCGGAGGCGGCAGATTTATGGTTGAATAAGATTGAGAAGATTTTTACTATACTCGACTGCTCAAGCGAGCAAAAGGTTAAATTTGCGGAGTACAAGCTACAAGGTGCTGCGGAGAATTGGTGGCGTATGATTAAGCGACAATTTGAACGGAGAGAGGACGAGCTTACCTGGGAGAAGTTTCTTGAGTTGTTCAATGATAAGTACTACCCAGCAAATATTCGGCGAAAGAAACAGATGGAATTTCACAGCCTGGAGCAAGGAACCATGTCGGTGATTGATTACGAAACAAAGTTTGTCGAATTGTCCCGTTTCGCACCAAACCAGGTTGCTAAGGAAGAAGACCGGATGTTTATGTTCCAGAGAGGTTTACGGCCCGAAATACTAAGCAAGGTGCAAATGTTAGAGCCTCAAACTTATGGGGAATCAATCAGAAAGGCCACCCTAGCAGAGGATGGACTGCAAATTGAGAAACTGCGACAACAAGGCACCAAAAGAGATAGAGAAGCTACTGGTGGAGGGAGCTCTAATAAGGTTCAGAACATATCTGATCAACCTCACAAGGAATCCAAACACCCATTTCAAGGACCCTGCCCTAAGTGTGGACGCGTTCACTCGTACTCAACTCGATGTGATGGGTACCTTCGCAAATGCTATAATTGTGGAAAGGCTGGTCATCTGCAGTATGAGTGCAGGTCTAGTTCTCAAACACGACAACAAGGTCCAAACTTTCAAGCTCGTGGTGGGAATTTGAATGAAGGTCATAAGTCGGGAGAGCAAATGAGGGTATTTGCCTTGACAGGAAGTTCGGGAGACAACGAAGTTCAGAAAGGTGACGCGGTTAACTGAGCTGGATTGTTGAGAAGTGTTTAAGGTAAGTTTCGGGGACGAAACTTCTTTTTAGTGGGGAAGAATGTTATAACCCGTAAAAAAAAAAAAAAATAAAAAAAAAAAAAAAAAAAAAAAAAATTATTGATTTATTTATTAATAATTTAAATAGAGGTACTAGTTATTAAGGTTGCTTATATTAAGGGGCAAGTTAAATATAGCAGCAACTATTGAGAGTAGTATGTAATTATGTAAAAATCTAAGGTCTAAATTGAGTAATTCTCCTAATGGTTTAGTGGATGGGATTAAATAGGTAATCAAAACCGTACTTAATTCTTATAAGTTATAACACATAGAAGGGAGAGAGTTGCAGCTTTTAAGCTGCTTAGCCGTTTATTTTTCTGTCTTTGTATATATGTGAGAAAAGGGAGAAGGTATAACGGTAGCAAGATAATAAGACACATATAATCAAGAGAGAGAAAGCTAGGTCAATTCAGGTCTTGGGTTCTTCATCGAGGTAACAACTCGCTTATATTTTCTTTTTATATTATAGCTGCTATAAGATTGAGTATAAGTTACTTTATTGGTTTAAGTAATACTAACATAGAATTAGAAATTCGAATTGGTGTACCAGTCACATGATTACATAGTACTTATCTTGCAAAGTGTTGTGGATTGTTAAACTATAGAATTGGATGGCAGTACATGTAAATCCGTTATATTAGAGTATGCTTTGCTAAATAATCTGGAAGTAATCAAAATATATAGATTAATTAGGTCGCCTTTTATACTAAATAGGTATAAGTTATAAGTTTGTTGGCCTTTGAATTTTATGTTTGGATGTTGTAGTAATTAAAAAGGAATGAGCAGCTTATTATTGTTTTTGATGGGCAAACATTGATTATAGATCAGATTTATTTCACAAAATAGCTCTTTTCTATCTCGGATTACAAGTTAAATGGATTTATTTTTAAAGAGGTTTTAAGCTCGAAAAGGCAAACTTTAAATAGACTTTTCATGTAGTTACTAAATGAATCGTCATAGAGTGATTGATCACGTATTTAATCAAGCGTTAATCAACGAAACAAGTATGTAGGTTAGAGTTGGATGTTCATTCTCCTGCTATATCTTGTTGACAATCTAGAAATAGGGCTTAAATTTGTGATTGAACTAGGAAAGAAAAGGAAAAGGAACAGATACTGGTACTAAGTCGTAGTTCAAGTGAATTGGAAATTGTTTTCGTTATACCTCTGTATGTCTATCAACAGTAGCTTTGTATTTGTTAGTACACATGTGGATAGATTAAATTAAATTGATTACACATGAATTAACTTGCAGTCCTGCAATTTTCCTACTCTAGGCGACTTTAAGTAAATAGACCTTGCAGCGGTTGGCTAATTTGTAAAATGTGTATATGATGGTGATAATATGCTAGATTTAACACACTTGTTACAGTTTGTGCAATTAGTTGCCTAGGAATATATGATCCTGAATATATAGTATGATAGCATGTGTATTTCTTTCTCGTTGTGTTCAGCTTTGAAACTATGATTAGACGTTTAACTTTGCCACTGATAAGAATATGAATCTGTAGCTGTAAAGCTATGTTATCATGAGTAGAGATTTCAATAGAAGTTCATGTTAGCTAAATCAAGTATTAATTAGGTTATTTAACTTGAACTAAATCTATCTTGTTCATCATACATTAACTGCATTTTTATAATGTAACTATATGGTTTTGAGTTATCAAGAAAGGGAAACGAAAGGATTAATTGAAACACCAGCAACTTGTTCATGTATGTGTGTATGTATGTAATATGCTGTCCTTATGTATTCTCATATATTACTTGCTTTAAATGTCCTTTGACGATTTGGTTTATAATTTTACATGACATGTTTAAACCTCAAGTTTATGTTAAGTTAGTAGTTGCTGTGTAGTTCGCCCCTATATCACATCAAGACATAATTTACATTGTAAGTTGTATGGTCAGTCTCCTCATGTTGTTAGGTGATAAATAAATAGTTTATGGCAGTTAGAGTTCTAAGTGAAATAGTCAATGGTCGGTATGCTATATTGACAAGTAGTTGATAATTACATTTCCAGGTTTGGTGTCACGGGCTGTTCCGATCCGGTGTTTGTGTGAGTGGTTTTTTTTTGCCTTTGCTATTATTAAAACCCATTGCATTTTCTAACAAATGTTGCAGGCTGAAATTATATTTTCGAAGTATCAAAAGTATATGTATATTTTGTATCGCAAAGTTGCAGATTACGAAACAGGAAAGATATGAGTATACGTCGATGAACGTATAAGTTTAAAGAAAGTTTATTTTTATTTTAGTGATCTTTACTTTATTATAATTGTGAATTAAGTCTATAGTAAGATACTTGGGAAGTCCAAGTACACAGAATAAAGAGAATCAGGAAGTCTGATTCCACAGAATAAAGAGAACCAGGAAGTCTGGGTCCAACAGAATAAAGAGATTCAGGAAGTCTGAATCCAGCTTAATCTCTCATTATATTATCGTATTGATCACACCGCTAAATGATTTATCTATTCACTTTTTACATTTTTATCAAGTACATGCTTTGGGAAATTTTTATTAAAGTTTAAAGCATTGTTTTCGAAGGATAAATAAAAAGAACAAAAACCTATTTTTGTCCATGTTATATATTGCAAGGTATACCATTCACTAAGCTCGTTTAGCTTAACCCTCGTTTTTATAACCTTTTCAGGTTTACAGGTTCTAAGAAGTCAGAGTTAAGATAGTTGGGAACCAGCCAGACCTCATAGGATTTTCTTTTATTTTCCGCTGCTAATAAGGTTTTAAACCAAGTTTGAATTTGAAGCGTTGTTTTACATTTCGAGATTTCAGAATAATAAGTTTGAGGTTGAATTTTGGTTTTCATGGGTTGTTATTGAAATACGCAGATATTGAATATTATCTTTTAAGTTATATTATTTCATCGTTTTGAATTACATTGTTGGCCCATCAGTGTCTAGTTTTAGGCTTTGTCTAGCACGTGTCAAAACACATGTTATTCGGCCGTGTAACATCATATTTAGTTCTAGGATGTTACATGACCAACTTTGTACTTCACCCATAACTCTAGCATGTGCGTAATATATTTACAGTAGCACGCTACATCAATTCCACAAACATAATAAGATATTGTCACTTTAGTTTAGAGGTTTTTTAAAATCTAAACTGCATTACAAAATGTACCGCCCATCTTGAATTATTAAACTATTCCATACATGGGAAGTCACCTAATTAACTTACAGGAGAGTTAAGACTTAAAACGCAGTTTGGTACCACATTGAGAACATATCTTTCAGTTTATAGTTTTAGGTTTTTCATCATTAAGTGAAACTAATTAATACTATCACGTTTCATCAAATTACATCTATAAATATCACATCAGTAAACAATCAAGAAATATTGATAAAAGATTATTAAAATGATGTTGTAACTATAGTTACTTCGTTCTCCTACATTTCACTTATAAATGACAAAATTAAAAACTATAAAACTTACAATTCCATCCGGACTGTTTATTAACATATTAATACATATGAATATTACAAAACTAAACATAAAATGATATTTCAAAATGAAAATCAGTAAGAAACTAACTTGATCCACATCAGATTCAATATTACCTTTTAGAAAAAAATCTTCACAAGATATCTGTAAAATCCCGTATTTTATTTTATTATATTTGGTTAATAATGTTTAATATTTTAGGATTGTTTTGAGATTTTGGTAAATTGGTGTGGTTGTTTATAATTTAGCAAGTTTGTAAGGGACCAAACTAGTAATAATGAGTATTAGTAGTTATATTACAATTATCTAAAGGGAATCAGAGAATAAGAAAAGAAAGAGTAGAAACTTAAAAGTCAGTCTTTATATTTGTAACGTATCCAGCACAACATCATCAGTTCATCACCATGCCTGTCTTATTATATATACATATAGGTAGAAAGAGATATATAGACAGAGAGAGAGAAGGCTTAGGGTGAAAAGAAATACTGAGGCGGGCGAAAGGCAACCTTAAGGTTAGAGTTTTGAGCTTCTAATAAGGTAATTCTCAATAGTCTTTCTACTACTGTGATTTTGGTTATTAAAGTTAGCATGGCTTGTTCTTGGTTATAAGCCATCATAGTTACATGTTTTTAAATAAAATCTGGAGGTGATTGAAACTTGGGCAAATTAGCGAGTTGGATATATAGTAAAACGGAGTAATTAGCCTATTATCTTAGATAGTAAGACGGAATGATCTAATTCTTACTCAGCTATGAGAACTCGTAATCTAGTTCAGCGTACAAAATAAGCAATAGGTTGTTAACATGACATTTGGAATCAAGTAATATACATGAAGGGAAGGTGTTTTTAAAACCTGATGGATACTAGGTCACTAGTTTAGAATTTGTAGGATATTAATAACTGATATTGGACTTTCAGGTAGTTTTCTTTTGGTTTTAGCATTTGGTGACTGATTATGTGTTTGTGAGGTGTTAACTTGTGCTGGTAGATATGTTCTTATGTAATACTATGTGAATTATATTACAGGATCGATATTGTGTCGATATCTCAGTTCTGTTAGAAACAAGTCTAGTTGGTTACGTTGCGGATCAAGTGAGTGGATTTTGTCTTTGTACTACAAAGTATCCCATTGCATTTTTATGACAAGTATTTGCAGATTTCTAGTGATTATTCACAAAACAATATTATTATATAAGTATATTTATATTAAATGTTGAAAGAAATAAAGAAAGAAATAAAGAAAGGTAATCTTATGAAGTGGCTATAAATTTATAAAGTGAAATTTTATATTAAAGACAGTTTTATGTTATGGTGCGCTTATGATTTGTATTGGTATCATGAGAGAGAAGTCCAACGGAGATTCCTCCAATCCCATCAGTGGGGTGACGTTGGCAACTAAACAAATGAGTTTAGTTCTCAACGGTTGACTTAGCGATTGTACATAGCTTCGTCAACCGGAACGTTTTAAGGAATAGACTCAGCCGTCATGCTGTGGTGACCTTAATTACGTAGTGCACGTATGGTTTATACACCTGAGAAAAAGATCGACGATAAAGAGATTGAGTAAGTCAATCGAGCTTGTTACCGTAACATAATACTTTCATATTTGCGAACACCAAAATAAGAAAGAAGAAAGAGATTATTTATATTTCATTCAATTTGTTCAAGTGATTTCTAAAGAATTGTATTGGGAATTTTACTTAAAATAAGCTTTTAATTTGAAAGAAAAGATAAGGAAAAATATTATTTATGTCCCTTATATTATATTATAATACATCCCTTTTAAAATGTTTTTCAGGTAGCGATCGGCTATTTAGATTTGAAGTCGATTAGTTGGGACCAGACAGGCCTTATAGAAGTTAAGTTAGATTTTCCGCTGCGATGTAATTTTGTTTAGCTTATATGATGTTTAATTACTTGGTAAGGACCGTAGTTAAAATTGTTATTAATGAAGGTACCGAATTTTGGGTATATTTCATTATTCTACTATTTCTGAATGTTTGTAAATTAGGCTTTGTCTAGCACGTGTCGCCACACGTGTTATTCGGCCGTGTGACCCCCAAATTAGGTCAGGGATGTTACAATATCAATCATAAAAAAAGATGAGTTTTTGCCACCAAGCAACTACGTTACCGCCTGTGTCATCGAGAGTCGACATATTGTCATTTGATCGAAGTAGGTCTACATCATTAACAATAACGGATCACCCTATCAACCCAAATCTTCCTGCAAGAACGACCGAGAGGAATGTGGTGCACCTTTTCTTTGGGATCCATTGATGCAACTATTCCCTCTGCAACGACTTCATCACCGATATAGTGTAGTAGTTTACATACATCATTATCCGGAATATCTTCATGAATATTGTGTATCTGATTTGAGTGCATATATATGATGAAATTTATTAATCATTATTCTATATTACAATAATTTAGTTGTGTAAATAGCACACAAGTCGAAGATAATAACCACCAACATGTGGTGTAATCACAATCTTTTTAGAAATTATGTTATTCGAAGAAATCGTAGAGGGTAAATTCAAGAATAGTATTGTTCTATAAAAAAAATTCATAAACTATTCTGGTTGTTTAAGCTTATTCATTTCAAGTAACATGGCCAAGGTTTGTAAAATCTGCTGTTAGGTTATTTTAGTAGCCTAACGTATAGGCTAATTAATTAAGATGATTATATTTGTGCTAATAATATTGAATGAGCTAACTAAGTTATCTACTAAGAAGAACCCAATAAAACATGTGGTTTGCTATGAGCTTTGTAATGTGTATTAGCCGATAGTAAGCTGATTAAGTTTTTATGAGATTCTAATCGGTATTACTATATAAAGAATATAGGGTTTGGTACACAAGACTAATGTCTAACAACTCTCCTCATCCATTCCCATCAATTGAGAGAAATCCATAGAAAGAGAGTATTAGTCTGTGAAAGACCATTATCCCACAATCGTTCCCCGTATTCAAAATCAATGGACTTTGGTATGATCCTTTATTAGTTCATTCATAATCTTGATAATCTGACATAAGTTAATCTATGCATGTTTATAGATTTAGTTCTAACAATTGGTATCAGAGCCTTATTTATGTTGAATTATTAGGGTTGATCATATTAATAGTAAGGAAAAAACAAACCATATAAATAACATCGTCCAATAAAAAGCCAAATAAAATTGGAAAAATCTAGTTCATACTACCCTAAATTTAATTATTAATTAAAACAAAAAAAACATTATTAATTTTTTCATTGTGTTGGTAGTTTTATAGTATTTCTTCTTTTATTAAATAAGTTGTCTCAACATAGGAAATCAAGGAAATCATAAGGATTGAGTAAAATATTTGATAGTAATATTACCATGAAGAATCTTTCTATGTTACATACAATCAAAATACATTGAACCTAACGAGTAGAGTTTAAGTACTCATCTTTTAAAAAGAAAAAATGTCAAAGATAGTCATTTAGTTACAGTTTCTATCCTGATTATTTAATAATAGATATCCGATGTTAATACATTCGTATATTATTCTCCATGTCTCGAGTGTATATATGCTTACTCGTACATTTTCCACAAAGAGCTTGCAATAATGAAGGAACCATAGTAACTTAAACAAATTATACTATCCCGAATTTAAACACTTTTAATATATGTATAATACATTTTTTTTTATTCAGTACATTCTCCTACTAAAAACCTTTTTCAGTATCTTTAACTATCAAAATTATTAACTTATCGCCCTCTTATTTAATTAATCAACATAAAATGATGTGGCAATGATCTCATCGTCATCTGTAGAAAGAAACAGTTTCTAGCGATAACATAATCGGGGAGGAGATCGTCGACGTTGGGTTTAGAGAGAGAATTGATTATCTCCAGTATATACTGGAGATATAATTTATTCTTATTACAATTAGGTCCAATGTTCTTCATATTGTGACCCTTAAGTCCATATACAAAACGAACTCTAAACTATCAAATGTATCACAATTAGTCACATAGACATACATTTATACTTAATAAACAGTTTGTGAAAATTTCCGTGTCCGTTTCGACAAGAGCTCGACTCGTATTAAGAACAAGAATACAGTCTTCGTTTAGTAAATGAGACAATCATGGGCATAACCCCGTTTGTTTTGTGAAATTTCGTTTCGTTTAATTTAACATATACACACACATATAAATACATACCTACATACGTAGATGAGTGTACTAAACATGTTTTTAACCCCATAATTATGTCTTTCTAATATTGATCATGGGGGTTAATCGCAAAACCTATTCTATTAATAGGGTTTATCGAATGTTCCCATAGTTCATGGGGCTAGTTTCAGAATAGTCATAGTGTAAGAAAGTAGTCCTCTATCCATTCCCAATTAATTGTCCATGACGAAACTACGTGCAATTTTGACCGGCCAATAACTTGTATAAAAATTATCGGAATAACAAATTTCAAAAGTTAATCATATAATACAAACATTATATTATATGATTTAATTTTAAAAAATTTCATTTCGATAATTTTCATACAATTTCCGTCAATTCAGCACTATGTGGTCTCTCTACATATAAATAAATAAATAAATTTATTTATCAATTTATTACTATCTAATTTGAATTAGAGCTCAGGTTATTATGGAAGAAGTAGACGAAACAGAAGCTGATCCTCAGGTTTCCTTTCTCACTACTTTTATCTGCTAAATCATCATTATTCATCCATAGTATATATATACACACACACACACACATATATATATAGAGAGAGTACTCTATTTCGTCATCTGCATATTGTAGAAACAGATATTGTTTGTAGTTGTTTATATATGTGTGTGTGTGTGTGTGTGTGCGTGTGTGTATACATATATATATATATATATGTTCGTTTATAGAAATGATCAGATGTAATTACATAGTGTATATGTTTTTTAAAGAATTCTCGATTCTGTTTATCTGTATATTGTAGAAATAGGTATTTTTGTAGCTGATAGCTCAATTATCGTATATGAACCGAGTACTGTGTATATACATATGTATCTATAATCTATGTATGTCTGTTTTTTATTTATTTATGGAGATTAGGTCTAATTGTCTAATTTGTTGAAGTATTTCTCTATTAGGTAATATTAGTTTATTTTAGAACTACGTAGGTATTATTTGTAGTTGTTAGATCAATTAACATATATGAATAGACGAGAAATCAAAAGCCTCACTAATCGAGCACTGTGTATATGCATATGTATTTGTGCATGTCTAATTTTTGTTAGAAATTAGGTCTAGTTGCCTAATTTGTTGAAGTACTTCTCAATTAGGTCCAATAGATAGAGATTAGGTCTAAGAACCTAATTTATCTGATAATCTGCTCTTGGTTCTTAAAAATTTGGGATATTGAATCAACATTTCTTGTATAAAATGTTTGTAATGTATGGTTATTGTAGGAATATGTGCTTTCTGTAGCTGTTAGTTTATTTAATTAGGAATATGTATCAATTTACTTGTATCCGTCAGATTTGATTTGGCCTCAGGTTTTCGGATTTACTTCTTTTAATATCTTTTATATGTATCTATCTGTTTAGAATTAGGTCCAATTAGTGAGTTTATTTGATTATACAACTTATGATTCTTACCAGTACTATGTTCACAAATTGTGATATACCATATCAATGATCCATTACTTGTTATATCTTTTTATTGAAGAAATAGGTATTGTTAGTGGTTGTTAAGGATTATATGATATTAGAATGCTATAAAAAAATTATGATTTGATGATTCCATATGTATCGGCTCTAAGAAGAATTGTGACCACATTTTGGTTTCTGATTTCTTGTGTGTTATTTGATATACCAATGTTATAAACGAGATACATTAACCAAACCATTTTTGTAAGAGCGTCGGTAGAATTTTTGAGATAAGAAAATAAATAACACATACTCCAATTTCATAAATTTGACAATGTAGTTAAAACGATTTACATTTCGTAAAAACTAATTTGAACAATTTTTTTACGCCTCTCTTAAGTTTCGCCTAAGGATTCCGTTTTAGTTTCAAGAAAGAAATAGAATGGTGATGTTTTCTCCCTTTGATTCCGAAAAAAGGAAAATAAAGTGTAAGCTTTAACTATGCTATTTACATCTTGAGTACAAGCTTTTTGATTTTTTCAGCAAAGCAATAAAATTGATCCATAGCTACGTTGAAACGCTTTCCTTAAGACTGGTTTATAAAGACTTGTCTACCTTGAAACTGTTAATAGTAATTTATGAAAACTAGTTTTCACCAATTGTTCAATTGTTACATACCTCGTTTGATCTCCTATGCAGGTCTACATGGCTTGTATTGTTCAGGGTCATCAGTAAGTTCTTACCGCCAATGTTTTTTCCTTTTCTTTTTGGTCTGTTTCTAAATTTGTCGTAAATAATCTTATTTGCTATTTAACAATGGAAACATCAAACAACCATTCACAAAGCCTTTACTGACAAGGGTCTCAACTTTATTCTTTTTTTTTTCTCCTTACCATCTGCCAAAAGCTTATTGTGTTTCTGTTTCCTTTGCTTACTACACTATATTACTGTTACAGAGTATTTATAATTATGGTTTTACATACTTAATCCCCAGAATCGGAGTATCATACTATGATTCTAGTGTCCGGCAACTATATGTTCTAGAAGTTTGGGAAGATGGTGGCGGAGATTTTCCTTTAATAGACATGTGTATGTGTCATTATCTCTCCTTAATAATTGTAAATAAGCTGCATGTGGTGCTGCAAATTTGGTTCAAATTGGTATTTTCCTGGATTTTTTTGGTAATGCACATCATATGTAATACCTGGAGGTTAACGTGGCACAGTAAAGTATCAAGCCAAGCCACAGGTGATTTACACTAGCACGAAAAGTGAGGAGTCCTTTTTGACTGCTTTGCAGCGAAATGGTAAGTTTTGTTTTTATATTGCCTTTTGTAACTATTAGCTTCTTGCAAAATTTATCTTATTTCTGAAAGAAATGTAGATGAAACGCCTGAGACTTCTGTGAAGCTTATGAAGAGTTCAATATTCACCTATGAGCAAGCATGGCACAGGTATAAAAGATTAAGTAAGATGCGCTTTTTTCTCCTTTTTTTCCTTACTGTTTTGGTTTTTTGCTATAGCTATTGATTTAACTGAGTTAGATTTAGATAACCTGGACACATAAACAAAAAAAATTGTTAGGGGTACATTCAAAATTACTTGTTTGATAACGTTGGAAAATAACTATCAGGATTAAGAGTCGACTCTTGAACCAAAACGTTCTGGACTTTAGTTGAATCCTTGTACCATTCATGATTTAATTTAAGTTTTTATTTGATCATTTCTCTATCCTTTATGCACGGTAGAAAAACTGGGTATCATTCTTGCTCCTTCTCTTATTTTTGTTTTCCAAATTTATTTTGCAGATTAATATATCTTCAAGTAAATGGAATGGATGAAGGGTTAAACATCAAGGAGAGGATCTGTTATGTAAGTTTTGCACTTCTGATATGAATTCTGAATACTGATGCTATGTTATGATCACTTCAAGATCAATATTGTGGAATTGGTTCGCAGTATTTTTCCATTGATGCTGTTATATCTTTTTTATTTTAAGGGGCGTAAAGTTTCTCAATTTGACCTGAAATTCGGCTTGGATAGCAATAGTAGTTTTATAATATTTGTGTACCTATTTATTCTCTTTTTCGTTTGACCATAAGTGCAGTTGAGTTCAATGATGAACATGGGAAGCGATGTTATGGTTCGTGCAAGTGGTGGGCTTCTGGCTATTTTGGAGAACGAAAGGATCATAGATACCATTGAACAAAAAGAATGTGGAGACACATCAATAACAATTGACTCTGTCACAGAGATTTCACTGTATGTACCTTTCTATTAGTCTACCTTTCTTTATTTTATGAAAATTCTTTTATTTTTAGAAAGTGTTAACTTTTAATTGCCATGCCAGAAACCAGTTTCTAAAGGTTGACGCGGCAGCTCACGAAGCATTGCAAATATTCCAAATAGACAAACATCCAAGCCACATGGGCATTGGTCGAGCAAAAGAAGGGTAAGTGTCGAAGATGCTTTTGTATTTCATTTTTTTATATGTATTTCGCATAAGTGATACTGCTTCTCTGTTGCAGATTTTCTGTATTTGGGATGATGAATAAGGTACCCAAGAGCCTTTAGCTTTTTCCTTTTTGAGAATGTTTCATATTTTCACTAACTTTTGCTTATATCAGTGTGTAACACCCATGGGCCGAAGACTCTTGAGGTAACTCTAAATTAATTAATTTTATACTACTTTACACTATTAATCTTAATTAAATAGCCTTGAACTTTTGGTTTGCTTTGCGCTAGGAGCTGGTTCCTGAGGCCTATTCTAGACCTTGATGTTCTCAATAGTCGTCTTAATGCTGTATCCTTCTATTTCTTGTGATTATTTTAGTTATTAAGAGTCAAACTAGTAAAGCCATTAGTTCTTACGGTCACGTTGTCCTTGAAGTAAGATGAACTAATGAGCAGATGGAATTGAGTTTAATATTTTGAATTAGTAAAATTTCTTACTCATAACTAAGCATTACTGAACAAATTCCACAGCAGTTCGCTAAAATAAGCCAAGCTACCTGGTAAGTACTTAATTTCTTTAACATAATGAAGATATCACTCTTCCACTGTTCTGAAGAGTTGTTGGCTTCTTTAAGACAAACTTTGAAGTCCGTCAAGGATGTCCCTTACTTACTCAAGGTACAATGATATTAATTGTGTACCTGTATTCTGCGCCTTTTGTACAAACTCAGAGGTTTTAAATTTTGAATTTTAATAAATCCACGTGTGCCCGTACGATTTTTTAGCTTCTTAGAAGATAAGAAATGGTTGGATTGTTTCAGATTTAGATCCACAGTCTATGTACACAGCTCTACTTTAATAACCTTTCCGACATGATTATTAGCCATTTGAAAGGCAGTGTTCCAAAATAAATATTTCAGCTTAGTTTTCTCTTTAGAAGTTTGCTTGTTTGTAACTACAAACGTGGTTTTGGGCTTCAGACATAACTAAAATTATTTAGAATATTGTTTCAGGCCTCTGTTACAAGAAATCATATTTTAGATTTTAATTCTAGTTGGCTGGAAGTCCGTTGTTTTTATAATTTCATACATATACTACATTTTATTAAAGTTTGTGTCCACTTAAGTTTAATCACGTTTCTACTTTGAATAGCTTATTCATCGTTATTTTGTTTTTTGCTTCCTAGAAATTCAATTCTCCAAGTTCTGCATGTACAACTGGGGACTGGACATCATTTTTGAAGGTATTTTACTTCTTTTTTTTGCAATTTCAGTTCTACCTTCTACACATTGTTGGAGATTGTAGGCCAATATAATGAAGATGCATAGTAAGCAGAGGGCTTCTCAGCTATCACACATTTGATCTTGGTCTTAAGAGACTTAAGAGATACTGGGTTTATCAACTGACTCGGGAAGTCTGCATATGCTTATGTCATTTTTGCCTTGAGAGATTTGATTGTTACTGAATCATATCATCTGCATCTTCTCTTGTAGAGCATCTGTTCACTCCTGCACCTGAACAAAATATTTGAAATTGGTATTTCTGAAAGTCTTCGGGAACAAGTGAAGTTTTGCAATTTTGATTTCGTCGAACAGGTATAATGAGTATTTGTGGAACTTTACAATAGCTGTGCAGTTATTTTGCAATTTTGTGGCTAGTTCACTTGGTTGAATTCTCTCCACAGGCAACTTCCTGCATTTCGCCAGATTTGGCATATATATATGAATTGGTTAGTACCTACATCCCTCTAGTTTCCAGTGAACTTTGTTGTTGTGCTACAATTAGATTAGGTCTATCAAATCATGGGGTCCTAACCTTTTTGATGTGTTCACTTACCAATTTCTTTCTTTCCATCCAAACTGTTTCGGGAGGTTAATTATATGCTTGTTCACGGAAAGTGTGAAGGAGAAAAGGAGAACATAAGGGATTGAAATCTTGCAATTATCTTCTTATTTTTAGGGAATCTCCTGATTGAATATTCCTGTTATTTTTTTATATATAGCACGGTGATAACCAATTCTGTTATAATCTAGGGCTTTACTTGTCAACCAGCTTTCCTTTATCGAATTCAGTAATTTATTTGTTAGTCAGGTATTGACCATATTTATACTTCCATACTGCTGTAAATTTTTACTTATATTGTTTCTCGTCTGTAGGTGATCGGTGTGATCGATGTGAACAGAAGTAAAGAAAAAGGTTACGAAACAATGGTGAAGGATGGGTTCTGCGATGAGGTAATAAACTTTCTATGACCAGTCCACTTTTATGCTTTTATTTACCATGTTAACTACTATCTTTATCTTACTCAGGAAGCAAGGTTCTTAGCAATCTTACTGTTGCTTGCATGTTTTTCTTGTGACCAATTTTCAGCTGGATGAGCTGAGGCAAATATATGAAGAATTGCCAGAATTTCTGGAGGAGGTGCTTGTTCCATCTTTTCTCATCAACTTATTAAAATTTGATCCATTGGTATATTGTGCTGAAACCATTTCTTACAGGTTTCTTCATTGGAACTTGCCAGACTCCCTCATATGGCTGGAGACGAGTTTCTTCCTTGTATTTTTTACATTCATCAAATTGGTGAGTCATTTCTTTAACTTGTTGGTAAGGGATGGATTTTCGTTTTCGCTATCGATGTTTCCTCTATATGTTCCAAAATTTCTCAGTAATTCTTGTTGCTTTATGTCGTGATTCTTGTTGCTTTATGTCGTGGTTCTCCAACCGTCCTATAGTATTTTCGGATGTGAATATTTATTAATTACAGATTCGTCTTTATTTTGAAAGTTTTTGTTAAATTACTACTTAAAAGAAGCTTAAGGGTTCGGAAATGGACCTGACCATATATTATCATACTCCTTGAGATTTTCTCGGACATGCAACCTAGTCTGGCCCAGGAACCAGAGAGAAAAACAGGATCTACAAATACACCTTAAAAACGTTTGAGGTGCTCAAATATAGGATCTGCTGAGAACTTATTCTGGTACCATATTTGGAAATTGATAAGCAATGAATGTTAAGCATAGGCCGACTTGTATTAAGTATTGATAGTACGACTGTAAAATATTTCATTCAATAGGTTAGACAGTGTTTTCTGGCTAATATATTTTTAATGCCGGTCTTAAACTTTCATTGAATTGGAAGTTATTATTTCTTTTCATTTCGCTGATGATTTTGGCCTTTTCTTGGGAACAAGTTATCACACATACTGCTGTCTATGGAAGCTTCAGTATGATTCAAATATGCATATTTCACTTTGTAGGCTACTTGATGTGCATTTTTGAAGAAAAACTTGATGAATCCACACTGGAAAGTGTTCCAGATTTTGAATTTGCTGTAAGTGTTTAACTAATAATTTGAAGATTGATATGAAAGCTAGAACTATTAAGCCATGTTTAGTGGTTAAAATGCTATTAAATAGTTCTCAGACGAAGATGGCGACACTAAGAAGTTTTTCTATCGCACCTCAAAGACACGGGAATTGGACAACCTTCTCGGTGATATTTATCATAAAATTCTTGGTACATGATCTCTGACCTTTGTTTTCTTCAAGCTGTTTGAGATGATAATCTATACTCTTTTTTTAAAGACTGAATTATGCAATGAATACAAAAGGTTGGAATAACTGGTAACTTTTGTTTCGTTGAATAATTTCTTTTTAGAGCACTATTTTGAATCAACCTAGTTAGCAAACTGCTGTTAAATACCGAGTACATATTTCGGAAATCCTCGTCCTACTTCTTTTTCCTAACAGTAGGCTTTTTAATGGTATCCACTATTAATTCTAAAGATATGGAGAGGGCAATCACAAGGGACTTGGTGACACATATTCATCTTTTCTCACCACATCTGCTCAAGGCCGTGAAATTTGCTGCGGAACTTGACTGGTAAATTGCTACATAGTTATTATTTGGCATTAAAATTTAAAGTTCCTCCGAAGTCTTTTTCATTTCCATATATATTGGACTGTGCCACTAGTGTGTTCTTATCGGCCTTTTTGGTTCAACTCAGTTATCTATGTTTGGCACTGGTTGCTCGTCAAAACAATTATGTGAGGCCAACTTTGAGTACAGAAAACTTGCTTGATATACGAAATGGAAGGTTTGGCTGTTTTACTCTATAGTTGCTCTTCTTTCCTTTTGGTTAAAGATCAAAAACGAAATTAACATTATATATGCAGGCATATTTTGCAGGAAATGACAGTTGACACATTCATCCCCAATGATACAAATATCGATAACGAAGGTTGACCATTTGATTTTTGTATCTGATAAACTCTATCACTCTGGTTAAAATTTTCCAACTTACAAATGCACATATAGCAGGAAGGATTTGTATCATTACTGGACCTAATTATTCAGGAAAAAGCATCTATGTGAAGCAGGTCAGTCAGTACTTATCAGATAATTTCATCTTCATAAAGGAAGATAACAATTAACAATCCTGTATATTCAAATGAGCGACCAATGAAGTGGAGATGAAAAATTAATCTCAGTGTACTTATATATATAATGATATAATTCCAGGTTGCTTTGATTGTTTTCCTTTCCCACATTGGAAGTTTTGTTCCAGCTGAAGCAGCTACAGTTGGTTTAACAGACAGGTTCCACAATTTTATTTTATTTTGGTTCCATATCTATATATATGACTTTTGAATATACTAGTCAACAATTTAAGCGACTTATTTTTAAGAATTACTTTAAATAGGATATTTTGTGCCATGGGAAGTAAACTTATGACGGCTGAGCAATCAACATTTATGATTGATCTACATCAAGTTGGAATGATGCTAAGGTATACTTATACAAAGTTGTCTTAAATTTCTAATTGCTTGAACAGATTTCTTTTTTGTTATTAGCTATTTTTAGTTTCATACGACCTTGAAAATTATATCATCAATGGTGGGATTTTGTTAGGCATGCTACTCCACGATCTTTATGCTTGTTGGATGAATTTGGTAAAGGGACTTTAACGGAAGGTTAGCTTTTGGGATTTACTATATTGTAAATTTGCCACGTTTTTCATTTCAACAGTGCTGATACTATAATCTGCATAAAAAATTGTCTCAGATGGTATTGGTTTATTGGGTGGAACAATCACTCATTTTGCCAACTGTTACGATCCTCCCAAGGTTTAACCCTCCCCACATCTTTGTTTTTTAATTTGACGTTCTCTTGAAGAGTAACTTGTGAGACTTGGGGTATGGACTTACAGGTTTTCATTTGTACTCACTTGACTGAGATATTTCATGATAGTTTCTTGCCAGAGGTATGGATTAATATAATCATCTTCTGCGTTGATTTTATTTAATTCGTATATTGAAGTTTTAAAGTAAGAAATTGACTTTCATCTTTGTTATGTATGAAGTCTGACAAAATCAACTATCAAACCATGAGTGTTCTAAGACCTGAGAGCAATGCAGACGTTGAAGATATTGTTTTCCTTTATAGGTAATTTATTCTTGAATTTTGTGAAGTACCTCTTTAGGAACTACTATAACATGTATTTTTCACAAAATGACTAGTTTTTATTCCACATACCAGAAGAGAGTAATTGATGTTAATCTCTTCTGTCTTTCTTCCAGAAATCTAACATTTTCTTGATATAAATTCACATAGCTACTTTATGAGTCAAATTGGAAACTAAAAAGCTGCTTAATAAAACTATGAGAAATACGGAGTAACTTGATTCAAAAAACATACAATGTAGTGTTTGGCACCACCGTAGCTCTTATAGCTTATTTTTATTATTATTTCAATGTATATGTGACTTTTAATTTATAAGCGACTTGTAATTATAAGTAATTTTTTTCTTATTTTAGCTTTTTTTGTCCAACATCTAGCTTTTGAATGCTAAAAAAACTGTCAAACCAAACACACATGTTTTTTAAGCAGAAGCTAAAAGACTAAGAAAAAAGCAGTTATCAAACAGGCTTAATATCAAGTAAATGCTTTCTGGTTATCTTACTGTGCTGTATGAATTAGTTAATAAGAAAACATGCTAATTTAACAACAATGGTGCTTTATTTAGTTTCAAGATAAGAACTAACACCTACTTTTTCCACTCTTCACTGCCTATCAGGCTTGTTCCTGGTCAGGCACTTCTCAGTTATGGTAAGTTGGTGACTCCCCTATTTGTGTAACTTGGAAATCACCGTCATTTAATTGTTTGTTTATCGAAAAGTTTATTCTTTTTTTGGTTGTACCTCGCAGGGTTGCATTGTGCGCTGCTTGCTGGTATAAATTTTGCGATCGTTATTTTTTCCTGTTCTCCTCCCTGTTTAAAATAGTGATCTATGCTTAATATATTTCAAGGTTGCCTGTTGTTTCATTGTTTGTCCAGGTGTCCCAGAGGAGGTTATACAAAGAGCTTCATCTGTGCTCGAGGCTGTTGGAGATAATAAACACATCAAACGAGTTTGCAATGAAAAGATATCAGCTCAAGATAAATTCTATAAGGTGCTTATTTTTTACATCTAAGCTGAAATTAAGACAAATTTCAAACATTTCTGTGTTTGTGTATTACAAATGCAATTTCTAAATGCAGGATACAATTGAGAAAATGTTAGCTTTTGATGCTCTTAAGGGCGATCTGAACCTCTTCTTCCAAGATATCTTTCAAGAAAACACGAGATTTCCTCATCACCCCATGGATTAAATGAGTTTGGTACTGAATTATAAGGGCTGAGCTAGCTTTTCTAGTTGAGATACAAGCTAGGGACAAAGGTTGCTCAAAATTCCCTGTTAGTATGTGACGAATAGATCGAGGTTGTTAACATATAATGCTATCTGCTTCTGGTTTTATCAATTACTGGAATTTCCAAGTAAATCAGCTGGGGAGTTTTTTGTGATATTGACATCGAATTTGAGGTTGTAGTCTCCCTGTGATGTTTAATCCGGTTGTTTTCCTTTCTCTATGTAATTACCCTGTATAGACCGTGTTTACTATATAATTATGAATTATCATTCTTATATATAAACTTTATAGTTAGAGTCACATTAGGAGTTAGGATCACATGTATGAACTCGATCATTTTGTTAAGCACTAGGTGTTGTACACTAAAAAAAGGACATTTGACAAAAGTTATCATAGCTCATCTCAAAAAAGAATCCTTACTCCATAACATCTTTCAGATAGGGATATTGATCCAGCACCCCTTCTCTATCTACAGGTGAAATTAATAGTCTTTCAGAGAGTAAGTAATTGCAATAAACTATGATACTATCCTCAGTCTTTCTGGCCGGAGCTTCCTGGTATATCTTTTGCTGCCTGGTTATGTTTTACGTTATTGAAACTTAAAACATGGCTAGTATAATTAGTTCAAAGAAGTGCTGTAGAAGTAATGAATAAGCTTCTAGTGATCAACGACTATAACATACAATATGTCATTCAACAATCAAAGCACGGAAACTTCTATTCATACGTGATCATGAGAATTTTGTGGTAATCTATCACCTTGACTATATCAAATTCACCAAGTGAATAAAAAATAACAAGGAATAGCAAAAATATATATAAGGGGTAAGCGGATTGGATTCGGATGTACGAAACGATGAAGGGTCAGAACGTCAAATCCAAACACTACCATTTTTTCTTAAAACTAATCCTAAACCAATCCAATAAGAACAGATTGGAAGTTTTTGAAACCTAAATCAACTCGTTTGATGCAAAATCCGAATTAGTCCAAACTAAAGTACTGAATCGACTCTGATTTACGTGACGGATTTCACCTACAACTCCAAGATAACCCAGTCATTATAATACCGACACAGGCATTAGTATATTTAATTTCCCTTCTTTAGCTATCTAAATGCTCGGTTGAACCTCATCAACAGTGCTTTTATGATTTATCAACTTGAGACTTTGCAAGAAGATCACTTGCGATTGCTGGATTCGACTTAAAAAGTGCACTTGCAATGGTAACAGTGCTAAGACTCGTTAAGTGCAGCGATTGCCATTGCACTACGGATACCAATATTTCTATGGTACTCTAGTAGTGAATGAGTCCTACCGGGAAAACAAACACACAACCTCTACAAAAAACTTATGTTATCAAACATTGTAACAAATCCTAACTATGGTAATTGGTACATGATTGCAGAATTAATGAATTATGAATACATAATTTACTCTTTGACTAAATATGTCTATTAACTATGGAAAGATTAATAGGGATAATATTCTGTCCTGTGATATGCCCAGTCCTAAATGCTTTTTTGTAAAAATTATTTAAGTTATGATTACATTTGCTTGTCAATTGTTTTAAGTTTGTGAAAAGTTAATTAGCAGCACACAAGGGTTTCTTTTCCGGAAAATTTCCGAAGTTCTTTTAGCTACATCAATATTTTACTTCAATCAGAATATATAAAAAAAAAAGGTTTATTATCATTTAAATATTTACAATTCATTTATCGTAACATCAAAAATTGTTTCTTAGTGAAATTATATACAAAAGACCAAGTTGAACATTCTTTTCCAATTAGTTAATTAATCTTTTAATTTTTGAGGTTTTTGGAAACATTTTTGTAGAATTAATTGAGATTCAGTGTTTTCTGTACGTGCAATACTACTTTGAAAAAAAAAAACATCATATAGCTGGCATAAAATCATAATTAGAAAAAAGTGTACTTCTTTCAAGAACCTGCGTGAATCCGTATTGTAATCGATCAACTGTCTTTATTTTATTATAATTGTTTCAAATTGCTTTGCATATTAATGATGACCAAATAAAACTGTTAACTAAATTTATGAGGATTACATTAGAACATGATGGACTAATTTGTGGTGAGAAAGGAGGTGAAACAAAGAGGTGGTCTCACTTGATTTGTATGTTATATCACTTATCACCGACTATATAAGATCTTGTGTGACAAACTAAGTACCAATATTTGTTTTACTAAGATTTCATAGGGTGCACATGTCAAGTTTTAATAGTAGTACAAAGTTAGTACATGCTAGAATTTCAGTGGGCTTATTTGAAAAAATAAAATAAAATTCAGTGGCGCGTGAGTGTGCGGGGAGGAAGGTTGATGCCCATGCTGAATGGGGAAGTTATATATATAATTTATTTGAGAGTTTTGTTAACATCTGCCCTGATATATATATTAAATATTTAAGGGGTAATTATATATAAATAACTCATCAACTTATGCTAAAAGTGTATGTAGTTCAGCTGAAACTGCATATGATTCAGACAAAAGTACATCTAGTTCAATAAAAATGCATATCGTTCTGTAAAACCTGCATCTGGTTCAACTAAAAGTGTATCTGGTTCGGCTGAAAGTGCATATAGTTCAGCTAAAAGTGCATCTGGTTCAGTCGAAAATGCTTCTGGTTCAGTCGAAAGTGCATAAAGTTCAATAAAAGTGATTTTTTTTGTGATTTTTTTTATTTTTTATAAATTTTTTAATTTTTTTATATTTTTATAATATTTTGTGATTTTTTAAAAAATTTGTGATTTTTTTTTTATTTTTTTTCATTTTTAGTGATTTTTTGCATTTTTTATAATTTTTTTGTGATTTTTTTATTTTCTTTGTGATTTTTTTTATTTCTTTTTCATTTTTTGTGATTTTTTTTAATAAAAATACATTTTTTTATAATTTTTACAATTTTTTGTGATTTTTTTTCATTTATTTTGAGATTTTTTGTATTTTATATAATTTTATGTGATTTTTTTCTATTTTTTTATGAAATATGTGTATGGAGTTTTGGTAAATAAACTAAATAATTAAAAAGTGGTACCTATAAGCTTATGGAGATAGGTATGAATGATATAAGTTCAAAAGTGCTATCTATTGAGCATTATTTGAATATTTAATGTACTATGATAACAACAAATTATATTAATTAAATATTTAATGTACTATGATAACAACAAATTATATTAACTTCATAACCTTAATTAATACTAAAACCAAATGGATACCATGTCATTAAATGGTACTTGTTAAAATAATTTCATAAATATCACCTAAATAATAGTAATGAGAATTTATAATTCATTTTTTTCATTATTGAAAAATTAAAATGAAAATTATAATTTGACAAACTAAAAAGTAACGATCGAACCTAATAAAAATTCAAATAAAAATATATAACCATATTTGAGACTATCCTAAACTTAAATATTTATTAAAATAAATAAGTTATTACATCTAATATATATTAATGTATGATAATATATATATATATATATATATATATATATATATATATATATATATATATATTAAAATAAGAATCATAATTTGATTAACTAAAAACTAACGATTCAACCTAATAAAAACTCAAATAAAAATAAATAAGCCTAGTTGATACTAGCCTAAACTTAAAAATATATAGGAAAGTATAAAAAATATATGGAGTTAAAAAAATTAGCGATTTCATTTCTAATGTAATTCATATATATCATGATAAATTTAATTAATTATTACTATAAATGGACTTTATAGTAATAGGCAAGTAGTGGGAATTTAATGTATTATTTTTTTGAGGATATTTTGTAGTATTAATATAGTTAATTATTGAATATCACCATTTAATGAAGTAATGAACTATAAAGATTCTTGTTAAGCTATGCCCACGGGACATAAGTTAGCATTTGACTTTATTTTATATTATCTAGTATTAGTATCTTTTTAGAAACTTCAAAATTATTCTTTTCGGTCTACTTTGTAACGAGCATCCATTGGATGATAGTATTCAATTGGCACCAAAATATTGCCTTCATTATCATTGTACGGAAAAAAAAAAAAAAATGCACACGAAGCCAATATATTCTTAAATATTTTGAGATTTAACAAAAAAACATCACAATAGAGAAAACATTTTGAAACTCATGTTCAAATAATAATTAAACTCTCAAAAATCATAGTATTGAAAAAGAAAGTTTTAAGGAAATCAATAAGGCTGAGTATAGTAACTCCACACAACAAACTGTAATTTGAGTTGAAGGATTGTTTGGTTGAAGCTTTTAACCCAAAATACGGAATCTTTTACATTTCCAAAAAAATCAGGTTAATTCATCGAGCTTATAGGAAGTCGAGATTATTCAAGCCAACAAATATGAAAAGAAATCAGATACTTAACTGGTGTGTTTGTAATGCTACTTTTCTCTTTTTTATCATTAAAAAAAAGATACACCATCAAAATACATGTTATTTTAATAAATAGTTTTGTTTATATGGATCATATGACACTTCTGTAAAAACGACTGTTAGCTCAACAGTGCTCGATAATCTTTTGAGGAACCTTTCCAGGTCCGCTTTTAAGGGGCCACAAGGGCCCAAGCCCAAGGTCTCTGAAAAATCTCGAATTTTCGAGTCCTCCGTTTTTATAAAAAAATATGTTTAATTAATTTTATATAAGATATAAATATACGAATCATTGTTTTGACACATGCAATTGTGTGTCCAAGTTAGTAGTTATTTTAAAATTATTTGTATTTTGCGATAGCATTCTTATAGAATGTGCGTTCAATCATTTCTAGTAACATTTATTTATTTATTTTATTTTATTTTAATTACTAAATGAAATTAAATATACATATAAAAGATGTCTCGTTTCTATGAAGGCCAATGTATCAAAACCCTGGCTTCTCCGGCCCTGTTCATTTTCTATGATGCAGTCAAGACAGACTAGGATGTCCAAGGACTGTAAAAAAAATCACAAGCAATCATAAGAGTTGCCAGAAAAAACTAACATTAAATTATGGGTCCGTTTGATAACAGATTTTTTTAGTGTAATTTTGTATTTTAGATTTTAAAAATTTGTGGGTGTTTGGTAATTTAGATTATTCAGCTTCTGAAAATCTGATTTTTAGGCTAAAAAATAGAAAAAATCCAGATTATTAAAATTTAGATTTTCAGTGAATTTTCAAAACAGATTTTTAAAATCTAATTTTGGACAAAAAAAACTGTTACCAAACATAGCCTATGCCACACACTCTATGATTGTCTTTTTAATGTAACACACTTAAAAATGTTGTCTTTTTAACTATGATAAGTAATTTATTTAAGATTGTTTCATACCCATGGACTAATATTAGTGTTGCAATTAAAAACAATTTATCTAAAGTCACACACTCTGTACATTTTTATTGTAATGACATGCACTTATCTTTAACTATGAAATGAGACTTATTTGTAATTTATTTGTCCTGATGGATTATTATTGAAATAAATATATAGTAATGACAAAATAAATTTAGCACTAAAAACTACAAGGACTATCAGTATTATTAACCTAAAGTAATCAAAGTACACTACTGCCCTAATAGAAACTCAACCCAGATAGTTTTTATATGTGTAGTACTAGTGGAAAAAGAAAATAAAAATAAATGGCACATATGTAATAAGTATTATGACCAGGGGTATTTTTGACCTTTCACATCAAAATTCCAGCGGAGTCCATTGACCCCTCGGTCCCTTCATGGCTCCGCATATGTCTCTAATAGCATGTTTATCGCAGATGGATTACAGTGGCGGAGCCGCACCTAGCATCCGGTCACATTTAACGGATGGAACAGATGGTGTGGGTTGCGGATGGGGTGTAGCCTCCTCCTCTCTCTTCTCTCTTTTTTCCCTTCGCTGCCAACACTTGGTTTACGTTGGTCCCGTGTTGATAATTACAGTGACTGCTCCCTGTATAATTATAGACATGTCCCTGTATTTTTAAGTTTAATAAAAAAATATTTATGAATTGTTAAAAAACATATAAATGGCACATGTAGTTTCCAGACCGCTACAAAAAAGTCTGAAAATAAAAAATGAATACAAATTTGGCCATTATTTATAACAGGGATTGGTCCCTGTAATTTCAAAAAAAATTATTAACCAATCCCTATAACAGTTTTCTACAACAAAAAAAACTGATTTTTTAATATAATTTTTAGTTATAATAAACAGGTGTTTTAATTATTAATAATTAAAAAAAATATGTTTTATAATTTATAGTTGTCAAGTATTTACTTTTGATTATAATGATAACTGTTAAGATCTATCCACAATAATATTCAAAACTGTTATAAGCTATTTAGTAATTACAATAATATTCAAAACTTAAAACAACACCTCAACCAACTCACTCATGTACCAATAGACTTGACCCATCGTCCCACACAAACCAACTGACTAAACTTTAAGTTAAAAAAACACAGGTTAAAGATGCTCTAAATGACTTCAGACAACAACAACAAACAGTAAAGTTGAGACTCTTAAATAAAGTATAGAAGTTGGAAGCCGAACTCAGAGTCAAAATTGCCTCATCCAACTTGAGTCTGAAAAGAAGTTGGAGGAGGTTAAACCAAAGGTATACGAACTGACCGCGGGTGATCAGTAAGGCTTTAATTATTTTGTTTTATTTAATGGTTTTATTTTAATTTTGAGCCTTGAAGCTTAGGTCTTACTTGTAAAAGTTTCACGGTTTCAAAGTTGTGTCCTGAAATTTAATATTATATTTTTCTATTACCTAGCTTTTGTTTGTTTTTATAATTTATTATGACAGTCTAATGGTTTTTCTATTTGATAGAAATATAAAAAAAAATTTAAATCTAACAACTATCAATAATCTAACGAAAAATTAACCTCGTGTTGTAGGATATTGTTGGCCATTTTTGGGCCTTACTCTATTGAGCATATTTTGGGCTTTTCCAGCATATGTAACTCTACCCTCTATTATATAAATAGGGTCATGAGTCTCTTGATGTATCTCTCTATACACTCATATTAATGAATAAACACTTCGTCTTGTTGTCTCTATACGATCTCAATTGACCACGGAACATGGAACACGATCTCAATTGACTGAGACGTTCACTATATGGATTAATATAATCCGAGCGGATGTGGTATACCGCCTAAGTGAGTACTTGATCAGCTTGGGATACTTGAACAAGTATTATGCCCTTGGATTCTCTCTGAGAATATATTTCGTGATTAATCCGAAATTCATGCCATTAATGCTCACTTTGAAAGACTATCACGAAAAGGACTCGTAGAATTCTTCTAAAGAATTGAAGGAGTTATTGTGCACTTATCCAACCATAAGACGAACCATAAATATAAATGGTTATGGTTGATGCATCGACAATAAGGTCACATGATTATTGTTGTCCCCAGAAATGCAGCATTTCCCAAACTTTTAGCCCTATCATTAAGTTGATGGCTCATGATTCGGATTATCCTGAAAAGTCTAGTTGACTTGATAATTCCGAAGAGTAAAAATCGAAATTTCGATTGAATTACTTGAGTTTGGAAATTGAAATTGAACATCCTGTCGATTATGTTCAGACCCAAATGGACTCACGGAAAGTTTGATGATGCGACTGCAAATGATTGTACGCATTTCTTGGTCTTGTGCACCAAGATTTATATTTCCGTGTGGGGTTATGCTATTTTCTGTATTGGTCCGTCATGAGGCCCATAGACACTCAAACACTATATGCGTACCAGCTGGTTACTGGTTATGAGCCAGAAGTCTTATATTAACGCGTATTTAGAGTGATTAATTAATATTTTGATTGAGCCGCTATAACGTTCAAAATATGGACATCTGAAGGGGACATAAGTCGATTGTGAGTCTCTTGCCTATCATTTGATAGAGTAACCTTGGCAAGCGATCTCTTTACCGCATGATATGCAAAAGTGACATCACTAAGACTGTTCTCCCCATCGTTAGGGGTAGATTTGCACGTTACCGTTGATAAGCAACGATGTGAAATAACGTGGCATAACCCACTCAGTCTTAGCTTGATCCCCAAAACTGCACTTAGTGATAAGTAAGTGCATAGACTCCCACAAGTCTAACTAAATGCCAAACGCATTTAATGACTTTATGAGATGTTACGAGATCATTTATACCTGCTGCAAAATGTTTGCAAGGATAGACATCCCTGTCGGACGCCGTGTTCCTGTAATAACACGTTGCATTGGCCGAACCCGCCAAGCAAAGAACGCTGCCGTCGGCCGTCAGTCTGTCGTCCTTCCCAAGATACGAGGAAGTTGACCGGTTTTTAATTTGTTCAACCTAGAGGTGATGAACTGAAACTCGTTTGTCGCCCAACATGTGTGATTTCCTCCTCATCCTAAGAATCTTGAAATATCTGTCGATCATGATATCTTAGACGATATTGAAGCGAAACAAGACTGTCATTGATTACTTGTTCATATATTCGGTGACGACTGATAATATGAGCAAATTATGACAGAGAACCATTTACCGTTGCCTGAAGTCAACGTAGAATAGACTGGACTAATGAAAACTTGTAATCCAAGTAGACTCCTTAACGAAAGTGTGTTCGGACCTGTAGCTCCAACACCACCAATGTTAAACGAGTTCGCTTATTTGGTTATTCGTAAGGAAAAGTGATGAGAATAATGAGATTGTAGAATGCTCGCCTAGTAGTGCAAGACTTCTCTTACATCTTGGAATTGATTACGAGATGGTTGATTTCCTCGTAATGGACGTTATAATGGTCCCCTACTTTATCAGTTTAGTAGTTTCCCAAAAACTGATTATGCAGCATGTGATTTTGGTCACTGTTTTATCTCTAAGAGAATTTAGACAAAGAGATATAGATTAAGGTCCCTGTGTGACTTAATCTGCTTAAATCAAGTAGTTCCTGATCACGGAACATGATCTCAATTGACTGAGACGTTCATTATATGGATTAATATAATCCGAGTGGATGTAGTATACCGCCTAAGTGAGTACTTGATCAGCTTGGGATACTTGAACAAGTATTATTCCCTTGCGTGTTTTATTATGCGATCCACTTTTGGATTTGCCTTCGAGATGAAGGATCTTGGGAAGAAACTGTAGTGACTCGGCCTGATGATTGAGTCCCGTAAAGATTGAATCTAAGTCCATGATTTAGACAACACCCAGAAGGTGTTATGACATTTTAGTCATCATGACGCTAAGTCGTCAGATTCTCCCATGATCGTTCGATCACTAGACATTGATATAGACCCAGTCTGTCCCTGATGAGACGATGAAGAGATATTGAACCATCATGTTCATATATAAGTACAATAAGCACATCCTTGTACTTGTTCTAATGTGTTAGGACGAACATCTCGTATGATGTGAATGATATAGCTCGACACAGCATCGCGCTAACACGCTGCCATCGAAATGGCACTAAAGACACATTCCCTTACCTTATGGTAATTTTGGAAGTGGGCTAGTTTATCCCATTTGCGTTCTCGAGTGTACAAACCCCATTCGGTACTCGAATTAACGCAACCATTTTTCGGTTATACCGATGCCGGTTACTAATCAGACCCACATAAGGGATATTCCTAACATGGTCTGTCTTTACCATTAGGAATAAGGCAATATCTTGGAGGTCTTGGAATGACTCCAAACGAATCACTCTGATCTACTCGTACTCTATGAGATGACTAGAGAGTGTATATGGCTTTGAGCTCGTATTAGCCATATTTGAATTATATATGCTCTGTCTTACGATTCAGATAAAACACTTGTCCTATTTAAGGACAACTTGTTGTTATTGATCAAGAGAGACATGACTAGATTATGCTATTTAGCATTTCTTGCCGAAATGAATTTTCACATATGAAGTTTAAGAGCATCTAGTAGAATGCTCGTTCTATTCCACGTTAGATTTTCTTGCATCCAGCCGTATGCAAGTAAATGAAGCATCCATTCAACTGCTCGTACTCTTTCTTGAAATATGAAATCCTTGCATCCAGTCATGTGCAAGTGAGGGGGAGCATCCAGGTGAATACTTATTGTACTAATTACTACTTAGTCGAAATCCTCACACCCTGTCGTGTGCAAGTGAAGGGGTCCATCCAGTCGTATGCTCGTGTACTCTTTTTGTCCTTAGATCAAGGTTTTTTCCCACTGGGTTTTCCTTGGCAAAATTTTTAGCGAGACACGTTCCCATCATATCTCATTTAAGATTGCCGAAATTAGGGAGAGTATACTGTTGTACACTTCTTACCACTGTGTACTCTTTTGTCCTTCGACTAGAGATTTTTTCCCACTGAGTTTACTTTGGCAAGGTTTTGATGAGACAAATATTTTGTGGTTGATCCCTAATACTACCATTGTTGCACTCTTTTTTCTTCCATGAGAGATTTTCCCATTGGGTTTGCTCTGGCAAGGTTTTGATGAGGCACACTGTTTTGTGGCTAGTTACTTACATGATATTTCGGCCTATATCATTCGGCTACACAGTATCTCCTAGGTACCGGTTTTGTCCCACACTGAGTTTTCTGGCCCTAAGGTTTTTATGTGTTTAACACTGCGAATGAACTCGACTCACATCAACAACATGAAGACGAAGAAATCAAAACGTACAAAGGGGGAGTGTTGTAGGATATTATTGGTTATCTTGGTACTTTTGTAATTAGCCATGGATACTGATTGCAATCAGTATTTCATTAGTAATGTCCTATGGGTACCGGCCAAAAAGTTCCTCTCATATATATATGTTTCAAACTATTATTTGTCTCAGCCCAACCAACACAACCCTTAAGCCTTGCACCGCCCAACCTACAACACCAAAGTCGGAACCTAAACTTGTACCACGCTTCTTTGCTCATAAATTTTGCATCATGTTGTTACCGCTTATTACCATTGCAAAGTGGCTTGCAACAACGGATCCAAGCCGTTGGCGGTGGTTGCGCCAAGTAGAGCGACAATGTTATAATAAATTGGTCATGAAAAACTTGTGCTAACAATGATTCATTCAGTCGACGTTTTTGGAGAGGGTGTACATGTTACGGATATGAAAATCATATCTGCCGGATATCGGATCCATCGTCATCGGTGGAAAAAAAAGGAGGTAGATGGGGGATAGGAAAAGCTTGCTCAAGCCCCGAGGCATCGGCGGCGAGACAGCAACGGGAACAAATGTGGCGCAACAAAGGGAAAAGGTACTGAAAAAGTGGTTGGGATATAGTTCCATCCCCACCCCTTTTAAACGCGGTTAAAATCTAGGTTCAATTTTTTTAGAAACGATACTAATTTATCCAATAAAATACTCTCTATGTCCCATAATATTAGTCCAATTATATTTTCACAATATGATTTAATAATATTAGTTAGTGTATTTAAAAATTATTGTTCTCCCATATTTTCCCTACCTTTGCATTAAGGCTAATACTCATGAATTATGATATATGTTTTTGTTAATTACAATTACAAAGTTAATAAATAAGGGTATAAAAGGAATATCCAAGTTTACAAAATTAAATTAAACTATTATTTTGAGACCATGTAGAAAACCAAAATTGTAATGGACAAAAGGAATAGAGTAAATAACTACTATTTCAGTCCCTAACAATTAACGACCACAAGAACATATCATCATGGCTGAAGGAGAAACTTTTATTCATATATATGTAAATTTCATGATTGTGCTCGTGGAAAGAAGATTACAATGGATGATTGAAATTCACTTATTTTGCCAAGTTGAAAAGAACAAACAAAACAATTATAAGCAAACAAAGTGCATCAAATGTAAATTTCCCACTGATTGATCCTTTTTATGATTATCTAAATGCTTCGTTTGATCTTCTCAACTGTAGTTGTATCGGTTCTGAAAGCCTTAGCTAGAAAACCCGTTGAAATTAAGGGGTTCGACTTGAAAACGGCATTTGCAATAATGTTAACACCGGGGTTTTGGCTGTTAAGTCCAGAAACTGCCACCACATTACAGTTACCGACGTTTTTCTGGTAATGGACCAGTCCGATTGGGAAAACAAATACATCACCCTTGTTGAGAACCTTTTTTATCAGACGATTGTCAGGGCTGTTAGTGATAAATCCTACTTCTAGAGTGCCTTCGAGAACTGAAAAATAATATGACAAATTCATGTTAAAGAATATTGTAGCTAATTAATGACTTTGATGAAAATCAAACAAGCAGTGTGATTGTTGCAAATAAAAATAATAAATTCTTTTACATTAATAATAGAACAAATTAATAATACCTGTCAAGATCTCGGTGGCTCGTGGGTGAGTGTGGGGAGGGTTGATACCGGACGGTGCAAAGTCGATACGAACCAAAGAGAGACCGAGGGTGTTTAGACCTGGCAACTGTGTCACAAACACAGGTGTCACCTTCACACCGAGTTTGTTCGATGTGTTTCCAACTATGTTGAGCCCACTAAAAAAGAAGTCGGAAGCTTCAACATGCTTCGGGTCCTTACATGCAAATCCATTCACACTCACTATACAAATTGAAAGGACAAAAGAGCAAATTATATGTTGTTAAACTAGAGAACTGATAAGATTATAACGTGAATATTATAACATTGAATTTCGTACCTGAGCTGCTTAATTCAGCGACACAGAAATCCTGTAAGGGACTCGAATCAAAGGCAAGGGTAAACGATAAGCAGTTTAAGGATATCACCGCCAAAAGTATAGAATAATAATTCATATCTTAATTAACTTGCTTAATTTATAAAAAAGCTTAAAGATATAGGGTTTTGTAGAGACTTTGTTGAAATGTAAACTAGCTAATTAAGAATTCAGATATTGGTATGAAAATGTACGGTGTTTCGGGCTATATATAGAGGAGAATGATGATGATACCAATGAATGAGAAAAAGAACTTATTAGTCTTTCTATTTGTTGACAAAAACCGTTTACCTAAGCATCGAGGGCATAAGAAACATATTTATGACCATTATAAATTTCAAATTAAATAGACAACCTAATTCAAAACCAGCAATAAAAATAACTAAAATGATAAAAGTAGCGCTGAATGTACCCAAAAACTACAAGAAAGTGGATCCTGGTATACTAAACCAATGGATTTTCCTTGATTTTTTTAAAACAGTTGAAAGCCCTTCCCCCAAAAAAGAAAAAAATAGTTATATTAATATTGCTAGCTACGGGAAAATGTTCATTGGTACGTACAAGCTTATAGAACTTCAACCAATCTACACGTAAACCCGTTCTAGGTAGCTTATTTTCCAATTGGTCAATAATTTTCTCCCCAACTGTATTGTCAGGGGCGAAACCTGGTATATGGGGGTGCCAAATATTAAAATGAGTGCTGCCAAATCATCGTTTTTCACGTGTTTTAGTGAAAGTCCATGGTCAAAAATTGAAAAAATCATAAATTTTAGGATTATGGGAGATGCCGTCGCCCTCAATGATCTGCACTTACCTTCCCCATGAGTTTGTGTAAGTTTGTTACTAAAGACAACAATGTGAAAGTTTGTAAGATCTTACAACAATGTACTAATTTGTAAGATCTTACAACATTAATGTACTAAATTGCCAACAAAACAGTACATTAAATCTGTTTCCACAAGGCAAATATTCTTAGCGCCAATAACTGTATGTTATCACACTCGTCAAAACTTGCGTAAATTATAAATATCCAGCGTAGATAATATCCTGCTTTTAATCTTACTAAAATAAGTTCCTGGTATGGAGATTAACCAATAAGAGAAATTCTCATGAGAATAGAACTAATTATATTGGGTGTCAAATTATTTGTATAATGTACATTAACCAAACAAATAGTTAATTGATTACTTATAGTACGTAGAAAGGTGGTACATGTGATAGAGAGACAAGTCACAAGAGTAAATATGTATTTTGACATTATATCTTATGTTATTCCCCCTGAAATTTTGTATGAAGATAGGTATATATATATATATATATATGTTAGTTGCAATCCCGTCAATAACCGTTGTAAATAATAAAATATGTTTACTCAAATAGTTCAAGTTCTATTCATATGGGGTTTAAGATTGAGATCTTTTTGACAACAAGAATATTAATTAGTACATTGGTTATATCAGCTTTACTTGTTCAAACTAAACGCAACAGCTATCATCAAAAGAGACAATCTGACAAATACTAAAAGGATTTTGACCTTTGTTAAATTTGAGAAAAAACAAGGAAAGAGAGCAAAATCACTTCTATTAAGCCAAACCATAAAAAAAATGGCACTTCACAATTCCTTACGTTACGTAATCAATCCAGGAGATAGTAAATGATCACTCAGAAGACCTTTAATACTAAAAATCTAAGGATAGTGACAATTAAAATAAAGGTACGATACCGAATCATATGTTGCCACAGTCTATAATGTAAAGGATTTGATAACATTGTTTACCAATTTTTTTCTAAATTATCTTTGTTTAATGTCTCGAACATAATTTCGTTTGTTTCTACTTTTTGTAATGTGCGATTCAACCGGCCTATTTCCCAGAGGTTAGATAATATTAGGTCATGTCCTTCAACTTTTTAACACAGTAAAAAAGAGTCAACATTAAAACAATGCTGGAGGTCGATCTCGCTGAATTAAAACAATTTATATAAAATATGTTACTCTTCGAAGAGAACAAATATAATCCATCGGTTATTTTAATAAAAAGGTTAGTTACGTATAATCTAAAGCCTTGTAACATAAATTCATATCTGATCCTTTTGATGATTTGATCAATATTAAACATGCATCCAAACACCCAAAATTAAGAAGAACCAGTCATGATATTCAGACATATGAAAAGAATCGACAGATACTTTATTTTCTACATAAAAATAACAAATTAAAGTGTCATGATTTTACGGTTGTTCTTTATTATTATAGTTATTTACTCTCAAAAAATAGTTTTACATCAAAATAGATGCTTTTAACAAAATAGATACCAAAGCATCAATAATTGCAAAGGCTAATCGGTCTATAGTCCGTCACATACTGGGGATTTTTCTTTTTCGGAATCAGGATTATATTTGTTTTGTTCCATTCTCGTAGGATAAAGCCGGATTCAAAATAATTCTTAACTGCACTACACAGATCATGCCCAATAATATGCCAATATTTCTGATAAAACAGCCCATTATATCCGTCTGGCCCTGGAGCTTTCATAGCTCCTATCCCGAAAGCTGCCATTTTAATTTCCTCATCAAGGATTGGCCTGCATAAGTGTTGATTCATATTTTCGCTTACCACTGGCTCGATGTCTTCTAAGAACGGAAATGTTCGGATCTCTTCTTCCACATTAAAAAATTTGTCGAAATGGACTGTGATTAGCTTAGTTATTTCCGGACCTTCTTTAACCCATAGATCGTCACCATTTTTTATTCCAGTAATGCGATTCTTTTGTCTTCTAATTGTAGCTGTTCTGTGGAAGAAAGCACTATTTCGGTCCCCAAAGTTAAGGCAATTGAGGCGTGAACGTTGATGCCAAAATACTTCGTCTTGTTCCAATAATATATCAAGTTTGAGTTTTAAACTCTTTTCAAGTTTCACTTCTTCAAACCCTTCATTTTTGACAAACAAAAGTTTGTCCTTTAATTCTTTAATTTCTTCTCTATTTTTTCTGAAGTGTACCTTACTCCATTTAGACAAACCTGTTCTCCTTGCCTTGAGCTTGTTACTAAAACTGTACTGGGGTGATCCTCTCACACCACGACTCCATCTATGGGTGATAACATTTCCGCACTCTTTTTCAGATGCCCACATAGCTTCAAACTTAAAAGAGTAAAACTTAAAAGAGTATGGCCTTCTCATTATTTTATAGTCAAAGTGCAGAATTATAGGGCAATGGTCTGAAGACTCTGAACCTACCATAGCCTCGTGACAAGCGCATTTGGGAAAAGTTGAACCCACGACTGAGTGGCAAGGACTCTGTCTAACCTTTCATTAATAATCTCGCCGGAAACAGTGGTCCCCTTCCAATTATATAGGCTACCTTTAAAGACTAAATCCAATAGCTCGCAGTCAGGCATTATCTCTTTGAACCTAAGCATGCGACTTGGGTTCGCCGGAGCCCCACCCTTTTTTTCAGATTCTTCAACAACATCTTTAAAATCCCCCATACAAACCCACGGAATAGTTGTACCTAGCGCAATGTCTCTAAGTCTATTCCACAGTGGGGCTCCCGTACACAAATGACATAGCCCAGTATTGTTTCGTATCTTTATTAGTGATTATCGAATGAATGAAGTTCCGGTCTGCACTCAAAATCTCCACATGAACAGTATCATTCCACCAAAGTGCGAGTCCTCCACTCAGCCCACAGGAATCCACATAAAAGCTCGTCTTGTATCCACACAGTCTCCTCTCTCTTTCCAATTTTTGGGTCTTGTTCTTAGTCTCCATTAAAAAAAAAATGGAGGGACGATGAGTACGAATACTCTCTCTTAAAAAACGGACTGTCAAGGGTCGTCCTACTCCTTGACAGTTCCAGGATTGTGTTAACATGATGCGTGTGGCTGCTTGGGGCCAGCCACCAACGCCCTTTCATTGCACCAAATATCGAACTCGTCATAGACAGTGTCAACAAGTACCTGGTTTGTGCTTAATTTTTTAGCTTCTCCCTCAATTCTAGCTTGAACTGATCTTGTAATTGGCCTTCTACCCTTTCTACTATTCTGAAATTTGCGGCGAACAATACCCTTCTTCCTGGGTTTGTCAGCTTGTAAAGCAGAAGCCTCGTCTACTACGTTTCCTCCTCTAGCTCTAACTTTTCTCCCCTCAATACTCCCTTCTTCATAGTTGATTTCAGTGTGGGGTTTTCTTTTAAGGCTTAAGAGTCTAGAGAACACTTTATCCAAGCCCACCACACCTGATGCAGGTTCAGTAATTTCTTTATCCAACCCACACACCAAATGAATGATGTATGTAAGTGTGGTTGAGGCTATATGACTGTCCACCGAATATGTTATTTTCCATGTCGAGAGGTGTCATAAAAGCACGATAGCAATTGCAGTATAAAAAGTGTGGAAGAGTTACCCAAGATCGAATCCGATGAAACGGATCTTTTGGAATAAACATTGTTTTACTTGGTTTTGGTTGATTATGAGTAAACCAAACTACCGAGGGGGTGATCGCGGTCGGATTGTCAGACCAACAGCTCGATTCCTGTGATTTTAAAGGGCTAGAATTTTACTTCTAATGATTGTGAGCGTCTTAATGAGAAAATAAATGATATTGTGTTCGTTTTACTGGTCGAATAAATCATCTTTGAAATCAAACAAGCAAAAGAGAACAAGATTTAACGTTCATATTACTAGTAAACGATTTCAAACAAGCAAATACGGCAGTAGTGATAATAAATAACAAAATTATATTAAAAGAACGAAACACGAACTTACAGTATTGTTAGGACCAGATTTCTTGACCTTATAGTATTTATTGTCTATTGGTTTGAACTAAATAACTCTAGTTAATTGTTAAGAATTGAAACAGTCTCTTGGTTTCAAGTAAGGTTGCAACCACAGTTCCAACCTGCTGTTCTACATGATTCTGTTTAGTTCTTTTATTATGCATTAACTATTCTTTAAATGATGATTATTTGTTTTAAAGTATGCAGGATATATTCTCATATGTTCTTAAAGATTTAGTTTATGTATATTGAGAATATTAAAGTGATAAGAAAGATGTTTCCTAAAAAGTTATAAAGAGATTAGTTTTTATAGATATGTTTACTTCAAACTAGAAAATCTATATCTCTATTTTTATGCAAATCTTTATCACGTGTTTCAATATTTGCTACTTATCAAAATCTGTATAATACGTTTAAAAGATTGAATGAAATATGGAGTTAATGTTTCATATATATATTTGGAAAGATTTTATCTCTAAAAGATACTATCTTATATGTTTCCTTGTTTTAGGAAAAGACTAACTCCTATTTCCAAACTAGTTATTAACATGTACTATCTTATGAAGATTGAGGTCAATCCTACGCTGAAGTATATCGTGATACATGGAAAGATTGAAGCCAATCAAAAGAGTCAAAATCAATCATCAAGACCTTGAAGAAAGAAGATTGTTTTTACTTGTATAAATAGTTGATAACTTAGCTTGTAAAAAGTGTGTGTTCTAAATTATAAAAAAACTCATTCTTGAGAGAATACACAGTGAGCTTTAAAAGAAAACAATGGTGGGATGCCATTGATTTTTAAGTGATAGTTATAAAGTAAGAGCAATATAGAGATAGGCATAAAAACCTAGAGGGAGTCTGAGAGTTTTTCATTAAGACTTGAATGCTATATTGTAAGCTTTTATAATATCATAATCTGAGTGAGTGCCCCGGAGACGTCCTAGTCAGGTGAACTCCGTTGTTAAATGTGCGTGTGATTTATTTCAAGTACATTTGATTTTTACAAGTTCTGTCCATCAATATACTTAGGTTCCAACTGTGGTTGCAACTTTACTTGGAACCTAACTGCAAAACTGCAACTAGAACAGCGGATAAGAATTTCAAGTATAAAGTTGGAAGTCGTTGTTTTATGCACAAAAACTCAATGCTCGCTTTTTTCTCTTTATAAAAATGCCTAGGGTCTGCTTCAAAGCTCTGAATGAATGAATAATACCGATATGCTCGGGTGTTTATAAGTTTAAAATGTAACAAACTCTATCGAAACCAAAATTTAAAATCAGATATTATGTTACATAACCACTTATGATAACCGGTTATGCTTAACTGATTAGACCATGAAATGATACATTTTATAGATTAATTATGGCATAATTAGGTAAGGTTAGAGTTAATTATTACGTTTATATGCTTTAGTTAATTCTGTGTTTTTCCAAATAAGTCACTATAATTTGTATTTTTGCAGTTAAAAGCGTTGATTTGACGAAAAAACGATACTTGAATGAAAAGGAAACCTGAAAATGGACCAAAATGAAAAAAAAGAGAAATTAAAGAGGTTAAAGTGAGCCCAAATACTGAAAGAACGAGATATGGGTTGAGCCTAATGAAGCTCACCGAGCCCAAGGAACCCCATTCACGGAAAACGTTCTAGAAGCTGGAGTTGATCGGCCAATTTGACCGATCAACCTGACCGATTAGCTTGATCGGTCAAGAACAATTTAATTTACAAAATTCTAGATTTTATAAGATAAAGTTTTTTTTTTTTTTAAATGAATATAAGATAGAGTTTGTACCATAGTGATTTTTATATAGTTCAAAGTCAAACCCATTGTCAACTCATTCATAATTCATTATTTCGAAAGTAAAAGTTAAGAGAGAGAAAGTACGTGTTCTTATCAAAATAGTGGAAATTCCAATAATTTATTAGTAAAGTTATTCTTTTCTTTACTCTTTATTTGTCATTTTCTATCTATCTATCACGTTATATTGTTTTCTTGAGTCCGTTAATTAGTTGATTTAACCTTAAACTAAGTTCTGTTTTTTTGTTTAATCGAAAAACGCTAGTTTAACGAGTAGATTAAACATAATCATAGTTCTTTCTTACTCTCTGTTGTTGCATGAGCGCAATAGTTTTTTTTTTTTTTATTCAACACTTGAAAATTGAATTAAACGAACTGGTAGTTAGGATTGATTACCATTTTTCAACTCGTTTTGTTAAATTTCTCATGACTGCACAACCTAGTCGAATGGATAGGATTGATAACACTGAAAGTGAAAACATAGTAATTTACAGAACTTTTAGTAACATTAAAGTATTCATCTCGTGCGGAGAGAATGATTTGCGAAACGTGACAGGTTTGGCCAGTAATGATTCTCCACACGTAGATTTAAAGTTTTAAGTGATTTAAATCATTCGAAAACACTAATTTAATTCGAGCCTAAATCCGTCCCTAAATTCGATAAATCCAGATACTTTTCCCGTTATTTACCACAACTACTGTCGTTCTCCTACGACACTTTCGTTCGTGGAAAAATACACGGTTAAAGAGAAGTCATTAACCGATTAAGGCAATCGGTTAGGTGCTTATTAGGCTTTTCTTGCGCTTCATTTGGTCCGTACATAACCCGTTAAGTACAATTTTGGACTGACTTTAGACTTCCTTTTTCGATTTGGTCCATCTTCGATTGCTTCTTTTCATCCTAGTCTCATTTTTGTGCTCAATCTATGATTTTTCCTATAAAAATGCAAATAAGTGCAAATTAACCAGAAAAATACATATTTAATGAAATAATGCTTAAACAAGACAAAATAGTTAGGAAACTAGCCTAATAATGCTCCAATTAATTCAAATAAAGTTCCATTTAGTTGTTTCACACTTTTGTTACAACTTTTGATATACTCAATCCGTCCCTAAATAAGTGTTCGTTACGAAAATACATGCAATTTTGGCCATCAAATTTTTCATATATAAATTGGCGAAATGGAAAATTTAAAAATTCCATATAGTTTTATCATGAACTATGTGATTAATTTTGAAACGATTTTTTTCGGCAATTTAGATAGAAAAAATTACCAATTAAAGTTGAACGTATTTTCGTAATGAACACTTATTTAGGAACGGAAATAGTATTATATTACTCACCGAACCAATACTCTCACATTTGGATAAATGAGTACTAAGATGATAAAAATAGACAATTATATATTTTGGAAAAAAGAAGAATAATAAGATGGTCTATTATTTTAAAAAACCCCTAATTCATATGAAAGTTAATTATTGGATGTTTTTCATTTAACATACCATTATACCATTTATAAATAAATTGTATGCAAAAAAAATTGTTTCCTATTTGACAAGGAATTTACGACATGTTTTCAACTATCTCTATAAAGATCTTCGCCAGGAAGCATAATATATTTAATAACATGTATAAACTGTGTATTGTATATGCATGTATTAAAGAACATGTATAAAAAAAATGTATTGTGTATGCATGTATTTAACAACCTGTATAAAAAACACAATATATCTTTTTTGTGTATGAATAATAACCGAAACACAAAAAATGCAATCTCAATAGATACACAATGTACTGCGTATGGATTTATAAAAGAGCGTATATAACAATTTATTGTGTATATCTGTATTAAAGAGCATGTATAAACACTATATTGCGTATGTATATATTTAATAGCATGTATAAACTGTGTATTGTGTATGCCTGTATTAAATAACATGTATAAACGATGTATTGTGTATGTATAATAAAAACACAATACACTGTTATTAAAAAATAAAAGAAAAACACAAAACACTGTTAATATTCGGCATCTCGAGTCTATTTTGTTTCTTTATCAATCATATTATTCTAACAAAATACCAATTTCCGAAAAAATATTGAGAAAATGACCAACGCAAACCAAGATATATCGTCAACTAATTTCTTCGAAAAGTAATCTTATTTCATATACGATTTGAGATGAATAAAATCCGAATAAAACCCTAATCGAAAACAACTTAGTAAATAACTTTGTATTTAAATCGATTTATGAAGAATAATCCCTAATTCGAACAATAAATCAGAGAAATCCGACGAAGAGAAACTGAGTATTCGAAATAATAAAAATACGGATCAAAATCGCCTAATTAAAAGCGAATTTATGGTTTGATAGAATGATTCGACGGAGGTGTATAAAAAAAGTATTTTGTATAGATGTTAATAATGAAGTTTATAGGGCGGGTGGGTTTGACTTCAAATTACAAGTAGATAGATATATAAATACGTATGTATAGATACGGAGAGAGAGAGAGATGTTAAAAAAATATAAATCATTTAGTATTTATAATTTTAATTAGTTGTATGTTTTGGGAATAAAGTGTTGTGGTGTAACTTTTTTGTAATTAGTTTAAAATAGTTGTATATTTTGGTAATTTTCCCTTAAATATAGACATACGCAATATAGTGTTTATACATGTTCTTTAATACATGCATACACAATACATTGCTATATACGCTCTTTTATAAATCCATACGCAGTACATTGTGTATCCATTGAGACTTTTTTTTTATGTTTTGTTTATTATCCATAAAAAAAAAAGATGTATTGTGTTTTTTATACATGTTATTTAATACATGCATACACAATACATTTTTTATACATGTTTTTTAATACAGGCATACACAGTATGTTTTTTATACATGTTTTTTAATATAGACATACACAATACATGTTTTATACATGTTCGTTTTATACATGCATATATAATACATCTTTTATACATGTTTTTTAATACATGCATACACAATACATCTTTTATACATGTTCTTTAATACAGTCATACACAATACATCTTTTATACATGTTCTTTAATACAGACATACACAATACATCTTTTATCCATTTACATTTTTTGTGTGTTTTGTTTATTTTGTTTTGTAGTGCAATGAACAGTATTTTGATGATGTGCAATCTATATGTTGTCACGGTTGCTAGTTCTAAGATGGTTATAATATTAATTGCAATTCAGATCGATATAAGTTTTGAAAATTTGGTGGCTAAAATTTGTGATATTTGGTCGCATTTGGATAAAAGTGACGTGTTGTTGACATATTCTGTTCATCGATATGAAAAATGCCGATTAAATTGTAATATAGTGTTTATACATGCTCTTTAATACAGTCATACATAATACATATTTTATACATACTCTTTAATACAGACATACATAATACACAGTTTATACATGCTTTTTTAATACGGGCATACACAATACATTATTTATACATACTCTTTAATACAGACATACACAATACATAGTTTATACACGTTTTTTAATACGTGCATACACAATACATATTACATATTTTATACATGCTCTTTAATACAAGTATACACAATACACAGTTTATACATATTTTTTTAATACGGGCATATACAATACATTATTTATACATGCTCTTTAATACAGACATACACGGTACACAATTTATACATGTTTTTTAATATGGGCATACACAATACACTATTTATGTATGCTCTTTAATACAGACATACACAATACATATTTTATACATGCTTTTTAATACAGGCATACACAATACATTGTTTATACACGTTATTTAATACAATCATACACAATACATTATGTATTCATTGACACTGTCCATTTTTTGTGTTTTTCTTATTATGCATACACAATACACTTTTTATACATGCTCTTTAATACATGCATACACAATACATAGTTTATATATGTTTTTTAATACGGGTAATACATGCATACACAACACATAATTTATACATGTTTTTTAATACGAGAATACACAATATAGGCATACACAATACATTGTTATACATTGCACATAAAAAGGGATGATTTCATATTGCATACACAATGTAATTTTGCAAACAATATGAAAAATCACCATTGTCTATCTAATTTAAAAAGTGCATATACAATATTAAAAAACGCATAACCAATAAAAAAGAGCCATACATAATCCAAAAAAATGAATACACAGTCGAGAAAGTTGCATAAACAATCCAAAAAAAGGCATAAACGATCAAGAAAATGGCATATAAAATAAAAAAGTACATACATAATACAAAAAATTAAATACACAATACAAAAGAATGCATAAAAAATAAGAAAAGTGTATACACAATCGAATTTTTCGGGCATTTCGAGCTTTTTTTATTTTCATTTTTTTTTATTTTGGATTTTTATTGGTTTTTTTGTAACCCTTTTTTTGGGTTTTTTCGGGTTACCGACTTTTTTAAAAGTTTTTTCAGAATATTTTGAGTTTTGTTGGATTCTCGAATTTTTTGAACTTTTTTCATTTTTTCATTTTTTTTTTATAATTTTGGAATTTTCTTGTTTTTTTTTTGTTTTTTATCATTTTTTTCGAGTTCTCGACTTTTTTGAACTTTATTTATATATTTCTTTGTGATTTTGGAATTTTCTTGGTTTTTTTTGCCACTTTTTTGGAGTTTTTTCCGGTTTTCAACTTTTTAAAGGTTATTTCAGCATTTTTTTGGTTTTTTCGGGTTCTCGACTTTTGTGAACTTTTTTTCATTTTTTGTGATTTTCGATTTTTCTTTGTTTTTTTTTTTTACTTCTTTTAACCATTTTTTGGGCTTTTTCGGGTTCCCGACCTTTTAAAAGGGTTTTCCAGCCTTTTTTGAGTTTTTTCGGGTTCTCGACTTTTTTGAATTTTTTTTTTTTTTTTTTTTTTTGTGATTTTGGTTTTTTCTTGGTTTTCTTGGTTTTTTTTAACCATTTTTTTGGGTTTTTTCGGGTTACCGACTTTTTTAAAAGTTTTTCAGCATATTTTGGGCTTTTTTGAATTCTCGACTTTTTTGAACTTTTTTCATTTTTTTGTGTAATTTTGTAATTTTCTTGTTTTTTTTTTTACCATATTTTGGGTCTTTTTTTGGGTTTTCGACTTTTTTGGACATTATTTTTATATATTTTTGTGATTTTGTATTTTTCTTGGTTTTTTTTTTGTTTTTTGCCATTTTTTTGGAGATTTTTCGGGTTTCCGACTTTTTAAAGGTTTTTTCTGCACTTTTTTTGTTTTTTCGGATTCTCGACTTTTGTGAACTTTTTTCATTCTTTTTTGTGATTTTGGATTTTTCTTTGTTTTTTATTTATACTTTTTTAAACCATTTTTTGGGTTTTTTCGGGTTCCCGACTTTTTAAAAGGTTTTTCCAGCCTTTTTTGTCTTTTTTCGGATTCTCGACTTTTTTGAACTTTTTTCATTTTTTGGTGATTTTGGATTTTTATTGTTTTCTTTTTATTTTTTACCATTTTTTTGGATTTTTCGGATTCCCGGCTTTTTTAAAGGTTTTTCAGCATTTTTTGGGTTTTTTTCGGATTCTGGACTTTTTTTAATATTTTTGAATTTTTTTGTAATTTTATTTTTTTTCGATTTAGAAGTCATTTTAACATTAAATTAGATAGTCTTTTGTGAAAAAAAAAATGATGATTTAGAAAGAGAGCGCGGAGAGAGAGAAGAGAAAGAGAAATTTTTTGGTAGGTGATGCGAAATATATATATTTTTCTATTTGGGTCAATTCTATGTTTTAGTAATAATTTGTTTGGCTTGTATGTTTTGATAATATTTTATAACACTTTGTATGTTTTGGGCATTGACCCTAATATAATTTTGCAAGCTATATCAGCACTTAAACATAGGTCAACGTTAAGTTTTTCCAAATATTATAGGCACAATTACCAAAACATAAAATTCATCAAAACATATTAACAAAACATAAAATAGCTAAAACTTTCTATACAAATCATACAATTACACTATTTAGCACCGAAACCAGTATTGGTACGGTATCGGTATGGCGATATATGTACATGGTACGACATAAAACGTACCGGTAATATTTCTTATATTTTGACTTCTCGCTACGTTTTGAGTACGGTTTGATTACGGGAGTCGGTATCGTACCGGTACGTTACTGGTACATTTTTGAGTGGGTTTTTAATTTTAGATTATACAGACTTACATATATACATATGATATATTACATACTTACACATATATATATATATATATTATATACTTACATATATATATATATATATATATATATATATATATATATATATATATTATAGAAGTTGCAGGTTATCTCATAAAAAACTCATTGTATGTATATATTTATATTCATATATATATATATATATATTTAATTGATATTCCATTTCCGTATCGTATCTTAAATTTAAAAAATTTGCCGTATTGCCGTACCCGTATCGTACCGGATACGGTACTCGTACCAGTACCCGTGCAACCTAGTAATTACCAATCTTTAAAAAAAAAAGTGAATGCACAGTCATGAAAAATATGCATATACAATGTAAAATAAGTGCATAAACAATTCAAAAATGTGCATATACAATTCAAAAAATCTGCATAAATAATCGTAAAAAATGTACCTACATAATCCGAAAAAGAGCATATGCAATGCAGAAAACTGCATACACAATAAAAAAAAATGCACACACAATCCGAAAAAATTCATAAACAATCGAAAAAAGTTTATACAAAATCCGAAAAAGTGCATACACAATCCAGAAAAATGCATAAGCAATCCAAAAAAATGCATACACAATCGAAGAAGTGTATAAACAATCGAGAAAAGTGTATACATAATAAATAAATAAAAACTTGCACAATACAAAAAGTACATACGCAATAAGAAAAGTATATACACAATTGAAAAAGTGCATACACAATCGAGAAAATAGATAAACAATCGAGAAAATTGCATACACAATCGAAAAAAGTGTATACAAAATCCGAAAAAGTGCATACAAAATCGAGAAAAGTGCATACACAATTTAAAAAGTGCATACGCAATCGATGAAAGTGCATACACAATCAAGTAAAGTGCATACATAACCCCAAAAAATGTATACACAATAAAAAAAAGAGTATACACAATATAGAAACATTCATACACAATGAGAAAGTGCATACACAATCGAGAAAAATGCATATACAATCTAGAAAGTATACACAATCGAGCAAAGTGCATGCAAGTCGATAAAATACATACACAATCGTGAAAATTGCATACACAATCAAGAAAGTACATACTAATATCCAAAACATTGTATATAATTTACTTGAAAGTAAATTTTGTTATCAAATACGGGTGGATTTGAACCACCAACCTTTTAAAACAAAGTTCGAGACAATACTCTTACCATTTTTTATTAATAATTCTTAATTTTTCCAACATAAATATTTGATTTACTTATATATCATAAAATTAGTTTTTGATTTTTGTGTATAAATCTTTTTAACTTTTAAGTATAAATCATTTTGGATTTTGACTTTTGGGTATTTACCTAAAAATCGTTTCAAACCGAAACCAAGCCGAAAATACCATACCGGTTCAGTTCGGTACGGTTTTATCTTTGAAAAAATAGGCAAAGCGAACCGAAACCGAACCCACCCCTAGAAAAAAAGGTTGAATTTCGATGTGATGAGTTTCAAAACTCTAATAAGTAATCTGACCTTGTAAATCAACTCATATAATCCCAAAACCTCCATTTTAATATAAAATTCGAAACAATTGCCCTATTTTTTCAAAACCCATTCTTTTTTTAAAATTTACTTAATTTGAGGAAAAACCGAAGAGAGAGAAACGCGGCTGAAAAGAGTGGACAGAAAGAAAGTTGGATATAGAGAAAATAAGAGAGAGATGAGCATTAAACGAAGTGAGAGAGAGTTGTAGAGAGAGTGGTGATAGTGGTTGATATGTTTATTTTATAAAGGATAACAGGGAAAGAGAGTTTTAAAAAAGTTGTATATTTTGATAATATTATCAGTATTATAATTAAAGGGCAACTATTACCGTTAAATTTTGAGACAGTATATTAAATAAAATGAAAACTATGGGATGACTAATGAGTACTGCATGTTATTGTAATTTAGCTTTGTTGAAAATAGAGGATAAACTATAGAATGTACGCAACTACAATACTTTATTTATTATTGAGATTTAAACCTTTATAATAAAATAGGGTAACTTAGTTTTAAAGCAACAGGTCAGGGGTTACGATAACTAGAAGTGTACGTTGTTATATTATTTTAGATACATTAAATTTAGGACTGTTATTTGTCTTTGTGATAAAAATAAATCACGATGCTCCATAAATTTGGGGGTTAATCTAACCATTCATGTAATCTAAGATAGTGCCAAATGTGTATGTATGCATTGACGCGATAAACAAACAATTCAGTGGTATGCATCTCAAACGTTTACAACAATTCAGTGGATGATCTAAGGGGCCGTCACGAGTTAATATTAATGAGTCTTAATTTTTCCTTATTTTTATGTCTTCCGCAGCAACACCTAAAATTCATCTCGTGTCGTTGTTACTAATAATACGTACTGAGTAATGTGAAAAGAAAATTTTGGAAGAAAAGGTTACTTGAGATTTACCAAATAATACCAATTTGTTCATAATGATTCAATCATGTATGTACAGTGTGCCTACAGTATCGTTTTCAGCATTTTTAAAACCCAAAGTAGATTTCGATAGGGAGACTTTCTATGCGAACAGGGTTGGAAATCAAGAATTTTATGTCGTATATATTTCTTGTAATAATTCCCAAATGAATTAAATCTTAAACTTTAACAGATGAGCGCTGCACTACAAAAAAAAATTAAAACAATGATAGGAATTGATAAAACCATAACTTTGGTCGGTCGCGTTAGGCTTTTCAACAATGATATAATGATAAATCAACCGTGAATAAATAATACTTCCTGATCTTTATTATTGCTCGGATTATTGTCCTTGTTCGGACTATTACATTTGCTCGGATTAGTATTTCGGTGTTACAATTATGCTCGATATAACTATTTAATCTCTCGTCTTGATCTTTCTCCTCTTTTATTCGGTGCTCGGCTGTCTTTTCTCGGTTTATTTCTCGAAGTGATATGCTTTGGTTAGTTTCTCTCTTTTCTTAACTTCTCTCTATATTTTTTGGATAGATTTTCTGGTCCTTTTCTAGGAGGGGTAGTTGGCTATTTATAGGCAACTGCGCCTTCTAGGATATTGACAAATGTCTTCATCCCAGGGATTTTTCAGACAAGGGTCCCCTTTGATTGGGCTTGGGCTTTTGGGTAGTAGCACCTCAATTCCTATAAAAAGTATGAGATGACCCATTTAAGCGTTGGATACCCATTTATAAAGTGGGTTGATTATGATCCGAATAAAATATTCGGGTCTGATTTTTATGTTCTATCAAGTGCTCCCTGACTTCCTCGGCGTGGTTTCCATGTCGGGGGAGTCATGTTCGGTTTGTCGAAAACGTTATTTCGGTCTTGTTTTTCCCAATGCTTCATCGAGAAACGCAATAGACTCGTGACGGTTCCCAGGGGGGCACATTTAATGTTTCCTATCCTAATATCTTTCTTCGAGGAAAACTCCTATAAAGGGGGTGTGCTTCCTCCATAATTAGGCATTTTACTACTAATTTGCCCGTGACATAATGGCTTCTTCTGGTTCTACTGGTGAGAGCTCCTTTAATTATATTTCATATTTAGAAACGGAAATCAAGAAATCTCGTACCGCGAATAAGAAACTCGTGGCCAAGGTTTCAAACTACAAGAAAAGGTTGTCTGACATGGATTCTGATCATCATGTGACGATGGCCGATCGGGATTGGGCCTATGAGCATATAAAGAAGCTCGAGGCTAATCTGGCTAAGCAGAAGGCAGCAAAAAGGGCCTATAAGCTTGCCTTCAAGGAGTTGCATGCTCGGTCCAAACCGAGTTCGGATGACGATGAAGAAGGCTCTTCCTCGAAATAATTAGTCTTTTGTAATTTCTGTCGTAATTTCTCTTGAATGGGGAGTCTTCTCCTCAGTTGTAATCGAAGTTTTTGGAATTAATAAAATATTTCCCTTTCCTTGTTCTTGTCTGTTTATCTTCTTGATGTCTTTTTGGATGACTTTAATTGGATTTGGAACTGTGGTTAATTCGCCTTTAATGCTCTTGGGAAGTTCAAGAGGTTGTATTTATTCGAGATGACCTTTGACCTACTCCTTATTTCTTCTTATAAAAGGGGACTGTCCCAGTATTTTTTATGCAGTTCATTCTTTATTAACGAACAAATGGCTTCTCCTCTTGAAAAGTATGGTGACAACCTTCCTGAATACGTTGCCCGTCTGGAAGAGGAAGTTCAGAAGGTGCGTTATCTCGAGAAGAGGGTTGCCCGGCTGTCGGTGGAAGCTCGTCGGGCCGCCGAACTAGACGAGCGATTGGATGCCCTAGAGAAGGAGCACCAGAGGTCTTTGCTCGACAGTATTCGTGCTCGTGCCCGGATCAAAGAGCTCGAGGCCTCCAGAGATAGGCATCTTGCTTCCAAGAGGGCTTACAAATTGGCCCTTAAGGAAGTGTATGCTCGGTCGAAAAGGAAGCAGAATGACGAAGCGGGCCCTTCTATGAAATGATTTTATTGTTTTCATTGTATTTCCTCTTTGTGCTTCTTCTGTAACGAAGTATCAACCAATCAATAAAGATTTCTTTTTCTTGTTTATATCTGAATTACTTTCCCAATGCAATTTATTTTGACTGCGCACGCTTGTGGCCTCATTAATGCTTTTCTTGGGCCTGGCGTTTGATCTTATCCATTGGACCTTCTTACTCTTTATATCTAGGGATTAATAGGATTTCTTGAGCCTTGTGCATAGAAAATCCTATTCACCAGAGTTTTCTTGAGCCTTGCGCAAAAGATCTGGGATATTTATTTGAACCGCTGCTCTTCCCAAAAACGACGCGTGTTTCAATGCCATTATTACTTACTCCCTTTAAATATTGGTAAGAATCCAAACGTTTCTTGAACAGGAGTGGCTTTTAATTATTCACGCTCTTTAGAGTCTTTTGGGAATCCAAACGTTTTTCTTGAACAGTCACCTCTTTTGAGTGCCATCGCTTCTGAATACCCATTGGCGAATGGTTGCGACTCTCAATCCCAGCCCTCATACAATTGATCTATAAATACCTGCTTACAGCATGGTTACATCCACACTTCTCATCATATTATTTTCCCCCATATATAGACCCTTATCTTATAATTTCCCTAAGATGTCTGGTCCTTTCACCCAATCAGCATTAGCTTTGCAAGTGGAGGCCTTTGAAGCCTCCTATAACCATGTACAAAGGCTGTTGAGGGATGCCGAGGAGGAATTGAAGGTGATGCGTTATCACCATACCGAGATGGTTCGGGAATTAACTTGGCTAAGATCCGAACTGGCTTACTGCCGACGTGCTCGTCAGGCTCTAGTCGAAGAGAATGAGATGCTAAGGGGGAACCCGACACTGAGGGACAGGGATGTCTCTGCCGGGCCCTCTCATCGATACCGATCGACTTCCCCCTAACCTTCCCCCTTCTTTTTTTCTTTTTCTCTGATCTTTCCCCATCTTTTTCCATCTCTTCCTTTTTCTTCTGTTTTTTTTTATACTCTGTTTTCTCGTACTTTTTATTCTTTTCTTTTTCCGTTTCTTTTTTGTTTCATTGATTTCCTTTTTAGTTGTCTGTCTCCTTCGTCTCTTTATCTTCTTCTCATCTGTTTTTCTTCTGTGCCTCCTCTTTCTTTTTCTTCATCTTCTCTCCCATCACTCTTTTTCTTTTCTCTTTTTTTTTATGCACCACTACGATGTAACAATCAGCCCTGTGATCCAAAGGGTTTTGTGTTACATTTACGGTTGGTCATTTTTCTTTTTGACTCTTCTTTCTTATCACTTCCTTCTTTTCTTGCACTCTTCTTCTTTTCCTCTTCTTGCTTTTCCTTTCTCTTTCTTCTTACTTTTTCTTTTTGGCATCTCCTGCTCACTTGGTCAGCTGATATAGTTGATCCTTTGCCTGATCTTCTATACTAGCTCTTCTCGGATGTAATAGATCTTTTCGGATGCAATAGGTTTTTATCTCGGATGTAATAGGTTTTCTTTTCGGATGTAATAGACCTTGATGTAATGAACAATGATGTATTCCATCTTCATTAATGAAAAGTATTTTTGCCCTTTTCTTTTGGCCTTTCTTTTTATATTGTACCTGTGGTTTGTTGTTTATCTGGGATCTAGATATTTGAATATCTCGTCTTTATTTCTTCTGCACTGTAGTCTCAGATGTCAATAGATGTCCCCATCACTGTCAAACATATGTGCATGCTCCCTAGTAGGTCAGGAAATGTACATGCCCCCCAGCATGTTAGGAAATATGCAATTTCCCAAGCAAGGTCATAAAATATCATACTCTTCGTTCTATAAGTACTTCTCTTTTCTTTGGTAGTTTATCATCTCTTTTTTCTTTTTGCTTCTCTCTTCCTTAGCCCTTTATTTTCTTCCGTACTAAACAATTTCCCATAATGTCTGGACCTGTGGTGAGATATCATGCTCAGATGAAAGGCTTGGATACTGAGGTATCTCGGGTCCGCCGTCGGATGGCAAGGCTTGAGAAAGAGTATGGCGTTTTGGCCTTGAGCTTGTTCGGCTCTTATCCCGAAGAGACGGTGAAGTGGACCGAGATCTCGGCACTGAGTCGCCAGCTCGATCACTTGTTGCTGCAGAGAAACCATCTGGCCAACTCCTGGTATGATGCCGAGGAAATTTGGGACCATTCTCAAGATGAGTTTGACAACTCTCCTCAAGGCCTAGCTAACATAATGGTAAAGAATGCTCGGCTCGTGGAACACGTCAGGGTTCTTACTACGGAAAACAACAGGCTCTCCTCGGAGAATGACGATTTGGTCGCCATGAACGATTCCTACCAAGCTCGGTTGAATTGTTCTGCTCGTTTTGCTTTTTCTCGGTCTGGCAGTTCGGTTTTTCCACCCATTGATCCTTAGATTGGGCTGGTTTTCTTTTGTATTTCCCCTTTTGCCATTTGTGTTTTATCTTCTGTATTTGATGAATCAGTTGTATCTTTTCGTGTCTCGTGAACCATTGTAACGCTTCGTATTTTGTGCCTTTTGATTCTCTATAAATGCTCCCTATTGCCTGTATCTCATTATCAATTTCTACCTCTCTCTTGTTTTATAATTTGCTTTTGCGTGAGATGGCTCCCATCACTAGGTCTGCCTCCAAAAAGAAAGCCCTTATGGAAGAGGAGCCTACCTTTTTGCTACCTCGTCCCCCTGGCTTTGGGGAGGAGGATTTGACTCCTCTTCAACTAAAAGAAATTGAGATGTCATGGCTGAAACATGATCTCATGTGTGCTCGGACTGAAGCGAGGAGGTTTAAACAATATTGGGACGAGGAGGGCACTGCTCGTTTCAAGGCCGAGCAAAAATGCGAGTCTCAGTCTTACGCCTTGAAACAGGCTGAGATGGCGATTTCTCGTTTGGTTAAGGAGAAAGAGCGTCTGGAGGAACTTTTGGCGAAGAGGGATGTTGCTATGGGGGATAGTTCGAAAAAGTAGGATGGGTGTATTTTCTTTTTCTGTTGTATTGTTTGTGTTTCCCCCTTTGTGGATGAATAAAACTTGTCTTGCATTTGATTCTGTCCTATTTTATTTCCTGTTTGCTTCTCTTTTATGTTTCTGATCATACACCGAACAATATGCCCGGTTATCCCCCCGGAGAGCGTTGTTAGACTTGATGCTCCCTGCCATCAAGCTAGAAACGGTCTTCGTCCACCTTGTTCGGTGTGCCCTTGTGGTAAGGATTGGTTTGGGAGTCGAGGAACTTTAATCGGGGGATATTCTCGGTGTGATAGTAGTGGTAGCGTATGTGAGAAGCTTTTCGTGGTAGGGTCCACTGGCCATTTATTTAGGTCTAATGATGTGAACTGCCTTGGGTAGTGGGATACGCGCTGACGTGGCGAAATCTGGAGCGTGTATATGTTAAAAAGAGCAGCGGTTGTTGACTTTCGTATGGTTGGAAAAAAGGTAAACCTCTGTTACACGAAAGGACGGTTATTATTTTATTCCTTTTGTGACTCCACTCCTTTTTATTGTGCCAAGTAATCCTGTTTATTTTTATCACAGAATTCGCTGAAGAAAATATCTTTCTCTCTCTAAAGCATATTCTTCCCGCCAAAAAGGAAAAGAGTTCGGCCGCTTGATCTAGGGTTTCGTGGTTTTGTTGGAAGACTTGCTGCTGTTCGCGCTTGCTTGCTCATAATGATTACTGTAAGTGATTTTTTGTTCTCCCCCCTTCCCTCTTTTAGGAGTTGTATTTGATTTGTCGTTGTGGTCATAGGTGTGTTGTTGGTATATGGTTCAGGTTATCTATATATGTCTGATGATTCTGATGTAATGTGCATGGGGGGGGGGTGGTGGCTCTCGTTCTATTGATGTGGTTCTGGTTTGTGTATTTGGTTAGTATATTGATGGACTTTTGATGATCTTTGTATAGGAAATTTTGACCCAAAGTGTGGCCCAAGTTGGCACATTCGTGGAGAAGGATTTTAAAGAACTCGCCGGAATACCTGACAACATACATATCCGGCTTCCTATTTCTGACGAGGAGGTGCTGGGATTTGTACCTGCCGGCGAGGTGGCCGTGCGTTCTTCGGCATTCTTCACTGGGGGTCTTCGACTGCCCTTTACAAACTGGGTGGCTTCGTTCTTTGAGGCCGTCCAAATTGCTCCGGCCCAACTGGCCCTAAATGGTTACCGTACTCTGAATGGTATCCAAAGGCTATCGGAGTTGTCCGGAATACCGATTGAACTGAAGGACGTCTTTGGAGTCTATAGTCTGAGCTTTGAGCGTCGCAGCTCGTATTTGAAGACTCTGCGTGCCTTTTGCCGACTCGTTATCGGTTTGCCGGATACCAATAAAGAGCGTAATCTGGGTATTGTAATTGCTTCCGGTGCATGGGGTTGTGCGGGACACCAGATTCCTGGACCGGCGACCAATGCTCCCATCATGCCAGACCTCGGCGCCCCCAATGTAGAGGCTCTGTTAGCTCTTTGGAAATGGTGGGGGCCTGGACCTACGCCGGATCCTGCGAGTCGTACGGCTCCCATGTTGCTCGGTTACCCTATGGGGTCGGTGACCAGGGGAAATCCTGCACCCGAGATCCCCAAAGAGCCCGAGGAGGAATTCTTAAAGGTGGTCCAGGCTCGATGTGCTACGCGGCTTGGGAAAAAAGCCGTTCGTTCTAAGCGTCGTGCAGCTGACCCTGTCGTTGAAACAACGAAGAGGGCTAGGGGAACCGATACATCGGTTACCGAGGAAGATGCTAACGTTGGCTCGGGCGAGGGGGTGTTTGCCGCTGCTCAAGGGGATACCGCCGAGGATGCCTCTGCTCCGGGCGAGGTATGTGTATATGTATTATGATTTTCTTGTCTTTTGGTTGTTTGTCATTTGGTTCGCTAGTGCTTTGCTTTATTAGTCATCTTGTTTCAGCTACTGACTTCTCCATTGGTTACCCTCGCTCTTGCCCGGTCTATGGGTATTATTGTGTTTCAGGGGTCGGTCGACGACGTATTCGGATATATGAACCTCTTGACGAACATGGGAGAGGGTACGATGACTTTGCCGGTCATCTCGCCTATCCCCACCGAGGGTCCGATAGATTTGCCCGTGTGCTCGCCCCTCCGTAATGAGGAAGAGGTCGAGCATAGGGCCCCTGAGATTGAGCAGTTGGAGGAGGACGTGGGGGTGGAGATGGAAGGCAGCGAAGAGAATGCCGGGGATGTTGTGACGGGTGTCGAGGATGAGGCTCTCGACAGATCCGAGAAGGGGTTGGTTGACGGGGTTGCAATGACCCGGTACATTGACCGATGTAGGGGTGAACTGCTGGATCAACCGAGAACGCTGAAGATGGGGTATACGGCTCTGAAACCCCTTGTGTTCAAGAATGCAGAAAAACTATCTGCCCAACCTACAATGTCAGTTATAGAGCAGGCCCACGCGGACGCGCTGAGGGTACGTGGGGCTCGTATTGCACTATATAGGTTTGGTACTTGTATTTTATTTGGAAACTAATGTGTTGAAGTGCAGATTGCTGTGAGTGTCGTGGCGCTACGGGATCAGCTGGGAGCTCTAGGGGCTGAGAAAGAGAAGCTGGTGGCCGAGAAGGATAATCTGGTGGCCGAGAAGGAGAAATTGGTCGCCGAGAAGAAAACCCTGGGCGAGAATTATGACAAACTGTCGGTGGACTTCCTGCACCTGACCGAGGATGTCGAGAAATTGAGGGTGGAAAAAGAGAGCATGGCCGCTAAGTACGGCGAATTAGAGGAGGAGAACTTGCTCCTGGCTGAGGACGTGGAAGCCGAAAAGGCTAAGGTGTCTGCCCTGAAAATGGCACAGGCGGAGGAGCGGAAAAAGTTAGCGATGATGGCCAACTTCTCTGTATACTGCGCTCATGTGCGGGCGCTCAATTTCGCGAATGTTCCTCTGTCGAATAGGGCGTGGTCGGAGTTGGTGTATCCGTGTCCGCATGGTGCACCGCCGAAACCCTTGGACTGGGCGAATCTTCGTGAAGAAGAGCTTCCTCGGCTACCGGGGCAGGCAATCTCGACAGCGCTGCGTCCTCACTCTATGTCGACCGCGTCCACTCCTCGACCGGATGCTACTGTTGTTCCCCCACCAGCATCTCCTCAGGTGGAACCTTGACTATCTTTCTAGCATTATGTATATATATATATATATATATATATTTTTTTTTTTTTTTTTTTTTTTTGTATCTAGAAACAGATTCTTTTGGGGAAGTGATAATATAGGTGTTGTGGTTTCTTTCTGTTGGTCTTGCTTGGGTTAATTTCTTTTGATGGTCGTCATATTTTGAAGGATATGAAAACAAAATATTGTCAGGTACCAAATAACCCCCTTGCCATGGTGGTCTGGACCTCGCCTAGTCGTAGTGTAGGTGACGTAATGGAGGATTTGGAAAGTTCTAACGCGTCCCTTACCGCGAAATTGACTTGTGCCTATCAGGAAATCGAGTGTTTGAATATTCATATTTCCAACCTGGCGATCCGGTTACGTGATTTGGGAGAGAAATTTAGTAAAAAGACCGCCCATTATACGGCAAATAAGGGTAAAGCAAAGGAACTTCTCAGTGCCCTACGACGTTCTCGTGATGAAGCCCGAGGTCGTGTGACGAGCTTGAGCTTGGTCCTTGGGGCCGTTTTCGAGGACGCGGATCTGCTGCTATCCTTTGCCAAAGCGTATTGGGCCCGAGCTCGCGCCTTAGAGGTGCTGGAGCATATAAAAGGAATGAGTGGTGTGTCCCGGGCAGAGCGCATGGTGGATGCGAAGACCGGGGTAACTGAAACCACTGTTGCCTTGAGCCGAATCGAGGCGGTCATTCGTGAGCGTTTGGGGACGCAAATTAATTCATTGCGAGATATTCATTTTGCCGATGTAGTAGAGACTTCGGCGTCTGTTGAGGGGTTGTTGGATTAGTAAAATAGCTTGTTTTGTTGTTTTCTTTGTAGCTTGTATAAAAAATTCTCTCGCTTCTCTTTTTTTTTTGTTTTTGGTAGCTTCTTTCTTTTTGTTTATTCATCTCTTCTCGTTCGTCTCCCCCCCTCTTTTTTTTTTATAGGCACATGCTACTATGTCGCACCAGGCTGGTTCTCCATGCCTAGTTAACCCGGGGTTAGGACCTACTGGTGCTGCCCGGGACAAGGTCTCCTCTGGTGCGGCTAGTGAGGTGCCTGACAGGTGGCCCTACATTGTTTTGATGAGCAAGAATGTCAAATTGACCGACCAATGTGCTCGACTGCGGACCAAGCTGAAAACACAGGCGGCCTCTTTTCGGGAATACGTTCGCCGTGCCGAGCATGCTGTTGAGGTTCAGGAGCGTCGTTTGGATCGATATTGGCGTGCAAAGGGCGAGTACCTCGGCAAATTAAAGTTGCTTGTGACCAAGGCCAACGTGTTGGTAAAGTATTTCCGTTTGTCCCGCGCCAGATACGATGCTTCCGCAGCTGTGATTGAAGCTCGCCGTGACCTCTCCTTTGACGATGATCGCCGTAAAGCGGCCTCGGATGCTCACGAGTCTGCCAAAGAAGCCGAGTTCAACGCGCGGCTTCAGACGCTGACTTGTGTTGGTGCTCATACGACCAATTTTGATGCCCTCATTTCTGAGGAGCGTTTTGATGGTGATGAGTCTGATGGGTACACAACGACGGATGACGAAGAGATTGAGCTCGGTCAATTACCGTCGTGCTCCTCCTGCAGTAGCTCTTCTTAAATGAATCTCTTTAGTGTCGTTGATCTTCTTGTTGCCTCCGTAATGCGGGCGAGGACTATATATGTGATTTCTTTATTCCTGTTTTGTACCTTTCCATTGCCGTATTGCTATTTAATTGATTGGATCGATTTTTCCTTGCTAAATCATTTGTTATTTCGTTATTCCCGTTTTGGAGATGCTTCTTGTTGATATTTTGTTGTTTAGATTGATTCTCCTTCATTGTTTTAGCCAATTTATATTGCATCGCCGTCGTAAAGTGGACCTGAATAATTCCTTGCATTGTACCTGCATATAAATTTCATAGTATTCCTAGGCGTTCCTTCGGTAACACGCCATGTTGGGAATTTCATAGTATTCCTAGGCGTTCCTTCGGTAACACGCCATGTTGGGAATTTCATCGTATTCCTAGGCACTTCGGCCATGTTGGGAATTTCATAGTATCCCTAGACGTTCCTTCGGTAACACGCCATTTACGGGATTTCATAGTATTCCTAGGCACTTCGGCCATGTTGGGAATTTCATAGTATTCCTAGACGTTCCTTCGGTAACACGCCATTTACGGAATTTCATAGTATTCCTAGGCACTTCGGCCATGTTGGAAATTTCATAGTATGCCTAGACGTTCCTTTGGTAACACGCCATTTACGGACTTTCATAGTATTCCTAGGTACTTCGGCCATGTTGGGAATTTCATAGTATGCCTAGACGTTCCTTTGGTAACACGCCATTTACGGACTTTCATTGTATTCCTAGGCACTTCGGCCATGCTGGGAATTTCATAGTATCCCTAGATGTTCCTTCGGTAACACGCCATTTACGGGATTTCATAGTATTTCTAGGCACTTCGGCCATGTTTGAGAATTTCATAGTATCCCTAGACGTTCCTTCGGTAACACGCCATTTACGGGATTTCATAGTATTTCTAGGCACTTCGGCCATGTTTGAGAATCTCATAGTATTCCTAGACGTTCCTTCGGTAACACGCCATTTACTGAATTTCATAGTATTCCTAGGCACTTCGGCCATGCTGGGAATTTCATAGTATGCCTAGACGTTCCTTTGGTAACACGCCATTTACGGACTTTCATTGTATTCCTAAGCACTTCGGCCATGCTGGAAATTTCATAGTATCCCTAGACGTTCCTTTGGTAACACGCCATTTACGGGATTTCATAGTATTTCTAGGCACTTCGGCCATGTTGAGAATCTCATAGTATTAGTAGATAGCATAATAATATATTTTATTCATTCAAAAGAAGAAAGATAATGCCATTAAGCAAGAAGGGTAAGGTAGCACCTGTACTTGTATTCGGAGCATTGCCTATACGTAGTACTTCTTTAGGTTAGCCACGTTCCAAGAATTCTTTTCCCCTCGGCTGTTGGCGAACAGGACGCTTTTGATTTTGTAAGAGACTGGACTTGTTCGCTTGACGATTTCGTATGGGCCTTCCCAGGTAGGGCTCAGTTTGCCATGTATTTCGTTGCGGGTATAGACCGTCACTCGTCGCAGCACCAGTTCTCCTACCATGAAGTCTTTAGATCCTTTTACTCTCTTGTCATAGGTTTGCTTTACGCTTTGTTGGTATTTAGCTAAGGTAAGGGCCGCTATCTCTCGTTTCTCGTCTATCATGTCGAGCTCTTCTCTCATTCTTTGTTCATTATTTCCCTGCTCGACCAACGTTGTTCGGAGCGTAGGTAGCCCGATCTCTGTCGGTATGACGGCCTCAACACCGTATGCTAAGCTAAACGGGGTTTCCTTGGTGCCCGTCTTGGGTGTAGTTCGGCACGACCATAAAACGTTGAGTAGCCGCTCGGGCCACCTCCCCTTTGCTTGTTCAAGGGTGGTCTTGATGCCGTCTAATATGGTTCGGTTTGACACTTCGGCTTGCCCGTTCCCTTGTGGGTATGTCGGCGTCGAATAGAATTTTCGGATACCGAGTTCCTCGTACCACAGCTGTAAATTGGTATCTTTGAACTGGGTTCCGTTGTCGGCGACTATAGCGTACGGTATACCGAACCTAGTTATGATGTATTCCCAAATGAATTGTTTGACGTTGCTGGCTTTGATTTCTCGGAGGGGTTTAGCTTCGACCCATTTGGTGAAATAATCAGTCGCAACGATCAGATATTCCACATTCCCAGGTGCTCTTGGGAGTTTACCGACCAAATCGATTGCCCATTGAGCGAACGGCCATGGTGCTGATACCGGGGTCATCATAGATGAAGGGAGCCGTGGTATCTTGGCGAATCGTTGGCACTTGTCGCATCGTTGGACGTATGCATCGGCGTCTCGCTTGATATAGGGCCACCAATATCCTTGGGTCACTGCCTTGTTTGCAAGGGATCGCCCTTTGATGTGTGCTCCGCAAGATCCTTCGTGGATTTCCTCCAAGACCGGCAGTTGTAGCTCGGTCGGGACGCACAGTAGATGTGGTCCCCGGTAACTGGATTTGTATAGTTTATCGTCCTCGGATAGCCAGAAGCGAGGAGCTTTTCTTGTAATTTTCAGCGCTTTTATCTTGTCGACCGGAAGCGTTCCATTTCGCAGATAATGGGTCATGTCCTCCATCCATCCTAGTTCGTACTGTATCGATGTCACCCGGTTTACCCTTTTTATTATGCTCGGGGTCGGCAGTAGTTCCACTGTGATCGACCGGGTGTCGGTCAATGTTAGTGTCGAGGCTAGAGTGGCCAATGCATCGGCATGTGCATTCTCGGTGCGATTGATTCTTACTAGCTCGCATTGTTCGAAGGTTGCCATCAAGCTTTGGACTTTCTCTTGGTAGAGGATCATTCTATCATCTTTCGCTTGGTACTCGCCGATGGCTTGATTGACGATGAGCATGGAGTCTGAACTTGCAATTAAGTGGGAGCATCCGAGGGACCGGGAAATAAGCATGCCATTTATCATGGCCTCGTATTCTGCCTCATTGCTGGTAGCTCGGAAGCCCAGTTTTATGCTTTTTTCGATGATTGCTCCCTCGCTGGATTTTAGGACGATCCCTGCTCCTGATCCGTCTTTGGTGGCTGATCCGTCGACATGTATCTGCCAGTGTGATTGTGGAGAGAGTGCCAAAGGCTCGTCATAGCCTTCGGTGAATTCTGCGACGAAATCGGCCAGGACTTGTCCCTTTATGGCGTGGCGGGGTGCGAACTCGATATGAAATTGGGATAGCTCGACCCCCCAGGCGGCAACTCGGCCGCTAATGTCCGTCCGTCGAAGTGACTCTTTAATATGAAATTTTGTGTATACCCGGACCTGATGAGCTATGAAATAGTGTGGCAACTTTCTGGTTGCGACGACCAATGCCAGACACAGCTTTTCCAAGGGTAGATAACGTGTTTCGGCTTCGACCAGAGTCTTGCTGACGAAGTAGATCGGAAATTGTTCGCGACCTTCTTCTCTCAGGATGACCGCGCTCACAGCTGTAGAGGAAACTGCTAGGTAGCATGCCAGAATGTCTCCTCTGTTCGGCCTTACTAGCAGTGGCAATGTCCTCAAGTACTCTTTGAGATTGTTGAATGAAGCTTCACATTCCGGGTCCCAGACCAATTTTCTATCCTTCTTGAGTGATTCGAAAAATGGCCGTCCCTTATCTGCGGATCGGCTAATGAACCTGCTCAGCGCGGCCATCATTCCCGTGAGCTCTTGTACCTGTTTCTTATTCTTGGGCGCTGCTAGGTTTCGTAGAGCCGTTATTTGATCGGGATTAGCCTCTATTCCTCGTCGGCTAACCATATGTCCCAAGAATTTCCCTTTGCTGATGCCAAATGCACACTTGCTCGCATTGAGTTTCAGTTTGTGTTCGCCCAGCGTTCGGAAAACGTCCCTGATATCTTGAAGGTGGGATGTGGCTCTTTCGCTTTTGACGACCATGTCGTCTATGTATACCTCCATTGTTTTCCCTATATGATCTCGACATACCCGTGTTATCATCCTTTGGTATGTTGCTCCTGCATTGCGTAGGCCGAATGGCATTACCGTATAGCAATAATTTCCCAAAGGTGAGATAAACGAAGTCTTTTCTTGATCTTCGCGGGCGAGGGGAATTTGATGGTATCCTGAGTACGCGTCAAGGAAGGTCATCCGTTCTGCTCCCGCTGTTGCGTCCACCAGTTGATCGATCCTTGGAAGGGGAAAGTGGTCCCTCGGGCAGGCTTTATTGAGGTTGGTGAAGTCTATACAGACTCTCTCCTTCCCGTTCTTCTTAGGGACGACGACCGGGTTGGACAACTATTTTGGATAGTAAACCTCCCTTATGGCTCCAGCCTCCAATAGCTTTTGTACTTCAGCGATTATAGCTGCTCTGTGCTGTACAAAGACTTTTCTGCTCCTCTGTGCTATTGGCTTGTACTCGGCGTTCACACTTAGGTGGTGGCATGCTGTATTGGGGTCTAGGCCCGGCATGTCTTTAGGACTCCAGGCGAATTTATCAGTGTTGTTGAGGAGGAATGCTTTCAACTCCTCGGATTCCTGTTTTGGAAGGTTGTCGCCGAGGAGGAAGTAATGCTCCTCGTCCATATCAGGAATATATACCTTCCTGAGTGTCTCTCCTACTTGTTCTTCGACCACCCTTTCGGTTTTGGATAATTGGTTGATCAGCTTCTTTGTGCTGGTGGGTTGTTCCACAGTGCTTCGTTGTTTTTGGAGAGTCGCGGTGATGTCTTCGCAGCGTCTTGAATCTTCTTGACATCCTCTGGCTGTCTCGATCGCTCCCCTATCATTTGGGTATTTGACCTTTTGGTGATAGGTCGAGGGTATGGCCTTCATGGCATGTAACCAAGGTCGGCCCAATATTGCGTTGTGCCCGGAGTGGTCGTTGACCACTAAGAACTCCACGGGAACCGACATGGACCCTGTTGTGACACTGAGGACGATCTTACCCAACGGTTTGGTCGTTTCGGAGATGAATCCGATCAGTGTGACATCGGTAGGCTGTAGATCTTGCAGCTTGAGTTCCATCTTGTCGAAGAGCTCCTTGTACATGATATCACAAGAGGCTCCTTGGTCGACAAGTACCCTGCTGACTGTGTCTAGGCCGATTTGAACACGGAGGTTAATGGCGTCTCCGTGGGGGTAAATCACCCCTTCTTCGTCAAGATCCGAGAAAGAAATGGGCGGATGTCGTCGTGGTGTGCATTGTCGTTTAGAGGTCGACGCCTGTGATGTCTTGGCTACTTGGCCAAAGTGGGCCAGCTGCCGTTGTCGTGATCGTTCCCCGCCTGGGCCCTTGGGTCGTGACATATGAACGACGTTGATCGTTTTGCCTTGCCGGTTGTCAGATCCCTCGATGGCCAGTTGTTTGCCTTTATTCCCAGCTCCTTTGATGAACTTGGCTAGATATCCTGCATCGCCCCACTGGTTCATTCTCCATCGCAGGTTACGGCAGTGCTTAGTGAGATGGCCGTGATCCTCGTGATATGCGCAGAAGAGCTTGGAATCTCTCTGATTGGGGGGAGAGATGATCGGTTGTGGTCGGGAATACCAACTTTCCCTGCATATATCCTTGAGGATATCTTCAGCAGACAGATTGAAAGTGTATCGCAGCTCGACCGGTCCGAAAGTGTTTCGGTGTTCCCTCTCTTGGGGCCGAACCTGTTGAAATGGCTTGGGTGGCATTGGGTAGGCGAGCTGAAGTGGTTTATGTTCGTTGGTCGGTGTTGGGTATGCGATCTGGAGCGGTTTGGGCTCTAGTGCTCGTGGTCGCTCTACCCTGCTATGGGCCTCGGGCTCTTTGCCCTTTCTGGTCGGTTGGAATGCTTCTCCCTGGTTATTTCTAACTCTTTTGCGACCCACCTGTGCCTCGCGGACCGACTCTCTTCTCGGTAGAGTCCGGTTGAGGAAACGCAATTCGTCATTTTTATCGGTGAGGTGGGTACAATAGGCTAGCAGGGAATCAGTGGTTGGGAAGTTTTTGCCTATGAACTTCCTTCTCGCCCAATAGCCATTAGGGATGGAATTGATAAAGTTTTGGATGGCTATATTATTGGCATATCGTGGAATCTGGTTTGCTACGTCGATAAAACGTATGCAGTAATCATTGAGCCTTTCATTTGGCATCATCGTCATTTTAAGAAGGGTTTCGATACTAACCTTCTTTTTCCGATGAGCAGCGTATCGGGTGGAGTACGCTCTTAGCAGTTCTGCCCAGTTTCTAATGGAGCCCCGTGGTAAGTTATGATACCATGACGAAGCCTCTTGACCCAAGCTGTTTTTGAAAAATTTGCACATCAGTGCATGGTCATCACTCCACAGTTCCATCTTCGTCTTGTAGTGCCTCAGATGGTCGGTAGGGCAACTCTTCCCGTCATAGAGCCTGAATTCGGGGATGACGAATCCCATAGGATTGCGGTACCGCGTGATCTGTTCAGCACACGGGGTTTCTTGGCATACATTCCAAGCCTGTTGGAACGCGTCATCCGTGACTTGGTAGGGGGGAGGGTATCCTCCCTGATGTGGTGGTGGGCCATATCCCTCCCCGATCCTGTATTCGGGATATCTATCGTCCTTCGTGTTTGTGTGAACACGTTCTATATGAGTGTTCGGATGGACGATAGTTATTGGGACATTGCCCCCCTGGTGGGGGACTCTTGTATCGGGTCGCCGACCCGCTGCCTCCAGGGCGGCCCTGTAGGCAGAATCTTCCACTTCATGGCGTGGGTCTTTGTCGGGTTGGATAACTGGCAATACGATGCCGGCCGCTGTCATGGCCGTCATGCATGCCGCCAGCTGAGCTTGTAGCTGGGTGTAGTTCCTTTCATCGGCTAATGGAATGACATGTTGTACCTCCACTGTGGGTGGTGTAATCATCCTCGGAGAATTAGTCGGCAGTCGGGGCGACTGTCCGAGTACATGATCCTCGGGCATACCAAACTGATGGGCCTCGTCCGTTTGTAAACGAGCACCGGAGTTGACCGAGGCCGTTGGCAAAGGGACTCTTGAGCTCGGCCCTGCTTGGGACCCGGTTAAGCGTCTTCGTGCACGCCTTAATACGGGCACGTCTTGTTCGTCCTCCGAGGACGAAAGGTGTTCGTCGACAATCCCTTCGATGAAATGTCGGGGTGGTTCGACCGGTTGTTCTTGGTTGACGTAGGAGGTTGTTGGTTGGTTTTCGGATTGGATAGCTTCATATCTGTCGCGGATAGCGAGTAGATCGTCGAGGTCTTGTTGGCTAATTTGCGTGTTTTGGTTATTGGTCTCTACTATCTCGGGATGGGTTTCCTCTACATTGGTAACCATAGTCGCTCGTCTGGCAGAGTATTGGTATTCGAATTCTAAACTAGTTGGGAACTAGATGATTCCCGGAGACGGCGCCATTTGATAAAGCCATAACTTTGGTCGGTCGCGTTAGGCTTTTCAACAATGATATAATGATAAATCAACCGTGAATAAATGATACTTCCTGATCTTTATTATTGCTCGGATTATTGTCCTTGTTCGGACTATTACATTTGCTCGGATTAGTATTTCGGTGTTACAATTATGCTCGATATAACTATTTAATCTCTCGTCTTGATCTTTCTCCTCTTTTATTCGGTGCTCGGCTGTCTTTTCTCGGTTTATTTCTTGAAGTGATATGCTTTGGTTAGTTTCTTTCTTTTCTTAACTTCTCTCTATATTTTTTGGATAGATTTTCTGGTCCTTTTCTAGGAGGGGTAGTTGGCTATTTATAGGCAACTGCGCCTTCTAGGATATTGACAAATGTCTTCATCCCAGGGATTTTTCAGACAAGGGTCCCCCTTTGATTGGGCTTGGGCTTTTGGGTAGTAGCACCTCAATTCCTATAAAAAGTATGAGATGACCCATTTAAGCGTTGGATACCCATTTATAAAGTGGGTTGATTATGACCCGAATAAAATATTCGGGTCTGATTTTTATGTTCTATCAGGAATTGTGACAACTTTTTTTGTTACGAACTTATTAGCTACAACTTTTGTGTCAGTTTGTGACGGTTTTTTGAAATAGTGACAGATTTGTGACAGTTTTGTGACAATATTTTGAAATAGTGACATGTTTATGACAGCTTTTGACCCTTATTAAATCAATATTATTTTGTAGTACCGGTTCATATTTTGATGGTCGAAACCCATAATAAAATAAGGATATTTTCCCATTGTAAACAGGACGAATTTTTGTTACAAACTTTATCCTATGCAGTACGTTAACCAAACTACAAACGAATATTGAATAACCTATTAAAATAATTTCCATTGATAAAAGTAAGAATTGCACTTAATATGTCACTTTCTACAGGTTAGCAGTTATACAATGTCAATTTTAAACAATTCGGAGATACTTTTATAATAATTTCTTAGAAAGCAATAGTTAAGGACCAAAAGAAATTAGATTAGGGTGAGAAACACCACCGTAAACCCGTTCGACAAAATTTAAGATGTGTCACCCACTAAAAGTACCACACTTATTAATAAATCAAAAAATAACTATCATAAAATTAATTCAAATTACAAATTAAAAAATCTAATTACTTGACACAACCACTAAAATAGTAGACCGAATTCATATAATTATTTTTGGATTATGGGGATCAAATTGATACTGTAGTGTATACAAGATTAAGCCACTTAATACACTTTTATTGTCTCTATATTCCTTTATGGTTTTGCATTTTTATATACTCCAATACAGATTTCAGATACATCGTATGAATGTAATTACTAGTTATATTAAAAAAAAATAGGAGGCCTAGCTAGATTGGAGGCACCAATATTGTGCTTCTTAAATTGGATAGTAGAGACGCTTCTGGTGCCTCACGTGCCTCATGTGTTATCGTTTTATTCAACAATAAACAGGGGCAAAGCCAGAAATGATAAACGGGGTACCAAAATTTAAAATATAAAAATTGGGATGTCAAACCATCATTTTTAGCGTATTTTAGTAAAAATACATGAAAAATTAAAAAAATTATAATTTTTGAAATTATGAAATATGTAGTCCCCAAATAGTATGCAATTACCAGATTGGTTTCATAAGAAAATGATAGTTTACCAATTCTATGTTAATATATGTTGGTTTCCGTGTACGAAATAACAATTATACAATAATAAAAGACTAAACAGAAATGATCAAAAACCAGTGTAATCTTTATTAATTTCGAATTGGAATTGAAATTACAGATTACAACATGTAGGTACTGAATTGAAATTAAAGCAAACTTTATTCAGATTATTATTAATTAATAATCTGATGTAATGAATTGCAATAAATAGAAACTGCTGGACTGTTCTGATTGAAATTGAAATAATATGACTGAATTGAAACTATTCTAATTACAGAATTAAATTACAGAATTGAAATTACAGAATAAAACAGTACTTTAAAGAAATTACATAAAGGTAAAAACAGAATTGAAAAGTTACAGCTAAGCACAGGAAATTAAAATAATAAAATAAAAAATAAAGAATTGAAATGCGGAAATGAAAAGACAGAATTAAAAATACTGAATTAAAATACGGAAATTAAAAGACAGAATTAAAAGACGAGGCGACTGTAAACAGTCTGCGCTTAACCGATATTCGCCCAACCACCTTAAGGTTTCTGGTTGCGTGGACGCTTCGATCTCAATGTACAACGTCTCAGATGACTCGCCGGAAACTGATGACGAGTTAAGGTCGAGCTGTTGGTGGGTGGTTCTCTCTCTTTCTAGGATGCTATGAAAAAAGTGTATGCTGTTTTCAGAATGTGTAAAAGTGCTTTTGAATGAGAGGGAGAGGCTGTCTCTTAAAGAGAATTCTGAAACCGTAGCCTTTAATATGATCATTCAATTATGTGAGTTACATCTCCATAATCCGCTTCCATTATTGTAGGAGTTACAACCTGCTTCCATTATTTTGTGAGTTATATCTCCATAATCCGTCCCAAATTCCACGGGCCGCGGCCTGCAGCCCACGTCCCGCGTACCGAGACCCGAGACCCGAGCGAGCGCGCACGTGTGTGGTACACATTAACACACTCATGGGTATGTGAACATGATAGTTTAACAACTATATGAGATGAACTTGTATTTATATTGTAAAATCACTCATGATTTCACAATGTGGGATAACCCTCATGGTTTAAATCACATCTCCTCTTCCATTTTTCAGCATTTGATTTTATTCCTCTTTCGAGTACCAACCTTCGAGGCTAATTATCATTCACACCCATTATCCGAATAGATCATGCGATATACCGTTGCGAAACTTGTCGCACGAACTAGTCAAACGCTTTGAGTACGGCTTCAAAAATTCTGAATTGTCGTATTGAATATTGATTCAACCCCTCACGACATGTTTTCCAACAATATATAGGAGTATATATATAATATATATAGAATGTAATTGTATACTATATTTGTATGCCAATAACAATAAAATAAGCACCAGAAAAAAAACATATTACTGGCTCTTCATCAATTTTAGATACTTCTCCCAAGAAAATGGCAAGGGCTTTCTCCAACTTTAATTTAACTCTCGTCTCCAGAATCAATTCACATGACTTCATCCAACCACTATTATCGTTAAGATTATCCAACAAAAAATCCATGGTAATGACTATTCAATCCCAAAACAACGACTATTGGGAGTCTAAAGAGGCCCAAATCGAAGCCTTTCTCAAGAAGGTAATCCCAGTCCGTCCCCCAATCGAGGTATTCGAGCCCATGCACAACCTAGTCATGGCTTCCCGAAAGACAAAGGCAGCCGTGCTATGCATGGCTGCCTTCGAGCTTGTGGAAGGAGGCAGCAGCATCGGCGACAGTGTCAGTGCTGCATTAGCGCTGCAACTCGTGTACGCAACAACATGCCTGCACGAGCAGCTACCCTTAACGGACCAACCAAGACTGAACCCAAATATTGGCTCCATTGGCCACCATTATTACACCCCAAACATAGAGCTACTCATTGGAGACGGGATAGTACCTTTTGCCTTTGAGCTTCTGTCCCAGTCAGCTGACCCGATCCGTAATAATTCGGGTCGGGTCATGCGTGTAATAGTTGAACTATCACGCGCCATGGGGACCCTAGTTCATGACCAATACGAGGAGGTCAAGATTGAAAATTCCAAAGGTGGTGATGATGCCTTGATTGAACACGTGTTGAAAAAGAAGGAAGGAGGGTTGCATGCATGTGGGGCCGCATGCGGGGCGATATTGGGAGGTGGGAGTGAGGAGGAGATTGAGAAGCTTAGAAGGTTTGGGCTATATGTAGGCATGATACAAGGGATTGTTAATAATGTGGGGAATAGAAATGATAGTAAGAAAAGGTTTGTAAAAAGAGTAGAGGAGTTGAGATTGTTGGCTATGGAAGAATTGGAACATTTCAAAGGTAGAAACGATGAGCTAATTGCAAGTCTTGTTACTCTTGTGCGTGCTAATATGTAGTTTGATGGAATCAGATTCTTTGAAATCTAATAAAATATATTATTATATATGTCCATGTGTATGATGTATTTTTATTAATTGATAGCTGCTTTATTATATTTCTTCAAAATAACGAAACTAGCTACTTTGTTTTGATCTTACTAGACATTGTTAGTGTTATCCGTTCACCAGTGTACCGTTAATACAATATTAAAACGTTAATACAATAAGATGCAAAATTTAATTGTGTATATATATCGTCCCATTAAGACTAAAATTAAGATGTGGTACTTATATCGTGATGACTGATGCATACTAAATTAATAATGTATATCAGACCTTCGTAAGACAATACTTGGTGATGTTGCCCGACACACTCTCCTCTCCAAATACCAAGTTTATGTTTGTTTTTCGCCTCCAATTTGTATTAATAAAAACAATTTGATGGTTAATTTTTTGCATATTTGTCATTCTCACTGATACTTTACTAAAATACTTGTTAAAAAGTAATAAACAAGTTCGGAAAGCATTTATAAAATTGGGTAGTCATGTTGTCCGGTTAAATTGAAGAATTTTTTAATTCATAAATCGGAACCGATGGAGTAGTAATTTTAATCGCTGGTTGCTTACATGCCCTTTAGCATGCCTTGAATAGTTTGTTTCTCCTATTCGTACGATCGAGTTCTTTATATCTTTCCAAAGTTTGAGCTGTATAAAATAAGAAAACCTCAGATCAAATTTGCTTAGTACTAGTCCTATCTAAGATCGATGTAAAGCAGCGTATTGGGTCACATAATACTTTAATTTTTATGGATATATACGACATAATTTTCTCTCTTAGTTAAGTCAGAATTATATAATACAAGTTGCATTAAGATGTACAACACATAATGCATTTGTCCTCCTATAACTCTTAAGTCTCTATACTTTTAAAACATATAGCTAGAATTTTTTGCAGTTCTTTAGATCAACATGATTGTTTTTCTCTTGTTTGCAAGTTTAGTTTATTTTGATGCTTACTTTTAAAGGTTCTTGTTTTTTTTTTTTTCTCCTTTTGGAAATACAATGTAAAACAAAAAAGATAATGTAAGTAGTAACATAGTTACATATTACTTTCTTTTATTTCATTGCTTTATTATTACAGTACCTAGTCTTGAAACTGACTTCTGTTTACGTTAAAACCATATTCAATACAGTAATTATTTTCTTAACTAAAGAAGGCAAGTTATAACCATGACACGGAAGCATTTTAATTTAAAATAACACACACCTGAATGTCTCACGAAGTAGTATTTTTAATTAGATCGCTAATTAGTGACATTAATGTAAAGATTCAGATTATTCATAACGAGACAAGTAATGGGGAAAGGAGTAGCTTGTTTGGTATAGTATATGTTCTATTCATGAGTGACCAAACCCTATCGACTATACTTAATGACAGTACACAGAGCAACATACAATTATGTACCGACACAATAATTTTAGCAATTATTCAACTTACAAAAAAAGAAGCATCTGTAAACACGAACACTAGTTTGTTCTGGAACATGAGTGATCCGAATATTATAGCTCGTTGTTCTTCAGATTATGAAGACTAATATAAATATACTTGTCGGTATCGCAACTAAATCATTACATTGGTGGTCTCGCTACACCTTGGTGGCCAAATTGAAACAACCATTACATTTAAACACATGCAGACCGTAAATCACCCTATCCCATTTAGAGCCTATTTCCATTATATAACTGCCAAACATTCTCATAAGTTGCATCACCAATCACTTTCATGATAGTAATACATTTATTGTTCGGTTGCAGTTTATTCTCTCTCTTAATTTCCACTCTATTTGGTTGGCCTCTTAAAAGCCGAATCTCTTTTTTTCTGGTCTTTAGCGCAGAAAAAAGATGACTAAACTAATGTATTTTTCACAGCCACAAATAAGCATGTTTTTGGTTAAATTGTGCAACCCAACATTTTAATGAGTTTACATCACCACCATGATAGTAATCACTTGAGTTTGGGCATGTTTTGAGTTGTCTTATTAAATATTGAAAGTTTATAGATTTGTCCAGATTAAAAGGTTTTAACTTTTCAGGCCAAATAAGCAACAATTTATTAGCAAAAAAGGCAAATAAGTTACGCTTAAAAGCTACCAGATATGACTTATTCAAGAAACCCTGTTCTACTTAAAATAGTATTTCTAACCCTACAAAGATCTCTCCCCTTAAGAGTCCTACCAAGCCCTTCACAAACAGAAAAGGAAGAAACTCGAGTCCTCGCAAACTTCTTAGCTATCATCTCATGAGGTGGCATCATTTTCCCATCCAACTCCTCACCATCGTCGTCCTCAACATTGGACCAACTATCTGTTATTCCCACATTACCCCGAACATCCACGTCAATGGCGTCGTTGTCATGAAAAGAAACATTCCTCGAGGCTTTTCTTGTGCTCAGCCCATATATTTTAGACCAATCTGGAATATTAACAGGCGCCGATTGTTGAACTAATCTTGATTCTTGATTTGAATTTTTGTTACCTCTTGGGATCATTCTGGCAGCAGTTGGGAGTTGCCTCGGGGTGATTCTAGAGGACTCAAATGATACCATTTCGGAACTACAGTCGTTTTGTTGATCAAAATCTTCCCATACATCTTCTTCTTGAAATTCTTCATGAATTTCTAAGGTTGTCCTCATAGTCGTATCTTGGTTGTACAGAGTATACTTTCGCTCCATTCCAATCGCCTAGAAATCAGTAGTGAACATGTAAACAAAATGTTACCGATGAAGAAAAGACAATCTTGTTATTCAACTTAAATAAGACTGAACTTAAGAAAAAAGATGAAATTTACGTATACGATGGAAGCAGATGATTTAAATACACACGGGTATCTTGAGCCACAGAGTGGTATTGCTACCAGAATCGTGATTCATTTAAATATTGCTTTGGATCAAGTAAAAAGGAAGAAAAGAAAACAACAAGAAAAAAAGATATATGGGAAGAATATTTGTACCTTTCTCCGAACCGCAAAGAAATTTCCAATTCTTAGATTTCTCAAAGAAATATCTGCAAAAAGTAAAAATGAGAGGTGAAAGTCAGTATCTTTTTAGGATAGGAGTGTACTATGAACTCAAGGGTATCGAAGCCCAGTAGTAGATTCTCGCATCTGCTTTTGAAGGGGATGTTGTGAGTTAAGTTTGTGATGAATTTATAAAATTCGAAAATAAGTGAGGACCAGAATAGTAACAGTATAAGAGTGAGACGCATGCGAGTTCTGCTCATAGCAATTTACTAAACAATGGATCTTTAGTAATCTATTATTTGTCTCAGGAGAGTCTGGCTTTCGCTTTCGATCGGTGTTTTAAATAGCGTTATCGCTACCGTAGCGTTTTTTCGAGAGAAACGCTAAAAGCGCAAATAGCGTTGCTACATAGCGTTTTGCGGTGTATTTTTTTTTGGCCTAAATACATATAAATATAGCATTAAATTCAAAAGATCTAATAAAAATTAACTAAATATATATAAAAAATTGTAACTAATAATCACAAAATGATATTAGTTACAATTAACTAAATATATATAAAAATTATACTTGAGATGCCAAAATATTTACTTTGTTTGCAAGAGTTTTGTGGTTTGATTCTCTTTAATCTCCAATAATTTCATTAAAATTTTGACAAAAACAAAAACAAAAAAAAAAAAAAATTGTTTTTTTGTTTTGTTTTTGGATTGCACCCGCTATAGCGTAAATAGCGTTCCTATAGCGCGAATTTAGCGTTTTTCCATCCAAATAGCGTTTTAGCGTTGCGTTTTTCTTTCAAAAACCACTGTATTGCACAACGTTACGAGCTTTTTAAACCAGTGCTTTTGATAAAGAAATTGATTTTAAATTATCCAAAAGTGCTTAGTTCTTCAAGTCTGTCTCCATTTCTGGAACGTAAGTATAGAGACAGCTCAATTATTGAGAAAGATGGAAATAGGAAAAAAAAGACAATTAGCATCAAGACATTTTGAGCTTATGGAACTAGTCCACTGCATTTACATAATGAAATGAAGGATTGAGATATGCTTGTTTATAGTCATTTGGGTACCAGTGGCGGATCAATAATACGTCGAATGGGAAGCTGAAATTCATATGAGCAATTTGGATTCTGAGTATAATATTATATATGAAATACGTTGTTCTGAATATCGGAGGAAATTATAGCACCTATTTTGCCACCAGCTAATTCACCTCTCTTGCTTCAGACCGTGATTGATGTCATTTTTGCTTTTAAAAGTATAAAGAGCACAATCAACTCACGAGTTGCCGGCCCCTCTAAACATTATGATTGTTTCAGCAAGAAACTTAATTAATTAAAGTAGCAGTGTTTAATTTTCTAATCGCACTAAGCATAGTGAAGAGCTGCTCTAGTAATCAATTTCTTGTTTTCATCTACAGCTTGATGCTACTTACGAAAATGTTAAATCGCAACTAGTTGTTCTCTTAACAGTCAGATTTTGTTAAATGTATCGATGTTCATTACATGTAGTCGTTGAGTTTGAATTCATACACGAATATAAAGGAATCAATCACAAAAGTTTTATTAATTTTTCAGGCTAACAATTATTCCTAAATTACTACCGTGGAGCAGCCATCAAGTGGCTTCAATAAAGTTACCCTCATTGACATAATATTTTGAAATTAAATTTCTCATCTCAGTTAACTAAAAATGAACGCAAAAGTCTAATTATGTGAGCCGATCTCCCAAAACTCTCACATTGTTAGTAGAATCAGATTCTCACAATCCGTTAGATTCTTTCGCTTGGTCCCACAAAAATCAGCAAGGTGTCCCAAAAAATATCAATTTGAGTCTGATTTGTTAAGTCTTAATAGTATTTTAGACTCAAGAACTTGGTCTTGTCCTTTTGTTATACACGAAACAAGAAAAATCACCATTAAGTTAACATGGGTAAAAAGGAGCTTGTGTATATATATTTTTTTGTATCCATAGAATACAATTGGACAAATAGAAACAACACAAATATAAGTATATACCACAAAGTTGTGATGCTAGAAAAGTTCCTTTCCAGATATGGACGTAACCAAATGAACCATCCCAATAGATCGGATAAGTTTCCAATACAAGCCAATTGCTAAATTTGCTCAATACTTCCAAAACCAAAATACAAGAACAGATAGTACTGCTAAGACATTCCATCTATAGCTCTAAACATCAACGTTCGGTGTAGCAGAAAATTTATATTTTCTTATCTAGAACTTCAAATCTCTTCAATATACAACATGATTCACTATTGTACACGGTAAATGAAAGTTATTGACTCAAGAGGAGGTTTCCTCTTCAATGAAGCTAGATTCAGATATTATAAGACTTCAAACTAGACTACCCAATTCATGAATCCTGCGGCTAAGAAGAAATATAGTGAACTCTACCACCAAACACAGTTTGCTATATGGAGTATATTTTTTCCCAACTGCTGCTACACACGATTGCTTTGTGAGGGTACAATCTGTCGTTGCAAAGCTCTGACCATAGTACAACTTGTTTTGCAACTAGAGATCACTATCATCAGCAATGACGTGGCAAGGGGCTGAAAAGAGAATATGCAAAATTCCAAACTATCTAAGCAAGCTTGTTATATATCTCAGTCCCTACCAAGTATGATTGCTGACGTAGAGAGTGTAACTGCGTTTTCTGAGTTGTGAACCTAATTAGGACTCATAATTTCTCAGTTAATTCAAACTATTGAGAGATTTACTTGCTTTTGAAGCGAGGAACACCGCTTTAGCCGTACTATCAGCCATTACCCACTCTAGTTTTGCACGCCTTTCGCGTTGCCTCGCATTTTTTGCACGTTTCGGTGCAAACTTCATATCTCTCTCTACAAATGCAAGCCTAAATTTTTCCGCCATCGACAGCTCTGTGTCCCCCGAGCCAGTATCAGATGCTGACGTGGGGTTGGACTTTGTAGCCATCCATGCTTTAGGATCGATACCATCAACAAATTTTTTGTCTAACGCTATATCTGATACCGCTTCCGTAGGAATTTTAGTACCCATGTAACGAAATGATGACGGCTTTGGATTTAAAATAATGCGGGGACATTCAACTGAGCAGATCTCTAATGAATCTTGGTTAATATTTGGCTGCAATAACATAAAACGAGAATATAAACTTCACAAGTCATAACTAGATATATGAAGTTTGATTGGTTACTACTTTTAAACTCAGGTTTTCTGCTGTTAAACTGCTCTTGGATTTGTCTTTCTAGCTTTTAAGCTGAACTACTATGCAGTTCTGACACAAGAAGCTAAACTAGATTAACCCAACGATATTCTATAGCTTGTTTGGTTGCAGCTTCTAAAGCACATTATTCAGTTTTCTTGTTTAAAAGTAAAGTTCATAGATTGACCAGCTTATATACTGAGCTTTCTAGTAACCTGGGGTAAATAAGCTAGAAGCTTTAAACTGGATGGACCAGTTTCTCTTAACTTGAGAAAATTCAAAGCCAATTTGCTTAAAAGCTAAAACTAAAGAACCCTCAAGTCTGAAAAAAGTTAGTTGTCAAGGAAACGAGCATATAAGCACTTTTCAAAATTAAAGACGAAAAAACATACCCATACCAACCAGCGCAATGATGGTACACCACCATCAATTTCTTGAGCATCAAAGTCCTCCCAAGATTCTTTCTCGCCAATATCAAGTTTTGGTCTCAATAAATCCAAGCATCTGCGAGCGGTGTAGTCACTCTCACAACAGCCTCTGCAAAAACAGTTACATTATATAACTATTATAAGGTATATATTTTAATGTGGATGTGAGTACGAACGTGAATACTAACTAATCAAATAAGTATACATATTTTGCTATGCTGATGGCCTAATGGGTGAAATAATGGGTTTCATAAGTTTTACTACACTCAAATTATTATCAGATCACGGCCTCGATCCCAGGAACCGGTAATTAAACAACATTTGAAATTTTCACTTAGTCTAGCGGAAACTTTTATATGGCAATTCAATATAAAACCGTCGAATTTGTGCGACCGACTCACATGATCCGATTCGTATTAATTTCAGATAATATTTCAAGTTTTTAACCAACAATTTAAATATCCCTGAATTCTGGTAGGTACTTCAGGTAAAATTGATGGCAATGTGCTAACTTCATAGAAAATCGTTGGTTAATGCAATACGTCAAAAAAATCCATAGACTAGCGTGCAAACTGGAATTCTATTGTAGTTGATTGTCTAAACCATAGAAATGAACATACATTTGTCGTAATATTGAAAGACCTTGGTCACATACCAAAAAACATCTTAATGTTTCAAATTTCATGACTCTCCATTTATATGGGTAAAGTGTAAGAAAGAAGTTGTACCCGCATCTTAACACCTCCAGTGAAGGGCACTTTTGCATAAGCTCTGAAACACCAAGTACTGAAATTTTACCGCATCGGCTGCATAATATAGTGTTGGCGTAAATTTTTAATAAATTGAAACCAACTCCAAAACATGGACAAACACAATATAACTTGCAGAAGAAACCTAAACTGTAAGCCGATTATTATAAAAAGATACCATGATGAGCTTGACCAAAAGCCTGTTATCGATGAAAATGTAAACTTTCGAAGCAATAGAGATGTATACCAACAATAGCATATGTAAAAAAATTAATGTCAATAAGTAAAGATTGCAAGATATGTATTCATGCGGTCACGCTGGAGAAGTAACTAAATGTAATCATGTAAGAAATATCAAAGCTTCTGTTTCCTTATTGACTTCCAAATTACATATTTTACTAATAACAGTGCATGTCGACAAGTCATTCAAATTGTAATTGTAAGATAATTAAACACAGCAGTGGAAAAGGCTTAATTTCTTTGTCATTACGGAGGGACACAAAAGTGCTATTATTGAAAAAAATGAGGTAGTTTCTCCCATAATTTAAAGGGATAACTCATAAGAATGCTACTAAAGAAGGCTTAATTATGATTATCTAAGCGCATTCAATTATCAACAACCCTCAACATAAAACAACTTTATAATATTGCTAAAGTGATCCAACATTTCTATTGGCAGAATGGTCTAAGAACTATGTGGCAGAAACAATTTATTCTAGAGAACAAGAAACAACCAGAAACTTTAACAATTTCTATACCTAATGTCAACAGCTCGGAGAAATTTACACGTCTCTGCAACTCTTAATACACCCACATCAGAAACATCTGAACAAGATAAATCAAGGATATCCCACGAGCTGTCAGCCAATGCGACAATAATGTTATCATTGAGCAGCTTTTTTCTTCTTGCAAGTGCTGCAATTGTCTTCTGAAAAAACATGTGAACATATGTATATTAGGACAATATAACATTAGGTCTCTCAAAAAGTCTCCCACATATAAATAGCAAATTCATAATGTCCTAATAGACTATGACAATTATGCGCGAAGTCCCTAATGACCTTTTACTCTATTTTCCTGGTTACGGTGCAAGCAAAACTAACAAAACTATACCCAGAGAATCTCATAGTAAGTTTATTTACTACTGAATGAGTTAATTCCAGTACAAAAGGTAAATTAATGACAGCAAATGAATTGGCGTTGAGTTATCTGAGACTGAGAAAAAAACAGAGTTCATTCAGTCTTAGAGCTTAAACTTTTTCAGGGTGGAAGACAAAAAGGCCAGCTTTTAAGTTGGCCGACCAAATGTATTTCAACTTATATAAGCAGAAAAGGTAAAAAAATTTGGGTTTAGAACAGGACCAAATAAGCCCTAAGTAGTTAAAAAATGATAGTCCGAAACAAACCTCAAAGGATAAACCCAAGATTACAGTGAGATCCACAATTGAACCCTATGAGTATATACAAAAGAAACGGGTGAGAAGATTAACCTTAATATCAGAAGGGAAATTAGAAACAGTGTCTCCCAAGTCTTGAATAATATCCTCTAGATACTCGGCTATGACAGCAAGGCATAAATTGAGTAGACTTGGCGGTTTAGGCTTCTTGAATGGCAAAACTGTGACAAAAAGAAAAGCTCATTAAGCTGATATATTTGAGGCTGAGTAGAAAAACTTAGTTGATCTATATTATCAAGTTTTTCTTTTTCCGGTTTGCTTTTCCGGATTAAAAAGCTAAACTTTTTTCTTTGACTTAGTACTTCCCTGTATTGTGCATTTAAGAATCCATCTTAATGGGGTTAATTGGGCTTCTGTACCTGTATTGTTGCGTTTTTCTTGTTTACCACCTTCTATTATCAATTTTCCTTCTAGTACCTTGTATTCAACTTTTTTTTTTTGAACTGCACCATCCAATTGGAAAATTAGCATAGTTGGATGGAAAACCAGCATAACACGAATGTTTTCCATCCATAATTGGACGGAGAAGTTAAAAAAAAAATAAAAATGAATCCAAGTGCTAATTGGAAAAACTAACAATGTAAGTACTAACCGACAAACACGCAACAATATACAAAATTGCTAAAAAAACTCCATCTTTATGGCAACTCCTTTTCACTTTCTGGCCTAAGATATTGAAAACATAATTACATCAGTTTTTTCCAGTACACAAAAACTAGCTCGTTCGCTTAAATTCTCCACTTAGAACAGAACTCAATATGATGCCAAAACAGCTTAGCTTTTTCAAATAGAAAATCTAGTATATTACAGTTTATAGGTTTCAACAAAAATTAAGGGCCTTAAAAAATGCAGCCAAATAAGTCATAAAGCTTCTTTCCATCTGCTTTTTGCTGGACTAACTAAGGTAAAAACCTATTAACCTATATTATATACACCAGCCAATTTCTGAGTCCAAAAAAAGCATTAACCCAAAGTCGATAACAGCTCATAATTCAAGATAGTTAGTTAACCAAACAAACTGTAGCTCACAAGTAATATTGCAAATAAACATTCACTTAAATATACAAAATAAAACAAAACCAAACATTTCAACTATCTAATACTTTGTATGACAAACTCAACACTTCATGAGGGGGGGAAAAAGACTAAAATACAATATTTTACACAATAACTAAATTTAATAGTTTGTATGATTAGAATATACAGAGACTAATAAGTAAGGTTGCAAATAAAATTCACTTAAAAATACAAAATTAAAACAAAATCCAACATTTCAACACAAAATCCAATACCTTGTATGACAAAATCAACATTTCATGAGGTGGGCAAAAGACTAAAATATGATCTTTTACACAAAAACTAAATTAAATAGTTTGTATGATTAGAATATGCAGAGACTAATAAGTAACATTGAAAATTAACATTCACTAAATATACACAATAAAACACAACTCAACATTTAAACACAAAATCCAATACCTTGTATGACAAAATCAACATTTCATGAGGTGGGGCAAAAGACGAAAACATAATAGTTTACACAAGAACTAAATTTAATAGTTTGTTATAAATAGAATATGCAGAGACTAAATTAAATAAAGATAAATTACCAGAGAAATTTGGGTAGCGATTAGAGATAGTATTAGTGTTGGGTTTATTTGAAGATTTATTTAAATTTAGATTTTGAAAAGATCTTGTCACTCCCGCAGGTTGTTTTCCTTTTTCCATAAAAGAGAGAGAGAGAGAGAGAGAGATTTGTGAGAATTAAATTTTTTTAGCAATTTTGCGTCAAAATGGAATTTAAAAATGAGGTGCAATACACTGCAAAATTTATTTTAAAACGCATTAACAGTAGATTAAATCTACGGTTTACAGTGATTGACTGTAAACCGTAGATTTAATTTACGGTTTACAGCGTTTTTAAAAATTTACACATTAAAAATTAAAATTAAAATTTTAATAATTAAAATTAAAATACTGAATATTTTTTTCAAATTAAACATGATTTTTTTTTAATAAAAAAACTAAATGCCTTATTTTTAAAATTTTACATATTATAAATTACCAATATTCTAACAATCTCTCAAAATAAACACAAAATTTACACAAATTTACACAAATAAAGTTGATTTGATAAATTTTATGTTTTTGGTTCATGTTATATTTTTGTCAAGTATATAAGTTGATATTTATTGAATCATTAACTAAATCGTCAATTTTTGTGAAGTACCTTTGGTTTGTTTTTAACACTTGTATAACGCAATATGAAACATTAACTAAGTCGTCAATTTGGTGTCAATCGTCAATTTTCTTGAATGAAACAATCATAAATTATATAAATTTCATAAAAGAAATTAAGTCAATATGCAAACATGAATAGCAACTTATAAATTTCATAAAACAAATTTATTAAACAAAATTTACAACAAAATTAAACAAAAATTACAACAAAATTTCATAGAACTAAATTTCATAAAAGAAATTTATTAAACATTTGTTTACATCATATAAATTTACAACAACTTGAAAAAAATAGTAATTTACATAAAATTAAAAATAAAAAACTGATTATGGACTTAGGTCTATAGCTTCTTCTTCATTTGCTTTTTTCTTTCCCGATTTGTTTTTCAGCGCCATATATAACTTGAAATTTGGTCGAAAAAGTTCCTTCCATGGCGCAGCTGTCTCAGTGCGTGTTTGTTCCCACCATGCTATAATTCCTGGCATTGGGAAGATCACTTCTTCTTTAGGAATAACCTGAGCATAGTGACAACTGTTGACGAACACCATTACAGTCGGGATGTAATTTGTCGTTCCCCGAGGCGGACCAGTATAAAGAGGTAAAAAAGTACTGTTCCACACGTTTACCCCTCCATCATTATTTTGCCATGAGGACAACAATACAATTGGAATATTGTAATGAGAAGCAATTAAAAACCCATAAGACGGAAATCTCATCCATTTGTCAGTAGGTGCGGAATTTGTAGCATGATAAAAATTTAAACTTGATAAAATATAATCATACCGGTAAGCTTCAAAGCCAAGATTCTCAAACAGCTCATAATAAACACCTTTCATTTGCTGCAGCTCTTGAAACAACTCACATCTTACCGTATACCAATCATCTTCCCCATGCTGTTTACCCGTCGCATTTGCAAGTAACCGTAACCCACAGTTACCATCCCCACGCACATCATAAACCGTTTCGATGTAACTATGTAACATGACCCATATTTGGTCACTGTACAGGAAGGTTGGCCTATTGGGGGTGGGTTTAGGGTTCTGGTTTCGCGGCCTCCTAGTTGGGTTTACCCTTACCTCCGGTGTTTCATCCGCCTTGCCTTTGCCCTTGTCCCTACTAGCACCAGCACTCTGTTCCTCCACATACTCCCATCCTGACTTATCCCTCTTACTAGATTTGTCGCCTTTTCTAGGTCTCCCCCTATTTACTCTCACTTCGGGATCACTGATGGATGTTCTGGCTGGTACGGTTATCTCTCGGAGTTGTGTTTTCATACGCCGTTTTTCAACATTAGTTTTGCCAGCATAAACACTTTTAAACTCTTCTAGATCACCCTCTACCCCATAATCATCGGTGTTCCCATTATCATCAATTACGTCTAATTTTTTCCAGAATGGATGAATATATTCTAGAGGAAGAGGCTTCCCGAATAAAATATGTTCACTCATAATATGATGACAAGGTAAACCGTGAGACAATTTGAAACCGCAAGAACAATTCTCATCAGCCTGGCCACTACATTTTTTGTGTTCTTGGAATAATAAATCAAAGGCATAGTGTGTGATATACGACCTAAGATTTATAAACAGAGGTGTTCGTTCAGAATGTGGAAAATAAGACTTGCATTTATCCAACTTCATTTTAATATCCTCAAACTGTTTTTCTAGAATTCTATTGACCTCTACCCAAACGGTTTCAAGCGTGCCAGTATTTGTGGAAAGGGATCTTTTCAGCTTAGCATGTTGTTGTTCGGCTCGATTGCTAGTTCTGTTACCTAGATGTGTTGTGTGGTTGGTATAGCATGCAACAAACTTTTCAGCATAATCATTTAAAAGCTTGTCTACATACTTAATCACAGCAGGGTACGATTTGTAAGAGAAATTGAAATTAGTTCGGTTATGATTGTACTCCTCTATCGACTCAGAATCAACCAATAAACCCCAATCATCTAGAAACGTTTGCCACTCCTCATCAGGGATCTTTTTACGGCAGTTTTTCAAAACATTTTTTGCAATATGAAAAGTGCACAAAATATGATGCGAATCGGGAAAAACAACGGATAAAGCATTTGATAAGGCCATTTCCCTGTCGGTTACAAACACTCTAGGTAGTATACACCCCTCCAATGTAACTTTAATTTTTCCAATGCCCATATATAACTTTCCTTTGTCTCGTCACTCATGAAAACAAAACCTAAACAATATGTTTGGTTCGTTGATGTCATTCCTACGACTTCTATAAATGACATATTAAAACGGTTTGTCCTATATGTACAATCCATTAACAAGACATCAGGAAAAGCTTTGAACATCCTTGTAGAATCGGGGTGTGTAAAAAACAAGTTCTCAAGGCAATGGGTTGATGGGTTCATATTATAGTAGAATGTGTAACGATGGCTATCCAACAAATTAAACAGTTCCTGTATCGGGTTTCTACCATCTCGTTCTTTAAATTTCAGTCCGGCCAAAAAATTATGTATCGTTTTAGTGTTTGATACATTGTCAGGATTTCGATTTTTTATGGCCTCTAATATTGCACCAACTTTAAAACTACTTTGCCTTAAAGTTTTAACAATTTCTTTTTCATCTTGGGTTAAATGAGCACGTCGTGCTTGCCCTTGGAGGTAAGTTGGAGGTGGGTGGTTATGTTGTCCATTTTCTACGTGACACATCCATTCACCATTAACTACGTTACCTTTAATGAAAAATGGACAATCTTTTTTCTTTGTACCTGAATTTACGGAAGATGGTTTCTTTTTTTCGTAAACCCCCGATTTATCACACACAATATCAACATACGGTGTTCTGCTCCCATCACCCCCTCCAGACCTACGAATCGTAAGGATGAAACCCCAATTCCCAGCCACATCAGCAAGATCAGCAAGCATTTCATCCCTTGTATCCCAAGTCAATTCATCAACTTCAAAGTACTCTGAATAATCAGTTAGCTCTTCGTTTGAGCCACTGGATGAATTCGCATTGTTGTTATTCCATTGGTTGTTGTCATAACCATAGTTGTAATTCATTTTCGAAAAGTGTTTGTTTATATATTTTATTGGGGAGAAATGAGGATTTTTTTAGAGATTTCCGAAATGTGTGTTGTGTTTGATTTTATGGTTTGTTAGAATTGGCAAAATGGAGTCATATTTATAGTGTTAATTTACACTACAAACCGTAGATTACTTTTACGGTTTGTAGTGAATTTTTGGTGTAGTAATTTCCAAACTTTAATAATGGATTGAGTAGTCATTTTCGGATAGGGTTGTCAAATCATAATAATTCAAAAGTGATAAGGTGTTGTCGGATTTTTTTTGATAGATATGGTATCCAATGTCATTTACACTACAAACCGTAGATTACTTTTACGGTTTGTAGTGTTTTTTTTGGTGTAGTCATTTCCAAACTTTAATAATGCATTGAGTAGTCATTTTCGGATAGGGTTGTCAAATCATAATAATTCAAAAGTGATAGATATGGTATCCAATGTTATTTACACTACAAACCGTAGATTATTTTTACGGTTTGTAGTTTTTTTTTTTTTTTTTTTTTACGTTATTAACGGTGATTCAGTGCAAAAAGTACATTCATAAAATGACGCTGCTTAAATCAGGGGTACAAACCGTACATTTATTTTACGGTTTGCACAGAATACATGCAAACCGTACATTTAATGTACGGTTTGTATGAAATCTGTACAAACCGTACATTAAATGTACGGTTTGTATGTATTTTTCAAAATATTTAGGGTTTATGGTTTAGGGTTTAGGGTTTAGGGTTTGTAATTTAGGGTTTAGGGTTTATGGTTTGTAATTTAGGGTTTAAGGTTTAGGGTTTGTAATTTAGGGTTTAGGGTTTAGGGTTTGTAATTTAGGGTTTAGGGTTTAGGGGTTAGGGTTTAGGGTTTGTAATTTAGGGTTTAGGGTTTATGGTTTGTAATTTAGGGTTTAGGGTTTAGGGTTTAGGATGGGTTTAGGGTTTACGGTACAAATCAAATTAAACTTACGAATTTATAACGTACAAATCAAACATACAAATCAAATTAAACTTACGAATTAAACATACAAATACAAAAAACAAAAACAGTGCATTTATTTTTTTTTGTAACGACTAAATGATTTAAAGTTGGACATAGGGAGCATATTTTCCGCCGATGTTAATCTATCCGATGACGGCTCAGCAGACTCTTCGATTTCGTTTAGCTCCGTACGCCGTCTCTGCCGATGCTGTGATTCTGGATGCGGAGCACGCTCGTGGGATGTAAGTGCCAATCCTCGACTCCAACTGTCGTGCGACCCAAATGATTGTCTATGATGATCGAACGGAACATCATCCTGAACGTAGTCCGACCTAGCAAAAGAAGCACGACGGCCATGACCGCTTGAACTCGGACCCGGACCCGGATCTGTAGTCGGGGGTTGACCTCCACTCGTTCTTCTACCCCCGCTACGCCCGCCGCTACTAGATTCGCCTCTTTCGTTGGGACGCCGACAACTTGCCGACCTAACTTCTTGGGTCGTAACCTAGGTCGTCATCACCATCGTCGTCGTCGTCGTCATCGTCATCCTCCCCATCCGACTGTTCATCAGCTGACCCATACGGATTAATTTCCATTTCATCGAAGTCCTTTCATAGTAAGTCCACTTCCGTTTTCATTTTCGCCTGTTTGAACGATTTGAAATTGTTACCATTTTAAGTATTGAAATATACAAACAAAAAAATAACAATAAAAAATTAATGAACTTTAATTAGTTGTTACCATTTTATTGAACAACCCCGTATGCTCCCGGAAACCGTGAGATGGCCAGGCAAGTTCAGGTGGGTTTATAAAGATCCGGGTCCTCTCTCTATACCATCTCATGTAATCCGGTGACGTCCCCGTGCCAAATTCGCCGTTAACAAGACGGTTGTGGCGGTCATTCCACACGGCTATAAACTCTCCACAAAGTAAAGGTCAGTCGTGTTTTTGCCCAATCCCATATCTTTTATCCTTGCCGTGACCCTGTCTGGGTTTCCAAATATAAGTTGGGACCCGCTGAACAAAACCGAACTGTCTCATGAACCTGTCCGCGGGGTGGAACTCAACCTTCTCATTACAAATGAGAGGCACAGAACAATGCCACATATAACGGCCCCGCGTGCAGTATTCCGGATACTGATTGAGATTCCCGTAAGGTTGCCACACTATCTGTAATCAGCAAAATTAGAATATATAAACAAGGGTTTAAAAATACTAGTAATAAATTCTGCGAACATAAGACCAATGCAAACATATACAACATATAATACGTAAGTTACATATAATACGAAAGTTAAAATTTACCTGTTCAGGCGACATATTGTCAAACTGGTCACGTATGTGGACCACATTATGTCCGTAGACATATGGCGTAAGGTTAGTTTGCTTCCAAATCTTCCATCTGTAATATACAAACAAAACCCGATAAACAATAAATATAACCGGCAGCTAAGTAAATGATAGATGACAATAAAAAAAAACCACAAATCCAAGACAAAAACTAAATAATATCATACCTGTAACCGAGGGGGAACCTAGGCCAGCCCTCAGGTGGCTCGATATCTTCCGGCAGCTCTTCACATGGTCTAACCGGCAGTAGTCTGGTAATCGCCCACATATCCAAAAACATCACCGCCCCGCTTACTCCGCTTGCCTTACAACGTACCAACCTGCATAGATTAGCCTCTAACCAGGCCAGAAGAGCTGATCCCCAACTATACTCAGCACACGTGTCAAAATCCTCTAGAAATGGCAGAGACCAGAGTGGAATATGATCACTGCTCTTATCTGAAAATACATGTGCCCCCAGTAATAACAACATGGCAGCCCTAGACTGATATAGCAAACGCTCCTCACTAGGGTTGGGGGGTAATTCACCAAACGTGTGTAACATCCAATCAAGTCTAACTGTCAGACAGTTTGTATCCACTTGATTGTCAGCCGGTCTAACACCCAACAAACTCTCTACCATATCTAACCTGCTCGCCCTGTTATCATTCCGCTCCGACCGGGTAACAGCAAGACCATCCACCCTGAGACCAAGCATAATCTCTACATCCTGTAAAGATATCCCCAACTCTCCACCGACAAAATGGAACGTGTGCAACTCATCACACCACCTATCAACTAAGGCTGTAAGCAAGCCTCGGTCTACGGTATAATTACCTATACTGTGAATACCGTAAAAACCAGCCCTAATCATATTTTGAACTACCCTTTCAGGCGTCGGTATCTGCCAACTATAATTATAAACCCTAATCTTATTGGCATCTCCTCTACCCGCTTCTCTTCCAGCATCCCAAGTCTGATTAGAAATGTGACCGGTCTGTCGTAAAATACCCAACCTGCCTTTAATATGTGGACCTGGATCTGCCATTCTAACTGTGATAACCAAATATAACTCGGTTAATGATAACCAAACAATGATAAAATAACCAATTAATAACCAATTAATGATAACCAAACAATGATAAAATAACCAATTAATGATAACCAAACAATGATAACTCAATTATAATCAATTAATGATAACCAAACAATGATAACCAAACAATCATAACCAAACACACATTTAATCATAAACCAAACAATAATAACTCAATTTTTTAATCATAACCAAACACACATTTAATCATAAACCAAACAATAATAACTCAATTTTTTAATCATAACCAAACACACATTTAATCATAAACCAAACAATAATAACTCAATTTTTTAATCATAACCAAACACACATTTAATCATAAACCAAACAATAATAACTCAATTTTTTAATCATAACCAAACACATTACACTACAACAGTTAGGTTGTTTAGTGACGAAAAAAGTAGTCACAAAAGACAAGATTTGGTCACTTAAAGTGTCTACAATGACGACATATTCCCGTCACAGCGCCGTCACTAAATTGTGGACACTAAAAATATTTTAGTGACGACAAATAAGTTCATCACTAACCATTAATCTTTACTAACAGAAAAATCTCGTCACTAAACAGTCAATTTCGGACACTGTCGGACTACTTTCCCCAACACAAAATAAGCTCAGTTGGTGGTCCAAACAATACTTCACATATTGGCTTAAACTGAAACAACAAACCATCACAAACATACAAAATCACCAAATCCTGTTACAAGAATTCAACATTACCATAAATCCTGTTAATAGCAAAATCACCAAATCAGTGTTCTTACAAGAATTCATGAGTACATCACTTATTAATAGAAAAATGAGAAACAAAGGAATTCAACATTTGATTTGGTATACCATCTATTCTTCTAAACCTGCTCACATGTTTAACAAAGGAAACATAAATTAGGGAAACATTTGTCTCCCTAGTAGCTCCTGACGAATGGAAGCAAGCTGCGAATTCATTTCTTCTTTTAACTTCGCTGAAAAATCCGCTTGTTGAGCTTCCATCAATTCCAACCTTTCAGTCATCGCCGCATTCTTTCTTTCAGCCACATCGGCTCGTTTAACTGCCTCATGAGCTTCTCTTTCTAAATCCGCACGAGTACGCTTACCTTTGATCGAGGTTGTAGTCTTTGGTCCGTATCCTAGGCCACAAACATACCCAGCTTTTCTTCCAAATGTCAGCACAGACAACTCCTCATCTGTGAGGCTAATACTTTCCGAAGCTGCATTAGTCTTATGCTTCTTTAAGTTCTCCTACAATGACCACGGAGTTTTCAGATATAGACAATCACCGTGTAGTTGGCCATAAATAAAGAAAAAAGAAAGGACAATCTTACATAAAAATCCTTAGCAGTTTCATTCACCCAAGTACCGTCATCCTTTTGATGAGTACTCTGATAAAGCTCATCAAATTCAAGTTCCTTTTGCGTGTCACGATTTCGCTGAAAAATCAAACAAAAAGTAATTCGAAACAATCAAAATTGAGAGTAAAAAATATCTTTGTAATGTTGACTTTTTAAATGACCCAAAATAACATTTAAACCCCTAATTGCTAACAAGCTTTACCTTATCGTATCTGATCTTTGAAAAAGCCTTTGTTCCGGCTATATGTGGATTTCTTAGTTTTGCTCTGTTCTTCTTGTTTCTTTCACTTCTAGCCTGATATAACACGAGTTTACTAAAATAAAGCAAAATAAATTTAGAACATAGTAATAACCAAAGCTACGCATTGGTACCTTAAACTTTGGAGTGGTGAACAAATCGCAAAGATACATCCAATCTGCCTTTTTTATACACTCGGGTGGATTTGAAAGTGCTGAAACGATGGTTCGATGCTCCAAGAATTTATCATGCAGATTAAAGCGCCAAGTATTATATCGTCTTGCCATCGAATGCTTGACGGATTCAATAACTCTGTCCTCTTCACTGAATAGAAACTTGTCCTGATAAAAAAAAACATACCATTCATATTGATGAAGCTAATGAAGAAAGTTTTTTTTGTTACTGTATTCATTGGCTACCACTTTGAGATGCATGTTACTATATTCCACAATGGCTTACCAGCAAAGAATGTGCAAAGAAAAGCTACCTAATAAATAAATTCAGTATAGCCAAGAATACATAGAGTAACTACTTACACGAAGCCGGCTCATTATGGTATCCTTTATCTCATGATTAATGGAAACCCAAGAAACTGCTTGAAGTGGCGCAATTTGTCGAACAAGAACACCAATTTCAGTGGTAAACATGTTAGAGTGCTCACCGACTGCTCTATTGACATGTCTTGGAAATAGGATCTCAAATTTGTTCCCACGTTCGAGTGTCTTAGCTAACTCAACGCCTTTAGTCTTTCCACGCTTTTTCCTGGGTTTGGAACATCCTAAAAAGAGTGTTGCGTCATATATTAGAAATAAGAAAGAAAATATGATTGAAAATACTTTTTTATACAAAATGTCAAGAGCAAAAGTCGAATCACTTACCAATAATATCAACATCATGAAGCGAAGAACTTTGAGTGTTTGTGGATCCGCAAAAGCCTAAGACAAAACTCGTCTATATTAGAACTTTTTGATAAAAAACCAGATATCAATTAAAATAATAGGAAATAAACTATCATAGCACTACAACCATTTGTATTCTTTGATGTTTCAGCTTGAATAGAAAACAAGCTTTCATGGCAACCCCTCATATCGTGCAAATCCTGTAAGAAGTAATTTCAGTACATGACATGACATTATCAATTTCACATAACACCACTAGGAGTGAAACTGACCTTTCTAAGGCTAGGGAGAAGAGAACTGTTTTCCATATTTTGACTAGGATCATGATATGTAGCTTCAAAGCCTGTCGAATGGGGAATAAATTTACCAAACATGACACTAATACACCACACTAATAAATTATAAGTACTTATAGCACGAAATAAGATACCGTACAAGACGAAAAGAAATAAACTATCAATTAAAGTTCAATACCATGTATGCTGTTTAATGTAGCTGCTTGATCGGAAAACAAGTTGTTACGACGATACCACATATCTTGCACATTCTGCAATGAGTATTTCAATTAATAGAACATATATGCAGTTTTATAGAACATTACATAGATTAAAACAAGTTGTTACGATTGATTGATGGATAGCCTCCAACCCTGTCCCTGGATTACTTCTCATATTAGGAAGTTGATCTCTTTTATTATCAACTTGAGCAACGCTATTTTTCAAAGTTGGAACCTGGCCGACCTTCCTAGGCCTAGAGATAATACCATTCACTTCAATACTTTGACCAGGACGATGTTGGATAGCCTCCAAATCTGTTACGTGGGGTAAGAACCATCACAGGGGGACACATAAACATGACATTGATGAGTAATACAAGTTGTTAAGCAAGCTCTTACCAGTCCATTGATTACTTCTCATCACATGAAATTGATCTCTCTCATTACCAGTTTCACCTATAAAGTTTTTTGAAGTTGAAATCTCGCCTACCTTCCTAGGCCTCGAGAAAGGAGCATTCCGTTCAATATTTGCCCCTACCCTTTGTTTGCTTCTCATCATAGGAGGTTGAGCCTTTTCGTTACCTGCTTCAAAAGTGTTATGCTATCACATTTTTCTTAACAAAATTCTTAAATAGTGGTTTTGGCTTCTTAGTTTTGCTAAATTTCAAATTTTTTGATAAAACAAACAAGAGACAACTAAAGATATAATGAAATAAATTATTCAAGGTTGAAACCAGAATTTGTTACCAGATTTTGGATAACTTCTCATCTCACCAACTCGTCGGGTGACTTTTGATATAATCTTCTCAGATTTACCATGATTTATCTTTGGCGAAACCATCTCTAAAACCTATAAGAGGCTGCAAAGTGGCCTAAAAAGTATGAGAATTTCAGATAATGAAAAGAAAATGTAAATACGAAACAAAAAGTACAAATAATACTGTCACAGGGCAGAGAGTCACCTTTTGCCCTGCTATTGTGTGTATCATAAGAATGAAGATTAACTCGTACAAATAATACTGAGGGATGTTGGCATTTAAAATATGTGTTCATACTATTCATCAATATATAAATACCGAGGGATGTTGGCATTTAAAATGAATGAAAGTTGCAAGTAGTGTTAACCTAATGAGATATAGTATTCATCTGAAATAAGCATAAAAAGTAAATATAAACAAGCAGCAAGAAAGTGAGCAAACAGGTTACTGGGCAAAATATAATCAAGTGAATTAACGAAGCAAGAGACGGAGATGGAAAGCGGACATGTCACCCAAGACTTTTATATATAGTTAGACTCTGCTAATTATCCTCATTCATAGTATTATTGTTATCAAAATCCAGATCCAATCCTTGCATTTCATGTTCTTGGTGCACCTCAAATCCATTATTCTGCTTGCCAATTATACGGTTATCGTAAATCGAGCGTGGTAGTGATTTTTGAACAACTCGCCAATTTTTCCCCAATTTACTGTCTTTCAAATAAAATACTTGCCGTGCTTGGCTGGCTAGAACAAATGGGTCTTCTTTATACCACGTTTTTGTAACATTCACACTTACAAAGCCAAACTCATCCTTCTGTATTCCGCCCTTTGAACTACCTAAGTTCCACCAATCGCACCGAAAAAGTAAAACCCGGTTATTTCCAAGATATGACAGTTCAATTATATCTTTTAAAACACCGTAAAATTCAATAATCTCCTCTTTATGATCTCCATCAACAACTACACCGCTATTCTGTGTTCTTAGACGCATCTCACGTTTCTTGGTATGAAACCGCAGCCCATTTGTGACACATCCCGTGTAATGGGTTACTCGTTGGTCAGGACCTCTAGCTAAGTTAAGTAGTTGTGTTGTAGCCATGGACGGATTCTTATCATGCAGTCCTGAGACCTAAATTAGAAAAATAGATCAAACAGATTTGAAATTTAAAAACTAGAAAAATTAATTTTTGTATTTGGGGAAAATGACTTACATGTTTCAAGAACCACTCATGAAAATCTAGTGTTGGTTGATTCTCAACACTCAGTCTTTGCAACTGTAACTTGTATAGCCTGTATACAAGTATATGCATAGAAATTATAATGTGGAGCATGATAGAAAAAAGTTATATATTTGATTGTGGATCAAATAACACATCGATACACTTACTCGTAAAAGGGTTGAACTTCTTCACAGTTGTTAAGCACATATGACCTCACTTTCTCAAAGTCGGAGTAGCTTAGTTCAGAATAAACTTTTCCACCTAAATGTCGAAAAGGTAATGCAAAAATGGACAACCCATTGGCTTGTAGTCGGTCACAACCATCATCATTTCGTTCCAATTTATTGTGCTTGGTTTCAACACCATCCAAATACATCGAGCAAAATGATAAACACTCGTTATCAATATAAGCTTCAGCTATGGATCCTTCTGGACGAGCATTGTTCCGTACATAGCCCTTCAATTTGTGCATGCGCATTTCAAAAGGATACATCCAACGATATTGAACGGGTCCACCAAGCCTCACCTCTTGGGTTAGGTGAATAGTTAAGTGCATCATTATTGTAAAGAAACTTGGTGGGAAAAGTTTCTCAAGTTTGCATAAGGTCAATACAATATCTTTCTGAAGACGGTCTAACGCATCCAACTTTAACGTTTTAGATGTTAGATCCCGAAAAAATAAACCCAATTTAATTAAAGCCAACCGAACATCTTTACGTAGAGATCCGCGAATTGCAATTGGGAGTATTTGCTCTAATATAACATGACAATCGTGACTCTTTAACCCCTTAATTTGATTATCATCTGGATTCACATATTGCGATGTATTTGAAGCATACGAATCGGGAAACTTCACAGCATGTATAAACTCACAAAATTCTTTTTTTTCACTTGGCGAAAAAGTATACCATGCTTCGGGCAAGTATGTTTGACCATTGGCTTGGCCATCAACAAGCCTCAGATGCAATGATTCGTGTATACCCATAGCCTCCATATCAAGACGAGCTTTGTACGAGTCTTTTGTTTTCCCTTCAATATTCATCAATGTCCCCAAAACATTATCGCAAATGTTTTTTTCGACATGCATAACGTCGAGGTTGTGCCTCAACTTAAGGGTCCTCCAATAAGGCAAAGTGAAAAAAATACTTTTCTTTCTCCAGTTTAAGAATTTAGCAGATATTTTCCTTTTCTTTCTATTTTTGTCTAGTTTACCAAATATCGGTTGCTCAACGTTTTTCAATTGCTCGAACACATCATAACCTGACAATTTTTTTGGTTGTGACCTACCCTCATTTTTCCCATCAAATGCCTTACTTTTCCGGAAATAATGATTATCGGGTAAGAACCGACGATGACCTAAATAACAAGTCGATCCCCAATTCTTTAAATAGTGATGAGAAGCATCTTCATTACAAGAAGGGCAAGCTAATTTCCCCTTGGTACTCCACCCTGACAAATCACCATAAGCGGGAAAATCGTTTATTGTCCATAAAACTGCAGCGTGCAATTGAAAACGGTTTCCAGAATATGCATCGTAAGTCTCAGTTCCAAATTCCCAAAGTTCTTTTAATTCATCTATCAAAGGTTGTAAAAAAACATCAATATCGATTCCTGGAGCTTTCGGACCCGGTATAAGCAAAGACATGATTTGGAATTGCTCTTTCATGCATAGCCATGGTGGAAGGTTGTACGGAACAAGAAATACCGGCCAAATACTATAAGAACTATCATTTTCAAAAGGATCAAAACCGTCAGACGCTAAACCAAACCTAACGTTACGAGAGTCCGCGGAGAATGAAGGATGAGTTGCATCGAAATCTTTCCAAGCTTCAGAATCAGCAGGATGCCTTAGAACACCATCATTAACACATTCATCCTTATGCCATCTCATATTTTTAGCTGTCATTTTCGAAATAAACAATCTATGCAACCTTTTCTTTAAAGGAAAATATCGCAATATTTTATAAGGCACCTTCTTTCCGCTACCTTCTTTTATTTTGTATCTGGGAGCCTTACAAGTAGGGCATACTTCCGCATCTTTATGCTCCTTCCAGAAAAGTACACAGTGATTTTTACAAACATGTATTCTTTCGTAAGAATGTCCTAAATCACGAATACTTCTCTTAGCCTCATAATAAGATTTAGGTAGCGAATCGCCATTTGGAAGTGCTTTTTTGAGCAGTGAGAGCAAATCTGTGAAGGATTTGTTACTCCACCCGTTCTTCAACTTAAGATGAAGTAGGTGTACAATGAAAGAAAACTTTGAAAAACTCTTACACCCTGGATACAATTCTTCTTCGGCATTTTCCATCATACTAGCAAACTTATCACCTTCTCCACTTTGACTACCCGTGTCATGCGGCAAAATTTCTTTACTCAGGTCATTCAACATGTCTAACACATCTGTAAAATCTTCATCCTCCTCATCTGAAGTATAATAATTTTCATACCCCTTGTCTTCTTCGTCACCACTCGATTCAAAGTTTTCACCATGGCGAGTCCATCTAGTGTACCCTTTTACCATCCCAAATATAATAAGATGGTCTTCTACTTCATCCAAGGTAAGCTCATCACAATTAATACATTTAATACATGGACATAATATCATATCTTTTCCTGGTTCTAATTTTTCTTTGGCAAATGATATGAATTGCTTAACCCCATTCTCATATTCTACGGACAATCTATTACTCAATTGTATCCAATCTCTATCCATTACAACACTTAGAATCTGCTTTCAACCAGACATACACATGTAAGTTTATGTGAAGTAACCCAGCTATATATTATGCCGCAAATATACCAAGTATATATAACAATGAACATTCAATTCAGCATCTTTAAATATACCGAGCTTTTATTTAAATAGAATTTGTCAAAGCAACTAAACTGACAGAAAAGAAAAGAAAAAAACTTGACTCATTTAGCTTATTTTTAAGATTTTTAGTTCATACGACCGAAATATTTACTTCTCCAGCTGAGAAACCAAATACAAATAATTTTTAAAAACTACAAAATTTCAGCTTAAAAGCTGCAATCGAATAATCCACAGTTCAATTGTGCTTCAAACTCCATAAATACATAATTCTCCAATCAAATAACCAATTAACAACAATAACAGTTATAATAATTTACATAAACCAATCTCTACCTCTTATCAACCAAATAATTAATTTACCAAAATCCGAAATATCAAATAAACAAAATTATTTTAATTTATCGGTTCATCAAAGCAAAATATTCCCAATTCACAAAGCAGAGTATCCAATTAAAGCTAATAAAAAACATATATAAGCCAGTCACTACCGCTACAAACTCCATATTCATTAAATAATTAAACCTAACATATCCAATAAAAAGCAAACTTAAAACAATATCCCAAATTAATTACTACCTCATCGTGCTCGAGCGATAATCAATTAATCGAGATTAAATTCACGGCTGGTATCCGATTCAATTGATGCAAGTGACTAGCAACAAAAACATTTTTTATTTTTCCAGTTCATAATAAAAGCAAAACATTCTCAATTAAAACAGATCATCCAATTAAAACTAATTAAAAACATTTATAACACAAGTGACTAGCGCTTCAAACTCCAAATTCATTAAATCTCCAGCCTAACATATCCAATAAAAAAAACAAACTTAAACAATAAACCGGAAATAAATTACTACCTGATCAAGCTCGAGTAATAATCAATTGAAATTGAAATTGAAATTTTCATACTAATATATGAAAATAAGAAAATAACAGGTTCTTCCACCAGAAACTACTAATGTTTAAGGATAACCAAATCCGTTTACAAATAAAAAATAACACGGAACTTCAAATTCCGTTTGAAGGTAATATTCCTCCAACATAAAATATTCCTTATTCGATTCGAGGACATAGAAATGAGTAACAGGGTTTCTTTATTCGATTAAAAATGATAATCTCAACGTATTAATGTTTAATGTGATGTTCTATATAACAAACAGCTTATAAGCTCTTAATGCAATCCAATTTTTATGCCAGTAACAAACTTAAAAATACAGCTTAAAAGTTGCAAATCAAACATTCTAATTATTTACTTCTAATAAGTTGTTAATGCAATAATTAATCATGTGATGAACAGATTCATCAATGAAAACAATATTAATTAATGATTCGAGTATGTAACCAAATTTGAGCTTAATATACATCATACACTATATACATAAGCACCAATTAATGACAAAATTCATTATAAAAACACATAAACAAGCAATAATTAACATTATTGAAGATGAATTTACATTATTGAAGATAAAACAAAATATAAATTACATACCAATCGAGCTAGGGTTTCTGTAGATGTAGATGAGGATCGAAATTATATGTAGATGAGAACACACGCGATGACCAAAGAAAAGCTTCGTCGTAGATGTATGGTGGATCTCCGTCGTCTTCACGGTGGAGCTCCGGGAGGAGGGAGAGAGAGAGAGAGAGAGAGAATGATCTAGAAAGAAATTTCTAATAAGTGTGACTAAGCTGCTTAAAGTTTTAAGTTTTATACGTATTGTTGCTTATGTATATAGTGTGACTAAATAAGTGTGACTAAGCTGCTTAAAGTTTTAAGTTTTAATTGTGACCAAATTTCTAATAATAATAGGGAGAATAACTAAATTCACACAAACTTCAATTGTGTCAATATTAATTAGTAAAACTAAAAATCTGGCCACTATATCATAAACATATTAATTAGTGACCTAAAAAAACTTTTATCACTTAAAAGACACACATTTAGTGATCACATCAAATAAGTTGGTCATTATATACCATAATTGTTGTAGTGTTATCAACAATTATCAACAATTATCAACAATTGAAATTAACCAAACACATAAAAAAAATATGCAAAAATGGGACAAATATAAACAATTATTGTAATTAATATAAACAAACAACAAAAAATTATATATAGCTAAGTGAATTATCCATTTGCATATTTTATATATTTTTTCCTATTTTACAAATTGAAATTACAAAAAAAAAAAAAAAATCATGCAAAAATGGGACAAATATCAACAATTATTATAATTTCTATAATTAATATAAACAAACAACAAATAATTATATATAGCTAAGTGAATAATCAATTTGCATATTTTATATATTTTTTCCTATTTTACAAATTGAAATTACACAAAATAAATAATAAATTAGAGAATAAAAGATATACCCTTGAATTATGGATAAATTTGATTGATGATTTGGGGTTTTTTGTTAAGAAATTTAATAGGTAATGTGTTTGATTGATTTGGGTGGTTTTTTTGGATGAAAATTGGGGGTTTTTGAGAGAAAGAGAGAGAATGTAGTATAAAAATTGTTTTTTTTAAAAAAAAAACGTAAGTTTCTGTTTTTCAGGGACCTGTTGTGTAATTTTTGCGCAGGGACTGACTGTGTAATTCTGAAAAGTAGGGACTGACTGTGTAATTTCTGCAGAAATTACACAGACCGTAGATTAAATCTACGGTTTACAGTGATTCACTGTAAACCGTAGATTTAATCTACGGTTTGCATTAAATGAATACAAACCGTAGATTAAATCTACGGTTTACAGTGAATCACTGTAGACCGTAGATTTAATCTACGGTCTGTGCGTTTTTAAAGAATTTTTGAAGTTAAAAAATCCAACCTCTTTAAAAATAAGTTGAGCAATGGTGCCAAAGCATGGTTGAAAATTTGGGAAATGGAAACGTACTATAAAATTTTAAGATAACATAAAAGGTTGATATAATAAAATATTAACGATAAAATATATATATGAAACTTATTAAATTCATATGAATTTATTGATTACATGATAAAAATTTGAAAAAAAATATTAATTTCATATATTTCATTATATATAGTAGCTCGAATTTGAGTAACTAAACAAACAATTTATTTATATATTATTTATTCTCTTTTAGTAACTTTATTTCATAATGTCTAGTGTGTTTTTTTTTTTATTACATAAAATCCATGTTTGTTTACATTATTGAGAGGGTTATATGATTAATTATCCCAATGGTCTCACTCAAACATTTGTTTGACATACCATTTGTCAATATGTATTAAAAGAGGTATTAGACTATTACATCTACAATGAGTATTGGACCATTACATGTATAATAGATGTATTAGTTATACCACATCAGGTGGTATTAATATTACCTATGTTCAGACTATATATACTATGTTACTAATAGTACACATATATCCTATACAATATACAAACATGGCAAAATTGTATTGTAAAAGCTTCCTTAAGGTTCTAGTAAATTATATTTGTTATATTATTGGAATCATGAAAAGTTTAATAAAGATTTTACAATTTTTCATTTAAGTTTTTGAAACGTTTCCCTTAAAATTTTGAAGGAGTACGGTTTCCGTTTACGAAACGGTTTTCCACATATCTATAACTACATAGAGTTTCTCGTAAATTTGGGCTAAAACAGCCAAAAATTGTGGTAATTAAGGTAGGGGTTAAAATGCAAAATGAATAAATAAGGGGTTAAAAGCAAAGTCGGTCATTGGGTCAACCAAGCCAACGACCGGATCGATCAAGAAGTGACGGACCGAGAAGATTTTTCTTTTGAATTTTTTTTATACAAATGGGTGAATTTGTCTTTATCCATAAAGGTATAAGCGTGAAAATTTTCAGTCTGTCTAAACTTTTGTGGATTTTTTTAACCAACACTTGTTAAAAGCATGCCTAAAGTAATTCTTGTCAACCGAATCTTCTATGAGGAGATTGGTAAACGATCAGATTTAATTGTTTGGAGTTCGGTTTTGGGACGGTGTTCAATTTTTTGTTACCATTGATTATGAAATGAATATTTTATTTACCTGTTATTCGTATTATGATAAAAAAATATGAAACTAAATATCAATCAGACACTTAAAAGAATTAATTGAATATTTATTTTCATTCAAAATCATTCATTAATTAA